>JAGXJF010002680.1:0-727900 GCA_019208055.1 Stipa capillata
GCGTGAAGCCCCTCTCGGCAACTTCTGGCAGGATGGAGCGCCGAGTTCCGCGCCGAGGTGGAGACCCTCTCCCGCGTCCGGCACAGTGGAACCTCGTCTCGCTCGAAGCCTACTAGCCGCGTCGGCAAGGACCAGCTCTCATCTCCCTACGTGGAGAACGGCAGCCTCGCCACTGGCTCCACGATCCGCGCCGCCACGGCGGACAGGCGACGGCGACGGCGACGGTTGCGGCTGGCCGTGGCCGGCGCGGCACGCGGGCTGTCGCACCTGCACGACGCGTCGGAGCCGCGCGTGCTGCACCGACGACGTGAAGTCTAGCAACTCCTCCGGATGCGCGCAAATGGAGCCCCGACTCGTCCGACTTCGGCCTCGCACGGCTAGTGCGCGCGGCACGACGACACGCACGTGACGACGGAATCTGTCGGCACGCTCGGCTACATCCCCCGGAGTACGGCCATTCGTCGTGCCACCTACCGCGGCGACATGTACAGCCGCGGCGGTGTGCTGATGAGCTGGTGACGGGTCGGCGAGCCCGTCGACATGGCGCGCCCGGCGGGGCGCGTGCGCCGCAACGTGACGTACGTGGGCGTGCGCAGCTGCGCGGAGGCGAGGGGACACGAGGGGATCGACCGCCGGCGTCGCGCGCGTCGACCGATACCGGACGAGGCGGCGAGGGTGCCCGACGTGGCGTGCGCCTGCGTCAGCGAGGACCCAAGTCGACGGGCCCGCGGCGCAGCAGGCATGTGGAGTGGCGCGACGCCTATCGCGCCGCCTCGCCGCCGTCGTCGTCGTCGACCTCTCATTCTGACACTGACGCGCAGCAGGATAACTGAAGAGTGTCACGCTTCGTCGAACGATACTGACACAATCTGCATTGCTGAAGTTTTGCATGTGATCAGTAACGAGATTAAGTCGCGTGATCATACACAAAACACCAGTAATTATCGACACTAACTGTAGTCGTAATTAGCTAGTAGTAGCCAGACATGTGGATGCAAGGTGATCTTGATTCTCGAGTGATGAACGAGAGAGGCGGCATGCATGGATGCAGATTATTATTACCCATTTAGAATTTATTATAGTGCGTAGTATCATGTAGAGTCACTCGACGACGCACTAACGATGCTACAGACGAGAGAGGAGAGGCGACTGAGTGAACCTATCGTCGTCCGTGTCACCTTCTTCAGAGAAGCGTCTGCCTCTGCTTCTTCTTGCAACAACAGATTACCTCTGCAGTTTTCACACAACAAAGCAGAGTTATTCAGATATCTTTTCATTTCATCATCTAATGGTCCCAGAAGCAACACAATTATTCTGTCCTAATCAATGCCCTAAACAGGTACCGACTAGACAAGCCTGTTTTGGAGTGTGGACTGGAACAAGGGCCCCACATGTCCAGTGTAGTCACGTGTTGGGCAAGGCCAGCATGATTGGGAGGTGGGGCCCGCAGGCAGCGACAGGGCGCCGGTCACATCGCCACACCTGGCTGGGTCCGCTACTCTTAGTCACTGATATGTGGGTCATATGTTGGGTCCCCGAGGGCCGGAGGCGTGGGGTATGGGAAGCTGTGGGTGAGAAGTGAATGGGTGCGCGCAAAGTGGCCGTTGCCGGTGAGGTAGTCCCCACCTCATCTCATCCGGTCCAGTCCTTTTTACCATATCGCCCCTCAAAGATCCTTTCTTGCTAGCATTCTCTGCTCCTATCTCATGTCCACGCACACTTATGATCTACATCTTCTTGTCTCTAAATAAAAGAGGAGAGGCAGTATCATGTACACTTTTCTTTTATTTCTAAATTCCTTGCTGTTATAATTTGTTGCACCGCTGTTCAGAGACAAATCCAGGGTGGTATGGGATGAGTCAGGCGAGCCTATGATCTCGTGCCAAGTTTTTGGATTATGATATATTTTTATAGTAGATATAAAATAAATTTAGCATAATATAGTTTAGCACCTGTAAAACTGTAAGTTTTTGTCATACTCCTACGAGAAATGAACTGAGGCGGCTGCAAAGTTCACGCGAAATTCAAACTGTGTCTTTTAAATATGGCAACTGGTGGGTGGCAGTGAGTGTAAATTATCGGAAGGGGAGCCCAAAGCGGCAGGTCCGATCCGTCGAACTGCAGTCAAAGTACACACACTCCCGAGCTTAGCCAGCTTTAGCTGCGCCCCCCATCACTCTCGCACATCCCACGCCCACACCACCACGCCGCCGCCGCCGATCTCCCGCCTCCGGCGCGCCGCCCGCCGCCATGGACTACGAGCGCATCGAGAAGCCGTTCCCCACCCAGGTAGGCACACCTCGCTCACCACCACCACCACCCCCCATTCCGCTGCGCCATTTCTCCTCGGATTCTCTCTCTCTCTCTCGCGTTCTGTTCGGTGAGGGAGTAACGTGTGGTGCTGTTCTTCACTGTGCGTTAAACTAGGGCGGCGGGTTCTCGCCGAAGCGTCTGCGCGCGATTCTGCTGGGGGTGGAGAAGCGGCGCAAGGGGGCGGAGGACGCCGGGGAGGGGGGCGACGAGGAGGAGGAGTACGGCGCGGTGCCCATGGCCTCAGTCAGATCCGACGCCGACTCCGATGCGCGCAGTGAGCATTTCCGTTTACCCCTTTTTCGTCATTGCTGGTAGTACCATTTCGATTGTTCTTGTAAACTTTTTTTTCGCCTCGAGGTTTTGGCCGCCTGCATTGCTCGATTTGGACCATTGGTGGTGAATTTTGGTCCATTCCACTGTTCCAGTCACCTGCATTCGTGATTATTTGTTTATTTCAGTCTCCTCACTTTGGTTGTTTAACCTGAGATTGGTGATTTGATAGTAGATGTACTCCAGGGAATTAAAATGCACCAAATGAAAAAAAAACCCTTTAAGCTTGCATTCACCAATTAAAGTTCTTATGTCCTTTGGACTTCAGTACTCCAAGGGAAAAGAAGTCGGTTAAGGTGTTTAGATCATGTGGCTGGCTGATTGGGCTGTAGAGAAGGGCCAAATATCCGGAATTGTCTAGCCGAACTATGGTTGGTGAATTGTTTCTTCTTCCGTCATCATGAGGGCTATGAAGGGCATAGAAGTCCAATCTTCTTTATGTTTATTCGCCTTTATGGCTGGATTTCAGACAGGTTGAAGTGTGATGGTCATATGCTTTTAATTGGTACACGCTGAATTAGAAGTCAGAGACAATCTTGAAAGTTGAATCTTCCTTTGATTTCAGAGTGTGAAACTGTTGTTGTGTTTTGATGTAGGAGGAGGTAGCATGTGCGAAGAATACAAGGACGTGGATGTGGTGAGCACCATGTCAGAATCTTCATCCTCGTTGGAGACAGGGAGCGGACACCGATCGCGAGACACCCACTCCATGGGTTCGAGGTTCAGGGTGCCCGATGAGGACTCTTGTGACTCTGAGAGTGTAGCTTCCAACTTTGAGTTCCACAAGGAGCGAGGGGTCTCCGCTCGGTCGGCGCCAGCAGCGGTTGTTCCGCCGTTCTCAAAGCCCCCACCATCAAAGTGGGATGATGCCCAGAAATGGATTGCCAGCCCAACCACAAACCGTCCTAGTAGGGCCGGCGGTGCGCTGCCAAGGAGATGGAGAAAACTAGCTTTGGTGGTGGGAGGCTGCCAGCGACGAAGGTTGTGCTGGAGGCCATGGAGGAGATAGATACTAAGAGGATCGATCCGAGCCAAGAGAAGAGGGAAATTGGGTGGCAGAAAGCGGCGAATGGGCCCCACCTGATCCCTATCCAGAAGTGGAGCCTTACACAAAGAGTGCACCTGCTGCAGAAAGTACAATAGCTGATTCAGCTGGTAAGTTCTTCACTCTTTATGTCATCATACCTCAGGTCTTCCACTTTTCATAAAGTAGTTTATGTACGATATGTGTTCTGATTAATCCTTCCACTAAGAATATGATTGCTCTTCTCTTACGATTAGTTTAGTGGAGCATTAGAACATGGAGGGCTCCACACATTATCAACATCACCACATTATTAGTCACTGTTCTCCCAGTTGATCTCGTTCAAAATGATAATATTCATCTGGCAAAGCACAAAGCCTTGTTGATCTGCCAGCAGTTTAGTGAGAGATGCAATGCATGCATGGACGAATGCAGATAGTTTACATGTGTGTTTACTCCTTTAGATAGAGCCAACCGGATATGTAGAATGCGAGGCTTCCTTTACTGTACTTTGTGTACATAGATTCATCAGTTTTCCACGATTCAACGTGTTAGGTCCTGTATAAAGTACGTTTACCCTTAGCCTACATGAATCATGATTCAATGAGTGACAAAAACTATTTTCCCTTCTTCTCCAAAACAAACAGTGTAATCTATCTATAATTCTATTTGCATATCTTGTAACTGGAAAATAAGCAAATTCAAACATGCATACATTTTGAATGTGCAGTTACTTTTAGCTGTCATGATTCATCTACCACGCTGCAAAGTGCCTCAACATGCATACCTCCCCCACCAACAGTCAGGTCGGTATCAATGAGGGATATGGGTACTGAAATGACTCCGATTGCAAGCCAAGAACCATCCCGAACAGGAACACCGGTGAGAGCAACAAGTCCGGATTGCTCTCGCCCAACTACTCCACGAAGGACATTAGGTCCCAATGCGTTGGTGCTGTTATCAGCCGTGTGATGTAGCAATGCAGAATTAAGCGAACAGGAGCTGCAATGAAGACTAGGAGAGAGATAATGCTTCTTGGCACCCAGCTAGGTAAAACCAGCATCACAGCATGGGCAAGCAAGAACGAAGAGGAAAGGATGCATCACTTTCGCTCAAGACAGTGCCGATGGACCAATCTACACAGAACATAACTGACATCCGTGCAGCTGCATGGGAGGAGGCGGAGAAGGCAAATATTTATCACGGTGCTAATATCTAAGTGTATTTCTCCGTCCCGTTAAATTCTCTAGGTGCTTGGTGACTTACTATGTTGTGGTCCTCACCCTCCAGGTTTAAACGAGAAGAGATCAAGATTCAAGCATGGAAAGATCATCAGAAAGCCAAGATCGAAGCTGAAATGAGAAAAATTGAGGTAAGCTATTTCCTGTTATCCAATATAAGCACAGAGCTGTTTATAGCACTGAATTATTGTTATCTCTTGTCACTGCTGTGGTGCTGTAGTGCTACCTTAAGAGTAATATCTTGTCTCGAAGAGAAAAAAGAGAGTAGAATAATTCCTTCATCTCAGAACAAAATGTAGCAAGAGGTAACACGGAACACCTAGCTCTGCTTCATCAAAATTTTCTTGTCACATCAGCACAATGCTTGGTGTCCATGTTACCTATCTACCTGCCGTATGGATATGACATAGCAAGTTAAAGTATCTTTCTTTCATTCGATATAGCATAGGAGGTTTACTGGCTTGCTCAGTTCTTGTCGCTACTCCTGTTCTTTTTGTCAGACTTTTCCGTAGATGTTCATGTTCAGAGTGTATGAAATCAAATAGTGCAAGACTCAAATGCCTTTACGTTTTCATGTCCGTGGAAGTACCATTTGGCCATGTCGAATAGACCCACTCTCCATGTTAATGAATCTTTCATGGTTTCTTTTTCTCAAGGTGGAGTGGAGAGGATGCGAGCCCGTGCACAAGACAAGCTGATGAGCAAGCTCGCATCTGCAAGGCACACCGCGGACGAGCAGCGAGCCACGGCGGAGTCGAAGAGGGACCGTGCGGCCGCAAGGACCACGGAGCAGGCAGAGCACATCAGGAGAACCGGCCGGATGACGCCCTCGCTTGGCTGCTGGAACTGGTGCTCGTAGTCGTAGCAACGAGCTCCCCCAGCCCTGACGAAATCATCATGTGTTACTCCTCTCAGCTAGTGAATGAAATGATCTGGTCTTTTAGAATATCTTTTGTTTTGATTGGTTCAGTAGATATAATGACAGAGGAACGAATCACCTGTAAGTTGTAACTATATATATAAGATGCGAGCTTCTTGCCTTGTGTGATGTGCAGTTACTTGCTTCACTAGCACATTGAGATCCATCAACACCACCTCCAAATCGATAAGAAATACCCTGGATTTCGACTGTCGCTGATGAGAAAGAAGGTAAGGTGTCAAACAGCTATGTCCAGTACGTATGTGTTAACACTGTAAAACAGCTTTTATGACTCGAAGGCAGCGGCATGTGCTAGCTGCCAAGGAATCTTCCAATTTAAAGCTGAAAACTAGCATGCACGTTCCTATACCATTCCCGTCCTCAGTAAAAGATAGACGGACCAAATGACTGACGTTGACAGACCGGGTGCGATTGAATTATTGGTGAGATGCATGTGTTTATATACTGTTGGTGGCATGTCATCCTTTCTGGCCTGTATGCACGTCAATCCCGGGGGAAATAGTGCCTGTTTCAATGAAGGAACTGAGCTTAAAGCCCGCGCTCCATCCGTCCCTCTCGTAAAAAAAGAACGACGGCTTTGTTGGGGAACGTGCTACGTTAACAAAATTTACCACGTACAATCCACCCCAAGATCACTATCGATGTGCAGGCAACAAGATCATACCTTCGACGATGCACATCATGCAGTCGGAGAGTTGTGACTCGATATCGATGAAGTCGCAGACTCCGCAGCTAGGTTCTACCTCCGGCTCATCCCAGCCGCGAGAGCGATCTCCATCGCAATAGTTCACGCGGATCGAGACGTCGAAGTATACGATGTCTCCGAGGGATCCACGCGTAGCTTCCGGATCAGCGACCACCGCGGTAATGTGTGGCGCATCACAAGAACAGCGTCGAGCTCTCTACGAGTCAAAGAGAAGCAGCAGCGCGCCGCAGCTGTACTAGATCTATCTAGAGGAGAGAGAAAGAGAGGTTGTGCCATCTGAGAAATGGCCGACCTAGGATTTAGGGCTGCTTCTAGGGCTGTCTGGGATGCCCTTTGAGGTGCCCTGCCCTTCTAATTTATAGGGGTTGGGGCAGCTCTCCTTAGGCTAGGTGTGAGTCCTACTCCAGTCAGGGACTGTTGAGAGTGGGAGTCCACTCCACTAAAGATCTCTAGAACATTCTAGTACATTCTAGAATTTCTAGAGATTCTAGTACCTTCTAGAATTTCTGGGAGTAACCTTCCGCAACACGTCCGGCAACATCACCGGCACGACTCATGAACCGTCTCGAGATACACTTCCGAGATCATCCGAACACACTTTCGGAACCTTCTGTCTCATCGTTCTCCATAACTCGTAGCATTCCTAAATGTCGCTTAAACGTTAAGCGTGTGACCCTATAGGTTCGAGCATATGTGGACATGTCCTGACACTTCCGGCCAATATCATCAGCGGGATCTGCTCACCTATAACGTACTCCACATATCATCGAAGATCCTTTATATCGAGCGAGACCTCGTATGTCGCATACAATTCCTTTTGCCTCACGATACGTTACACACCCGAGGCGAGGCTTTGAGACGGTATCCGCTGTGATCAACTCCTTGAGCACCATACCTAGTTATCTCGTTTACCCGTTTGTACTCTTTTCCATCGTTTCCGTATTCCGGTACCCCATGACTACCGTTTTGGGGGGGGGTGGGGGTTTTTTTTTTTTTTTTTTTTTTTTTTTTGTTTTTTTTTTTTTTTTTTTTTTTTTGTTTTTTTTTAGTCTAAATACCTGGCCCAGGCCGATGCTGGACACCGTAATCCTGAGTGGGCTAGAGTGTATCTCTCCATCGCCGAGTGGCTAAATCCCAGTCTTGACATATCTAGAACCATGACTATCTGTTCTGGTGTACTTGAAACGTCACCTTTATATTTCTCAGTTATACGTAAAAGAAAAAATAACGTTTTGATGACCCCAAGCAACCATCCAGTTGATCTGGGTCTACGATATTCTCATGGTCTAGAGGACGCAAGTAAACGTTAACACATAAATGAGCAGATACTGCACACACATCATTGACGAAGTGATCTCAGCAGTATCTCATACGTCTATCCAACACCATTGTTAGCACACTAACAATGTGTTTCCATTATCAGCCGCATCTTGTACATTACACATGCCCATGAGCAGGAAATAACAAGACCATCACAATACATGAGCTAGTCCAGAGGCCTGACTCGATCTGAATGGTGTTTATTATTCCACACATGCAATAGGTTTTCCTCTGAAGCTCCTATTCAAGAACCAATGCAATGCTAGGCATAGAGCATAACTTCATCATGAACATGAACAATAGAATAATACACTTTATTATTGCCTACTTGCAGGCATCTTCAACAACACTGCTAAATCACTCTCGCTAGTTGTAACCCTACAGGAATGGCTCGCCGACGCCGCACCTTCACCTTCAGCTCCAGCCCCTTGCCCCTACCGCCTACCGCCGGCGCGAGGTGATATGGAAGTCAGCTGCAAGTGTCGAGAGGTGTGCCAGCAGATGTAGCAAGGTATTGGAATAGGCTCTAAATAGTCTGACTTGCCACAAATCACCTGTACCATCATCAACTCTACCAGTGAATGGAATACCTGGTGTTTGTGCACATCTCTCTTTTCGTATGTTTCAGTACCTGTGACAGAAGATACAGTAATCCTGTAAGTGTAGATGTATCTCTACTTATTATATAAATGGAAGTTGGTGATGGTTCATCCGACTTCTCCCTCTCTCTTTCTGACTTGCTAACAAATCTCTAACAAGTAATAGAAAACTAACTACTTAAACACAATGAACTTCCCTTAACAACTATTAACCATCTAGTGATTCATGGATACCGCTACAACAAGAGGAGTATCAACGATCATCATTGCAGGCTGGGAGCAACTGTTGAGACAGTGCGCTTCACTTGTTCTCGTCTAGTGCTTGGAGGTAGCACCTAGAATGGTGAGGAGGCGCACCACTAGTGTTTCATATCTTTTATTGTGTTTCGTGCTACTTTTGGATGTTTGATGTTGTTTCATTGTGTCTTTCTGTTCTTTTTGTGCTAGACTTGTTTGTGAACCTGTGAACCTGTTTGTTGGCTGTATGCATCTTGTATGCAGAGACAGGGAGCAACATATTCTTGGTATGCAGAGACAGGAGTACATATTCACACTTCATTTACTCTAAATCTGAATATTTACCACTTCCTAAAAAATCTCTAATGAGAATGGCATGATAGGGATTCACAAAAAAAGCATAGCCAGGAGTAGGCCGTGGAGCCGAGGCCACGGAGTATGAGCGTAGCCGAGCACGAATGCAAGCATAAGATGGCCAAAGGTCATAGCGACATGTGGGGCAGACCGAGTGTCATGAGAGTGTCTTATCTGATTGTTTATTTTATCCATAGCATATATATATATATATGTATATGTATATATATATATAGTACGCGAGGCACTTGCCTGTGTGATGGGCAGTTCCTATGCTTCAGTGTCCATGAGATGCCATCAATCGGTAAGAATGATCCTTGATTCGACTTGCTGATGACTAACGAAGGTAAGTATGT
Source organism: Stipa capillata (assembly GCA_019208055.1). Taxonomy (NCBI): domain Eukaryota; kingdom Viridiplantae; phylum Streptophyta; class Magnoliopsida; order Poales; family Poaceae; genus Stipa; species Stipa capillata. Next base: position 9,421 of record JAGXJF010002680.1, read on the forward strand.
CAGCAGCTCTGTCCACTATGGTAACACTGAAACAAAAGCGTCATGTGCTAGGGAATCTCCAATCTCAAGACGAAACACACATTGTGTGACTCGAAGACGCTGCATGTGCCAAGGATCCTAACATTCTACAGCTGGACAAACATCTGTACACGCACATATGCTTCCACTTCCGTCTCAGTACACGACGTAGACGGCCCAAATGACACGACAGGTGGTTGAATTATTGTGAGATGCATGTGTTTCTAATTACTTTTCCTGTCATGTAATCGTCGTCTATACGCATGTAGATCGCTGACGGCGATGACTGCTGTTTCGGTGAAGCACATGAGCTTGAAATCATGTGCTTGCATCTCCTCGCGTCCATCACACGCACTCAGTCTCAGTAGTCAGCTTCGCAGCCTGTACTTCTGTGGGCGACTTATGGTACATTACAATCAGCTCTCTCTCGCTCGCCTCCCCGTGCTGCTGTAACTCCTCAGGAAAAGGCTCGCCGTCACTGGGCACGATGGCAGTCGGAGTATTCGTGCTGGCCTGTGGAGTGCTTTAGTGTTGTTGTGTGCTTTATTGTGCAGTAGGTTTGCTCTGAGATTTGTAACAACAGCATGCCAAACACAGATATGAAAACAAAACAATCAAGATGACACTCATGAAGCCAATTTCAATCGCATGAACTCTGACACCATTTTCTGTCAGATAACAAGAAGGTTTCCATACATTTAGACTGATATTGTGTTCTTATCATCCTTGATGATCATCATCAGTCGCGCCAGCACAGACATGTGTGAAGATTAAACATGTGTAAAGTCACCAATTAGCTACGCACTACTACATCTGAGCCTTGATCATATAGAGACCCTTTGCAGAGAGCAAATACTAATGGCTACTCAAACTTCTTGATGAGTGGAGAGTCGTTGAGGCATCTGTCGATCCTCTCGTGCCGGGCTTCGCCTCGACCTGCCACCGGTGAGGAGGACGGATGAGCGCCTTGCCTCGTCGGCGTGTCGGGGCTGAGAGTTGCCGATGGTGCAGTAGCTCGCACTCGTGGAGGCCGTAGCGCTGAGTGGTCTCGCCGGACCTACCTGGCGTGACGGCGTCTGGGGTTCTTGTAGCGGCTGAATCGCTTGACGTAGCCCAGCGACTTCTCGAAGACCTGCGAGACCTGCGTGGAGGGGTCGCCGCCGTCGGAGGCGTGCTGCAGCTGCTCGTACTTGTGGCTCCATGCTGATGGCCACCGTCCCTCGCCGTTCATCAGCACTTGGCTCTTCAGGAACTCTGCACGAATCGACAGATTAGATATTTTGGCGAGAGAGTCAGCAACCCTAGGATTACCCACTGGCTGCTGCTGCGCTCGGTGGTCGAGAGGGGGAGAGGGAGGGCGGGAGGAGGCGGACCTTCCCCGATCTTAGATGCTCGGCGGCGTTCTCCTCTCCTCGGCCGGACATGGTTGCTGGTTAGTGCTGCTTGCTCCGATTCGCGGGGCCGGAGTCGGGGTCGCAATTTGGGAGAGAAGAGGAATTGCGGCGGCGAAGATTTTTCTAGCCGGCCTGCTAACTGTGTTATCGTTTCGTCCGCTCCAATTCTGTATGGACCGGGCCTGCTGATTGGACTGCGGCCCCACGAGTTTTGTGTGTGGCTGCGACTGCAGGTTCTGTCTGTTCGTTGACGTGGATGTCGCTGGAGAGCGTGTGAACTGCTCCTCCTCCTACGCCGACCAGCACCACCTCCGTGCGGCGATGGCCACACCCCATATCTCTCCACCACCGCTTTCATCTCCGCCCAGGGCCCTACTCTTCGCCGACTTGGGGAGGTGCCGGGATGTTAGCATTAGCTGTTTTCCGTCTTAGTGCCAGAGTGTTGGATGTCATGACTACGGTTTTATAGAGGACAGCGATTCAAAATTTATGTTTTCATGTGTAAGTGTTCTCAATTTCTAGCTGTACTTCTCGACTCCTTATGAGACTTATAATTATTTTTATTTAATTTTCGACCAGACATACCGCTCCTTGAGCGTTGTTGATTTTGTCTGCTATTTCTTTGTCTTTGTTCTATTAATGTCCATAAATGGATCTCTGGGTTTGCTCCATGAAGGATGTTCCAAATCGTCCCTCCGTGTATATTTATCTTTTCGTTTACGAGTATCGTGAAATTTTTCTATGTGCACTTTATGTTGCTTGTTCGCAAAAGTCGCATATAGTTTCTATGAGCATCTCGAGTCTCACTGTTTTTACGCTTATTCTAATTTTTGTTCCACTATCAATGGTTACTTGTTTCATGTGCACTTTGTGTTTTTCCACACTAGTTGGACTTGTGTCCTACAAGACTATTTTTTTTGTTACACTTGTTATATTTTTTGTTCCATTGCTAGTAGTGATTATTACATGACTTTCCGTTATAGCCAGCGTCTAAGTCACATTGTGTCCATGATTACTACTTTTTGTTTCACTTACGCTGATTTTTGGGTGTTCCTCTAGTATTGTAAACTATTCCATGCATACTCGTGTTGTTCCGCACCAGTCGTGCAGAGAACTACAAATTTTATTCTACTTACTCTATATTTTGTTAGTACTCGTGAATCCTAATTAGCCCACTACAGTGACTGTTGTTTTCGAATTTACATTTCTGTGTAGGCGCGTGGCAGTGAAGCATTCGATTGACGTGGACAAGTTGTTCCCGGTGGTCCCACTTGCAGTGAGTGTCGTAGTTGTGGTTGACGTGGAAGATCAGTGGAGTGTGCGTGTGTGTGTGTGGATCTCTCTCCGGCGTCTCAGCCTCTCGTCTCCTCCTCGCAGCGGGACGACAGAGAGAAGCACCGCCACCAGCCTCGCCTCCGCGGCCATGGCACGCCCGCGCCTACTCTCCATCCACCACACTCACACTTCCGCTCCAAAAAGTCGCGCTCGCACCGCATCCTCCGCGCCCATATCCTCTCCGTCCGTCCCTCGCCTCGCCCCTACGCGCTGCCTGACGTCTCCACAATAACGGTGTCGACAGTCACGGCGCCGCCAAGGAGGTGGGGGTGGGGGAGCAGCTCAGGCCGGGGTCTCCGTCGACAAGCCCACGCTCCTACGCGGTGCTCGTCTCGCCGACGCCGCCCGTTCTACCTCGCATGCGCCATCGACGACGGCAGGTACCGCGCCTCGAGATCGAGTTCCGTATGCGAGCACAATACCGACGACTTCTACTTGCTTCACTTGCACTTTAGTTTTTCTCATTCTCCTGGCGTCTCATGTTCTTTCCTGTGTGTGCGTGTGTGCTCCTGACAAGCCCTCTGCGAGCAACATCTCATTGCGTACAAGGTACGCATCTAGTTCTTAATTCTGTTTCAAGTTTTATCTGCTGTAACTTGTTACCACTACTGATCCTCCCGCTTCATTTTTCTCTATGGGGCTCTTCAGATGAGTCTTCATCGATGCCAACGTCCAGCTCGCTCTTGCGGTTGTGAGCAATCTCACAAGACTCAGGGGACTAGGTCCTGTATAGTAAGTTCAAGCTTCATACTCTATACCCTGCTCCACATTTGTTCCGGGAGCGCAGAGCCTGCTCATCTGTTCTCTCTAGTCATTCCAGGTGTTTCCTGATCACCAGAGAAGCGAGGGCCTCACAGCTGTTCCGAACATCTTTAGTACTTCGGTAATTATGCTTCTCATGAACAATGTGTTCTCTTAGTGGGTGCGAAATATTCAGTTTTCATTGCTCATGAGTATTTGTAGGAGCTTGTTTGGATAAAATGTTTTGATGCTCCGTTTTCTCAGCGTCCCTCTTCTGTTAGATTGAGGGACATACCTATCAGTTCCCTGGATGATCTGCCTGCCGGAAACCGTACCCGTTGATACTTCTTCAAATCGATAAGAATACCCTTGATTTTGACTTGTGCCGACGACAATGAGGGTAAGATGCAACAGCTCTGTCTAGTATGTACACCGAGACACTAATTATATGACTCTAGGAGCTGTAGGTGCTATAGATCTGCCAAGTCTAAGATGAAACACGCGGACAAGTTCTAATAATACACACTCCATCTGCGTTGAAGCCATTGTTCTCTAGAGGACTAACTCATCTTGGCAAACATCTTTGCCAGAGCTACAGTTCAGAATACATGTAACATGCAAATAACATTGATATGCTGTCTTGTTTGGTGTAATGGCGAGTCTTTTGTTTTAATGAATTATCACGGTTTAAAAAGTGGAAATAAAAGATGACTGAGCATGAGCATTAACAGGGTATATGTAAGAATCACACATAGACAGATGTATTATGGGTAATTATTGTTCATTATGATTACTATTATTTGAGCAGAATTCCGTTACTGTCATAGAAACAGAACAACAACTACCAGTAAGTTGAACCCTATTTCTGTGAGAAGTCTCGCATAAAACATTTGTGAAAAATTTACTCATAACTAATGGGCTAGCATACAGATCGATGGAACCTGACGAACCACCACTCTATATATCTTCATCAACAGCAGCACACGTGACCTTTCATCTATAGAGAAGTACGTGGTATGTCTAGAATAATGCTTTTTGTTTCTCTGCCGACACTCATATGTATATATGTTTTTTTGGGATGGCTGGTTTATATTGCAGTGCCAAAATTAGTTTTTTGCATCATTTCGTCCGCTATGCATTTTACCCTCCCCTACCATTAGGAAATGATCACACCTTTAGCTGATGCTCTGCATGATAGATTGAGAAAGATAGGTGGGGAAATGCCTTAGCATCTATGCAATGCCTGGATAAGAGCATCTAAGCAAGGGAATATTGAATCCATAAATTATAACGTTCTCTTTATCTAATACCAAGCATTGGAAAAATATATGCTTAACTTCAACCTTTGTTTATAAGATTCTGGCATATCGCGTGGAGCTGAAACCAATATGCACTTAACATTTACAATTGTGTGTGTTGGCACATTTTATTGATTCATCCTTTGTGCATTCGTTTTTGTCCAGGACAATTTTGCTACATCTGTACCGCCGTCTCTTTAATCTTGAACTGGACACCTGCGGTATGTCTTCTATATTCCATTTGATAGCCTGTTCCTTCTAAGCTTTTTGAGTGCCTTAAGAGGTAGTAACATACCTTAACTTTAACCTCCAGTTCTGACTTGGGCTTCTGGGATTCCCCCCAAAGATTTGCATTACCGTTTCTTTCTCAGTTTACCCCAGTATTTTATATCATGACAGCGTGACTACTCCAAGGTATACATTTGTTTTATTTTTACCTACGTAATCATTCTTTGGGTTTCCCATCTTTAACTGGCTCTTTGTCTCCCTTTACTATGTAGACTATTGCAGTCACTCCATACATAGTGACTACAGTGGTGCTGTATTCCGTCAATACCCAGGTAATCTGCGCACATCCCGTAACAAAAAAGACTGCAGTACATGGTTTGTAGTCTTGCCATTAGCAGTACTAAATTTTGATTTCAGTGGCTTTCTTCACTTCAGAAGGAGACATTTTGAAATATAACTTGTATCCTTCATGTTCTCATGTTGAGACATACAAAAGGAGTGGGGGGTGACATCAGCCATGTCTATCGTGACCATCAGCTACTGATCTAGTAAGTTTGTCTGTTCAGGGCCCTGGCAAGTCATGCTTAAGCAGGCTGATGGTTCATATGCATGCGTTGCAGAGAGTGCATCTCGTTCACTTTGGGGCAGGTCATTACAGTATATAATTTGCATGAATATAGTTAACTTATTTTGTAAAAATTGTCAGAAAATGATGTGCCATGTATTCATTTAGGCTAAGGAAGAGCTATTGAGAGTTCTTGTTTGCAAGAGAGAAGAGGAAAGCTCGCTTGAATTTCTCAGAAGAGGATACAAGTCTGCATCTCATCTCACTTAGTTGATAGGAGGATATGTGCTTCAATGTGTGAAAGTCGAACACTGTTAGACAGGTCATCGTACTGATCTCAAACAATTTATTTCACATGATCACCTGTTCTGCAAGTCAGTGGGGAAGTCTGAAACTTTTTATGGTACAAGCATGCTAATGTTGTGCTGGCTGACTAATTGTATTTTCAAAATGCCCTCTTGCACATCTGCATTTCATTATAGCATCAATTTTAGCAACTAGGATCCTGTGATACAGAATGCTACTTGGTGTGGAAGAGAATGTTGATCATGATAAGTCGCCCGCATGGCGAACCTGAGGCGCTGCTGCTCATTGGGTGCTGAATTGCTGATCCCACCGCAAATGGAGATATATAGGCCAAAGACTGTTCATGGAGTCCCAAGGAGGAGAAAGAAAAAAAGACTGTTCATGAATCATGACTGATGATGCACTGCAATTACAGAAAGAAGCCACTCACAAGTTTATATGTTGTACAGTGTGACTTTGCCTGTGCTGCAATTGTACTGCGTGAGTTCTGAGAGGACTTTCCTTTCTTTTTTGTTGATTGTATTTTGAATGCAGGTGTATTGCGTGTGACTCTATATTGCAATGATCTTATGGATTCTGTCTATTGCCATGAGTACTTACAAGTAGGTGTACTGATGAAATTTTGATTTCTTTTAAAACTTGGTTAGTTTTGTTCTTGAGAAATTTCTTGGTCCTGAATGTAAAAAAAGAGAGGAGGATTTAAGGATATGTCACTCTAACCGCTTAAGGACATGTCGCTTTATGTTCTCGTTGACATGTGGCCCTAGACCCACATGTCAGTGACACATCGAGTGGCATTTTACATTTGCTACTGATCTCAGACCTAATTTAGGGAGTGTTTTGGTTGGGCTTTTACTATAGCTTTATTTGTTTATAAGCCAAAAGTCTAACTAAACATCAAATTCATAAACATGCTTTCCCTTCTTATAAGCCAAAACCAATCTACCAAAAGAAAGCATCAACATGGCTTTTGCGAGATGTTATACTGAGATTGTCCCTGTAGTTTGGCAATTAATTACTCGTATTTTTTCACTCAAACAGACAACAGAACCTAACTTTCCCACGACAGACAGCCCACAACTGCTTTTAGATAAGCCATAGCTCAATCAAACACCACCTTAGTTTTTGGTATTGTTTTTTTGCTAATTATAAGATATCACCGTGTTGTTAATTTCATTTACACATGGCACCTAGCTTCTGTAATTGTTTTTTGGTTAATTATAGAATGTCATTATTCCGTTATGTCATTTACATATTTGCCATTCCACACACCATTACTAGTCTGATCAATGGCTGTTGATTGAGTTGGGTCATTTCAAAAGTACTAAAATACCTTGCATGCAGTTTATTTTTTAAAAATAAAAAGTGTTTTTATATTTCAAAATCCCAAAACTATCATGCAAATTGCATATGAAATTTTTTGTGAAAAAATGATGAAATCTATGGTCTGCACAAAAACAATACATAAACTTTTAGTCTATTTGAACACTGGATTTGTTTTTTTGTAGGTATACATATTTGGGCAACATTTACATGTAGTAATCTTTTTAATATTCTTTTGCAATGCGAAATTATTCTTTTGTTGCATGCACGAAGAGCGTTTCGTATTTTGCATGGCCCAAAGTGTCAAACATCCTGATGGTAATGATCCGGCAGATGTGTAAATGAATTATGGCGAAGACACAGTAACACTATTATAATTAGATAAAAATAATAATAAAAGCTAAATTAGCTTAGAGACTAATGGTATATATATAAAATTTCATGAATAAATTGGTAAGGAAAAAGGTATTCCCAGAAGCTTCTATTTTTTCGATATGCAAGACCTCGAGGTCACATCTGCAAAAAACCAACACGAGAAGCAGGGAAGCGGAGACTGGAGATCGAGATCGCCGGAGAGACATGGAGCCAAGAGGAGCAGCCTGCTACAGTCCAGCACGCTCCTACTCCTCGCCGCCATCCTCATCCTCGTGGCGGCCGCCTCCGCCTCCGCCATCGGCGACAAGTGCGCCGCCCTGCAAGCCGTCGCGGTCAGTTCCTTTTCTTCTCTTTCACTTTCTCTCCCAGTTGTTAGTTTCCAAGTTTCCATCTTTACCGCTCTTCGTGAGGCGATGGTCCGGAGGTATATCGAGGCCTAGATCTTCAGTCATTTACTAGAGAAAAAATATAGAATTTTCAGCGGGTGTTTGTTTCAGCGATTTGGAAGGCGCATTGTAGTAGCAGAGGTTCTGATGTATCGATTGATGTTGTTTTTTCAGGCGGAGCTGAGAGATTGGTATGCTCAAGTGTAAGTCTTTCTTTCATTGTCATGGATTGAGGTACCTCTGCTATTATTTACAGTGCTGATTTGAAGGTTTTGTTGTATTGCAAAGTTACTCTGTCAGTTTGTCTTTTATAGTTTGACAAACAGCACCCCATAATCTTAACAGCATATTTGCTTCCAATTTCTTGTTTACTGGGACAATTGATGGATTATTAACTATTCCTGAGTTCTAATGCAGGAGAAACCAAGAAATCACTTGGACTTACGCAACCGCTTAAATTCAAAAGGTCAGCGTGAAGGGAAGGTCATTGATTACAGGTATGTTATCCAGCATTACCACGCTAGTGTTAAAGGATTACCTGCACTCCAGAAAAAAATAAAATTGACTTCAAAAACGCATATTCTAACAGCATTGGAACATCACAGATGGTCACAGTGGTGATGCTTCCTCTGATAATTTCTCATATTTACATATGCGCACATTAATTGGGAAAAAGCGTAGGATTAAATCATTGTTAGTTTATACTCAACATGGAGTCAATTGTTCAGCTTAGGTGTATCATTTGCTTCACATACTTACACTAGCTAAATACCGGTGCATTGCTACGGATAACAAATTAGATTACTGAGCATGTCGAATTATTGAATGTCCCGCTCCATGCCACTTTCCTCGGTTTCGTCTCACTCTTGGTTGAGCTTCAGCTCATGTAGAATTGGAAGTTGTTTGTGGGGACTAGCACTTTGGGTGAATTTAATTTTTGAATTTCGAGTCAGTGGATAAGGAGGACATCTATTGAGGTTTCGATATGGACATATAGGCCCCCTTCTAGACGGCTTCGTTTGTGCATAGCCGGCTTAAACTTAATGGTGTGGAAAAGCTGCGGTGTGGGAAAGCCTGATAAGCTCCATCATCCCCTTCTAGACGGTTTCTGAGATTTGAGCTTATAGACAAAGGTGGATTGTGGAAAGTCTGTAATACCCTTTGTCTTGTTTGTTTGCTATTTGAATGATATTAACACTATCTACATATTTTTTTACGCAGTTTAACACATAAATGAGATATGAAAATAGAAAAATATGAATAAAAATTGTTCAATTACCATAAAAAAAGTATATTGCACATAGAAGCACACTATTTTTTTGTCCAACAAAAAAAATAGAACATACGAATAACAGCGCATCATGTAGATATTCCCTCTCACGCTATTAAGCCCATAGCAATGGCATCGCGTATTTGCCTCATAGTCACATCATCTACGGGTGCAGCATTTGCCACGCCATTAGGAGGTGGCCCGTATTGTAGAATATACTCCTCTCGCTTAACCCTCTCGAAATGCTCATTTCGTAGAGCACTATCACGAATGAAATTATGCAAACACATACATGCAGAGATTATCATCTTTTGATTCTCAATTGGGTAACTTGGTATGCCTCCTAGAATACGCCATTTCATTTTGAGAACACCAAATGACCTTTCAATGACGTTTCTTAGTGATGAGTGGCGATGGTTGAAGATCTCCCTCATCCCAACCGGAGCTGCCAGTTGAAATTCAGGTACATGGTATCGTTGTCCTTGTATGGTGCTAGATAGCTAATTCAGTTTGGATATCCCGAATCAACAAGATAGTATTTTTCTATGGTTAAAGAAAAATAAGCACATATTTAAAGGAACTAGTGATAATTGAACATATAAAATTCACATAGAAGATTGTTACCTCCCGAGGATGTGGATAATTCGCATATTCAACCAAAGCATCTGACCATACACGCGTGTCATGAACAGATCCAGACTATCCAGTAACCACGAAAGTGAACCTCATGTCAAAATCACATATTGCCATGATGTTCTGACTAGTATAACCATGCATATTCGTGTGACTCATTTTGAGATGTGCTGGAACTGTCACATGAATATGTGTTCCATCTATTGCTCCAATAGCATTATTGAAATGAGGAAAAAATGTTGGTTTATTTAGTCTATGATGAACTTCAGTGAAAGCAGGATCTTTTGGTTTGATATAATCACAAGCCATGCGGTCCACGCACTTCAAAACCTCACCAAATTTGACACTAATAGTAGATGCACTATGTTCAAATCTATCAGCGCCATTACTATTAGATTGAGGTGACCCACATGTCCATAAAAAGAGTGCTAATGCTTCTCTAGAGCTCATGAAAAGAGTTGACTCTAACTGATAGTTGTTCACTAAGTTCTCAAGCAACATGTGAAATACTGACCTCCTCATTCTGAACATATCGTAGAACTCTTTTGGATCCTGCATTTTCAACTCAACCCACTGGATCCCTGTCATGAAAGGTAGTCTTCTTGGTCTTCTTGGAGCCGGATTGCTAGTTTCTAACATGTACGCCATTGCAAGAAGTGAGATGAATTCATCATCTGAATCTTCTGTCATCTGCCATTTTTCAACAAAGTAGAATAACAGAAGTCCAAATCTACAATGACATATCCATAACAAGCAAAACATCACCACTCACAAGAAATTGACAATACAAATAACAATATAGGTCCAAAGCAAATGACATTACACATTACCAATATAGGTCCAAAGCAAATGACATTACATATTACCAATATAGGTCCAAAGTAAATATTATAGTCATAACCAACAAGGGTTCAAATCAAATAATGGAACTAATGATTCTTTTGGTCCACCTTCCATGTCCTCTTGAGCCATGCTAGCCTTCCACGTGGCGTCTTCAAAGTGATGAAGAAATCACGCCATTCTTTATGTCTCAAGAGTTGTGTAGCAAAGAAATGCTCATCACTGCCTTCCTCGGCTCCATCCTTCTCCACCAATGCCATCATCTCTGCAATCTCCGCTCTCACGGGATCAGCAGTCACTGGAGCACTAGATGTCACAGAATTTTGACTCTTCTTTTCATATATGTCTAACAGGCGATGCATAACACTAGAAATATTATTGTCAACTCTTTTTTTTATGGTCCAGGACTAGATAAATATCCAGTTGTCCTCTTCTTCCCACTCTTGCTATCCACAGGTGTGGTATCAAAACCTAACCCTTCACAACCTGATCCTGCATCTTCCTCATTTCAACAGTTATTGGTGAAGTTTGAGATGCTGCACCTGGTACCCTTGCATGTTCATTCGTGACACTATGAGCATCAAAAAGTATTCTCATCTTATCCTCACTATCAAGTGAAGCAATCCGAAACTTGGCTGCTTCTGGACATCTCTGCAATTTAATATAAGACCACATGAGTTTTCTAATTAACAAAGAAATAATAGAAGTACTACAAAAATATACATATCTTAATCTCTGCCTCCCACCAATCATCGCTAGCCTCAATGGTACCCGTGACAGGATCTCTTCCTAGATTGGAGGCATGTTGGTTCAATGTCTTCCATATGTTATAGTCTTTTTTTAATGTCTCCCATTGATTCTTGAATTGTTTGCGCTCATACTTCCTTTTGGTGCGCTCATTGAATTTTGTTATCAAATTGGCGTACCCAACATTATTCAAACATTGGGTCGGCCGATTGTTTGCTTGCACTTCGTCCACACATACGTCAAGGAAAACCCTATGAGCGACGGCATCCCAAGTTACTTTCCCAGTTTTTCGTTTATCCATCTATGAACACATGTAAAATTATCCCAAGCACAATGTATTAATACATCTCAAATAATCTAATTTAAGCAATTTGTCTTTTGCTTGAGTATTTGATTTAAGATCAGCCTTTTTTGAACACTCTTACTTCAGAAACAAAGAAGCATATGTGTTGCATTTCGTACTATCGTGAAGCTGCTTGGGTTTGAAAGAATTTGGTAAATGGACAACCAAGATGGAAAATGCCTTGGTTTCAAATAATTTGGTACATGAGAAGTATTGCATCTCAAATTCGCTTTGTTTCAGCATTGGGTATATAGAATACTCTTCTTCCCTACATGCAACAATTTTTCACACAAACAAGTGTACAACTTCTCAATCACGCACAACATACATTTCACTACACATCATCAGTGCATCAATTTTCCACAGAAACAAGCATCACTGCATACTCTTCTTCACTACACATCATCAGGTCTCAATTTTTCGCACAATCAAGCATCATTGCATACTTCTTAACATCAGTTCAAATTGAGTGCTAATTGCAGTGCATACTTACACACATGAGTTGTTCTTCAATTAGCATTAGGGTCCCATGAAGCACACACATACACACATGAGTTGTTCTACCAATTGCAATTCACATGAAGCACACACAGACACTAAAATTGGAAGAGAATACAACATTGCAATACGTTTACAGTAGCAGCAACATCCTCCTCCTGCAGGAACAATCCACTAACCTTGTCGTGCTCGGGGCCTGCCGGCGTCGGTTGGTGCTGGGAGGAGGTGGCGGGAGGTCTGGTATGTGGCCGGTGATGGATAAGCCTCATGTGGTCTTTGTGGGGCTGGTTGTAGGACAGCACTTTAGCATCTTAGAGGACAGCACTTTAAGCATCTTAGACTAAGCATCTTAGCCTAGCATAGGACAACACTTTAGCATCTTAGACTAGCATCTTAGACTAGCATCTTGGCATATGCTTGGCTGGCTAGCAGCTTATAAATATGTATCCCCAACCCCTCAGGTTGGCATGGCATTGAGAAATAAAACAGAAAATTGTCCCAACTCCTAGTGTCATCCTCTCTCGATGAGTGTGAGAGTTCTGCTACTACCAAGAGTGAGAATTCAGCGACTAACAACTGGTATCAGAGCCGTACTATCCTGTAGCCTGAGCATCTCCTGCTCATCTCCTCTCCCAACCACACAACAGCCCCAGCTGCGAGCAGCAGCTCCGGCCGCTCCTGCTCACTCCTCCCCCCGCGCAGACGAGCAGCAGCTCGTCTGAAGCAGCCCTCTCCCCACGCAGCAGCCACCCGGTAGCGCGTCATGTCCGCAGGGCAGTCTCAGCGCTCGGTCGCCTCGAGCACGCGGCGTCGGCAGGAGGCCGAACTTGCCGCGGCAGAAGAACGCGAGCGAGCGGCGGCAGAGACCGCTGCGGCGGCGGCAAGGGCGTCGAGGCTGGCAGCGGCGGAGCTGGCAGCAGCCAGAGCGGAGGCGGAAGCAGCGGCAGCGGCGGACGCAGCGCGTGCGGCGGCAGCGGAGGTCGAGGCTCTGCGCAGCAGCACCGGCAGCTCCATTTCCGCTGACGACACCGCCGACGCGGACCTTGAGCTGCTAGAGAGGGACGCAGCACGAGCGCGGTCGGCGCAGTGGGTAGCCGCGCACGCCCACGAGCGTGGCGGCAGCCCAGACAGGCGCGGACGCGCTGGCGGCGCTCCTGGAGGGGGCGCGCACGGCGGTGGCGCTCCTGGGGCAGCTGCGCACGCAGCCCACGAGCGCGGCGGCAGCCCAGACAGGCGCGGACGCGCTGGCGGCGCTCCTGGAGGAGGCGCGCACGGCAACGGTGGCAGACGGGTCAATGGAGAGCGCGACCTTCACAGGCAGCGTGGCTCTCTCTCCCCGGATCGGTACCATGGTTACCATGGTTTCCAGGCTGTTGTCAGGGACGTCAGCCCCGGCGGTGGGTGGCCTACCCTCACCAAGACCAACTACATCGAGTGGGCTGCGGTGATGAGGGTAAAGCTCCAGGTGCGGCACATGTGGGAGGCAGTCCGGTACGGCGACGTCGACTACGACCAGGATCGACGAGCGCTGGATGCTCTCATCGCTGCAGTCCCGTCCGAGATGCAGTTCTCGCTTACCAACAAGCGGACTGCCAAGGAGGCTTGGGACGCCATCGCTGCGGCACGCATCGGCAGCGACCGCGCCCCGCAAGTCCACACTGCAGGCACTTCGCAAGGAGTGGGAGAACCTGGCCTTCAAGCCAGGTGAGGACGTTGATGACTTTGCTCTCCGTCTCAACACTCTGTTGCAGAAGATGGTGGCAGTTCGGCGACGACACCTACGGCGAGGAGAGAGCTGTCGAGAAGCTCTTCCGCTGCGTCCCCGAGAAGTACAAGCAGATGGCTCGCTCGATCGAGTCTCTGCTGGATCTCTCCACGATGTCGATCGAGGAGGCGATAGGTCGCCTCAAGGTCGTCGACAGCGATGAGCCACAGCCTCTCTCGGGGCCCATCACCACTGGCGGGAAGCTCCTTCTCACTCGGGAGCAGTGGGATGCCCGCCAAGGTGACCGGAAAAAGGGGGAGCCTTCTTCCGCGATAGGCGGTCGCAAGCGTGGCAAGCCGCGCAAGGCGCGCAGAGACGCCCAGGCCGGGGCGCGAGGACGTGCCGAGGGCGATGCCCGCGGAGGCGCCCAGGGCGGCGCCGCCGGCAAGCACAAGCCGGCACGAGACGACACCTGCCACAACTGCGGCCAGCTTGGCCATTGGGCCAAGGACTGTCGACAGCCACGACGCGGCCAGGCCCACGTCGCACAGGCGGAGGAGGAGGAGCCGACTCTGTTCATGGCACATGCAAGCATCGAGCTACCTCCAGCGGCACCGGCCGCAGCGGCTCTCCTCCACCTTGACGAGACAAAAGCACACGCCCTCCTCGGCGACGGCTCCGGCAATGACAAGACCGACGGGTGGTGTCTCGACACCGGCGCCACCCATCACATGACCGGTCGACGGGAGTTCTTCACCAAGCTTGACTCTAGCGTCCGAGGCTCCGTCAAGTTTGGGGATGCCTCTGGCGTGGAGATCAAGGGCGTCGGCTCCGTCATCTTCACCGCCGTGTCTGGTGAGCACAGACTGCTCACCGAAGTCTACTACATCCCCGCGTTGAGGAACTCCATCATCAGCGTGGGACGGTTGGATGAGAACGGTTTCGCGCGTGGTAATTGAGGATGGAGTCATGAGGATTTGGGATCGCCGTCGTCGCCTTCTTGCCAAGGTAACCAGAAGCGCAAATCGACTCTACATCCTCAACGTGCAGGTGGCACAACCCCTCTGTCTCGCTGCTCGTCGGGACGACGAGGCGTGGCAGTGGCACGAGCGCTTTGGGCACCTTCACTTCGAGGCCCTGAAGCGGCTCAGTGCCACGGAGATGGTGCGAGGCCTGCCGTGCCTCGACCACGTGGAGCAGCTCTGCGACGTCTGCGTGTTGACGAAGCAGAGGCGACTCCCCTTTCCCCAGCAGGCGAGCTTTCGAGCCAAGGAGAGGCTCGAGCTTGTGCACGGGGACTTGTGTGGCCCGGTGACACCGGCCACACCGGGAGGACGACGCTACTTACTCCTGCTGCTCGTCGACGACCTCTCCCGCTACATGTGGGTGATGGTCCTCGGCAGCAAGGGAGAGGCTGCGGACGCCATCAGGCGCGCGCAGGCTGCTTGCTGCGGAGGCGGAGTGCGGCCGCAAGCTGCGCGTGCTGCGCACCGACAACGGCGGCGAATTCACGGCGGCTGAATTCGCGTCGTACTGCGCTGATAAGGGCATTCAGCGCCACTACTCCGCGCCGTATAGCCCGCAGCAGAACGGCGTCGTCGAGCGGCGCAACCAGACGGTTGTGGGGATGGCTCGGGCCCTTCTCAAGCAGAGGGGGATGCCGGCTGTCTTCTGGGGAGAGGCGGTGGTGTCGGCCGTCTACATCCTCAACCGCTCGCCTACCAAGGCACTCGACGGCAAGACGCCGTACGAAGCTTGGCATGGGCGCAAGCCGGCGGTCTCCCACTTGCGGGTCTTCGGCTCTGCCTCGCGTTCGCCAAGGAGCTTGGTCACATCAGCAAGCTCGACGACAGGAGCACTCCGGGAGTGTTCATCGGCTACGCAGAGGGCTCGAAGGCCTACCGCATCCTCGACCCGAAGACACAGCGTGTGCGCACGGCGCGCGACGTTGTGTTCAACGAAGGGTCGAGGATGGGCGTGGGACAAGGCGGAGGACGACGGCTCGGCTCCGACGTACGACGATTTCACTGTCGAGTACGTCCACTTCAAGGGAGCTGGGGGAGTAGGCAGCTCTTCTCCGACGAGGGCGTCTACCCCCAGTCCCCGAGCCTCCACCGTCCCCGGCGCCTGCTACTGCACTCCGACAGCACCACGCTCTCCAGCCAGGACCTCGGCTGTGATGAGTTCTTCGCCGGCTCCACCACAGCCGGCAACGCCACGCACTCCAGCACCGACAGGCACCTCTCCGGGCACGTCTACTCCACCACCAGCTCGTGTCCAAGCACAGCCCGGTTAAGCTCGCTACTCCGCTCTCTCACGACGAGGAGCGCATCGACGCGTACCACGACGGCGAGTCGTTGCGGTACCGTACGATGGAGAACCTTCTCGGCGACCAGCCGGTGCCGGGACCGGTGCCTCACGACCTGGAGGCGCAGTTGCACCTTGCGTGTGACGACGGCGAGCCTCGGTCGTTTGCAGAGGCCGAGAAACACGCGGCATGGCGCGCTGCGATGCAGTTGGAGATGGACACGGTTGAGAAGAACCGCACCTGGGAGCTTGCTGACCTCCCTCGTGGTCACCGCGCGATCACCCTCAAGTGGGTGTACAAAGCTGAAGAGGGATGAAGCCGGCGCCATCGTCAAGCACAAGGCTCGCTTGGTGGCACGAGGTTTCGTGCAGCAGGAGGGGGTCGACTTCGACGACGCCTTCGCTCCCGTGGCACGGATGGAGTCCGTGCGACTCCTCCTTGCGCTAGCTTCCCAGGAGGGCTGGCGTGTTCATCACATGGATGTCAAGTCGGCGTTCCTTAACGGCGACTTGAAGGAGGAGGTCTACGTGCACCAGCCGCCGGGATTTGCGATCCCCGGCAAGGAGGGCAAGGTGCTCCGCCTGCGCAAGGCCCTCTATGGCTTGCGGCAGGCACCGAGGGCGTGGAATGCCAAGTTGGATTCCACGCTAAAAGGGATGGGCTTCGAGCAAAGCCCGCACGAGGCGGCCGTCTACCGACGGGGCAGTGGAGGAACTGCTCTGCTGGTAGGTGTCTACGTCGACGACTTGGTGATCACCGGCACCAAGGATGCGGAGGTGGCGGCATTCAAGGAAGAGATGAAGGCCACCTTCCAGATGAGTGACCTGGGGCCTCTCTCCTTCTATCTGGGAATCGAGGTGCACCAGGATGACTCCGGGATCACGCTCCGACAGACCGCCTACGCCAAGCGCGTCGTTGAGCTAGCTGGGCTCACCGACTGCAATCCAGCTCTCACTCCGATGGAGGAGAGGCTGAAGCTGAGCCGCGACAGCACGGCGGAGGAGGTGGACGCTACGCAGTACCGGCGTCTTGTGGGGAGCTTTCGCTACCTCGCTCACACACGGCCGGACTTGGCATTCTCCGTTGGCTACGTTAGTCGGTTCATGCAGCGACCGACGACGGAGCACCAGCAGGCTGTGAAGAGGATCATCCGCTACGTTGCGGGACTCTCGACCACGGCCTCTACTACCCTAGGTGCCCTGGGGCGGCACACTTCGTCGGGTACAGCGACAGCGACCACGCCGGCGACATCGACACCAGCAAGAGCACGAGCGGGATCCTCTTCTTCCTCGGCAAGTGCCTCGTTAGCTGGCAGTCAGTCAAGCAGCAGGTGGTGGCCCTGTCCAGCTGCGAGGCCGAGTACATCGCAGCCTCCACTGCCTCGACTCAGGCGCTCTGGCTCGCTCGTCTGCTTGGTGATCTCTTCGGCAGCGACACTAGAGCGGTGGAGCTCAGAGTGGACAGCAAGTCCGCTCTGGCCCTGGCAAAGAACCCCGTTTTCCATGAACGGAGTAAGCATATCCGGGTGAGGTACCACTTCATCCGAGGCTGCTTGGAGGAAGGGAGCATCAAGGCAAGCTATATCAACACCAAGGACCAGCTTGCGGACCTGCTTACCAAGCCCCTTGGGAGGATCAGGTTCCTTGAGCTCTGCTCCAGGACCGGGATGGTTCAACTTTCCCACAAGACGACGCACAAGACTTAGGGGGAGAATGATGGATAAGCCTCATGTGGTCTTTGTGGGGCTGGTTGTAGGACAGCACTTTAGCATCTTAGAGGACAGCACTTTAAGCATCTTAGACTAAGCATCTTAGCCTAGCATAGGACAGCACTTTAGCATCTTAGACTAGCATCTTGGCATATGCTTGGCTGGCTAGCAGCTTATAAATATGTATCCCCAACCCCTCAGGTTGGCATGGCATTGAGAAATAAAACAGAAATTGTCCCAACTCCTAGTGTCATCCTCTCTCGATGAGTGTGAGAGTTCTGCTACTACCAAGAGTGAGAATTCAGCGACTAACAGCCGGAGGCGGGAGGTCGAGGACGTGGCCGGAGGCGGGAGGTCAAGGACGCGGCCGGGAGGCACGAGCGGCACGAGAGGTTGACCGGGAGGTGGCGGAGGCGACCTGGAGGTGGCGGAGACGGTGGGGGGCGGCGGGAGGCAGGGGAGGTGGCGGGAGGCGGGGGAGGAGCTGGGGGGCGGCGGGACGCGGTGGAGGTTGGCCGGATCTGCACGGGTGGGGGGTGGGAGAGGCGGCGGGAGGTCGAGGAGGCGACCGATAGGCGGGGGGAGGGGAGACGATGGGGCGGGTCGGGAGGATGCGCCGGGGCAGGGGTAGGCGACGCGACGGGCCGGGGGGATGCGCCGGGGCGGGTGGGCGCGTGAGACGTCGAGGCTGGCCAGAGGGACACGCCCGGGCGGGGAGTGGGGTGGGGAGCAAGGGGAGGCGGCGGGGAAGAGGAGGGGTGGGTTGGATTTGGACGGGGTGGCTGCGGGATGGGGGTAGGGTTGGGAGTAGTTCAGTGGCATTTGCGGGTAATTATTTACAAACATGGAGGGCAAAGTAGTAACCGAGCTCCAAATAAGCTCGGGAAGCACCTCCTACCTAGCTTTTCGCAGTGTATATGAAATTAGGAGAGCTTAATCCTGCAACTAGCTAGAAGCTTTTCCTTCTAGAGGGTCTCTAGAAGGGGGCCATAGTTTTTGCTAAAATTTTGAGATGATCCCACAGTAAAAAGGGAGAAAAGAAAGTGTACAGACCGTCACCACCGATTGACACCTTTATAGAAGTAAAGATAATAAATTGTGAACATAGTTTTACCATTTATTTTTGCATTGATATGTAGTTGATTCTGTATATGTGGTGCAGAGTCAGTGAGCTTCGGATTGTCGAGCTTCTGGATGACCTATGTGATAAGATGCAAGATTATACGCTGCAGCAGGTAGAAAATGGATCTATGTGGTTGTTTTAGAATTTTTTACTGCACACTGTGACCATCTTATTGAGGCTAAATGGTTTTTCAAGATATTAAGTAGTTTACTTGTGTATAAAGATATTGTATATATGCATTAAGTTATTGGTATCCTTTAGTATTGATGTGTTCTATACAATGTCAGCATCTGCCCAAACATTTTAGTCATCTAACGAATTGTACTGTGTGCAGTTGGAATCAGGTGAAAATGGATGGGTGAAAGTAACAAACTGGAACAGTTTTCAAACTGGTAATTTTAAAATATTTGTGGCTCCTGTTTACTCTTTTGATGACTTGTAACCATACCATAAAGACTGTGAGTGCTATGGTTGGTCCATTGTTTGTTGTGCCATGTTAATGCATTTTTCCTGTTTAGTTGTTCTCTTGTATGTTTCATCGCAGGAAATGCAGCAAACACTAGATTTAGACTGTACACCTCTCTTACAGTCCGCAAATCCCAGATGCTTTTGAACTTTGCTGATATGCTCGCGATGATAGACTTATACAAGCACCTGAGATTCAGTGATGTCAACACAATCATGGGGACATCATTGAGATAGTCTCCAGTTCGTATACAGGAATGAACTTGCGAAGTATATTTAGAGATCTCCAACAGCTTGTGGCCATTACTAAGACGAGAGAGAATACCAAACTCATCAATAGTACCAAGCCCTCGAATAGGTTGTTACTAAGACTCGTTTACCAAGACAAAAAGGTTAAATGTTGATGTGAGAGGGTAAAACCCACAAGATGAACATTTTAGTAACAAGGGTCAATCTAATAGACTATATGCTTGTTACTAGTGTCTTAGTACAAGAGCCAAAGTTGTCTCTCCTTAGAATAACAACCTCTCTCTTCACATTTTCTCCTCCACATCACCTAAATGTTGATGTGGCATGCTTTTAGTAACAGCTGAGGTGAACTGTGGAAGTATGATTTATAATTACTACTAAATACTGATTATGTCATTATTTGTTTGGTAGAAAGAAGGCCGCGGCACGAGCACACTCCAAAAATCTATCCACTTTTTGTGGAAGGTACAGTGCAATTTTCGGTACTTTGGAGAATTTAGCTAATGAAAAAACACTGTATTACACAGTTTTCTTGTCTTTAATATATATGTTACAAAACTTTGTACATACCATGTCAGCTAGCTAGACTTCTAGTCACTTGGGCAACAAACACAATTTATCTCTGCCCCCTTGACATTTCACTGCCAAACTGCAGTTGCCAGATTAAATGTATTTTATACGGCACAGTTGACCTCTTATTGTAACTTTGTAATAGTGCGTGCCCTTCTGGAAAGTAACCTTGTAACCGACGAACAGTGCTTTCCCCGTTTATATACGTGCAATTTTCCTTGGTAAAGGACCTCAATTTTCACAAAGAATTCAATTAGTCGTCACCATGTGCTCTAGAAAAGCAAATTTAGTTGTTTAATAATGATCTTTTACCTTTTGTGTCTTCTGTGGCTTCCGAAGAAGCCTATGACTATTGAGTATTGAGTGGATGGCTGGATGCACTGACAAAGTTCACTCATGGCGCAGGTTACTGGAGGAAACTGAGGACGAGGTATGTTTCTTGTCTTGGATGACATTACCCTTCATACAGTCTTTTATAGCTTGATTTAGCAAATAGCATCTGAATTTTGATTTAGCACTACACAGATCTCCTGTAAATTAGTTGAAACAAGTCCTAATGTAGATTTTTATTCCGGTTGCAGCTTGCTGAGTGGATAAAAACAAGCTCAGCAGAATCAGGGAACGTGAGTCAGGCCCTTTGCGAAGATATTAGCAAACACTGTCAGTCCCCAAGGTATTTCTTATCTGTGGTATCAGCTTATATATGACTTAACTGATTTCATGTGCACGTTAGCAAAAATTGCCAGTGCACTTTCTTTATTTTGTTTTCCCTTTGCACTAACTCGAGCTCGCTAACATCTTCTTATTGTTTGCTTCTCTTTCCTGCTATCTGCAGTGCTACTACCCCGATCGACGATGAACTATAACAGCATGCATTGATGCACCATCTTTATTCGACAAAGCAAAACAGATGAAGGTTTGGAAAGCGTCAAATGATACCATTTCTGTCGGACATGAAGCTGTGATATCTGATCGTCTGTGTTTTGACACTCACATTGCTACGTTACAGAGGGACTTAAGTTCTTTCCATATGATGACTGATCTGTTGAGAACGTTCGAAATTGCGAAAAATTTGGATGCTAAGCTACAGTTAAAAACAGCCCGGTGAAACAATCTGAATGCTTGTAATGTCTCGTCGAAAGAAGATGAATGCTTCTTGTGACGGCATGTTTCTGATGAACACTAATGCACCGAGTTAATTTCGCATTAACGCTGCTCTTATTTCATGTTTTGTTCACCGCTATTCCCTGTGCTCTGTTAAATATGTGAAAACATGTGGTTCTGAAATTGCCATTTGCTACGCACATGATCAAGAGTTTCATATGAAACTGTTCATTCTCGCAGAAACTTGTGAAAATTGCCGTGTTCTAACACCCTCTAACTACCCCGTATCAACACCATATGCAGGCAAAGATGGAAATTTTGGCCGTTTTCTAACACCCTCTAACCACCCCGTCTCGGCACTATAGATATCCAGAACAATGCCCGTTCAAATACTTGTATAGGCAGAAATTGATCAGATATACAAGGATAAAATCCAATGACTCACTCATAGGATAGGATAGCAGAGCATGCAAATAAGTATATCAGGTATCAAACACAAGGGTGTCCGAGGAGGCCAAAACAAAAATTTAGAAACTAGCACTTGATGAGCATTCACTAGCTGCTCAGTAAGAAGAACAATCTCATCACTTCTTCTCTTCCTTCTCTGCCTCGGCAGCCTTCTTCAGCCGGGCACCGACCTGGCGCTGGTTCATCCTCTCGACACGGAGCTTACCATAGGCCTTGAACGCCTTCATCTCATCTGTAACCTTGACAACCTCGACCGAGCGCGCCTCACCACGGTGATGGGCATGTAGTCGCCCTGGACCTGAGTGGCAGTGGCAAGCTCCTCCGGAGTCGAATCACCAGCCTGAGACCGAGCACGCAATCAGGGTGGGTCATAAACACAGTCAAGACTAGATCAACAGAAGATAAAATATACACAGAAAATGAAACAACAGCCATACCTTGACCTTGCGAGCACGCCTTGGGAAGATAACAAGCTTGGCCTTGTAGGTCTTAAGCCTCTGGACATTAGACTGCAGACCCTCAAGTGATCGGTTCTTGCGGCGGTGATCCACAGAAATGCCAATAGTCGGAGCGAGCTTCTTTGGGATGCCCGCTGCCTGCAATTACAGCATAACAATGACATCAGCAGAAAGATAAAGGATGTTGCATAATACATGGAAATCGTTGTCGTTTCTCACAGATAATTTTGTTGTGAGGAGAATACACTAAAAGCCCATCAACAAAAGTTAAGGGAAAACTTATTTCATTACAAGGAAATTTTATTTCATTACAGAGCAGCAGATTATTTGAAATGTGTGCATGTCCATTATCAACCATTCAAGAGATCGGATGAAGTAACATGGCTCAAGGGCTATTCAAAGATGAGGAACACTAATAAAGAAACGAACATAACCTTGAGCTCCTCAAGGGTAAAGCCTCTGCCAGCCCTTGACTTCATGTTGTACTTGAGAGTCTGGCATTGCACAATGGGGCGAAGAGGTCCAGATGTCGGACGAGGGAAGATCTTCACAGCCTTCTTTTGGCGAGCTGTACACAGAAATAACAATATGTAAGATGATAGTTTCAAAATAGTGAAACAAGCAACACAACAACACCACAGACAAGTTATTGTAGTAATAATGATTTGAAAGGTAACTAGTGTTGTTGCATACGTTGATATAATAAATACATACAGCAGAGCAAATGTTATTCACTATGATTACGTGATTAGCATTATACGTATAATGCCGATGTCAAGAAATTATTTCAGACATGGCAGTGAACACAAATAACACAGACATCTAATCTAGTAGCTAACTTGCATTAAGTTACAAATGTTCTGGCAGATGTACTAGAAGCAACAAGCTAGCCTGGTGATCAAACAGACAGAATAATCAGAATTCTAGAACACGGTCTAATTCAACCACCATAACACCAATTTGACACTCATTACCGTCACAAACATCGTTATTATAATTACGACATGTCATGCTAGATCACATGTGAGAGAGATGTAAGCAATTTGAACTAGGGGCTGGAGTGCTCACCAATGCGACGCCTCTGCTTGCGGGCAGGCTGGTTGAACCAGGTCTTGACATAGTTCTGCCAATGCTTTTTAAAATGACCATTGGGGATAACGTTGTTGTGCTTCACCATCTCGTCCTCCTCTCCTTACCTGCATTGCACATAACCAATCAATCAATCACACCACACGCACGCAGCAGTGCATAGCAAGCCATGCAACATAGCAGGCTGGTAAAATCTCCAAACGAGCGACACGGGCGGCGCGAGAGCGAGACCTAGCGAGCAAGATCAAGAACGCGTGGCATGACAGACTACACGTAAACACATGCGGGCAAATTCCCCACATCCATAAAGAAATCAATCGAGGACCTACAATCGCATGAACAAGTAAAACTACCGAGATCTAGGCGCATCAGCATTGTGTCATCCGCTCATTCCATTGATCAGTAGATAGCTCGGAGGAGTACACGCATGCAAGAAAGGAATAGTAGTAGATGGGGAGGAGGAGGACGAAGAACCTGGAGACGACGCGGCGGCGGAAAGGGTTAGGGTTTTGCGGGGAGTGGAGTGGCGGCGGGAGAGGAGGAGGAGAGATTTTATAGGTGGTGGTGCCGTGCGGGACGGTAGGGCAGGGTGGAGATGTGAGGCTGCGACCACGAGCCCACTTGTAAGTGAAAGGCCCATGGGCTTCATATGTGTGGGCTTGTAATCCCCTGAAAAAAATGAGTTATAAATTTGCTCGCAAAGAGCCATCTTGTTCTTTCTAATTTTTAAGTCAATCCTGCGTGCCTGCGTCTGTAGCTTTTCAACAACCAAGCAAAAGATGACTGGCCATCAGCCTACTGCTCTCAATCTTGTTTCGAAGGAGGTGACCGATCTAGCGCTAGGAGATTGGAAAAGCCTAGATTAATATTTAATATGTAGATTAAGTTTTCTTTAATGTTACATATATGTGTCTTTGACCATGGCATTCCGATGGTGGAGACGTTTTTATATACGAAATAAAGTTCTTCTAGTTCCATCGCGCCCTAACGTGACCATCGATGCATTAGCTTGACTTGACGGTGACGACGGTATTGGTGGTGTCAAGTGTGTCTTGATTTCTGGTTCTCTCGTTCTATCATTTTGTGTTTTTGACCTTCTTTCTCGGCAGTCCGGTAACGAAGTAATGGTTTAACAACCTACCTTGTGAGGGGTGCGTCTCTAGCCACAGTGCGTTCGATTGTTTTAAATTCTCACCTACAAGAATGGGTAACTCATGCGGCTCTTCTAAATCTTTGAGGTTAGTACAACTTGCGCGAGTTTGATTTTTTACTTTGGTTTTCATCGAAGGCTTGGAGGAATATCGAGATGCAAATGGTGAAGTTAGAAATGACAACTTTGAAAGACTTTAGTGGAACTTTTATTTTTATCAGGGTCTTTATAGCTCGTATTCTCTTAGTCTTTTTAATCTATTGTACTATCTCTATAGTATAAGAAGTGTCTTTATTTTGCAGAGTGAGATCCCCTTTTTGCGACCCCCAGATCTCTTCATATTTTTCCGAGAGAAATGCTTCAAACAGCCGGTGTGGATTGAGCAATCTAACCGTTGTCGTTTGGAAAAATAGAATAGACGGCCAGGATTGAACATCCGAATCCATCCCAAACCGGGGTAGGAGTACTAACTAGTCTGCTACCGTTACAGAGTCTAATCCAGTTCTAAATCTAAAAGAAGAAAAGAAAAGAGGTCGTAATATTAATCTGTTTTCTTTTGAATCGAATAAAATAAAATCTGCATCGAGGAGTGAGTCAGAATCCCATCTCCTCCACGGTCCCGTGCCTCTCGTTCCTCTTCCTCTCCCATAGTCCACCACCGCTCTGCCCTAGATCTGCCCGCCGTGCCGTAGCTCTTCGCGTCGCCGCCGACTCCGCCTCTCACGTGAGTCCGTCGCCGTTCCCGTTCTACCTCGTCGCTGTCTCCACCCCGTCCGCGATCTTGGTTGAGGTATGTATGAGCTTTTTTCGTAAAATCCGGTGATTCGATTAGTTAAACCCCACTGACCTCCTCCCACAAATCACCTAGATCTGCCCCTGCGAGTAGTGTTTAGGTTGCTTTATCGAATTTAGAGTGAAAAATACCGTACGCAGTCTAGCCACTTTAATCTACAAGGCGAAATCTTGCATCTTGCTACCCATTGTACACACAAGTGCTGACTTTATTTCAGCAGGGACACAAAACTCCGAGGCTATTGTTTCATCGTTTCCGCGCAATTACTTTGATAGCTGAAGGGCTAATATTCCTGATTGTGCTGTAATAATGAAGACACATGAGCGGGCTGCTAATTTGGCTCTTGCAGGTATGTTTGAGCAATCAACGCTCTGCCACTGCTCGTTACCTTTTACGTGACAACCTGAATTGATATTTGCAATCCTTATGTGTTTTATGACATGCAGGCTTGAGCTTGGCACCGCTTCTGGTTAATGTAAACCCAAATCTGAATGTGATATTGACAGCATGTCTTACCGTCTATGTTGGTTGCTACCGTTCTGTTAAGGCAACTCCACCCTCTGTAAGCAACATCTCTCTCTCTCTCTCTCTCTCTCTCTCTCTCTCTCTCTCTCTCTCTCTCTACGATAGATTAATCACAAGATTCATATATATGGCTCTGGCCAACTTAACATTTGCCTTTGTTCTTATGCAGGAGACAATGTCCAAAGAACATGCTATGCGGTTCCCTTTGGTCGGGAGTGCTATGCTTTTGTCGCTGTTCCTTCTATTCAAGTTTCTCTCCAAGGACTTGGTCAATACTGTTCTCACCGCCTACTTTTTCATTCTTGGCATTGCCGCCCTCTGGTAATTCCAAATGTCTTTTGAAGAGTTTCTCCACAGATGTAAATACTTAATAGTGTAGGTGTGAACTTAAGAATGTTTGGATGCCCTTCTTTCTTATGCAGTGCAACGTTGCTTCCTTCTGTAAAACGTTTTCTTCCAGGAGGATGGAATGATAATGAAATCGTTTGGCGAGCTCCATTTTTCCACTGTATGATCCCCACGTTCACTTCAGTGCTCGCTCTCTTTGCTCCAATTCTGTAGCTCATGTCAAATTAATACATGCACCTATGTTTCAATTACTGGTCTACTATCCTGAGGCACTATTTTGTTGCATCTCTAGTCTTGCCAACTTTGCCATACTTTGGAATAGTAATGTGCTGACCAAGAATCCATATACTGGTTTATTTCATAGCATAACTGGAATAGAGTTAAGAAAAGTTCTGCGTTGATGCTTTTGTAGACCAATTCATTTTGGAGGGGAACTGGGAAACTGTTTATACTATATTCTGGCAACATCATATTGCTCCGTAGTCCATACAAGAAGTGATGGTTCTGCACAAAAAATGTCAAAGAGCGAAGTTAAAGAGTATCTCTGTTGTTTCAAAACGATTAACTGAAATTTAAATATACATTTTGGGGACTATGTTTCATATGACATGGGATCTCATTTTTCTAGGACTGGAGTTTGGATACATTTTGGAAGATTTGCAATGCTTTTGCTGCTTCTGGTGTAATAAATGACCCTTGAGTTTGTTATTAACTTCTGTTTTACCTTATTGACAAAAACAAAACGGGTTGCGCCTTTCTTGATTATGTTAGAGTTTATCATGCTATTCCCCTATTTACAAGCTTGAGTCTGGCTGATGATTTTAACTTCCTATTTCAGCGCTCTCGGTGGAGTTTACCAAGTCTCAAGTTGTTGCTTCAATCCCAGGATTTTTCTTTTGCGTATGGTATGCCATGAAGAAGCATTGGCTAGCAAACAATGTTTTGGGAATTGCTTTCTGTATTCAGGTTTTTCCTTACTGCTACTTCTGAATTAAGGTTAACATGCATTGCAAAAATAATTATGGGCTAAAACCTTCATAAACATGATTTGTTTTCCTCCACTTATTTCTTGCTCAGAACCGTAATGCTTTTTTTTTAATCTTGCAGGGAATCGAGATGCTATCACTAGGATCATTCAAAACCGGTGGTATTCTCTTGGTATGGGTTCACTCAAAGTTTATAGTTAACTGAAACTTATGTATTCCTATTTCCTGGCGGTAGTTGTAAACAACTTTCATTATTTCAGCCACCCATGTGTCTTCCTTCCTCTCACCTCTCTGCTATCATAATCCTTACTTTGGGAGCATGATATGTATGTACCATAAGTACAATTTCAAGAAGATAGCATGACACATAGGTACCATAACTATAATTTGAAGTGTCTGATCTTCTAGAATTTCTGCTTGCCCGTCTGCCATCTTTCTAGGAAACCATTGTATTTCTTGCTGTACCATATTAAGGATTTATAATTTGCATCTCTAGTGATTGGATTTATCATTGTATTGCGTCCCTCTTCTCTTAAGAAGGTTAATATCTTTTGTAGTAGCTCAGTGAACACATTGCAGATAATGTTCCTGTCCTTGTTTTCATAATTTGATTTACTGTGATGATATTCTAGATTATTTTTCTCAATTTTGAATTGGCACTTCACAGCAAAATTGGTTCTGGCTGGTGTATCGTGTTGGCAAGTTCACTATTCACGATTGCCATTTCCAGCATTTGTGGCATGCCTCTGTAGTCTGTATTCCAAATTTGCTGTATTCTCATCTTTTGTCGAGGAGTACTGAGTTGTGACCCTACTATCTCATGAATTGGATAATTTGGATCTTTATACTAGTTTACTGACAACTTTACTACTTTTTAATTCCTTGCTTTGTAACAGCATGCCTTTTAAAAAATGTTGGTTGCAGTCATTTCATCAGCTATGGCTGAATCATTCTCTGTTGTATTAATTCCACATATTGCCACTGAATCCTTTTCTGATTATTTCTTGATACTGTTATGTTATTGGTTGCTCAAATTTCTCTTCTGCAATTTCAGGCTGGACTTTTTGTTTATGACATTTTCTGGGTGTTTTTCACTCCAGTTATGGTCAGTGTTGCTAAATCATTTGATGCTCCAATAAAGGTTAGTGTTCTATCTCAGTGAATTCACCCTTTTACCCTCATCATTTTGTTGCATTTCATTACAGATAGTTTAATTAATCTGTTTCTGCCTCTTCTTCTTTTTCGTGTAGCTTCTATTTCCAACTGCAGATGCTGCACGCCCGTTCTCTATGCTTGGCCTTGGTGATATCGTAATACCTGGTTAGTAATGAAAGTGTTGGCTAGTTTCGTTTCATGGTATTTGCAGTGATACTAGATTTGTATTTCTGATTTCTGATTGAATAGTAATGCCAGCTCCATTATGTGTGACAGCTTTGTTTACTAGATTTGTTTTTCTGATTTCTGATTGAATAGTAATGCCAGCTCCATTATGTGTGACGACTTTGTTCTAACTAATGATCTATGGCGAGCTGCTAGTCTAACGCACCTTTTTGTTAAAAAAAAGAAGTAACTGGATTAAGTTCCTTTTGCTGTTGAAGGGGACATAGATGAGAAAAGAGACTTGTATCAATGCTCATTTTATTTAATGTAGCCAGATTTTATCGACTAAACATATTGGAACACTAGAGCTGGATGAAAGATTCTAGAATTTTTGGAAAACAGAAATGCTACAATTACCTGCTCAGACTTTGGTGACATGCTAGGCTGTTTTTATAATTCCACCCAGACGTTCGGGTCCATGTTTCGTTATAACGGGCAATTGCAAGCAGAGTTATTTTTAAGTTATCTGATTTTCTCTCGAGTCATTACCAATACAACCAATATATGCTCCAGTCCTGATACGAGGAATGTAGGTATCAAGTAACGCCAGAAAGTTAATTATGATTTCAATTGATTCCAGTTGCATGGAGAAATGCATTTTCTGAATCTGAGTTCTGGTATTGTTGTCCAGATGGAGCCAACAAAAATTAGCTTCAAACTACTATTTTAAAATGAAGGATGTATGTTGGTTTCAGCTATGATGCATACTTGTTTTTTGTAGAATCGTAGTAGTAACTAAATTGAATGAGAAGTTCAATAGTGATGCCCTGACGATTGATGCTTCCTCAATTCCCACGGATGAGTTTGGTTGGTGAAAATGTTTTTGTTGATACGATGCATTAGAGTCATATCTACCGTCCTGTGTGTTTACTGTTTAGTAGAACAAAAATAGGATGATCTTTTTTAGGCAAACTTCCTAAGCAGTTTCTGTATCAATCAAGATTGAAAAACACGAAAAGCAAGCATGTAACCTCTTAACATATGATATATTTCTAATTTTGGTTCCAGGGATATTCGTTGCACTTGCCCTGCGTTTCGATGTGTCAAGAGGGATTAAGAACCGTTACTTCAATAGTGCATTTTTGGGATATACTGCGGGTTTGACAGTGACAATAATTGTGATGAACTGGTTTCAAGCCGCACAGGTTAGTTCTGTTACTCATGTTTCTCGCCATCATGTTGCTGTTGATTTTTGTTATCTCTGAAATATTAACATCTGTTTCTTTCCTCGTCTTTTGTTTTCGATATGCAGCCTGCTCTGCTATACATTGTTCCAGGCGTGACAGGTTTTGTTGCTGTTCACTCTTTGTGGAATGGAGAAGTAAAACCGGTAAGTTGGTTAACCTCTGACCATGGTATCTCGTCCAGCTTCCTAGCTTGTCCTTTACTCTGAACTTGAGTGTAGCACACAGTGGAATTTATCCCGAGAAGTTTTAATGCTTGCTCCTGAACTGCTACTGTAAGATGTGGGAATAAATCAAGATACTTGCACATGACATACGAGAAAGGGATTGTATGACAGAAAAATTACTTCCTGGTAGAGTTGCTGCAGTTTGATATCCAGTATTCCGAAGTTAATGAGTGCTGGAGTGGGAGAAAATAATTGACAAGCTGGAGCCTGCCTGTGGTGTTGCTACTTTAAAGAAAATATCATACTTCTGCGTAATCGTATTTCTTCAACTCGCAAGTCCAGACTGCCTGACCTAATTAATATGCTTAATTAATATTACTCTGTGCTAAAGAATTATCATACATGGTTTTCTGAGCCGGTAACAACACCAATACTAGTTACTGGCCTGTTCCAGGCTGGTGCCGAGAGGCACAAAACACTTTGTGATGAAGTCCAGATTGTTGATGACATTCTTTGGTGCCATCTACTGTTTTACTTCTTATCATCCTGTTTCCTATTTTATTGTGGCTATAAAAAGTTGTCAAAATGCAAGCTTTTGACTATTTTACATTGCCAGCTACTGGAGTTCAATGAGTCCAAAGCTGAAGAGGAGGAAGCTGGTGAAGAAGAGGAAGAAGATACCAATCAGAACAAAAAGGTGGACTAGCGCTCTAGCTGCACTCAGGTCTTTTAGGAGAGAAGATACAAGGCAGGAATTTCATGCAAGGTCGGCAGCTAAATAGGCTGGGTGACCTTTTGAATACCGGCTCACTTAAAGAAACGATTCACATGATAGAACCCTTTTTTGTTTTGAGAATTATTTGGTCTGGTGGGTAGAAGAGGAGGGAACAGATGCTAAGAGAGTTGCAACGGAATTCAGTGTCATGACTTTACCTGCCACCCAGCTCTTGTTTTCACACCGACTTGTTCGTTATGGTGGCATTAAGGAAGGATTTATCTGAATTCTGAATCTGCCAAACTGCATTCCATGATATTCCCTGTCGTGTTGATTAGCATTGCATGATAAATTCGGTGTCATGATATTCTGAATTCTGAGTAAGAGATGTCACAGGATTTGCAGGGGAAGATCGCACTGTTTCTTGCGAAATTTTTGTAAGATCCTTGTTCCTACAGGATCATTGGCAAAGCTAAAGAAGAAAGATCAGTTTACCAGACCTGTACTTGGTCAATAATATTGACTTTGGTTAAAGGGTAGATTCGGTAGAAAGAATGCTGAAGAAATCGTCTGGTATCCAATTCGTCAAGATGTTATCCTCTGATTCCTGAAAAGAAGCTGCGCGTGATGCATGCATGCAGAGAACCGAATCCAATACGTCGCTGGCTCGCAAAGTCACGGCTGTTATGCCTTTGCACACACGCTTTACGTAACATGGTTTCCGAGGCGCAGACAAGATTCTGCAGTGCAAAGGTCTCTTGTGTTTCATAATCAAAAAGGAAAAAGAAAAAAGACTCAATTTGGATGCTTTAAGATGAGTTTGTAATGCTAGGATGCCGTTGTCTCTCGAACCTAATACTTCATCTATGGGGGGTGTTTGTTCTGAGGATTAGTTTGTGATGTGTGAAATATCGAACACTCGTTTGGTGCAATGCATGATCACACCATTTCGATCATCACCTTACTTTTTTTGTTTCTTTATTTCGTCCAATGGGTGGCCGAAAGTCAGTTGATGCACGACCGGAAAATATTCGTGCATGTTCATACGTATTTCCACACCGAGTTTTAAGTGTAAAGCCAGAGAATTTTCCAGGCAGCATCAGATGCTAATCACATGCGGGCATGTCAGCCTCGCTACTAATATGTTCTCTCCCTTTTTAACTTTTACGCGATGAGTCTTTCTGTGCGCTAAAAGGGGAAAATTTTAAAAAGAAAAGAAAAGAAAAGAAAGCATACTCTGGTTTTGCAGCTAAAAGATTGTTGTTAAGGAGTGATGCCCTGCAAAATGGAATATAATACGAGTTGCATTTGAAGCAAGCTAGATAGATTAGCAAGATGCAATTAATTAATCATGACCTGAATAGCTTGTTCCCTAGATGCTAGCTAGCTAGCTAGATGCAAATTCCTACCTTGTAATGCGGATGAAGCATAAGAAAAGGCTGCAATGTAAGGGTCAGTTTGGAATGGATGAACTTCACATGAAGCAATCAATTTCTACGCACAAAAAAAAAGTAAGGAAATAGGGCCCAAGAACATTATTTCACCCTTGTGATCTTGCTTGGTTCATTACAAGAGCCTGATTACCAACTATTACCTATTTTATTTCTATGTATATTAAAATAATTTGATTTTTTATCAAGTGATACTTGTAGATTTCATCAAAATCACTTTCATATAATCAGAGGAGAGGAGACGACGGTTAAATGTCAAATGTGTATACTGGAGACAGTATCAATGAGAAAAATGTCAAAGTAAATCCCAACCAGATTGTCATCAATCTACTACCATATTATTGATGGTATGGAAAATTAATCCTCCTAATTAAAGAAAGATTGAGGCAGCTAATGTAGATAGTCGAGGAGGAAGAAATATCTGAACATGCATGTTTTGAAATTAAAGAAGTGAGAGCGATGTTTCAACGTTGGTTTCCTCCGTACGTTCGTGTGTCGTGATCCTTGTGATACACGTTTGATTTGATTCTTCTCATGCTAGCTAGCTAGCTCTTGGAAGTTTGTTCACAACCAATATATCTATATTTTTTTAGAACACTCTTAGTCTTGCTCTTAACTATACTTAATTATTTACAGCAATCCATCCAATTAGATGGAAATTTTCTACTGTCATTGGTAGCACATAAAAATAGGAGATTTTTTTGAAGGGAAGTGGCAGGAGCACTGCCTTTCTTATAGAAGATAGAGTTCTAAATATTTACAGGTTAGATGAACAAAAGCGAGCATCAGGAGGCAAAGAAAAGAGCAGGAGAAGGGCTACTGGCTCAAGAAGCCTTCAGACATCTCCATAACTGAAACTGAAAACTAAAAAAACTCGCTATTGGATGGGAAGGGAAGATTGCTCGTCTCTCAAGCCACCCTCCGAAGAAAGATGGGCCAGATATCTTGTTTTGATGTTATCCATCGTCTTCGCCGCTACCTCATCTACTGAACCGAATTGTTGTCTGAAAGTGCGGGCGTTACGCTCTCTCCAGAGGTTCCAGAGTCCATAAGCGAGGATGCCGTATAGTTTCTGTCTCGCTTCTCGTCGTCGGTTTGGACTGAAAGATAGCCACCAGGTCTGAAGGTCCAGGTTTGTGTCAGCGATGAAAATGAGCGGTTCGAGGCCGTTCATGCCTGCTAATCTTTGCCACGTTTGTCTAGCAAACGGGCAGTGAAGAGATATGTGGGCTGCTGTTTCCTCATGGGTGCCACAGAGGTTGCACATCGCCCCGTTAGGCCATCCTCTTCGTTGGAGATTGTCAGCCGTTAAGATTCTGTTTTGAAGAAGTAGCCAAACGTGCAACTTGCATTTGTGCTCTGCATTGGCTGACCATATGTCTCCTGCTTGAATCATTGCTATTGATCCCTCAAATTGGATGTTGTAGGCGGAGTTTGCCGTGTACTGCGCTGAGTTTGTCCATTTCCAGGCGATCACATCTGACTGTCCGGGGGTAATCGGTGTTTGGGCTAGTAGGTTCCATAAGTCTATGAACTGACTTATTTGTTCCTGTGTATCAATGCGCCTAATCTGCTTGAGCCATCTGTTGTCTTGGAGTTCAAACCGCACTGTTCTATTCTTCCTTTTAATCAGAGCGAAGAGTGCAGGAGCAATCTCTTTTGGTGCCTTTCCATTGAGCCATTTGGATGTCCAGAAGCGCGCTCTGTCTCCTTGTCCGATAGTGATTGTTGTTGAGGCATCGAAAAGCGACCTATCGTTAGCGGTGGTTGGCGTGGTTTGTCCGTGCCATGGCCTGGGCAGAGAGCTCCATTCCGTCCATAGCCATCGGAGGCGAAGGGCAGTGCTGAAAAGCTCAATGTTCTTTATCCCTAGTCCTCCCTTGCTTTTCGGCCTGCAGACCTGTGTCCATCTAACCAAGCAATGCCCTCCTGTGCAGTCCTCGTCCCCTGTCCAGAGAAAGGATCTCATAGTTTTATTCAGCTTCTTGATTACCCATTTTGGTGGAACTAAGGCTGAGAGCCAGTAGACCAGACAGGGAATAAGGGTTGAGTTGATTAGCGTAAGGCGCCCAGCTCTGTTTATTAACTTGCCCTTCCAGCCTGCGAGCTTGGCAGAGACCTTGTCTATTAGGGGTTGCCAATCTGTTTTCCTTAGCCGTGACGTGCGCAATGGCAGACCAAGGTAAGTGCACGGGAAGTGGTTTAGCTCAAAGGGGCAAAACGAGGCGACCTGTTGTCGGTTGGCGATGTGGGGGCTGACAAGGTAGGCTCTACTCTTTTGGACATTAGTATGAAGTCCTGATGCCGCTCCAAAGATTTGCAGGCACTGGAGAATAGAGTTTAGCTCATGTACATCTGGGTTAGCGATAATGGCAGCATCGTCCGCATATAAGGAAATCCTGAGATCATTTGGTACTCCTCGGATCGGTTTAATGAGGTTCTCCTGTATGGCTCTATTTATGATCATCTGTAGCGGCTCCATGGCGAGGATAAATAACAGGGGAGATAGAGGATCACCCTGCCGGACTCCTCTGCGGTGCCATATGCGGTTTGTTTTTTCTCCATTGACTATGACTCTGGAGGAGGAAGAAGCTAGGAGGCTGGCAAGCCAATCGCGCCACCTGCTGCCAAATCCCATCGATGCGAAAAGCTCTAACATGTATTCCCAGCTGACGGAATCAAAAGCTTTTTGGATATCAAGCTTGAGGAAGAGAGCTGGAGTCTTGGCTTTGTGGAGCATCTGGATGTTGTTTTGCGTGAACAGGAAGTTGTCGTGGATCGCCCTTCCTTTGATATAAGCACTCTGCGTCTTGGAGATTAAATTGTCCATTTCTGGAGCGAGCCTGGACGCCATCATCTTGGTAAGGATCTTGGCGACAGAGTGAATTAGGCTGATCGGCCTGAAGTCCTTGACTGATTTCGGGTTTGGCTTCTTGGCGATGAGGACAATGTCCGCTTCGTTTAGAAGGTTCAGCCTACAGGTCCTGAGATCAGAGAATTGATTTATTGCCGCGAGCAGATCTCCCTTGATTATGTTCCAAAACCTTTTGAAGAAGGAGCTGGTAAATCCATCTAGGCCTGGTGATTTGCCTTCTGGCAAACTATTGACCGCCTTAAGAACTTCATCTTCAGTGAAATCGACCTGTAGATGGTCAAGGTTCTGTGCCTGTATACCAATTTCATCCCAGTTGAGAGTGATTGTCCGAGTCTCGCTAGAGCCAAGGAAATCATGGAAATGGTCTTGAACAGCTTGGATTTTCTCGGTTTGGTTGAATATCTGTTGACCATTTAGCTCAAGAAAGGGTATTCTACTTTTGCGTCTTCTGGCATTAACCTTGATGTGGAAAAATTTTGAGTTTACATCCCCCTCTTTGATCCACTGGAGATTGGATCGTTGGCGCATGCGAGCTTTTTGGACTGCCGCGAGACCTAGAAGTCTGTTTGCTAAGCATGAACGAAGGGCCAGCTCCAGGCTGGTTAGAGATCTCTGTTCCTGTGCGATGTCTAGCTGGAGGATGATCTCTGAGGCTACTGCGAACTGGGTTCTAATGTTGCCAATTAGATTCCGGCTCCATCTTCTCAGCGATTTGGAAAGACGGGAGAGTTTAGTGTGGAGCCGCCGCATTGCATCCATATTCCTTACTGGTTTTGCCCAGCAGCTGTGGATTACATGTTGGATTCCTGGAATTTTTAGCCACCAATCTTCGAATTTAAATGTTCTGAGCTTATTTTCCTGTTGAATCTCAGTTAGGAGCAGAGGGGAGTGGTCCGATATCATGGACGATATAGCCTGTAGAGAATATTGCTGGAAGTGCGAGTCCCACTCAGTGGTACTGTCGCGCCCCCGGTTTTAAGGCCGGGTGCGCTCCTGTGATTACCGTACCGGTCCCTGGATCCGTAGCCGGTACGCACAAGAACTTGATAACATTGTCATACGATGCCGATTTTATTACAATACAAGCCATTAAGGTCTTTTAACACAACAGGGCCTATTGGCCGAATAAAAGTCTTGCAGCGGAAAACAAACACACGTAGATAGACCCATCAGTATGCCAAACCCTCAGGCAACTGACTGGGGAAACGCCCTAGCCCTCGTAGTCGGTGTCTTCCTCGTCGAGGCAGAACTCTTCTTCTTCTTCTGGCCAAATCAACAAGCCAGGTGAGTACATTGAATGTACTCGCAAGCTATTCCCACCGGGGAGAATATACGGCGATATTTCATGTAGGGGATAGCAATGTAAACAGCTCTAGTCCAGTTTGATAGTTGTGCGGAAAAGTAAGCTCTTATGTAAATACAGATATAATAGATTCGAAAGCGGCTTTGTAAAGCTCATTATAAAATTAAAGAGTTTTGCTCATCTACTGTCAAGACCGCTCAGTCCATACTACCCCGTGCAGCATGACTAGCGTCTCGATTCACTGCTCAGCCTGCACGTTCCCGAATAGTGCAGCTAGCGTCCTTAGAACGGTGCTCAGCCTCTGTTATCCTGACAACATGGCTAGCTCCCGCTTGACTCCCGGCTCGGCCCATACTGCTCCGGACAGTACGGCTAGCCTTTCCTCCTGCAATTCCTTGCTACCAGCCTGTAGCGTAAATTGCACACTGTGGGCACATCGTGCCCACGTCCTTAATCCCTTTTCCCATCTTTCGCAAACAAAACCAGGTCTAACCAGCGTGTGGCCTTGCCAGTTC
This sequence comes from Stipa capillata, assembly GCA_019208055.1. Classification (NCBI taxonomy): domain Eukaryota; kingdom Viridiplantae; phylum Streptophyta; class Magnoliopsida; order Poales; family Poaceae; genus Stipa; species Stipa capillata. The sequence goes on from JAGXJF010002680.1 coordinate 46,360, forward strand.
ATGTCCATGACCGAGGACGCGGCTATTCGAATAGTTTTTAACACTCTGCAGAGGTCGTACGGCTTTACCCACAAGATGTGAACTCACCCTTTTTGCCGAGCGCTAACGATACACTTCACGAAGTGTATTGGCAGGGTGGTCACAACGAGACCGTCGCCCGCTTCCATACTAGAGTTGGACCCGCTAGGTGAATACCCAAGTTTGCGTGCCCCGGATACCGAATTCCGGACACCAAATTGGGGCTCTCCACCTTTGTGTCGATCAACACCCAAACGCTACGCGGCAGTGGATCTCTAGGACTTTTAAGCACCTAGCCACGACTCCTAACTTCCTACGGGTCCAAACCCTAATACTTGCCGGGGTACCAAGTCAAGTCCTTCCCATAAAGGACATGTGGACGCACGGTGGTGGAACTGGTTTAGCGGCACTTTTAGGCTCGGTCCTTAACTGATCCGAACAAGACTCCATCCACAACTCACGATCGTCCTAGACGACGTGCCAGTGTCAATTCCACTACAGCCCCCGGCTGCTCCTAACATTCTCGCCCGGATCCAAAACACCTCCGATTTTTGTTTAGGGTCTCGCCAGACCCCTCTTTCAAAAGTCACCCCGGATATCCCAGTATATCCGAGGGTTTTATTTCTTGCACCAAAATAGGGTTTTCAAAAGTTTTGTTCAAAACTTGATTTATCTATAGCAGGGCTAAGCGGGGCTTACAGCCTATAACCTTAATACCTCTGTCGACCCGGGAGCGGTCGACCAATATCCCTAGGGTTTCAAGGATAGGAAGTTCGGTCCTAAGCTTAGTGCAGCTACTAGGAATAACTAGTACTATATAAAATAACGTGATATTAATATAGCATGCAGGGTTTGCAAACGAAATAATAATAACGTTCGAAAATATAGGACTCGGCATGATCAAGGGGGGGAAATGCTTGCCTGGCAAGTCCTGTTCCTGTTCTGTACGCGAAGGTGACGCCGGTTCCTCCTGACGCACGTACGTCTCTCCGTCAACTACGCGTTGATTAAAAACAACGAATAAGAAACGATCCAACATTCCGATAAAATCAAACAACATGCAAAATAAAAACACTAGCGGAACTATTATGATTTTCGGAACGATCGAAAAAAGATCTAATTAGGGTTTTGCCTGAGTATGCACATGTTTTAATTATTAGAAAAAAAAAGGGTAGTCCTAGGATACTGCCACTAAATTAAATACGGAACAGCTCAATCTTGAAAATGCTTCTGGATGAGGAGCTTGGTCATAATGCATGCGTTCTCTTGGCAGATATTCTTGGTATTAATTATTTAAGGTGCATGAGGAGTGCTCTGGCACAGCTCTACGGTGAATTATATTGCATGCGAGCTAAGTCCAGATTCACAAAGAGCAGCTTATCTCCTAACTCCACTAACCCTATTCTAATTAATTTTAATGTGCAATTAGATTTTGGAACAGGAATTTGGGTTTATTCACGAGTTCCAGAATAATATTCTTGGGCCCTTAGGGAGGTTTAGAGGGACTTGGTTTGGCTAATTAAAACCTTAACCGATTAGACAAATGGATTAGCGGGTTAGGCAGCTGAGGAAAGAAACAAGCGGGGTTGTCGGCGTGGACTAACAACTGAACAACTGAGCTGAAGAGAAAAGGGATCAATTGGCCACACATGCAACAGGGACTTCATCGGCTCACTGCTGAGGAAATTGGCTAAAATGCCTACACATGCTACAGGACCAGCATTGGCTAAATAGCTAAAATGTACTAGTGTGCACGGCAGCTCACACTCATTCACAAACACTCTCTCACTCTCTCACTCTCTCACTCTCTCAGCTGGGGCTGCTCAGAGCAAGAAGCAAGGAGGCTGGTCGGCTGCTTGGGAAGGAGCTCGGCAAGGGCTTGGGGAGCTGCGGCAAGGGGGCGGCAGGGGGCTGAGGCAGGGGCTGCGCTGCGGCAGAGGAGGAGGGGCGCGGCAGGGAGAGCGGCAGGGAGTGCGGCAAGGGGCTGCGGCAAGGGGAGGAGCTGCGGCAGAGAAGGTGGCGCGGCAGAGGTTGAGGGCCTGCTGCGGCAGCTCGATGTGGGGGCGGCAGAGAAGTTCTGGAGTTGCTTCCCTTTCTCTTTTTTTTTATTTTGCTTACCTTGGTTGTTTTCTGGTTCGGGAGTTGCTGTGGCGCTGGTTCCAGAGGGTTTGGGTGAGGCGTGGTTGAGCTAAGGAGGAGGAGATGGTGGGTGTTTAGGGAAACAATGGGGAGCTCGGCTGGTGCTTGAGCACGGCGAGCTCGGCTTGTCCTTTTATAGGCATGCGACGGGGAGGTCACCATGGCTGGCGCAAGAGCTCACTGGAGTGCCGCTGTCGCTACATTGCCGGCGACACGACGGGGGGTTAAGGTGGCCTGGAGCTCCAGGGAGAACGAAAGACAGCTGGGGTGAGGTGGCGGGTGAGGTGCAGCTCCGGTGAGGCGACGACTCGGCGAGGTGAGTAATGGCGAGCGTTGAGCTGGCTGGGGATGGGATGGCCACAGGGGTGGTGGTGGGACGTCTGAGCTCGGCTGTTGCTCGGATTTGGCTCGATGGTGGCCGGCGTTGCGAGGGGAGCAGCGGTGCATGCTGTGGAGCGGCATGGGAGGTGTCAGAGCTCAGCCAGCAAGCACCCAGGGTGGCATGAGGTGCCATTGCGTGCTCCGCGGTGATTGGTTACACTTGAACACGTCGAATGGTTGGATTGACGCTTTACTGGGGAGCTGCAGGGATGGGTTTGAATGTATGGCTGTGCAAGGCTAAGACGTGAGTGCCACAGAAGACATGACATTGGTTTTCATGGTGCAAGGATGAGACGAGAGCTACTGGAGGGGTTAAATGGGATCGATGGGTAACAGCGGGGTGGACTGTGCTCATTATTTTATGCACTGAGGTTTCTAGAGATGCAAAGAATATTGTGTTTATTTCTGGAAATTTTCAGAGACCTAATTGTAAAGGTGACATTTTTAATACTGCGGTTTATCAATTTCATACCTTGATATCTTTAAACTGGACATTGTTATTTTATGCTTTATTTGGATTAGATATGTTGTTAAGATGTTCTATGATTTATTCCAGAATTTTCGGAGAATCCGAGGAGTGGCGGATTTCCCGATTAGGATTTTATTTGACCGAGTGCGTGTGTGCGGGGTTTGGTCGGATTGGGCTAATGCAATGATGCTAATACAAGGTTAGAAATATTAGGGCGCGACAGGTACAAAACATCTTATCGATATTGGAGAGCGTCGGGTTAGATTGCCTATTGGACCAGGTGAAAGCGCGCCCACAAAGTCTGATCTCTCGAACTTGCAGAATGTCTATTGCTCTTCGGAATGCATTGAGCATCCTTGAGTTGATGCAGCTATTATTCTTGTCAGATGCCCGAAGAATTAAGTTGAAATCCCCTGTAATCAACCATTTAGGCAGAACTGTCGGCTTGAGATCCCTGATTTCGCGCAGGAAGGTGAGTTTGTCAGCGTCTGATTGCGGACCATATACACCTGTGAGGGACCACTCTACTTGGGAGTCCAGATGCGAGATCTTCGCTGTCAGCGAATGGTTTTTGAGAACTGGTTCAGATAACTGAAACCAGTTGGTCGAGCAGGCCAGCAGAATTCCTCCTCTGGAGCCAATCGCAAGGAGGAAGCAATAGTTGTTTAGGAACTCACTACCCAGAGTTCTAGAAATTAGAATGTCATCAATGACATCTAATTTTGTTTCCTGTAGACATATGATATTAGCCCTGTTTTGGCAAATTGCTTCTCTAACTGCATCTTTTCGAGCGTTGCTATTCAGACCTCGCACGTTCCAAGAGAAGAGATTTACAGGAGGTGATGACATTACAGATGGAGTGATCGCCTGTGTTGTGACCTGTTAGGAATGAGGTTCAGGGTCGAGATTTGGCGAAGCCAACCTGTGATCAGTGGCGGCAAAACAAGAGAGAGCAGCGAGAAGTAGCTTAAAGCATCAGAGTACATCAACAGGTAAGCGAAGCAGGGGGGCGCCTGTCTCACTAAGGGGAGGTACATCAGCTTCACCAAGAAGGCCTGACCAACATCAAGGGACAAGGCTAACTTCATGGCGAGAGCAACTGAAAAAGAAAAGACTGAAGCAACAAAAGATGAGGAAGACATCAGGTTTGTAGAGCATCTGCATCTGTTTGCCTTAGGCTCAGGCATGAGCGCTGAGGACTGCATTAACATCAATCTTCCCGAGAGCGCCGGCGAGCGTGGCGAAGGCGACCACTGTGTCTGCAGTTAGCGGTTCTTTGAAAAGCTCTTTGTAGCGGGCGAAGTGAGCTGCCGCTGGGTCCTTTTCTGTCTCCAGGATTCCGAGCTTTCGCATCAGTAATGCTCTTGCTTTCTCCATCATGGAAACTCCCGCCGGATTTGGGGGTCTTACTTCTCCTGCTGCGATGGCTGGTTGTTTCGCAAGCTTGGCCTTGCTTCTGGTGCACGGCGCGGAAAGGATGAGGGGTGGCAGAGTCGGGCGACTGATCATCTGTCTGAATGCCGCAAGGGTCATCTCATCATCTACTTCGGAGCTACCTGAGTCTGAGTCGATCCATGGGGCTTGCACTCCTTCCTTTTGGAGCACGGTCATCTCATCTTGCTGAGGGATCTGTGGGTTTGCTTCCGTTCCCGTTGCGAAGAGACGGGGTCCTTGACCGGCGGAGAGCAGGGAGGCTTCCATCTCTTCCATCATTGGGTCTGGGCTGGAGTGATCCTCAACCGAGAGGCTGTGAACCTGAGCAACAATGTCTGCTAGTGGTTCTATCTGTGAGCCTGGGCATGGAGCGGTATGCTTATGAGGGGTCCTCGAACGCTCTCGTTGCTGGAGCGAGAAATCTTCAAGTTTGCCTTTTCCTTTGTCGTCTGATTTCCACATGACGTGGTTGTTGGTCCTGTGCCTGTCCCCGCCTCTTCTGTTGCGATTGGGAGGGGGGTCTCTGGCATTGCTGCCACGCTGAGAAGCGGTGCTCCAGCGGGGGCCCACATCCCAGCCGGAGGACCTGGAGGAGCGCCTTGCCGCATCATGCGGAGGCGGACTGCGGGAGCGGCTTCTGTCTCTGCTTGGGCCTGGTGGGCGGGAGAGCCTATCGTGGACCGAGCGGCGCCGCGGCCGAGAGCCGTCCTTGACCCCAAGCTCCCAATGAAGGGACATGGTCTTCGGGCCCGCTTCGGAACTTGAGGAGAGGGGAGAGGAGCGCCCACTCACTAGGCTGTCCAAGCTGGATGCCGTGAAGGGAGGGTCTGTTTCCGGCGGATCATAGTCCACGATCTGGTCTGCATGAATCAGAATGGGGTGGGCAAGCAGACGCAGCGGCTGAACACGAGGGCGTCCCTGTGGGTGCAGCTCTGTAAGGATGTCCACGTCCTCATCGTCGTCTTCGTCGTAGGGAGGGGACAGAGATCTCTGTAGGGACTCTTCAGAGTAGTAAACCCCTGCACTCGGAATGATCTGGGGATCTGGGGTGGAAATCCAGAGACGCATACATCCTGTTTCCTTCTCCGCCAGGGGCTCATCGAAACCCCCTTCTTGGATGCCGACGTGTCCTAGGATGGCGGTCACCGCTTCTGGCCCCCACTCCGACCTGGGAACTCCTTCAATGCAGACTCTCATCCTGTATCTCGGCTGGTTAGCATTTCCGGTGGCCAGGCGCGACCAAGGGCGGAAACGGAGGTGAAGATCTTCCGCCTCAACATATGGTTCGCGCAGGACCTTGTCTCGCATGCCTGTGTTCTTGAAGATCGCCAAGTACTCTTTGGTCCCGTGGACAGAGACTTGGACGTCATCTCTTCTGAGCCCAAAAAAATCCGCAAGGATGCGCTGCACTTGCCTGTTTGAACTCTCAAGATGCTTGGTGATAAGCAGCACAATCACTCCCCTGGAAGCTAGCTCCCTTTCTTTCCGAGCCATCTGTGGAGAAAGTCTGTTGAAGCAGCGAACATCTTCTGGTCTGCGCGACCAGGCACTGTTAGCTTCATCCATCTTCTTCTTGAGCGGTGGAAAGTCAGCCTTGCCTGGTATCACCTGTTTCCTGTGCTGTGGTCCTGCCGGTTGTCTCCCTGTCGGACACCAGCGAGCTTTGTGACCTGAGGCGCGGCAGAGAAGACACTTTGGGGGGTCCCTGCAAGAGGCGATGAAATGCTTGGGGCTGAAGCAGCGGAAGCAGCACCCCGCTGCTCTCTCTCTGAGAAGGATGGACCAGCGAGAGGGGGGGGGAGCGCCAGCAGGTGGGCGAGAGTAAATGTTATTCTCTCTGAGCCTTCTGTCTCTTTTGCTAGTGACCAATGTCCAAGGCCGCTCCTGTTCATCAATTCGATTTGCTTCCCGAGGTCCAGCCTGGCTGAGCAGTGGCATTGAACCCAGAATACCCTGAGCTTGGTTCTAGACCTGTGAGCGAGGGACATGGGGCGCCGGATTTCCTGTACTTGCTGGCAGAGGGACGCTGGGTAGTAACTGCAGCTGTTGGCCATTGGGGGCCAGGTTCTGAGCGCCCTGAGGAGCGGAGTTGGGGGGGTTGAAGGCGGTAGGTTCCTGGAGTAAGAGCTGTGGCTCCTGGGTCTCAGGAACGAAATCTATCAACGTCAGATCTAGATCTGGAGCTGAGGGGCTTTTGGACGATGGGGGGAGAGGGGGGGCGGGAGGGAGGGGGGGTGGGGGCCGGTGGGAAAGGGCGGAGGGGGAGGGGAGAACAAGGTCTAGCGGAGGAGGCGAGCTTGGTGTTGGTGGCGGCGGTGGAGGAGGCGTTGGGGGGGGGTGGTGGAGGCGGCGGCGGCGCAGGCGCTGGGGGGGGGGAGCGCATTTCGAATTTTTCACTATAAACCCTGGCTTTCAAAAAAAAATATAGGAGATTTGACTTAAATCACCTAGTGATTAAGATGGATTTAACCGTTTGTACGAAAATTACTTATGAAAATGATATGGAAGCTAGGACTGCATTTATGTCTTTGCATGCCCCCACACGCCACATCCTGTCTCCCTCATCAGCTCATATATATTCTTTGACTCCTTTGCCCCTCTCTGAAGAAAAGAGATCATATTTACAAGTGACATACTCTTCCACCGTATATCATTCTCCCAATCAGGGTCTCCATAATCTAAAAGCAATACTAGCAAATAATCAGACAAGAAAACAACGACCAACATATATATGCTGATCCATATGTAGGTAGGTAGACAGAGACTTCATCCATATATATACCTCTGCTAATCAGTCAAGCAGGAGAGTCCAATTAGTCATTGCGACATGGTCAGAGAATACATGCTCTCTTTGGCTAATTTTTTTTTGTACAAGCTCTCTTTTGGTAAAATAAAATTGTAATCTGTACATCTTTTTAAGGCATTGTAGTCTATACCTTTCTTTGCCCAGTCACACACTAAGATCAGCTATACGTAGTTTAGCTACACCTACAAATCTTATAACTACGTACACCTACACGACCAGAGGAAACAAACAAACAAACACACAGGCACTGGTGGGACCGACTGGAGGCATCATCACCATTAAAAATTTCCACACGTGGCTGCATAGGGAGCACGATGAGTCTGCAGGAAGACGATGGCATCAGTGCTGGTCTACCACTTCATCAGTATCTTGCAATCCTTTCATTGGTTTCATATTAATCGTAAGGTTGAAGATACTCTAGCACCTTGGTAGAAACTATCCGGGATATACATCTTGCTTACAAGCGATCACCTTAACTAACAGCTAGCCTTCATTTGAAAACAACATTTTATAGGTTATTGCTCGTAAAATCGAGCTTGGAAACGACATAATTGAAATGCAAAAGTTTCAGATGAATCGGTTCATTTGTGTTTCCTATGTGATGTCCAAACGATACCTCAGAGTTTCCTAGTGCTTCCATTTCCTGTTTTCCTGAAATTTTTCTAGTTCCAACATTTTTCTTAATTCTTGTGTTCTAACCGTTACCTCAAATCTTTATATAGAACTCTTGTATGATGCTGGTGGAGCCACACCTAATCCAAGAGTGTAAACCAAACCAATGGTTTAACATACAAGTGACAAACTCACAAATGATCACAGAATGTTTGCCATGTTCTAATGATACTGGCCTATGGCTGACGTGGCAGACCATGTGCTCCCAAGGGGGGTGCATCTGCTTTCCCTGGTGGGCCCCACCTCCCATGTACCATCCCTCTCCTATAATACCCTTCAGAGAAAAAAAGAGAGAGCTGAAAATGAGCTCAACAAAAGCAAATGGCTGGGTCCTGCACTCCTACCTCCTGACGAGTCAACCAGCAGCAGCCGCAGCAGGGGAGGGAGGCCAAGATTTCCTCTTTGGCAGCGGAGCGCCGAACCGAATCCAATTCGTAAGTCCAAATCTCTGCCTCCTCGGATTGCCTCCGCTCCAGGACCAGCGCACGCACATCCTTTTCGCCATTTCTCGAATCCCCACCCATCTTTTTTTAATTTCTGCGTACCAATGCCCGCCATTCCCGTCGTTTCTTGGGTTTCGAGCAAGAATTCTCGAGAAAGCTGCGTTCTTGGACTAGTTCCCCTCCCCTATTGGTCGTTGTAATGGCGGTCCTAGTTGTTACAACTGGTTCTTGCCGTTCTTGAGGGGTTTCATTGGCTGGCGCAATGTCTCTGGTGAGTTCTTGGAGGTTCAATCCGTGTATCGCTAGTTGCTAAATGAGCACCGGACGCATGGAAGAATGGATTGTGTGTTTTGTTCGTTTGGTTGCTTCCCATACCAGGCATTGTTTCATTTTTGCAGGAAGCACCCTTACCTTGATGAGATTTGTTGGGTATAATCTGTTTGTTTTGTTTGTTTGCTTCTGTCTGATTAACACAAGGAATAGAATAAATACCTCGATGGATTCTTCTTATGCCTTGCTCAATCCAAGGTTTGGCCCTGCAGCTTTTGTTCTCTGCAGAGCAAAGGTGTCTGGAAACTGGAATCTGTCGGGAGAATAAGATGTGAACATTGCTTTTTGGTTTCTTGGATGAGACCATATAAACAAAAATGCGAGATGCTTGCCGGATGAATCTAGGATCCATCTCTTCTTCTAGGAATAGGATTAGTGGATAACATAAATGGGACAAATCAGAATATTGTGTTGCTTACTAGAAATGGGTGTTCGTCATTCTTAATGTATTGAGTGCAGTCATCTTTGTTCTGTCAAGTTGTTTTTCTTTTCGATGTTTAATCCATCCATTGATCTTATTCCTATAATTGCTTCCTTCAAATTCACATTTAATCCGTAAGCTCTTTTTTTCCTTATTGTTTTCCTTCAACCTTTGAACTGAAGCTTCAATGTTGATACTCTTGTACATGAACTACGTTAATTTAGGGAATAAATAAAGAGTTATGCATTGTTATCCCAGTAACAGCTGCTTTATCTTTTTTTAAATTTTTGTAGGGTTTTTTCAACTCATCAATAATTTGCTAACATGTGGATAACAGGCCAGTAGCCTTTGCACCATTTGAGCAACAATGGAGATAGCTTTTCTCATGTTGTCAGTTCTCTCCTTGTTCCTCTTCCCTAATGGCATCTGCAAGAGCTTAGCTGCAAGGCCTCCTGTTGTGAATATTGGCTCGATTCTTCGATTTAATTCCACCATTGGAGGTGTTTCGGTGGTTGCTATCAATGCAGCCTTGGAGGATATCAATTCTGATCCAACAATTCTAAATGGAACAACGTTACAAGTTCACATGAAGGATACAAATTGTGATGATGGTTTTCTTGGCATGGTTCAAGGTAGACTAGCTGTAATGTCAGTTTCGTTTATGTTAAATAGTTCTTGCTTGTGTTCTGGAGTTGTGATGATGATACTGTATTCCTTGTATCAGCTTTGCAGTTCATGGAGACTGATGTTATTGCAATCATTGGCCCACAGTGCTCCACAATTGCTCATATCATTTCATATGTAGCAAATGAGCTCCGAGTCCCCTTGATGTCCTTTGCATCTGATGCAACTCTCTCATCGATACAATTCCCGTTCTTTGTTCGGACTGCTCCCAGTGATCTCTATCAAATGGCAGCTCTGGCGGCAATTGTTGACTACAACCGGTGGAAGTTAGTGACTGCCATATACATTGATGATGAGTATGGTCGAAATGGCATTGCTGCTTTGGATGATGCACTTACTGCAAGGCGCTGCAAAATCTCCTACAAGGTTGGGTTTCCTTCCAGTGCTAAGAACAGTGAGCTCATAAATTTGTTGGTTAGTGTTAGTTATATGGAGTCTCGTATTATCATCCTCCATACTGGTGCCGGACCTGGACTCAAGCTTTTCTCTATGGCGAACCGACTAAACATGATGGGCAACGGCTATGTATGGATTGCAACTGATTGGCTTTCTGCTTATCTTGATGCTAATTCATCGGTTCCTGCTGAGACTATAAATGACATGCAAGGTGTTCTTACTTTACGGCCACACATTCCCAACTCAAAGATGAAGAGTAATTTGATCTCCAAGTGGAGCAGGCAAAGCAAGAAGTACAACTATAATGATCTTCGCATAAGTTCTTATGGTTTTTATGTTTATGATAGTGTATGGGCAGTAGCTCGGGCTCTGGATGCCTTCTTTGATGATGGTGGGAGGATTTCCTTTTCAAACGACTCTAGGTTGCGTGATGAAACTGGGGGAACTCTTCACCTTGAAGCAATGAGTGTTTTTGACATGGGAAATAAATTACTGGAGAAGATTAGAAACATAACTTTCAGTGGGGCATCTGGGCAAGTGCAATTTGATGCCACGGGTGACCTCATTCATCCTGCCTATGATGTCATAAACATCATTGGAAATGGCTTGCGGACCATTGGTTTTTGGTCAAATTATTCTGGCTTGTTGTCAACTGTCCCTCCAGAGGTTCTATATTCAAAGCCTCCTAATACTTCTTTAGCCAATCAACGTCTCTATGATGTTATTTGGCCTGGGGAGACCGCGCAGAGGCCACGAGGCTGGGTTTTTCCTTCTAATGCCAAGGAGTTGAAAATTGGTGTCCCCAACAGGTTTAGCTTCAAAGAGTTTGTCACAAAAGACAACACTACTGGGTCAATGAAGGGCTTTTGCATCGATGTCTTTACTCAGGCATTGGCTCTGCTTCCTTATCCTGTTACCTACAAGTTCGTACCTTTTGGGAGTGGTACTGAAAACCCTCATTATGACAAACTCGTACAGATGGTTGAATCAAATGTGAGTATGGACAAGCAATGGTTTGTGTTAGTTTTCTTTTCCTTCTTCTACGCATTCTATCATACAGTACTGATCAGGGTTAGCTTATCCTACAGGAGTTTGATGGAGCTATAGGGGATATCGCAGTTACAATGAACCGGACTCTTATTGCTGATTTCACCCAGCCCTTCATTGAAACAGGCCTGGTTATCTTGGCTCCGGTCAAAAAGCATATAACAACTTCCTGGGCATTCTTGCAGCCATTTACTTTGGAGATGTGGTGTGTTACAGGGTTGTTCTTTCTTATCGTGGGTGTGGTTGTTTGGGTTCTTGAACATCGAATCAATGACGAATTCCGGGGCTCACCACGACAGCAAATGATAACTATTTTCTGGTAAGTAGCTGACTTGCACCTTTTTGTATCAGCTGCCCATATATGAGTTCACTTACAAATATTGAGGCTTCAACAAGTGTTGTGCAATATGTTGCATACTGCCAGCACCTTAAAACTGTGTTGCTCAATGTTGCCAATTAACGTGCCCAAACGAAGTGTCTAATGAATACCAATGAACTCAAATCTTGTGGTCTTTTATTGGTTGGAGACATCCAGAGGATATGCAGTCTATTTCCATCTGATGTTATGATGCATGATTCTCTATTTCTCTTCTGTTTTCATGTACTTCTCCGCATGTATCACCAAATGCTTTTATGATGGCGTAATTATTTGCTCCCAAGTGTGCGATTATAATCTCAATTTTGATTATCTGCAGGTTCAGTTTTTCGACTTTGTTTTTTGCACACAGTGAGTAAACCAACCTTTTCTATTCTATGTATAGAAGTAACATTTTGTTCTGGCGCATCACTTTCATTGTTTCATCTCTATCCACTTCCAGGAGAAAATACTATGAGCACCTTAGGACGTGGTGTCTTGATCATATGGCTATTTGTTGTTTTGATAATTCAATCCAGCTATACTGCGAGTCTTACTTCCATTCTGACCGTCCAACAACTTGATACTTCTATAAGAGGAATCGATGACCTGAAAGATAGTGATGATCCTATTGGCTTCCAAGTTGGTTCTTTTGCACAAGAATACATGGTTAAGGAACTGAACATCTCTCGCTCAAGGCTAAGAGCTCTCGGTTCCCCACAAGAATACGCTGAAGCCCTCAAGCTAGGCCCTAAGAAAGGAGGTGTTATGGCCATTGTCGATGAGCGCCCCTATGTTGAACTGTTTTTGTCAAGTTACTGCAAGATTGCGGTCCCTGGCTCGGATTTCACCAGCAGAGGATGGGGTTTTGTAAGTACATTTAGACCTAAGTTCTTTAACATAGATTTGAAATATAAAAATAAAACTGTTTGGTGTTAAAATCCTGAAATGCCAGTTGCTTCAAAGAATATATTTGGTAACTTTACAGTTTTAACTTCCAAGAGTTGTGTCTACTCTCTAGAATTATGCAGCCTTTCTTGCACTTATTTGCAGCTGAAGTCTAAAATCTACACCTAGTTTTTTTCACGTATTAAAACATAGCACCTTACAAAGTTTATTCTACCAGGCATTTCCAAGGGACTCCCCTTTGCAGGTAGACCTGTCCACTGCAATCCTGTCACTCTCAGAGAATGGGGAACTGCAGCGGATCCACGACAAGTGGCTCAAGACAGGCGAGTGCACAGCTGACAACAATGAGTTTGTCGACTCGAACCAGCTCCGCCTCGAGAGCTTCTGGGGCCTGTTTCTCATCTGTGGCGTGGCATGTATCCTCGCACTGCTCATCTACTTCGGCGTCATGCTACACAAATACCTGAGACATGAACCTTCGAAGAGCCTCAGAAAATTCATCTCCTTCGTTGATGACAAGGAGCCACCAAAGAAGAAGCGGTCCTTGAGCATGCCTGGAACTTCGACACCAACAACGCCAATGAGCAGCCTTACTGCTCTTCACATAGAAAGGCCGGCTAGGCCAATCAGGAATGGCAGTGTTATTGATATAGAAAGCTAGTTCATGTGTACAAAGCTAAGATATTATACGTTTTCGACCTGAGATACACCATCTTTGGGTCAGTCTACCCAATCTAATCGAGAGAGAAATAGAATCAGAGGCTGTGTAGGGAATTATTTCTGTAGGTTTATGGCAACTGCAAAATTGTATAGAAGCTATTCTTGTTCTTGATGGTATTGTTAATGGAAGGAATGTGTTTGTTTGAGTGCCTTTTCCAGAGTTCCTCTTGTCATGGATGCTGCATAGCTTGGCCCTGAATCGATGTGAGTAGGCCAGTCTTTCATATATATTTTTGGTCCAAACCAAATGAAATTGCAGAGGTTTGAATTGCTGCATCCGAGAAACAAATTTGCTGTGTTTGGTTAAAGAGCACTGAATTACATGGATAAGCACTGTCAGCAAATCCCAAGCTTCATTATCTGAAACTGAAAGATAACAGTTTTCACAAGGCAATCCAGAATCTGAACATACAGACGAAGTTATTACCAGTAATAAAACAGGTAGTTTGTGAACTGATTTTTTAAATATAACATCACACTTTATAGTTTGTACATACTGTAAGAAAAATAAAGTAAACAACAGAAAAACAATAATATTGATAACAAATAAGTACTAGAAAAACAAAAGGAGAAATGGGATGGAATATTCTAATATCCTACCAGGCTATGGATATGATGATGTAGTGGCGGCAGTTGAGCGCGCGCCATTTCCCTCCCCTTCCCTTACCTTCTCCACCGTCCATGGCTTCCTCTGCCCTGCCTTCTAGAACCTTCCACCGCCACCCACTTCCCTCCTCCTCTCCTCCTCCTCCTCCATCGAGGGAGACCACCGTCCCATGCTGCCTCTCCCGACGGAGGGCAGCCGCGCAGCTCCTCCTCTCGGCCGGCTTCTTGACCGCCGTCTCGCCGCCGCCGCCGCCTGCGCTCGCCGCAAGGAGGGGCCGCAGGACTATACCGCCGGAGGACTACGTATCTACACGTACGTCCGTGAGCCTCCTTCCCCCCGCCGTTGGTTTCTTGATTTCTACGTTTCTGCTCGGATTTTGCCTAAAGCTGCCTCCTTTGCGACTGAATTGATGCTAATTGGGATACTCATGAAGTTTCAGATTTTTGCTGTTATGCCATAGGATTTTCGGAATACAAATGCAGTTTTCTATTTCGTTATGTGTCTGCAAAATCACAACCTTTCTGATTCCTGAATCTTCATATATTGGTTAAAATTAAACTCCCCTTTGCGTTCTCCGAGTAATCTGATGTGAGAACTATTGGAAGCAGCGGCTGGCCTGAAGTACTATGATCTGGTTGAAGGGAAGGGACCAACCGCTGAGAAGGGCACAACCGTGCAGGTAAACTGCTCCCATCTACACACCGCCCTTCATTCTTAAACTGAAACTAATGGCTATTTTGTGAAGGTTCACTTTGACTGCATATACCGTAGCATCACCGCGGTATCGAGCCGTGAAGCTAAACTCCTAGCAGGGAACCGGAGTATTGCACAGGTTATGTGGCAAACTATCCCTGATCTTTGTATGCTGGTAGTACTGATTTAGGGTAACAAGAACTAAGATGTTTGTGTGTCTTCCTCTAGTAGCCTTATGTGTTCACTGTCGGATCGCTGCCTGGCAAAGAGCGAAAGCGGGATTTTGCAGATAATGCCAATGGGTTGTACTCTGCGCAGGCTTCGCCGAAGCCTCCACCGGCGATGTACATGATAACTGAGGGGATGAAAGTAGGTGGGAAGGTACGGAGAAGGAGAACTAGCACAAGTGAAGATAGATAATTTGTTCTTTCCATCTTTACTATATTATTACTGACCTGATCTACTGTTCTGTTATGCAGAGGAGGGTAATTGTCCCTCCAGAGCTCGGTTATGGGAAAAAGGGGATGAGTGAGATACCGGTAAAAGTTCAATTTCATGTAGTTTAATTAAATATTTGAGCACATTCAACTGTTGAAGCGGTGTTGTTTGATTCCACGCTTCTTTGCAGCCTGATGCTAGTTTTGAACTGGATATAGAGCTTTTGGAAGTGGTCCCTCCTGCAGAAAATTGATCATTTTTCTTTGCACTGGATGGGAGAGATTGATGAGTACTTGTGAAGTTTCACAAATTTGAAGGAATGTATTTAGTTTTTATACATTTTTCGTTCTTATTAATCAGATATGTAATTGAGAATACGTTGATATGACATTTTGCCCGGAGAGGACTTGTTTGCAGCAAGAAAAATCTAAGACTAAGCAAAACTTAAGTAGGTAGAGCTTTACTGAAGTTTATTATTAATCATGTTGAAGCAAAATTGTATCAAAAATATTCACCACAATGTCATGGTGCCTGTATGATTCCATAGGAAATGGTAAAATTGATCTGCCACTGTGAATGCAGCATGCTCTGATGATCATTCAAAGGTCCTCAGGGCCGTTGATATCCTGAAATAAAAGAATATACTCTTATTAAAAAAACATCGATGGTGCTATCAGCTTGCTTTTTGATTGATGTATATAAACGAACATTTCAAGTAGAGTTTTGCTTTGCTTTCACAAATTAAATGCTGAAATTTAGTCAATTCTGCAAGAATCATAATTAGTGTAACGTTGTTATCGCTACTGTCATTTCTCTTCAAAGTTACTGTGAACCTAACAAATGCTGACAAACAAGTAAACAGACTACAACTTAGATGTTAGATCTGCATTTGCTTTTAAACTGCAAACTCTTGAAACACCAATGAGAGCACGCATTTTGGAAAAAGATACCTTGTTCTCGATCACTGCTCCATCTGGGATTTCCAGCTTGACACCAGGCTTTGCTGTGATGGTCACCTTGCCCTATAAAAGTAAAGAAAAAAAGCACCATTACTCCAAGTTTTAAATACTGTGAGACATATATCTTCAGAGATATCATAACTGAGAAGAACAATCATATGAGAAACGAAGCGGCACACTATCCAAATAAAGTTTTATGCAAGCATTGAAAAATAGCAGGTTACATACAATCTTTGGCATAGACTAATAGTCTAAAAATGTTGTCTACGAACTGTAACTACAAGAAAGATTGTACTCAGCAACTTTGTCAGAATACCTTCAGCACGATGCCAGAACCAAACCAAACATCACCGGAGACCTTCAAGCTGTCAAGCTCAACAATGCTAGGAATCGACTTGAAGCGACCAAGGAAGCTCCCGACCTGCCATTATATGAAGAAAGAAGATCAACTTACTTGCATTTGTAGCTCAAAATTCAATGTTATTTTTTCTTTTCCGTTGAGGAATTAATGTTAGACATTGACCTTCTTGAACTCAGGGCCCAGCTCAATTGAGGGATTTGATGGATTTGTTCTAGCTGAATTGCGTGTAACGAAGCCATCAACCAAGGTATACAGATCAGACTACAGGGCAAAAAAAATTCAGTTAGAAAGAGGAGTGTTAACATAAATAATTTATTCGGCATATCATACAAACCTGTACTAGCTGCAAATCTGATGTCGCCTTTACTGGTAGGAACCGGGACCTCGGAACATTGATACCAATCGCGTGATCAAAGAACTGTCCCAACAAAATTTTATTGTCATATTTATATGTAAGCTAAAGGTATGATGATGGATATATAATCATATAGTATTTTGTCAGTACCCTGATTGCCGCACCAGCTGCTGTTTCCAACTGAAGAACTTTCACTCCATCCACTTCCTGAAATGATTTTGTTGTCCATCACAATCTATGTTAAATTCTTCACAAATCGTAGGTAAAAGTAAGACAGCTCATGAAGCAATCCTTGTGGAAAAAGAGTTCTCTGAAATGCATTATTACCTTAGGATTTGGAATGATCTCCATCTTGAGTGCATCAGCCTCAACAAGGCGTTTTATAGCCTTCAAGTTCACCCATCTACCAAAACCGGTAGTAACATTATATAACATTGAAAGGATCTTTTCGAAAACTGGATAAAACTATGAATTCACTTACAGATTGTTGGTGTTGAAGATCTTGAATTTCTCAATTGATTTGAACTCATCCACCTATGTTTCAGAAAATTTGTGGAAGCAATCTCAGAAAAGATCTACAATACCTTTTGTCTGGTCATCGCATATACTAGCTTATGACTTACATGTGCATCAGGAACTTGTGCAATTTCCAGAAGCTGGAAAAAGAAAAGGGAAATTTGTTGTCATTAAAGCAGTAACCAGATGTTGAGGGAAGGCTAGGAAAAATGCCTAAAGTCCTAAACAGCCTGTTCCGATACGCAATTTCCCACTATTTTTCATCAAATTAGTTTGCAAATTGCAGTAGCTTAGCAAGGGTAGAGAAACGATGCTTTGATAGTACAAGGAAGAAATATAAGTTTACCTGAACCCTTGCTTCATATGAGATCAGTGTGCCGCCTTTCACATCGGCCAAAGTTTTTGGGGTAACCTGAAGAAAGGCTGTTAGACTTTAGCAACCAGCCAAATGTAATCTTTCTTCATCAAATGCCCAAATACATACCTCCATGCAATACTCATTCTGCTTGTGGATCAAATGGTTCAATATCTCTATTCAATAGTTAAGTAAATAAGCAGGGTATCTCTTTTCTTAACTGGAAAGTTTGTCAAAGTAAATAAGGAATATAGTGTCTACATCAGGATACTCATATCCACTATAGCACCCAAGTTATCTGAGTTTGCAATGAACACATACTCTTTTCCCTGCAATAAGGTCAGAAAAAAAAGGTTACATTCATGGAAACTTGGGATGGAGACTTTAGCCCAGATGATTGCAAACCTGTGAGAGTAGTAAATCGAGCTTGCCGCTGTTCATCAGGGATGGGAAGATATCACCATGGCCAGGAGGGTACCTTCGTATGTGTGTCAAGGTATTTATAATTAATCTGTGTTTGTTCTTAAGAATGAATTTTCTGATCTAGTGATGCATGAATATTTTACCAGCCATCGTTGTCGGTCTTCCCCTTGGAAGGCCATGGCAAGAACTCATCAGCTACCACACGAGGATACTGGCTCTGTATTCAAACAGAATTTTTTTTATGTCAGTGCCATCTTTTAAAAAGTACAAAAAAATCATCCCCCGAACAAGTTTGCAACACCAAAAAGAAAATCTGCCTCTACATACCTGATTGAATGTATGGATTTCGATGTTTGAACTGCCGTATTTCTCAACAATCTGCAGTTCAAGTGTGCTAATTAGCAATCAGAAAGATTGTTCAACTAGGCTTCCGATCTCCAATGTGAAGAGATATTTTGGCTGTTCAGAATCTACCTTTAAGGTGTCTTCGTGGGTGTTGAAGGAGTTCATCAGAAGCAGCGGCACATTACTGCCATACTTCTTGTTGAGGGACTGTAAAAGAAATGATGTCACTGAATGCCATCTTGCAAGACAGAAGAGTATGCTTTGAAGCCAAAAGGGACAATGGATGAATCATGCATGATGTTCAACCCCCACCTCAATCTGGATCACAATCAGGTCGAGGAAGGTGAATCCGTTTCGCACTTCGATGACTGACCTGTAATATTTATCGAGAGATCAATGAACATGGATTTGCCATTTCAATATCAACACGCATCAAGGGGAAAAAAGTTTTCTTTTTACTGAAGGTGGCAGCTTACTTTGGTCCTGTGCATCCCATGGTGGTCCCCAGGCCGCCATTGAGCTTCAGCACGGCGAGCTTGTTGAGCAGCGCCTTTGTCGCCTCCATGTCTGCACTTCAAGAGAAATCAATTTCAGTATCATGTCGATGATGAAGAAGAAGCGGCGTGGTGGATTCGATCATCTTATTGGCACCTTCCGGTGGGGCTTCGAGGGTGTCGTACGGCACCACAACCTCGTCGGTCGGGGTGTGGATCTTGGCCCACTCGATTTGCTCCTCGTCGCCGCTTTCGCAACCAAAACGCGATCAGATCAGATCACATCATCGTCGAAACGAAACGAGAGCATTATCAACTGCAGTTTCTCACTGTCGCAAATGATCTCGAATGATTTTACCTGAGGTAGCGGGAGACGAGGCTGATGAACCCGGACTTCTCGTTGTCACTGCACGCACAGACGCAAGCACACCAAGAAAAGCAGTTGATCAGACAAACAGCAGCATCGATCGATCTCCAGAGATAGACAAAAACTGCAACGGCGGAGGCGATCTTGATCGGAGACCTGATCTGTGTGAGGCCGGCGACGACTTCCCGCAGCTTGGCGAGCTTCTCGTCCGCCATTGTGGCAAGATGCGCGTCCGCGCGGAGAGAGATCTGTCTAGTAGATAGGACAGGATAGGAGAGGAGAGGAGGAGATGGTTCGGATCAGAGGAAGGAGAAGATGGTGGTTGTTATAAGGAGAAAAAGAAATAGGAAAGAGCAATGGCGCGTTGGAAGGAGGGAAGCGCGCGAAACTAACGGTCGGACCATTACCTGCCTTTTCTTTTTTGAGAAAGTATTTTCTTTCCTTTCTTTCTTTTTTGGCAAAATCTTATACTACAAAATTTGGGATTTTTAGTTGTTAGTTTGGCGGATGAAGCACTTGGTTTGAGTTATCGAACTGGATTCAGGGATATGGTGTAGAGAAATAATTTGTCTTGACGAGCAAATGGCCACCAGAATCATCAGATCATGAAATATGTTTCTTCTTTCTTTCTTGCAACAATTTCATACCATAATCCAGCACTGTAGATTGCAAAATAAGCATACATACACTCCAATCATCATCCAATTTCGATCTCACGCCAACGGATGCGGATCTCACACCACCAAAATGGTAAAAAAAATTACCATCTGTACAAAGAATAAAAATGCCTACGAGACTAACCAACGAATAAGACTAGTCATTCCTTCCTGGTCTGGAAGGCACCCCTATCGTATCTAACCGTATGAACCATGAACTGTGTAATGCATGGTCGAAGCCACTATTGGTTTTGGCAAAACTCTCAAGCCATTGGAGAGACAGACAGAGGTCATGGCCTCTGCACTGATGATGTGATTCTGAACAAGCATTACAAGAAGTCAAGAACAGAATGATGCAATATTGAACACTCAGTAGCCGTGAACCGAGCTTCGCATTCTTAAATCACAATGGGCTGCACTTACAGAAAGGTGCCTAGTTGCAGTCAAGTACCATATCTGAATTGTTAGTGCTGCAATTAATTCCGAAGTGCAACTACAAAATTTCTGGGTTGAGCATCTCCACAAAGACAAACAAGTACGACTAACTACACTAGCATTGCTTCTCAAATCAAGAAAAGAATTATCTCGCCTTCCTGTGAATGATCTCATGTCTCCATACCTTCCTTTTCAGATAAACATTTGGGTTATATTGTTCCAAGCTCAGCACGCCTTTGTTCCAGTACAACATTTACAGGGCAGAAGCGATCATAATCCGAACTTCAACGCGAAGGATGTCAACCTTTGCCCTGCTTGAAGTAGTGCAAGATCTGCGCAGCCAAGATGTCGACCCATGTGTCCGGCACACCGGGCAGGCACCAGTGCATGCAGTCCTGCCCCCAGACCGCCACTGCATCCTTCTTCCCAAGCCAGATAGCCGGATGTGCATCAGCACGGAACTCGCTCATGTAGGTCAGGTTGAGCAACTGGATATCCATGCCGACTAGCGCTTCCTGAATCGCTGAGTTTACTAGTCTTGCTTCTTTGTTCACTCCCCCAAATCTGGGGTTGAACCAAGAGTCGAGCTGCACAAGATTTTATGAGGATCATGACTCGGATTTAAAAAATATATAAATATCAGAACCGTAAAAGTTTGGCCCTCAAATGGTACCTCATGCTCTTCTAGAAGCCTATCAGACATACAGCTGCCATTGTGATCCCATTCGCTTCCATAGAAGTGCCTGGGTGACTGTGTGCGCCACAGCTTCAGTGTTTTACTTGGTACCTCCCTTTCAATGTAAGAGGCCATACTTTTGAGGACTACTTTCAGTCCACTGAAGATGCCAAGTGGAGGCTCAATTGGTTTTCCTCCTCTGTAGAAAACAAGGGGAGTCTCTTTTGGGAATTTATCTGGACCCCACCTGACAATGGACAAACATTAAACATCACAACATGTAAGGTATGATAAAGCAGTCATGACTCGTGACCAGACTACGAATATAGTTTTCACAGTATAAAGATGTATAAAAGCAAGACACATCACCATGCTAGTTAACTCAGGATTATTATGTTAAAATGGTAAGTACAGTAGTACACACATAGAATTTTATGGAGCCCAAACGGGAGATGGCACCTATGAAATTAACAATAAAGAATAACATTTGAAGACTATGCAAGAGAAAGGCTTTTTCTAGGTACAAATGGCCCAGTTTCCAAATGACCCCCAAAATATAGAATATGCAGTGCTACGAGTCGGTATCAAAAGAAACTTATGAACAATTCAGTACCCCTTGAACTAATTAGAGAAATGAAAATTTCATTCTATGTTACCAGTACATAAAAAGAGGAACACAATAACAAAGCACAGAGTAAAAAACTTAAAGCTAGAAAACAATTAACTTACCAATGTCCAGTGTTGAAGATGAGCACATGATAGAACTTGGTGATATTTATCCAATCATCAGCAGGAATGTCAACATCCACTCTGTAAGTTCCCTTTATTCCATCTTTCTGAAGTTCTTTGGAATTCTCTACAGGCTGCCACCTTTGTATCATTAGTTACCACCAGGTGAGCTTTATGATTTTATCATGTGAACTATGAAGCATTAAAAATAAATACAGTCCTGCTAAGAGCACAAGTGCATGCAGTTGCAATGTCAGATGCTTAGGTTTATGTTTAACAAGTATGAACGTTTTAGTTACTGAAACAAACACCCGCATTATTGAAGTTCATGCATCAAGAAACTGTCCATACATCTCTAACATATGAACATAGCAAATAAGACATGTACAAATGGTAGTACGAAAAGCTAAAATATATTTAGAAATCATCATAAGTTTATGTGGCAGAAAATCAGAATCCTTGGATGTTTCAACATGTTCGATTGTAATTTCTTCATCAAAATGTTCAGTTGACAAAACTGTATTCTTTTACGCATCAATATATACTTCTGCATCTGGAATTTGAATTTTTGTGGATCTAGAACAAAAGAGCATACCGTGCAATCTAAAATAAACAAGAAAGCAATAGTACAAGAATTCACTATGCAGTATTCAGCAAACAACACTAGACAATCATACTCAGTGGTCAGCAGCCACACCACTGCAGACATTAAATATGCAGCATCACAACAACATTTATTACAAAACATCCTAATTTCTTGAAGAAAACAGAACCACCACAGAAGTTCAGTCCCTTACACAAAGATCATGAAGCCAAGCACAAATTTCCAAACCAAATAACCCAAAATGCAACTGATCTTGATTCCTAGAGGGACATTAGCATCACCCAATCCTCTTGTAAGAATTTCTCAAAATTCCTAGTCAATAGCACACTCATGTTCGTGACATCACATCACAGTATTACCGTAATTGGCCCTGATTTATCAAAAACCTTCTCTTTACTTACATGTATCATAAACAAACCAAGAAAATTGGTATCTTTTTAAGATATGGTAGAGTGCACAACATCTCCCTCCTTGCTTTTTTCTAATTTTATTTCCCAAAGATCATTGTTGCGGCACCCTAGATAATCACAATCCATCCTCCTTACTCAAAAAGACCTGTGCTCTGGATGTCCAGATCCTAAGTATAGCAACTTAAGTATGATACGACCAGAATAAGATCTAGTTACAGTTTATTCTAGTCTCACATGAAGACTGCTCTTATCTCGCAATCTGCAAAAAACAGCAGCATTCAGCAGATATGGCATCACTCACGTGTACTTGGCGAGCAGCACGGCGCGGTGGTACGCGACGACGACGCCCTCCCTGGGGAAGTACCCGCCCCGCCACGCGCCCCGCCGCTTCCACTTCCGCGCGCCACCGTCGGCCGACCGGAGCGCGCATAGCAGCGCGACGACCAGGTTCTCCGACAGGGAGTCCCCCACGAACGCGATCCGGCGCCCCCTTGCCGCCGCCAGGAAAGCGGCGGGGTCGACCCTCGGGACGACGGCGCCGGCACAGCGGCTCGGCGCCCAGGAGAGCGCGGCGAAAGGGGGGCGGCCGTTGCGGAGGCAGTTCCAGGCGTTGCGGTGGAAGGGGCAGGAAGGGGAGTAGAGGGGCGGCGGCGGGGGAGAAGGGGTGGGGACCCAGCGGCCGGCGCTGGCGTCGGAGGGGGCGGCGCCGCAGGGGAGGGAGTGTGGCGGGGGCGGGGGCAGGGAGGAGGGGAAGAGGAGGAGGAAGAGGGTGAGGGTTACTGGGAGGAGGAGGAGTAGAGGGAGGCGGAGGCGCGGCATTGCGGGAGGAGGCAGCGCCCGTCTCCGGCGGGCGATCCCCGGCGCGAGAGGCGGATGAGAGACGGGGAAGGAGCGAGTTGTGCCGTCTGACAATGTAGTCTCAATAAGCTAATAGAAAAAGAGATTAAATAACTATTTCTAAATTGATGATCCTAAATATTTATTTTTGATCTAATGATTAATTTTGTAGTAATATATTTGAAAAATTATATATAATTTTAGGTATAGAAATGTGCAATTGAGCAGAACTGAGTAGTTACATATTTTTAATACATAAGTTATAAATATACAACTTAGGTATAGAAAATGTGCAACTAGATCGACTGAGAAATTTTTAACAATTCCGATAAAAAAATAGCGTTTGCAAGTTTCTAAAATTTATTTTTTTAAAAAAATGCACTAGGGAAATGTGTTGTGATGTGCATAATATTTTTTTTTGGACAAGCACTTTGTTTGTTTGCTGTAGCGAAATACACCAACATAGCAATTAAAAGTATATATATATGTATAATTTGTTTTGTTTTTCTCACAGGTGAACATACATCTTCCTGTAGAATTAGATCCTCCGAAGCGGCAGCAATCATCAGATGAGTTGTTCCTAATTAACAACCTAGAATATCAGTGAGATAAAACCGGCTCCTTCTCCTTGGGCTGCTGTTCCTTCTCCTTGGGCTTGATCTCACACTCACAGTAGGGGGGGCAAGAACGAGTTGAGCCGACGGATGAGCTCGGGGCGCCCATCTAACACGACCTTCATCGTTCTGACCACGCCGGGAATGCTGCAAACCAACAGGATTCAACTTGAGTTTACGCTCCATCGCAACTCAAAATTAACGGAAAGGATCTGTAGATCGACTGTTGTAGATGCTACTGCTCATGCATCATGCACCATGCACCGACCTCCAGTTCTCGACATCGCAGAGGAATCGGACGAACTCCTCGTGCTTGTCAGGTT
Source organism: Stipa capillata (assembly GCA_019208055.1). Classification (NCBI taxonomy): domain Eukaryota; kingdom Viridiplantae; phylum Streptophyta; class Magnoliopsida; order Poales; family Poaceae; genus Stipa; species Stipa capillata. The sequence goes on from JAGXJF010002680.1 coordinate 70,781, forward strand.
GGTCCGCCAAGCTGTCCCTCACGTCGATGACATACTGGGCCCAGTTTTGCCTGTAGGAATCCGAAAACGCTGCTCGCCATAAGTCACCGGCTTCCGCGAGAGCAGCGGCGCCGGAGGCTTGGACGTCCACGTCCTCTCCACCGCCCTTCACAAACAAGGGGATGGATCGAACCGGGAACACCATCAGAATACAAGGACATTAAATCAGATAGGCCACAGGCTTTTATTCATCAAAATGCAAAAAATTGACAGCTGCTTGCATGAGAAAATCAGAACAAAAAAAAACAGAAAGAACAGTTCTTCTAAATTGCAACGAAGAAGGGCTCCTCACCGGCGAGCTTCTGATTAGCCCCGAGAAGCAGCTCCATGTAGGCCGCCTCCCAACTCCTCCTGCTCGCATCCGCCTTCCGCAAGAACGCTAGCTAGCCCGAGAGAAACCCAGAGAGGAAGGGAGGGAGCTTAACTAGTGAGTGAATCACCTGGTACAGTACTTGCTGTAGCTTCTTTCTGGCATCAGCAGCTTCTGCTCGCAACCTTCCAATCCCAGCGTCCTTCTTCTGGGCCGGCACTTGCAGCTCCTCCAGGCGCGCGCGGTCGGCCTGCGCCTGGCTCTTGCTCAGCGTCGCCTCTACCCGCTCGTGGATAGGCAGCCACGCCCACTCGGTACTCCCGCCCTCTCCGCCGCCGTCGACCATGGATTCGAGAGAGTGAGAGAGTGGAGATGACGGCCGCAGCTGCTACCATTCAGTTCAGGAAACAGAAAAACACTAGCTTTCGTGGGATTTAATTGCTCTCTGGTTCAGCCCACTAGTCCATGCCATGTAAGTATACTGCAAAGCCTGTTTGAGACGTAGAAATCCGTGTCCCAATTTCCGTTTTAGGAAACTTTCTACTTTCGGAAATTTCCAAAAATAGAAATTAATCTTGAGATTTAACGGCTTCAGGTGTCGATGACCGGTGACCTGCAAAGCTCAGCACGGCAACCAGTTCGAGCATGACAATTCCGTTCTAGAGCTGGAGCATGACAACACCGCCCAGCTATCATCTTTTCTTCTATCGAATAAACTGTCCTGAGCAACAAATAGATAGAGAAATCAGTTGTTGTCAGCCAGTGGCCTCGAAGTTGCTGGTACTGCCAATGGAGGCATCTGAACTAAAAAGGACCCTGAAGCAAATAATGTAAAAATGGGAGAGATGGATTCAGTCGTAGGTTACCACCACAATTACAGAATTAGGCTGCAGATACCAATCAGCAATGGCTAAAGTCAACATTACAAACTAATCAATTAACGTGAAGGTGAATCTTGTTGCCACCATCCTCATCTGGGCCAAGATGAGATCGACAGAGAACTTGAAGAGTTATGTCATTGAAACTCTCTGGAATGAACAGCAGTGCAGAGTTGTTTACATTTCCAATGATGAATCATTTTATTACACTGAACACAGGGAGAAATCATCCGGGAGGACAGAAAGATGATAGACATGATGAAATTTCAGAATTGAGATGTGTATCTCTTTCACACTAGAAATTACTGATGTATCATTTCTTTAGAAGCCATGATAGCACCTCGTGGGTTGGTGCTTCTAATAGATATAGGCCACGCTTACAGCATATTGTTCCTCCTTCAATAACATGTACTAAGTTAAATTGTCAATCTCAGGACAACTACAACTTTTCAACCGCAATTTATACTGTAGCCTTCCATCCCAAAAATGAGTACATTTTTCTGGACTTGAGTTCAGATTTTCATGTGCTAGTCATAAGATTTTCATGATAATTTGCTCACGCAGATTCAGCATTCTTACAAATTTGTAAAATATGGTTAGCGGTTAACTAGCAGTAAGCCCATTGTATAAATGTGTCCTTCTGTGCTGAGGAACAATTCAGCTCATCTTAAGAAGAATAAACATGATGAAATGCTATTTGTTCAGATCAGTCCTGGTAACTATCATCAATTAAAGGATCTAAAAACACAATGTTCATGAATTTGTTAAAAAAACTTATTCAGAAAAAGAAATGAACATGTGGAACTACCAGCAATTTAAACTATCCACAATCACACAGGTTAAAGCAGTTCAGGCAAACAATTTTTCAGTATGAAGCATCACAAATACACCCTTCTAGCATGAAATCACCAACAACAAAAATACATACAAGAAAACCCACTCTTTGTGATACAGCTTACCACCTACAGATAATTACACAAGCATAGACTTTTACTTTTACAGTGGTTCAAGGATGTCCACCTCGCATCTCAGACAAGCTCGAAATCAGCCTCCTGTCCAGCTTCACGCCGGCCGACTCAGCCTCCCTGATCAGCTGCCGGCACTTCGCCATCCTCCCCGCTGCGGCATAGCCTTCGATCATATTACAGTACATGTCACTGGTCGGAATGAACTCAGCCTACTCCAACCTCGACAGGTACAAGCCCTTTCCGGATCGTGCAATGCCGCGCACAGCTTCACGATGACCCGGTACACTGGCAGATGAAGAAGGCAGCCTGCCTGCTCCATTTCCCACACCAGGGCCAACGCCTCCCGGTGCCTCGCGTCGCGGCAGCGGCTGTGGATCACCGTCGTATACATCACCACGGTGGGGGTCCCGCGAACAGGCTCTCCACGGCCGCGTACTGCCGGAGCTTCACGCAGACCTTCATGACAGCCGTGCAGTCCTGCGGTCGCAGGTCCAAGTCCGGCCTCTCGCCGAGCTCGTCGAGCAGCGCGGCGGCGATCCCATAGCCCTCAGGCGTCCGGGCAGCTTCCAGCACCAGCTTCGCGTAGATGCTCGGCTGCAGCGTCCTCTTGTTTATCCTGGCGAGCTCGAGGAGCTTGCGCGCGAGGCCTACTTCGCCTGCCCCGATAAACCCGCTCGCCATGGCTTCGAGGACGGCGCGGCTCGCCGAGGGGACGCACTCCTCGAGCGCGGACTCCATCCTCAGCTCCCCGAAGCGCGCCAAGACCTCGACGGCGGAAGCGAGGATCCGGTCGTCGGGGAACAGCGACACGGCCGTCTGCATCTGCGCCCAGCACAGCGTCTGGAGCGCCCTCTCGGGAAGCCCCATGTGGCCGAGCTCCCGGATGGTCATCGACAGGGAGCCCTTCCGGAGGGAACGAGCCCACCGGTCGAGCACCGTGGACACGTCGGACCCCGGAGGGAGCGCGGCGATCTCCCGGGCGATCCCGACGAGGACCTCCGGGTTCTTGCGCACCTGGTCGCTGAACGGAGAGCGCGAAGCAAGCCGGACGTGCCGCTTCGGCGTCGGAGCGGCGGGCAGCCTCGTCTTGTGGGGCAGCGGCAGCGGGAGAGGCCGCTGCCTCGCCGGGTTCGGCGGCTTCAGCGGCTTCCGGCGCATCGGCCGGTCAAACAGCGCAGAGATGGCATCGATCTCATCTTTGCTCCACCCGAAAGCTTCGTCTTCCTTCTCACCGCCATCATCCTCGGCAGCGGCATTCTCTTCGTACGTCTGCTCGCTGTACTTCGATTCCTCCAACTCCTCGGCGAAACCTCCACTTGATGACCTAGAGCAAGAAATCCGAGCTCTTGACCGACAATGAGCACCGCTGCTGCGGAGCCACCGGGCGCCTGTCTTGGCCAGTGCCGGGCAAACGCCTGGCAGCGCGGGGAGCGGCCGGCTCACCAGAGACATGGCCGCGAAGAATTCTCTTTCCTTCTGCTTTGCGCTTGGCTGGGAGCTCACAACCGTGCTGCACGCATGTGGCAGAGTCGCCTGGTACCAGGGGCCGGCGAGGAAATCACACGAGCACCTTGCGTGCCGCGTGGTCAGGCCTCCCGCCCTCGCTCCTCCCCCGCGGGCACGCACCACGCGGCGCCGCCACCGGCCGCGCGCGACGACGGCCGCAGGAGGGGCGCGGGGCCCGAGAGATTTCTGGGATTTTGGGGCCGCAGAAGCAGAAGCAGCAGCAGCAGTTGCAAGCAACGACGATGGCGGCCTCTTCGGGTGTGGTCTCTGCCTAGTGGGCCGTGGCTTGCTGTTTGGACGACGCGAGCGGCGCCCGGCCCATGATCACAAGTCCTAGAACTTTCGATGACGGCCCAGGCCGGCTCCATCGTCGTCCTGACCTCCGGTGGCTTCGGCCCCTTCGGATTCGAAGCGCTGCTCGACTTCGGTTTCCAACAACAAGAAGGGAAACCACGAACGTTAGTGAGTACTCTCCTCGCTTTCAAATGTATATTATTTTAGCTTTTTTAATTTTGTTCAGAGATGTATATCGTTTTGTAGCTCTCTAGACATATTTTCTACCCATTTTCCTACGCTATAGTTCTGGTCAATAAGTCAACCTTCTTTCCGATAAACGTGTGCTTCTCGTTTTATTCTTCTAAATTTCTATAAAACTCGACCTTTGATCCAGAAATAAATACATGTACGGATAAATTGTGTGATTTGATTACTTCGAGAGCAACATGGGAGTAAGACAAATGTACGAGAGTGCGGATTTCGTGCACGCGGTAGCATACGCGTCCACTATTTTTTAAAATTCAAAAAACAAAGTTTAGGACCTTGTTGGAACGTAGGATCCTCAAGGCGTAAAAATAGGAAAATATAGATTAGGATGTCATGGCTTGTAGAATTTTACAGGAACGAAAGCACAAGTGGATGGTCCACAGGAATTTCGCATGAATTTGGAGGGAGACAAAGTTCACGCAAGACATAGAAGAATTTTTTCATGAGATCCAAACTCATATTAGAATTTTTCTAAAATTCATATGAATTGAGCCAGTCTGTAGGAATTTCATAGGATTGTGTGACCTTATTCCTGTGATACAATAGGCCTCCATACGGAAAATTCCTGTGGATTCTAATCTTATAAAATTTCTTTGAAAATCTTGCAATCTAAAGAGGCACTTAAAGTCTGAAAAAAATCTAAAAAAATTCATTCATATGTATTATGTGATGAAGTATACACCTTGCAAGACTTGGTTAAAAAATATTACTATTTACAACATGTGCAAGAAATACAAGGAAGTCATATACTTGTTGTTTTACATAGGTCATAAATTATCATATTTTTTAACTAAAATTTATAAGTGCATATTTTGTCTCCTAATGTACATGAATAATTTTTTTTGGATTTTTACAAAACGTTTAGGTGCGGTTAGAAGTGGATAAATTCTAATGGCTGCACATGCCGGCTTGTACATACGATGGTTATTTAAGATCAATCTTTAATTTTTGTGTACGTGTATAAAACATCATACATTTAAAAAGAGAGGAGTTATTTAAACGATGAGCACTGACGGGGAGAGAGAAGCAAGGGCGAAGTAGCTTAGGCTCAGCTAGTTAGGTGCCGAGTCAGTCTAGCATGCGGTGGAGATCGAGCCACGGAGGAAGCAGGCGATCGAGGTACGTACGTTAGCGTTGCGTACGGGAGGGGTATACACACCAACGTACTTGTACGTCCGTATGTCGTCTAATCTTCTCTGATATCTGCGCGTGGTGGCTAGCTGAACTGAAGCAAGCGTACGTGGTGATGTTGGCCAGACGAATTACTCAGGAAGAAGATGAGAGCCTGGCACGGTGGAGGAGACTTTGAAAATTATCACCCTGCAGTCAATGCATGACCGATTAATCAATTAATTCTGTCGGTGGCTAGCTAGCTAAATTCTGGTCTTCCACCTACGCACGTAGTAGTCAAATTCCGCTCTATGATGTCAAGACGATGGAGAAGATTCTTCGCAGATCTGACCAGTTACAGCTACTTCTTACATAGTTATAGCTCAAACAAACATTATATTATACTACTATTTATACTATATTAGATCATTCACACCGCTCTCATCTTAACTGTTTCTGTCGGATCTAAATAGTGGTATATCCAAAAGTAGATGGACCATTGCCACCTTGATATCTTTATAAGAGTAAGATATATATATATATTTAATATAGTGTATATGCTTCTGCTTATTTTAATAATAATACTCTAAGCTAGCTTGACTATGACCATGTGATCAGAGACGACAAGTTCAGCTTGCAAAACGAGTGAGCACTACGTCTGTCAGTTCGTCAGCTTTGTCTTAAACGATTATAACAAATTAAGGAGAATATTAGACTAACCCAAAATCTTTGGATGTATGTACGGTACATGAGTATGCAGAGACGACAATTTCAGCTTGGGAACAGGACAGGCGCTCTCAATGTCTCTTACACACGCTGACAGACACACGGCCAGGCTGGATGCAGCATGCGTGTGCATGGTGCAAGCAAGCTACAGAACCACTCGGACCAAACCGTGTTCCAGAATTTAATTAGTTTACTGACAATTAAGCACGTGTTTGACGTATGCATGCACTCGTGTGGTTCAGGGCTATATATACTTCATTAATTCTTCAAAATGCTATACCTACTTTCCGTTATCTGTACAACTAGGACGAATAAATCACCATTTGTGCGAAATTGTTTATACCAAGCCACACGTTTATCAGAGACAACTTCATGCTCACACACAACTAGCAGTACATTTCGTGTCTCCCGCAAAGAGAGTCAGATCCGATATTAACCCTCACTCCGAGAAGAAGAGAAGACTGGCCATGAGGAACAACTACACTGACACAGAACAATGCAAGAAGATACAATTGAGTACTTAGTATATATGAGATCAAATTTTCTACCCTCTCCAGCTAGCATGAGTTGGTGCTTTGAGATTCGTATATGTGCCGATTCTATATTGTGCAATATTATATACTCTATAATGAAGTAGTCCACATATGATGTGTACTAATGTATTTTTGTGCATACTAGACACTGAAAAATGAACTAATCAGTAACTACCTTGTACTAATTCATTTCTATGCATGTTTAGCACTGTAGATTTGATTTATTAAGGAGTGAAATAAATATATGCTATAATAACAAAGAAGGAAAATGACAATTTTCACCGAGGCAGAGACATATTTTCGTAGTATACATATAATACTACTAAGCACTACAAAGTCCAAACCTCATTGTCTTGTTATAGCTGTTCCAGCATACCCATCGAAATCAGTTCAGTACCTACTTGTGCTTACATTACACGATGAACTCAACTCCATCTAGTTGCATCGATTAGAGATAGTATGCATGTATGAAAGCAAGCGAGAAGAACCATTATAATTTCCTCTCTCGCCTGCCGCATGCCCATGGATGTTCAACAAAACGCACAAGATAAACCAATCTCAGAAGTCCAATTTCTCGGCGTATCCTACTTAATTAGTTTAATTTTAGCTTGGATGTCCACTAATCGTTCTGAATATTGTTGGTACGTCGCTTTCCTTTCACTAGTCCCCTGTATTATTTTCTGTTCTGTTCTTTGAAAGTTACTAGCTTCCTCCCTACATTCTTCAGGTAGCCGGTCTTCCAAGTTTGCTGCCTAATTATTTATTTATATACACTTTGATCTTTGTTAGACAAAGCTGGCAGCAAACGCAGCATCTCTGATCCGATTTCAGGATGTAGACTGGATGCAGCTTAGTTTCCAATCTCATAGATTTTCTTGTATTTCTCTCTCTATTTTCCATAAGAAAACAATAGGCTCGAGGGAGAGATGAGAGAGAGTCTGATTCTGACTTCTGTGATGAAGCAACTAAGAAGTTCAGAAAAGGCTCAACCTTTTCCTTTTGCATGGGCACTTGTCTGACTTTTTTTCTTCAGAAATCATCAGCATATATGACACCAGATCTAATTAACCCACCATTGGAAGATCTTTATCATGATCTCTATTATTGGCCAACCGCAATTGCAAAAGTGCATGTGCTTCTGTGCAAAAGGTGAAAAGGGAGACTTTGGCATTTTCTTAGCACTGTATATAGTGCACCATGCATCAGCAGAGTTACTGGTTGGACCTGCACATAGCTCATGCACGGTTTTCAGGTTTTGTCAAACTCAGCCATGGATAGCAATAGCCAGCATGCCTTTGGTAGGCCGTCACATTTTCACCACTAAGCATGTGTACAATCATGCTTGCTAGTGGTCATATCATATCATAGATCAATGGAGCACTTCGCCAATTAATTGTCCACTTTTAGATTTTCGGTCTTGTGCTAGACATGTATGATCATGTCTAGGAATGCAATTACCAAGAGTCAAGAGAAAAATATCAACTATATATACATAGCTACAAAAATCACGTCGACTAGCGCGGGTCTATCAGTACAATGTAATTTCCATGGAACTACACATAATTTTGTGAAAAATATAAAACTGCAGTGTCCAGACATTTTGGTTAAAATATGTGGTTTCAATTAAGTTTACTCACCGCTACAAAGATAAAACCGATTCTTCACTCTTGGTCTCTGATCCGATTTCGTGATGTTGATCAGTGCCAGCAGCTAGCTTAATTTCCAAGTTAACAAATTGTCTAGTAACTTCTCTCTCTTTTTCCACAACAAAACATATTCAAGGCAGGCTCAAGAGATACAGGGAGTCTGATTCCGACTTCAGTGATGAAGCAACCAGGAGGTTCGGAAAGGGCTCAACGTTTTCCTTTTACTTTTGAGCGCTTTTCTGACTTCTTTTTTTCTTTCAGAAATCATCAGCATGTATCACACATCAAATCTAATTAACCTATCATTGGGAGATCTTGGCATGATCTCATTTCTTGGCCAATTGCAATTGAAAAAGTGCATGCCCTTCTGTGCCAAAAGAGTGAAGGGGAAAAAGGGAAATCTTGGCATTTTATCCGCACTATCAATGATGCATTGTGCATCAGCAGATGTAGTGCCGGAGGTTGAACCTGCCATGTCATCAGCTCATGGTTTTTCAGGTTTGTCAACTCAGCCATGGATACGACATAGTAAAAATCAACATGTGTTTGGTCAATTTTTTCGAGGGAAAAGACCGTAAGAGAGGCGCGACAGTATATAAGATTGTATATTATAATAAAGAAATATGTATAAGAGGAAACTGTACGGGGGCTATACAGGGGAAACAGAGATAGAAGCTATCGAGGTTGCTGTTAGTCAATTCGTTCAATCTCATCAAGAATGGCTGCTAGTTTATGCTGCAACAAACATTAGGACGAGCTGTTACATGTATAGACCATTGCGTGGGCATCAAATGAAGGCGAAAAACAGGATATATAGATATATTTAAAAATCAGATAGGCTTGGACTTGTTCTTCTGATTTGAACCAGTAAACCTGAGAAAACCATATTTTTTGAGCATGAGAAAACAATATTTGCTTGAATCATGATCAGATCATGTCTTGGCACTTCGGGGTTTGTCTTGTACTCTTGTGGTATTCACGGCACCTGATGAGAATTGTTTTGCACTACAAGAGGAGCTAACTGACAAAAATGTGTGGTAAAAAATAATTAGGATTGTAGAAATGAGAATTGTTTTATGTATAGAATCCAAGATCCCGAGGAGAAAAATAATTAAGTCAAAAGTTGTTCGTCATATAAGCAGAAGTTCATAACTACATCCTCTTAATTTATAGAATATGCATGTGAACACATCTGAAAACAAAAATGGATGATACTTTTTGGTTCATGATGTAAACATGGTTCTAGGTTTGTCTAAACTCATGGACCAGCAGAAAGGACAGTTCTTCAATTTTGACACTTGTGAAAAAATGAATTATAGTTTCATGGTGTGAGCATGGTTTTACATTTGTCTAAACTAGACTATGGATTGTCCAAAAGAAAGCACAGTACTTAAGTAAGTTTGACGCTTTGTGAGAGATCAATAAATTAAATACGGTACTTTTGACAAATTCTAGCATCATCAATAACTGTGTTACTATTGTCAACTTCCCAAGATCTCGTGCACGACTCCATCTCCTAGTCTCTGCCCTGCCCTTTCTGATGTTAGAACAAGGGGAAAGGACTTGCAAGAACAATAAACGTACCATTTGATCTCTTAGTTGCAGGGTCAAACAAACCACAGGTAGATGTAGTCTTTGGGTAAAGTCTGGTCACACCCCAACAAACCCCAAGTCAATAATAAATAAGTAGTATTCTTTCATAAACGTTGCTGCTATTAAACAAAAAATTGCTTCCCTTTTTCTCTAAGATTAGTAAGCTACTTATATTCTTGTAAGCACATTCCCATCTAGAATGCTCACTAACTTTTACTTTTTCTTCTAAAAACATGGCAGAAGCCCTATCTCTCAATTAGAAGAAATAAAGTACTATTTACAGGTGGACTTGTTTTGAGGACAAGAAGTCCAGGAACCCAAGTCCATCTAGAGTGCTCGCTAGCATTTTTCTTTTTCTCCTAAATGTGGTGGATATTCTTATGCGCCCAACCGCCGAACCTCAGGAGGGTTTCTAAACTACCTTATGTATTATCGCTGATATCCATACATTTGTATGTCTAGTGTGTGTTTTTAATTTGTTTTAACCACAGAATAAAATTGTCCATTCAGTACACGTACATGTATATTGTCCAGAAAGGAAAACACATTTCCTTCACTTTTAGGCTGTGTTTGGTTGGTCTGTGGCTATTGAAAAAGCGGTTGTTGGCTGGCTGTATGGAATAGTGGCTGTGGCTGTTGGCACGTGAGGATTCGGTTGTGCACGTTTGGTTGGGCTGTGGCTGTTGGCTGTATATGAACGATTTGTCTGAAATGCCCCTAAGATCAATATGAACCAAATTTTAAAATCGACATCGTGTGAGGTTCGATCCAATGATACAAATACAAATAAAAATTACAAATTACAAATATAAATAGAATACAAATTCTTTCTTAAATAAATTTATAGAAAATAATAAATATACATAAAAATAGTTGTTTAAACTAAAATTACAGAAAATAATAAATATAAATAAAATAAGAAAATAAGAAAATAAAAAGGGGCCGGGGGGCATCGGCCACCCCGGCCCAAATCCACTGCCGCCTCCCCTCTGTCCCCGCCACCACCGGTCCCTCCCCTCTGTGCCCGCCGCCGCCGACGTGCTCTTCTCCGTGCCCAACTTCCTCGCTGTCTCCCTCCCGAAGTCCCTCTCCGTCTCCCTCCCCAAGTCTGCCCTCCCCGCCCTCGCCGACAAGGGCCATCGCCCCAAGTCTGTCCTCCCCGCCCTCGCCGACAAGGGCCTCGCGCCGCCGGCTCCGGCTCCTCCCTCCCCTCGGCCTCCTCGCCCTCTCTCCCTGCGCCGTTCGCCCGGCCGTGGCCACCACGCCCGCCGCACCAGCTCGCCTCCACCGCCGTGCAGATCCCTTGGTGGCCGCCACCCTCCTCGACGGGCGCCCGTCTTCCCCGCGCCGTCTCGTCTTCCCCCGCCGCCGCCGGCTGGTCTTCCGTCGCCGCCCTGCCCCTCCTCTCCTCCGACGCGCTCTTCTCCTTCCCCACCTCACCCGACGTCTTCGCGTCCACCTCCGGCGGCTGGACCATGCGCGTGTGGGACGTGCGCGAGCCGGCTCCCACCCTCCTCATCCCCGCTCACGACCACCTCCGTGGACAAGCGCAGCGGAGCGCCAGATCGGGCCGCCGTTCCCCGCGTCGGGATGGGAAAGACACAGGAGCGAAGGGGAACGGTCTAGAAAGGGCATTTGCCTGTAAATTGAGCGAACCGACGGGGGTAAAAATGGAAAATGCTTCGAAAACTTAAGTGAAGGTTGCGGGAAGCTGGTCTACCCGAGCTTTTCGTTGTGGACGAGTTTACACGCGAATGCAGTTAGGTGCTGTTGGAAAAAGCCGGCCCGAAACCGGGTGTTTGGTTGGGCTTCGGCTTTTCCCAATGAAAAAGTAGAAAAGTTCCCAAAAGCCCAACCAAACAGCCCCTTATATGTAGCTGCAGCTGGAGGAATAATATCACTAGTCAATCCATGAAAAGCACATGCATCTCCAATTTTTGCAATTCAAAGGAAAGGTGAGTAGGCCACATGCAGAAACCGGAGACTTAATTTTTTGGCAGCTTCTCTTCCTCCTCCCTGCACTCCAACTCCAGTCTGCTTACTTATTGGGAAAAGCCCCCTTGACTTCTCCTTCCCCTCCCCTCTTCTTCTTCCTCCTCCTCCTTCCACTCTTCTTCTCTCCACTACAAGGCATCCTTCCTTCCTTAGTTCCTTCTTGACTGCAGAGAGGAGAGAGAGGGAGATGGGGAACATTTGTTGTGGCTCAGGGAGGGCTCATGTGGCAGCGGATTACAGGCCATGTAGCCCAGGTAATAATCCGTTTCCAAGAACGTGTTTTTCCTCTTCCTTCTCCCGTAGTTTTTCATGTGATCTTTCTGATTCCTGGATCCTGCGAGTTGGGCCTGTCCTAGGTGAAGGATTTCTTGGCACGTGCGAAGATATGTGGCCTTGCTGTAATAAATACGCCATATTGTCAGCAAATAATCTATTTTTGTTAAATTTTGATTCTCAGTTCTCCTAGCGCAAGATTATGTTGTTTCTTTCATGTGTCTCAGTCCTCTATGTAATTGTCCAGGGGTGGTAACGAAGAATGAAGATAAGTTTTTCCTAGTTCCAGATTTCTTGGTTCTTACGTTCTCTAAATGAAAATGATTTATTGGTTCTTCGTATGGCAGTAGAGACCCGATAAGCGAATTAACTGAATTGGTATCATCAAACCGTAGTTTTCCAAGATCAGTAGTTCCGTAGTCTTTCTTTTATCACATTCCTTTGTTTTTCTTTTATCACATCTATGGAATTTTAGTTTAGCAGTAGATCAAGAGTTATCACAGAAAAGTAGTTTTTCCCCCTTCCCTGAATATACAGGCCGCAGCTACCATCTAATACTCATGCAATCCTAATTGTTCCCTAGAAAGGGGAGAAAAGACCCCAACTTTAGCTGAACTCTCCATGTTCTTCGCATATTCCTCCGACAATCAGATTCAGTACTCCATGTTAATGTGGGCTAATTGTATAACAGGGACAATGACCAAGACAAGCAGCAGTGTCACCACCAGCAACGGCACCACAGGGAAGCTCTCCTCTGGAGGCAGCAGCTTCATGGCCTCTGCCGGCAGTGGCGGTACAACCGGTGGATTCGAAGAGGGGGGGTTCCTCGAGGGTCAACTTCTGGAGGCAACAAATATCGAGGGTCAGATTCTGGAGGCACCAAATCTCCGGACATTCACATTCCTTGAGCTCCGGGCAGCTACCAAGAACTTCAGGCCGGATAGTGTCCTTGGGGAGGGGGGTTTTGGGAGGGTGTACAAAGGGTGGGTCGATGAGAAGACGATGAATCCGGCAAAGAGTGGCACCGGCATGGTTGTTGCTGTGAAGAAGCTCAACTCGGAGAGCATGCAGGGGTATGAGGAATGGCAGGTAAAGTCTGATCCTTTCTTTACAAAAAAATCTTGAATTTTTTGTGTGCAAAGTTGATGAGTATGAGCATAGGAATCTTGGAAAGCTTTGGGGGTTTGACTTAGTTTTGTTTGCTGCTGATGGTACTTGCGATCTGCACATGCAGAAGAAGTCCTAAAAGCTTAGTATTGTATTATTTGTTGAGTATGCAGTCCAATTTCTGTCGATACACCATTATAGGCCAGGTTAAAAAAAAATCACACAACAATCTTGAAGATTCTCCTGGTCACTACATTATTATGGTTCTTCGTGGTTTGTTTAACTTCTGATGACCTGGCTGTCAGTTTTATACTTTTATTTAGTCGTAATGGGACTGTTATCTTGGCAGGCCATTTGTCCAATGCTTACCAGAACCATGTTGTTGGAAGTGCTATGATACTAAGCTGTTCCTGTTCATAATTGCTGACCAGAAATATCCAATAATCTGCCTGTTTCTTACAATGCAGTTACTATTAGGCTAACAGATGTGACTCAATGCTCTTAGTTAATAGTCTAACAGATGTCGTCAGTTCTCTAAATGTTACTGCAACTACCATATAATATCTAATGGACATTACTCATTGTTGACCTGCAGTCAGAGATAAACTTTCTGGGAAGGCTCTCTCATCCAAACCTTGTCAAGCTATTGGGCTACTGCTGGGAGGACAAGGAACTATTGCTTGTGTATGAGTTCATGGCCAAAGGGAGCTTAGAAAACCATCTTTTCAGAAGTGAGTTATTACTGCTGATCATTTGTGTCATCCTTTTCTAATGGTGAAATACTACAAGAACACACATATAAGTGCATGGTTGGTGCGTGAATATCTTGGGCAACTAATTGACTGAAAAATGCTGATGCTGGAACCTATTGCATTTCTTCAGGAGGATGTGCTCCACTACCATGGGAACTGAGGCTGAAGATAGCCATTGGTGCAGCTCGAGGACTTGCGTTCTTGCATGCCTCGGAGAAGCAAGTTATCTACCGTGACTTCAAGGCTTCCAATATTCTTCTAGATGCAGTAAGCTTTCAACTATTCAATGTATCTTCTATCTGCTATCTGTTCATCAAGGTCATGCTGACAGCGTTCTTTGGCAGAACTATAATGCAAAGCTCTCTGATTTTGGGCTCGCTAAGCTTGGACCAACTGGTAGCAACTCACACATCACGACCAGGGTCATGGGCACATATGGATATGCAGCTCCAGAATATGTAGCTACTGGTATGTGTCCTTATGCCTGCAATGAATTGTCAGCGCTGAATGTGCCAGTCATATGGTTCAAATTGAGATGGGAACAAATATGCCAAATAGGTTTAATTGCCCCATGCGGCCACGGACTTCTCACTCTTCAGATCTTTCCAAATTTAGTGTTTACATCAAATAGGCTTGTCAAACCATTGCTGACAATTTAGCATATTGTCTACCAGACAATACAAATTTTGGACCATGGATGTTGAAAGAGAAGTCAATTGCGAAAACAAATATTGTCAACAAGAAAGGAGGCAATTTCCTGTCATTGAATTACTAGAATAACGGGGCACTCACTAACTAATCCAGACAAGTATGCATGTGACTCTGGACCTCCGTCTTGGACCATATATGTATGAGTAGCTCCTGCTTCCCTCAAGTGGATCATCTGTCATAGTAAATTACTCCATGTGCTAACAATACTTTTTATGTATGGCCATTCCTCTACCGTCACTTTCCACAAAAACAGAAAAATAATGCACACTCAAATGCTCAATTGCAGTCTTTCATACGATACCTCTTACAGTTAGTTTTTTCACCCCATGTGGGTTCTGAATTCAAATCTGGACTCTTATAATTCCTTCTCAAGTTGTTACTAGTTCCATTAACGCTTTTAAAATTTAGAGTTTACAAGTTTCTATTTTTAGTTGCTTTCTTAGTCGATGTTGATGATTGTTCTCACTACATGCTCTGAACCATGTGTAGGCCATTTATATGTGAAGAGTGACGTTTACGGCTTCGGAGTTGTCATGCTGGAGATGTTGTCTGGTCAGCGAGCACTAGACCACAACCGTCCAAATGGACAACTCAGCCTTGTCGACTGGGCGAAGCCCTACTTGGCTGACCGGCGAAAGCTCGCCCGTCTCATGGATCCCCGGTTCGAGGGCCAGTACAACTCCAAACAAGCCCTTCAGGCCGCGCAGCTGACGCTGAACTGTCTGGCGGGCGAGCCCAGGAGCAGACCCTCGATGAAGGAAGTCATCGAGACACTCCAGCAGATCAAAGCGATGAAGAGTCGGGCAAGGGAGGTGAGAGGAGGGAGCGGGTCGTCTTCACGGGACCGTGCCCACGGCCGCACAGCAACAGTGCACCAGCGGTCGTCGCCGCGCAGCAGTGATGGTCGCCGTGGGTTGAGGACCAACGGCCACGTCACGAAAGCAAGATAACGCCCCCAGCGTCGGAGTTAGTCGGATTTAATGATGACGATGACATTCTTCCTGTACATGGCCTAATTAAATTTTTGTCTGATGTTGAGGTTGTGGTGTTTGTCGATGATGTTGTTGCTGTTCTTGTCGGATCATGATTGAGTGTACAATATAGCAGCAAAAAGATATCTCATGATTGTATGTTTGTAACCAGCAGAAATAGAGGGAATAATAATTCTTCAGAGATCCTGCGCCATTGTCATAGGTTTTTCACTGTGTTGGATAATGTGGGTCTTTCAACTGGAGCACGAGTGAACAACTGAACATATATGATACCATGATATGAAGTTGCACTTTGCTCCTAAATTTGCTCAGTTGTTTGTGGTAGTTACTCATTCTGTTAAGAGAATTGGCCAGATTTTCGTAAGTGGCCAGCACTGTAAATAAAAATAATAAAAGTTGTGCAGAATTCAGTGATGATGTAACATGATACTATATGTTCTGGATTCTGTCTGAATGACTGACCGAATGGACAGTGCATGCTAGTCTCCGGTTGCTTCACTGAAATACTGAGTACCTTTTCTGACGAATTGTTCCAAGTTGCAATAACTAAAGACTCATAAGTTCCATGGAATACATGCGTTGACCTAACAATGGCACGATGAGATGTGGTGAACCCTAGTCTAGTTGGCCGCACATTTTGACGGTCAAAGCAAGCAGGCAAGCTCCATGCCTTCTCCTGTCTCCAACCAACCAACCAAGAAGAAAGAAAAATGCTACTGATTGTACCGGATTTCATTTTACTTTCAACAACTCGTCGAACACGGCCGCTAGAAGTCGCCTCTAGAAGTGAAACACGTACTTGCATTCATCCATTATTCTTCTTTTGCTAATCGATTTTTTTTCATTTCAATTGCTTTTTCATTTCGAGTCAGTAGAGAAGAGTTTGGCTATAATATCTTCTAATCCCAAGGCCTAATTTCTTATAATGTAGTAAATCACTAAACGATAGTTTGTCCACAATGTACTTTATTCTCAAGGGCCTTTCTTGTAATGTTGATCACCGATTCATCGTAATCCAATGCAACTTGGACCTTGCGAGTCCTTCCTCCCTTTCGAGAGAAATGGGATTTGTTTGAGAATTCTTCATTACTCGTCAACTCTTATTTGGTATATTGTTTTGTTGCCACAAGCTTGTTTTGTTTTCCCATGGCAATGCATGAAAATTTTAATACTCCTCCGTTTCCTTTTACTTGGCCCTGTTTGACTTTGACAAGTCAAAACTGTTAAACTTTGCTCAATTATATTTTCTAAATATTTAATTTGATTATATTAAAATTGTGATGACAAAATGCTATAAACTTGTATAAATGAGATTTTTGTTGATCATCATGTCATAAAGTGCATTACTATAACATCTCATTTCTGCATTTAGAGTAAACAAAATAACCCTAACTTAAAAATGTGCAAAACTTGACTTGAAATCAACTCTAAACAAAATTGTGAAATAAAAGTACTCCAAACACCTCTCTGATAATTCTCATAAGTCTAATACACTTCCAAGAAGGCCTCTGAAAATTTTCAAGAATTTTAGATATGTTTCGGTATTTGAATATTGTTCAAGTTCTAAAATTGACATAACTGTAAATAATTAATATGGAGATAAAATAATTTTCCAAAGTTCTTCAAAATTTATATTGGTGTCTAATATTCTTCCCTGAGACCTAATATAAATTTATCATGAATTTATAATGAATATTTCTCCCACTTATAGTACAAACCCATTTTAGGATAAAACTGAACTTGAATTTAGATAACAATCAAATACACTTTAGAAAATTATGAGAAAATTTTCAAGGGTTATAAATATTATATAAGGCCCCTAAATTTTTTTATAGAATTTAATATATAGTTTTGAATCGTCAAAAAATTCAAATGCGAACACTGAGCAGAAATAAATAAAAATAAAACATTCCTTACCTGCCTTCCGCCTAGTCCCCCCTAGTGCCACGGGCTGAGCCCACCATCAACACCATCAACCCAGGCCCTTTGGTCAAGGCATCTTCACCACGCGTCCATGCCACACGCATGTGACGGTGACGCTGATGGCTACTTGCCCTGTCAGGCTGCCGTTGTCGCTACCGATGCCGTGGCTGTTGCACCAGTACATCCAAGCACGCCTCTAGAATGCCACATGGCAAACGTCGCTAATCGTGCACCATTGGAGCCGACGTCGTTGATCTCGATCTCCTCCGCCACTAACTTCCCCTCTCTCGTTTGCGTCGCACTCTCTCTCACATTCTCTGATTCAAGACCACTGTTGCATCCCTCTCGATCTGGCTCACCTCATCGAACAGAAGCATCAACCGCTGTAGAGTATTGTTGTCGGGACGTGACTTGGAGTGGAGCTCCCGCAAGCACGTCGCCTTCGGCACCGATATGTACCCCCATGCCCGACAGTGAGTTCCGTCCATGGACCTTGCCCATAGGCTTCGCCTTCTTTCTCTAAGCTTACACCCATCCTTGTCATGCCTTTCCGTCCAAGGAGTCGACCAGGAGTTGTCATCATCCTCGCCTCCAGCAGAGCGCCGTCACAGATTCACATTTTGTCTCTAGTGAGTAATTGCTCCGTCCAAGCCTCTCGCTCGATTCGCTTGAACATCATTTTCCTTTATGAGGCTTTCTCCTCTCTCTGCATGCGTCGGAGATCGCCGTTACCAACCACTGAAGCATCACCGCGGCCCATTGCTGAGGAGGACCTCATCATCAATCTTTCTAAGGTAGCCCACATCAAAGGAGTATACCAAAGGCCCATGCGAAGCTGCTACCATCAAGGAATGCACCAAAGGGGCCTTCCCTCTTCTGCCGACATTGATCCCGGCCTCCTCCTCCACCTTCGATCTACCCGCTGTTGCACTCACGGTGAGCTCCAGAACGCAACTCTCCCACTCCCATTTCCTCTCTCTATGTAAGTCGGTCCTAGTGGTCCCCTATTGGGGCCATCGTCACTGAACGTCACGCTGCCACCTCTGGCGACTGAAAACCTCCTCCACCACCTAAATGAGTTCATGACTTGATTTGTGGTTGAACCGTGCGAGCCACGCACGATTTAGTGTACTGAGTCACTCGAGCGGCTCAACGCCGCCACATGCATGCACTCGGGCTTGCCAGCATTCAGTCACCGGTGACCTGACATGTGGGCCTGGCGGATTAAGCACGATTGCTAGTGATTCCAGTCCAAGAAAGATGCCCTAGAGTTTGAAGGTCATTGCTAAGATATTGGAAATAAAGCGAAAATTATCTCCATCTTTGTACCAGTTTATAAGAGTGTTATCCAGCTTCTTCAAATCATTAACTTTCTCAAGTGTGGTGCACCGACGCCTACGAAATGATTTGTCCTCTTCATGTTCCTGGTTGTTTATCCTTGTAGTCTAACATTGCATCTATGTTTTTGAATAAGTAAGTATGTAAATATCATCAAGTTCATACTCTCCATTCCAACTTATCCTATTCTTATAGTTTCGAAGGAGATGCAACAATACACAGAGAAATAGTCGCCTTCAAAAGAAGTTGTTGCTGGTATGACATGTTCTTGACCAAAATTATGGACTTTCTTCACCAATTTTTTAAACACTGCCAAATCTTTCAGCAGCTTCAAGCTGCATGAAATAAGAAAGTCAAGAACCTAGAGAGAAAGAGCATGCATGTGTATGTGTAAGAGAGAGAGATTTCTACGTACCTCCTAGGCTTGCCAATGAAACTCACAGAAAATTGTTTCTCATCTTGCCCTTCGAACCTCTCCATTATAAACTGGCGTGCGACAGGCTGTAGCCAACCATGCCAGCTGTCCCCACGCAAATACACAAGTAGATTTGAGATTGTTTGTTAAAGTTTGATTCTAGGCTATAACACAATCTAGGAAGTGGATCTATCTCTAAGTCATCAATCATACTTGTAGTATGCAGTTGAGAATCTTACATAAAAACTAAAATGTGAGAACCATAGGCATGAATCGAAGTATAAATTCTATGGCATCACAAAAAAACTATTTACAAAAACACACAAAAAGGTAAATGCATGTTTCGCACCTATTAAACATTTCAAGATTTGAAGGGTGAATCATTTCAATAGGCAATGCCCATTTCAAGGACAACACTGGAAATCCCACATTGTCTAAACAAAGTAGCAATGCTACGGGAAGTCAAGAATGGTACATCAATATACAAAGGTACCTAGAAAATATTTAAAAGGACCTCAGTCAAAATGGCGACAAATTTGGATGTTTCAGACACCTTATGTGGACCTAGGTTGTTGCCTCACATGGAAGCAATCTCTTCCGGCAATTAAATAAGTGATTAATGCTGGCAAGAAGAAGATCAAGGTAACTATATTTGAGCTCAGCAGACTTTTGAGGAAGGTGCATGGTTTCTAAGATGGTAAGGCAAGGCAAGGCGGCCTACCCCCTTCACAACTTCGAAGGGCTTAACATGCGTGGCAAGGCGACTTTACAGACACATCATAAACTAATAAGGCAGTAAATTAAATCACATGCAGGAAGGGAACAAGTATAAACTGACTTCATAGACACAATACTAAGTGAATGAATGTTTCAAAGTATAAAATTCTATAGCATCACAAAAGAACTATTTACAAAAACACACAAAAAGGTAAATGCATGTTTCACACCTATTAAACATTTCAATATTTGAAGGGTGAATCATTTCAATAGGCAACGTCCATTTCAAGGACAGTACTGGGAATCCCACGTTGTCTAAACAAAGTAGCAATGCTACGGGAAGTCAAGAATGGTACGTCAATATACA
The DNA here is from genome assembly GCA_019208055.1 of Stipa capillata. Classification (NCBI taxonomy): domain Eukaryota; kingdom Viridiplantae; phylum Streptophyta; class Magnoliopsida; order Poales; family Poaceae; genus Stipa; species Stipa capillata. Next base: position 91,223 of record JAGXJF010002680.1, read on the forward strand.
AAGGTACCTAGAAAATATTTAAAAGGATCTCAGTCAAAATGGCGACAAATTTGGATGTTTTAGACACCTTATGTGGACCTAGGCTGTTGCCTTACTTGGAAGCAATCTCTTCCGGCAATTAAATAAGTGATTAATGCTGGCAATAAAAAGATCGAGGTAACTATATTTGAGCTCAGCAGATTTTTGAGGAAGGTATATGGTTTCTAAGATGGTAAGGCAAGGTAGCCTACCCCCTTCACAACTTCGAAGGGCTTAACATGCGTGGCAAGGCGACTTCATAGACACACCATAAACTAATATGACAGCAAATTAAATCACATGCAGGAAGGGAACAAGTATAAACTGACTTCATAGAGATAATGCTAAGTGAATGCATGTTTCGAAGTATAAATTCTACAGCATCACAAAGGAACTATTTTAAAATACACACAAAAAAGGGAAATGCATGTTCCGCATATATTAAATATTTAAAGATTTGAAGGGTGAATCATTTCAATAGGCAACACCCATTTCAAGGACAACACTGGAAATCCCACGTTGCCTAAACAAAGTAGCGATGCTACAGGAAGTCAAGAATGGTACATCAATATACAAAGGTACCTAGAAAATATTTAAAAGGATCTCAGTCAAAATGGCGATAAATTTGGATGTTTCAGACAACTTATGTGGACCTAAGCTATTGTCTCACGTGGAAGCAATCTCTTCCAGCAATTAAGTAAGTGATTAATGCTGGCAAGAAGAAGATCGAGGTAACTATATTTGAACTCAGTAGACTTTTGAGGAAGGTGCATGGTTTTTAAGATGGTAAGGCAAGGCAAGGTGGCCTACCCCCTTCACAACTTCGAAGGGCTTAACATGCGTGGCAAGGCGACTTCATAGACACACCATAAACTAATATGACAGCAAATTAAATCACATGCAGGAAGGGAACAAGTATAAATTGACTTCATAGAGATAATGCTAAGTGAATGCATGTTTCGAAGTATAAATTCTATAGCATCACAAAGGAACTATTTACAAAAACACACAAAAAGGTAAATGCATGTTTCACACCTATTAAACATTTCAAGATTTGAAGGGTGAATCATTTCAATAGGCAACGCCCATTTCAAGGACAGCACTGGAAATCCCACATTGTCTAAACAAAGTCGCAATGCTACGGGAAGTCAAGAATGATATATCAATATACAAAGATACCTAGAAAATATTTAAAAGGATCTCAGTGCAGCATTGACTTATCTCCATGATTGTCTGCTTCACTTCATAATTAACAATGGTTTTACCATCTTTCAGAATTTTCTTGCCATGACTACACTATAAAAATTGATTCAGCATACAATTAGCAACCATAAGCAAGGTAAAAAGTTAAGTATGGTTGTAGAAAGTCCACAAATAGCATCTTCAAATCTACATCACTGGGTGGAGTAGCAGCAGCTGCTTTAGCTGCTACTTTAGCCGCATTAGCTGCTTGCTCCGCAGCAGCCTCCTTGACTAAATCACTAAATAGCTTGCCTCTTCTAGGAGGGTTCTCGCTGGCTGGACTAAGGTCATTCGACTGTTCAACCTAAGAGCATTATCCATGTATAAAAGCATCACCGATATGATACAAACTCCTTGATAGATAGATAACAAGTAATTAGTATGAGCGCTTGGAGGCTAGACTAAGGGCATGATTGTGCAATCTAAGAGCATTATGCATGTATAAAAACATTATCCATGTAAGAGCATTATCCATGTATAAAAACACCCTTGATATGATATAAACTCCTTGGTAGATAGATAACAAGTAATTAGTGTGGGAGCTTGGAGGCTGGACTAAGGGCATTGACTGTTCAATCTAAGAGCATTATCCATGTATAAAAACATTATCCATGTAAGGGCATTATCCATGTATAAAAATATCACCGATATGATACAAACTCCTTGGTAGATAGATAACAAGTAATTAGTGTGGGCGCTTGGTTCAGTTACCGAGCTCGTAGACGCTCCCTTCTTTGCCTTCTACTGCTTGTAGGCAATCTTGATGTAGTCCCCGAGGTTGACATCACTAGAGCCATCAGAAGAACCTTCTGTCCCGCCGGAGGCATTACCGCCTCCTCGGCCGCTCCACCGCCTTGGCTCTGCTCCCCCTGGCGGCGGCGGCGGCATGGAGTCCTATCGACCCTTCTTTCCACTTGACATCAAGCATGGGATGGGAAGTAGGGTTGGGTGAGGGTGGTGGTGGCGGTTTGGGTGTGGCCGAGTTCAGCTTGTCGCGGGATGTGGGATGGAGAGTATGGTTTGGGTGTAGCTTGTCACAGGATGGAGAGAGTACAGTTTGAGTGAGTTTGGCCATGGCCGAGTTCAACACTTGTAGAGGGATGGGGAGTATTGTTGGGTGTGGCCGAGTTCAGCGCTTGTCGCAGGATGGGAGTAGGATTTGGGGAAGGGTGGCGCAGGATGGTGAGTATGATTTGGAGGAGGGTGCGGAGACGCTTGTTGTGTGATGAAGAATAAAATTTATGTTAATTTAGGTTTAAACCACAAGTGAGAACGACAGCCGGGATCCATATCATAATTGTCACATAACCCAAATAATAAAAATGTTTAAATCTTACGTGAGGACCTGACTTGTCATTGACTCACTAAATTAATAATCATAGAAATAAAAATATTGTTGTGTATGACAAGTGGGCCCATAGGCCATTCTGACCAGTCAATCTTGATCAGTCAAACATTGACCTATGGCTCCACCTATCATCCTCTTTGATTAGGTTGATCTGAGTATAAATTTTTAGCTCTCTGTAATTTAAATGAGGAAAAGAAAAAATTATTAAAAGTTGTCAAAACTTGTAAAATTCATAGGAATTCCAAATGAGATGAACTTTTTACATAAATTCATGGTTTACTCTGTACTATCTCATGGTATCATCTTCATGCATCTTACCGTTGTAGAAAATTTTGAAATTATTGATATGCTAATTAACCCTAAATGTAGAATTTAGAAAATTCATAACTTTAATTCTAGGACTCCAAATTGAGTGAAACCAATTACATTAGTTTTATAATTTCATTTACTATGTTCTAGAATGCATTTCATTCATCATATTGTAATTTAAATTTCTCTTATTAATTTATTTTTTCTTTTTGGCCTCCTGATCTGTTTTTGCTTCTTATCGGTAGAGGCTGCCAACAAGGCATACTATGACAGTGATCCTTCTCAGGTTGAGGAGCGTGACACTCAAGGCAACCAGCAGCTCACTAAAATTTATGATTATTGATGCAATGGTGTCGCTTATATAATATTTATGCTTGGTGGCATATGTTATATTTTGATGTTTCTGATGGATGGAATCACTAGCATGCTAGGGCTCAATTGTAGATCATGACCAGTGGGTTATGATATTCAATTAGACTAGTGAAATATGAAACCTAGTAAGTGAGATGTGAGAGTTGGGGTTTTATGCCAACAAATGGATCGATGGGCAAGGTGAACGTAAGCATCCCAGTTGTCTAGTCGATATTGGTGTCTTTGGATTCTACCCTTCACCCACGGTGGAACTGTTAGGCAGGGTGATGCAAAACAATAGTCAGCCAGCTACGAGGGATCAAAACCTCGGAACACTTCCCGTTTGAGAAAAATTGATTAAGTCTTGGTGAACTTAATTGGATGAATTGGTTTAAGTCTCGGTGGACTTAACTAATGAAACGAATAAATCTTGGTATAATTTATATGTTTTTCCAGATCTGAAACGTTTAAATTTGAGAATTTAGTGTTAAATTGAATACATGTTGGTGCATGTACTTCTATTGTGTTTTACATGTGTAGTAATTTATTTCTTGTTCAATGTTATATTCATGTTAATTAGAATGAGCATGATTAAGTCTTGCGAGTATGAAAGTACTCATTGAAATTCCATTCCTTAACATTGGCAGGTGATCCTAGTGTAGGAAAGTTTTACGATATCAAGAATATTGAGAGCAATGCTTAATTTGCTTGGTTTACTTTATCAGTTGAATGTGAGTTCTATGTGACTTTTGTGAGATGGTTGTGGTTGTCATCTCAGATATTTTAACTTGTTTCCACTACTGAACTTATGTTATGGCAGGATCTTTATGGACCTTCAAGTCGATTTGCTTGTAAATTAAATATATACTTCATGAATGAGATATGGCTATGTTAAATGCAAACCTTTCTTTAGATTTTGAGTTATGACACTACAAGTTATTGATTGGCTCCCGATACACCATGTGTGAATGATGTTAAAGTGTATGAGACAACTGTAAAGAGTTAGGGTCAGCCTCATGTTCGTTAAGTATAATTGCCGAGGTTGAGTGGCCCAGTAGCAACGATGCATTAGTCAACTGGGCTAGAGTGTGGGGACTCTATCCCGGGCTCCTCCCTTTTTGAGGTTGAATGGCCCACTAGCTCGAGATGCATACGTTGGGTCTTACGTCAGTTGTACATCATACGACGGGTTCGTACGTTGAGCTGGGTGAGTAAGAGGTATGGATCACTATGAGTCATACAACAGGTGTCGTATGTAGAGCGGGTTTTGTTTAGACCTCAGGCTGTTGTGAGCACATAGGAACGGCGTTTCGTATGGTTAATGGTTCGGGTCACCGACTATAGTATGTTGCTATCTCACTTAATCGGTATAAATCCCATGTCCTGACAAAAATGACTCATTAAAATGGCATCACTATATTTATTTTAACAAATATTTTTGTTACTCTACACTTCCATAATATTTAGTAGATGCATTACTACAGAAAAATACCGTGAAAAATCAAATAAGGTCTAGTAAAAGGAATCGGCAGGAGTATTAAATGTTTCAAGAGAACAAACCCTGGAATTTTATGAACTGGTAAGAGATATAAAAACCATATTCCCATTATTTGTGAAAACTATAAAAAGGAAAACAGTGAGGTGGCCCATCGCCCTCCGTTGCTTCTTCAAAAAAGAACAAAAATATTGTTGGCTGAACTAGCTTGTGAATAGCTTGTGAATTAAGTATGAGTTATTCGTTCTTGTGTCATGCTGTATTCAGAGGTTCTACCACTCTATAGAGTTTGTGTGTGTGTTGCTGAGGACTGCTTGTTTGAGGTCCAGTTGTGTAAGCTTGCTATACTTGAAACCGGAGGTCCACGAAAGTTGCTCGTGCTTCTCTATCATAACAGAAGTGATCTGCATATTTCACAACACAAGTTGTCGTTGCTTCAATTCATTTGTGACTCGCTAAATTTGTCAGATGCAATACTGTGCATTGCACATTACTTCAAAATTTGTTTAAAGAGGACAATGACAATTTCATCAATCCTGCTACCGTAGCAAAAATAATTTTGATGATGTACAAATTCACATAGTTGGCAAGTATAGATCCGTTAACCATAATAGAAATCATAATTAGCACAAGTTGAGATGAGATGCTTTCTTATCTAAGACGTTCAAAATCTTTAATCCAATTTCAAACTCTATCAAATGGTTCTAATCAAAGGTTAGACCCTCCCCTTATCACTGATATATTTATTGCTTTCTAATTATATTTATTACCTCCTAATTATATTTATTGCCTCCTAATTGTTCCCAATTTCAATTTGTATATCCGAGTATTGGTTTTTTTTTAAACACCGTCATGGACACAGGTTTGGGATCCTGTACCTGTCGTGTCAGCCATCCTTGTAGCTTCATTGATCCATAACTAAGTCGATTTGCGTAAATGTGTTGCACCGACCTTGCTCTGATCTTCTATAAGCTCAAATATATCTAATCCAGAAATAAGGGGTTCCTCTCAGATGATATGAAAATGCAAAGACAAAAACATCACAGCCAAGAGACGTATAATAACTAAATCAGATATCATATATGAGGAACTTACATCCAAATCCTCCAAGTGAGATGTACAAGCTCCATCACGCGTGTGAGGACATTGTATGTAGTGACCTAATGATCTATTCAGTTGGTAAGCTACTTTAATTACATTTTCGAGCAGCAACAAGTTACAAAATTAGGCTTGACTAGTGAACAAAGAGGCAAGACTAGTGAACTCAGCGATTCAGGACGCGCTAGTCGGCATGGATATCCAGTTGCTCAACTTCACCTACATGAGAGAGTGCCGTGCCGATGCCCATCCAGCTACTGGCTTGGGAAAAATGACGCGGTGGCGGTCTAGGGGCAGGACTTCTGTTCTCTTCAAGAAATTAGGATGATTCTTGTAGCAAATGTTGTTGTGAGGCTGCATTAGCATGATGTATGTCTGCGCTGGTGTGGCTACTGAGCACTGAGAACGATTGTGTAGCGTTGAGAGGCTACACATAGTTTTATTTGAGTCCGACTTACACCAAACCCATTAGAAGCAACAGGTACGTGGCTGCATCTGTACTTTGTTCTTGGTTTGGAAAAGTATGAGTGACACGAAACGATCAAAGCTGCCCCTGGAACTCCCAAAAACACTTGGAAGAAAAAACCTTACGAAACTCACGCAAAACCCGGTGAGAAAGACAAGAACCGTAAATTCCTGCGACAACTGGGTAGAGCAAACAGGAACCAAAAGACATTCAAATGTAAACCATACAAGTGCAGTCTTTCGATCTGGTGCAACCCTGCGAGGAAGGCTTGCTACCTCCAAAGAACTCGTCAAACCAGCATCATGGTCTGCAGCTTAATTTGTTGCCCGAGCAGACGCAACTCAAGGAACGCACGCCAAACGGGATGTTGTCGTCAATTTAAACAGATTGAACTCGAAGAAAAACATGCAAATGATCTCACCAACAAGTGCAGCCAAATTTCTGAACAAGGCACGAAGGCTTGCAGCTTTCTTGCAAGGCGAAAGCAGGAAAACCCAAAACCAACCAAAGTTGGCCAACATTTGAACTGCAGACTGCAAAGAGAGATCCGAAGTAAGCAAATACGGCCGAGCAACAATAACAGAAAGAAACAACTCTATCCCAAGCGTAGAACAAAGATCAAGACAAAGTGTGCAAACGAAACCAAAACTTTTCCAACGGAAGAACTAAAAGGGAAAAAAACTTGTCTCTAGAACTGTGTGTCTGTAACCATTAAGAACGAAACTAACCAAATCTCTGAAGGCAGAAACACGAGAATAAAACACGAACACTAAAGAGAGAACAAACAGGCGTGGCTTTTGATCCTCGTGTCACGAAAAAGAAGACAAGAAATCTCTCCGGATCGGCACCATGGATGCAGATTGTTGCTATCACCACCAAAAGCCACCAAAGAAACGCAGATCAAGACAAATAGAACCACGCAAAACAAGGGCCAGTTAACAAACCAAACACAACTATAAGAGCCGTGCATGCAAGAACCGCAGATCTAGCCCCGCCAAACCCCTCCTGACCCAACACCAGAAACGTCTCGAGTCTCAAAAGTTATCACCTCAGAGACGCTCCTGCTGCCGACGGCAGGTGGGGAGGAGAGCAGAGGAAGCGCTCCGCATGGCGTCCTCCTGGAAACAAGCGGTCAAGGGGAAGTGGTGGGTCCTGGGTGAACTCGTCAGTCGCTCCACCAGTGTTCTATTCTTAACCTTTCGACAGTCTGTTAACCTTTCGGTCCACACTAGATTTGACACAAATAATTAGGATAAGAACGGGTATGAATGATTTAGATTTGGCACAGACAGTAATATAATTTTCTTAACCATACAATGTATTTTTTTAATATGTAACAACACATGGGCATTGCGCTAGTTATATTAAAACATTAGACCCTTGTTGTCGTCTACTATTTTACACTGTTAAATTTGCTTCAAGGTTCTTGCTGACCTTTTGTAAAAGAAACCATGGGCTTTATCTCTCGTTTTGCAAAAGAACCCCCACCATCTAACCAATTCATTCTCTAGTCCATTCTCTTCATTTCAGATTTGGACTCTTTTTCTTGGATGGACACATACATGAAGAAAAAATTCCATGAACTAATCTTTTCCACGAACACATAAATGAACAGGTTTTTTATTTCTTGGATGAACACGTACCAAAACAAAATGGATCTGAGTACCATTTGTTACACCTTTCGTGAACACATGCATAAACCAAAAAATTTCATTAACACATACGTGAACAAATTTTATGGCACGTACAAAAAAAATCAACCATTACTTAAACAATGGTGGAGATTTGCACCACAGTTTCTTGAGTACAAGACATGAATAAAAAATCGCACGGATTTACACCACCGTGAACAAAATCGTGATCCATTTTGTATATGAACACATGAATGAATATGAAGTCAAGAATAACCATCTCTCGTCACATTTCTTTTTCACCGGCCAATTACTAGAGTTATTTTGAACATTTCAGATTTGAACATAGATCATGCTCGAAAAAGTTAATGAACTCGGATTGGTTCAAAGCATACAGATCAAACAAATATAATTTAATTTTTCAGATATGAGAAAATATGGAGAATTATGGAGTCCTCTCTGGGAAATTGAACCGAGCGGTATATATGTGCAACGTTGCTTTTGCTTTTGGAGGCTCGCAACTCCACTCTCCGACTCCGGCCATGCGAGTGCTCCCGCTCGCCCTCGCCGCCGCCATCCTCATCTACCTCTCCGGCCTCTCCTCATGTGACGTACCCGCCACTCCTCCCCCGCGCACCTCTCTCTTCTCCTCCTCTATTTTTCGCTTTGTGTCGTGGTGGATGCAGATGGCGGCGCTAGGGTATCGGAGGCGGACTTGGCGGCGCTCGCCGCGCTGCAGGGAGGGTTCAGCAAGTGCGTGGTACGTACGCTACGTTGTCGCTGATCTGCGCCTGTGTTCTGTCGATTTCTGTCGCTTTACAGCCAAGTAGACTTCAGTTGTATCATAAATGCGCAAATTTGATGCTACATTTTCTTATCTCTCGGGCTATTAGCTTCTGAAAGTCTTGAGCTTTGGTGGATTGGCAGGGTAACTACTTGATAATTCTGGACCTCTTTTTGGTCTAGGAGTTGGATGAATATTGGCAATTCTCGCCAATATTTGTGTTGCTAGCAACTGGATGATTTCTTTTGTAAGATCATCAGTGTGCTCGTTCGAATTAATCTTACTCGTGTTAAAAAAATTGCAGGATGCTAATGGTCTAGGACTGCAAGCGGTTGGTGGAGAGGATTATAATACGGTACCCAAGTGACACAGTTTCTAAGTGGGTAAGCGTGCATGTGCTCTGTTATTTCTTTCCTGGTGCAGCCATTTCCCATCTCAGTTGTTTTATTTGGTTCTGTACTTATGTTCATCTAGCATATGTATCTGAAATTTTACTACGTAGACAAGTGTGAACTACACAGTTCTCTGTCAACTCCCTCTTGTAGCTAGACCCGCTTGCCTGGACTGATATTTGCACAAAGATCCAAAAACTGGAGATTCCGAAGGTTTGTAATTCGAGTTCAATCTCTGAAGCTGTTGACTCATGGGAGCAGGTGGGCATTTTTTCTACTCTACTGACATATCTATGTGATTTAATGAATGTAATTAATGGAAATTGCAAAACAACATAGGTGATGTTCATTGAGCTGTAGGCGAGTCAGTTTGTCACAGCTACGTCTTGATGTGTAAACACTATGACAGTATGAAATAAACTAGGGCAAAATGTCGTCATTTAGTTTGTCAGAATTACACTATTAGCTATTGATATGGTCAGTAAGCTGTTCTTTTCTCCTAGGTTCGCAATAGTACCACAGTACTCACAAAGGAGTACATTGATGCATTACCAAATGGCTGGGAGGAGAATGCATGGCGCAGGATCAACAGAGGAATCCATCTGTGGGTAGCCATAAGTTTTGCAGTTTCACATAGACTTACAGTATGGTTAAATCCAACGGTTGTTGATTAAGTCTACTTGTGAGTTCGTAGGAATAAGTGCAGGAACAGAACTCTTTGTATGGAGAAGCTTTCATTGGTTCTCCCTGAGACATCACCATATGTACCTCAGCAAGTTGGTAGATGTGCTGTTGTCGGGAACTTCGGGGATCTTCCTAAAACTAAATTCAGGGATGAGATTGATTCTTGTGATGTCGTCATTAGAGAAAATGGTGCACCCATCCAGGTTTCTCTAAGATACTTACGTTTGCTCATCTGGTTTCTCCACTTGGACATGCCCCGACTTCTTCTGTCTGCATTGCAGAACTACACGGAATATGTTGGTACAAAGAGTACATTTCGCTTTCTTAATAGAGGATCTGCAAAGGCATTGGATAAAATTGTTGAGTTAGATGGTAAACCTTCCAGCCACCTAATTTCCTATCGGTTGGATTCCGAGATGAAAAAGCGTGCTCATTTTAATGGTTGCAGAAACAAAAAAGGAGGCACTGATCGTTAAGACAACAATACATGATACCATGAACCAAATGATTCGGGTATCGTATTTAGAACCGAGGGTGTCTTGGGTACATGTTCCTTGTTTTCTTACCTGCCTGTCGGAACTCCTGTTATGTAGGAACTTCTAATAATCAATCCAGTATACCTCATGCTAGGCACATCATTTGGTTCCTCTGCTAAAGGAACTGGGCTTAAAGCTCTTGAATTTGCTCTCTCCATCTGTGACAGTGTTGACATGTATGGCTTTACAGTAGACCCAGGCTACAAGGAACGGTTAGTGACTGTCGATTTTACATGCTAACTGTCATGTATGTAAGCATGAACTTTTACTTACAGTTGATGTTACGATCTTTCAGGACAAGATACTTTTCAGAGTCCAGAAAGGGACACGCTCCGCTACATGGGAGAGCATATTATCATATGATGGAGTGTCTTGGTGTGAGTTTGTCTCGGCCTCTAAATATCAGCTAGGTTTAGAGCCTCTAATCCTAGCTGATAAAACCGTTTTTACATCCATTGAGTACTACAAATATGTTTCGTTGTTACTGCATGAAGAGATCACTTACTGATGTCGAAAGTCATGCGCAGCTTGTAAAAGTCCACTCGCCAATGCGAGGTGATCCTGGTAGGGTAGTAAAGTGGCTGCCCACCAAGGACACCATTGAAGCTGCTAGAGTTGCTTCTGAGAAATTGTTGAAGTAAGTTTCGGACATTCCTTTCTTTATTGAGTTGCTATCTTCCATTCATCAAAAAAATTCACAGGAGCCTTAATTAGGGTATTGGACGTTGTTTTCCATCTGCTAGGTTTTGTGCTGTAGTTGACCCCTCTAGGCGGATACACACTATCATTATGATGTAAGTTGTATAACTTGAGGAGACCTGGGGCTGGAACCGATGGCCCTCTGAGCACTTGCACCATGATAAAGAAGCGCGAGCAAAGGAAAGGCACCACACAGATCTGGTCTCCGAGATGTTGCCATGAACCACCTTGGGTACACGGAAGGCGCCACCAGGTATCCCCTGGAGCGGAATGCCGGGGTTGGCTACCTCTGCATGATCAACGATAGATAGCGTTAACAGCTTTGCAAATTCCCATTAGACTTCCTAGATGATGGTGAAACACGGCAGAACTCACGGTACCTCGAAGAGGCATGCCGTACCCGTGTGAATCAATTCCATCGTGCACGAGTTATTTGACGCCGATTGATGTGCATGTAGTTTTGAAGGAATTTTGGGTTCATTTTTCGCAGAGCGGACAGTTAAGATCATTTGGCGCATTAGTGGTCAGAAGGGTTTGTAACTTATGCCAGGTTTTCAGATAGTGTTTGTTTGTGTAGTGGAATGGAATGCACAGATACTACGAAGATTGATTGCCGGCCTACTTGTGTCGTAGCGTATAAACAGCATTGTATCAAAACTGCGTTCTGTTTTCTTTCTACATCAACATAGAGAGCAGTGCAGATTGGGGCGCTGCCCCCAACCGATGTGCCTTCCCCGGATGTCAAGTTCCGCTGTTCGTGGCAGACATCTTTTGCGGTGTTTCTTTGAGGCGTTGTCCTCTTTCGATCTTTTGCAGGTGCAGCTTGTGGTGCCGTCTTCGACTTTCTTCTGCGCGTTCGGCGGCTCGTCGGCGGGAAGGAGGTTGGCGGCGGACCTGGTGTTGATGTTTGCTCCAGGGGCTTGTTTGTAATTTTCTTTTCTATAGAGGCTTTCTCGCAATTTCGGGGGACAGCTGTCCCTCTCCAGATGTTTCTGTTTTCCTTAATATAATATATTGTAGATATCTTAATACTAAAAAAAACATAGAGAGCAGTGGATGTTGTGTCGGTTCGGCGGTATGCCGTCTCTCTCTTCCTTTCTAGGAGATTACGAGCTTCTCGTCTTCGCCTCTTCCTAGATCCCATCGCCATGAAAATCATTACTCTCCCTCCTCGTTCCTTTCTTCGATTTCATCGCAGTTCTCTCTGATCCTACTCTTCTCCTGTCCTTTTCTCCTTTCCCTGCCCCTTCCTCCGTTCTAATCCTAGTGGCCTAGGTTCTATCCCCCCCTCCTCTTTGTCGCTCCCCAAGGCTGTGTGCTCTAGTACTCCTCTCCTCAGTCAATCTAAGGTAGGTCCTCGTCGCTGCGGAGACAAGGTGGTTGTTATGCCAGCTGAGACAAGGTGGCAGCCCAGCGGATGCTCTGCTTCGCCTAACCCGCGTCTTCGCTGGAGATCAGGAAGAAACTCAGATCGGCTCTGACATGGAAGTTGAAGAGGCAGTGCCGCCAGCCTCTAAGGCGTCACGGGCACCATGAGACTGGGAAAAAAGGCAGATTTGGCGCATGAGTCAATGGCAAAAATAGCCCCCTGTGAAAATCAAAGGCAAAAATAGCCCTCCTGCCGCAGGTGGGATGTGCGGCAGGCCACGTACCGCACCTGGGGCATGCGGCAGGTGCCCTGCCGTGCCCAATGCCGCAAGCAACATGCCCGGTGACCTGCCGCAGGTGGGGGGTGCGGTACGTTGGGGGGTGCAGCGGGCCACTTGCCGCACGCCCCAGGTGCGATACGTGGCCTGCTGCACCCCTTAGGTGCGGTACGCGGCCTGCCACATGCCTCACCTACGGCAGGTGGCCTGCCGCACCCCCCACCTACGGTAGGAGGGCTATTTTTGCCTTTGATTTTCGCAGGGGGCTATTTTTGCCATTGACTCGCGCGCGGCTAAATCTACATTTTTTCCCATGAGACTGATAGCTTGGAACTGCCGAGGCATAGGCAGGGACCTGGGTAGTAAGAAGATGCTCTACCTTGCTTGACTGATGTGCTCCACCAATGCTCAGGTAACTTTCATTTCTGAAATTAAGACTTCCAAATTTACTTCTGCCAATCTCAATAACCATTTTAACATTGCTGACAGTCTTGTAGTGCCATCAAAAGGTAAGTCCGGTGGGCTCTGGTTACTTTGGAATGATGAAGCGGAAGTCTCCATTAAATTGGCTAATCCAAATATTATCCTAGCGTCAGTTGTAAATATAGTCTCTAAGCTAGATTATGCCCTGGTTTGTGTCTACGGCGATCCCTATCACAAACTCACTAGATTTATTTGGGATCAAGTGGAGTCTTTTGTGTATGATAATCCTGCCAAGCATGTAGTCTGTATGGGAGACATGAACAACATCCTGTATGACACTGATAAAAGTTCTTCCCATGTTAATAAATATCGTATGCGTGCTTTTGCCTCTATTATAAAAAACTGTGGTTTGTTTGATCCGGGATTTAGTGGACCGGCTTACACTTGTACAAATAAATGCTACTCCTCTAAACCTATTTATGAACATCTTGACAGGTGCCTTATCAATTAAGAGTGGTGCGCTGTTTATCCTAATACCAATGTGTATAATTTGCCGCTCATTACTAGTGATCATGCACCCATCCTCATCTCAACTGAACTTCAGTTTAAAAGACCTAGGTTAAATTTTAAATTCAAAAACTGGTGGCTCATGGAGAATGACTTTCAATCTCATGCAAAATCTGTTTGGGCTAGCAGTGCTAACAAGCCTTTCCATGTTAGAACATCTAACCTCGCAGGTGCCCTCAAGAAATGGTGCAAGAAGAAGAAACCCATATCATCGGAGTTAGATACCATTCAAGATCAAATCAAGGACATATAGATGAAACCCACTCAGGTACAGAACCATGCTCTAGAAGCTTTTCTTATTTCTAAGTATGAGGAGAACATAACAAAAATCACTGAATATTATAAACAAAGAGCTAAAAAACACTGGGCTAAAGATGGAGACCGTAACACTTCTTATTTTCATCATGATGTTCTTAAATGCAGACGCAGGAATAGAATTTTAGCTATCACTGATGATATTGGTAACACTTTCTATGATCCTGAAAATATTGCTGATGTTTTTGTGCGATAGTTTAGATCGATTTTCTCTTCTTCCCAAGTTAACCATGGCAGGCCTGTGTTATTCTCCGAACCGAGCCAACAAGAAGGTGACTTCACGAATAGTACACCAACTAAAGAGGAAATTCTCCAAATTCTAAAGTCCATGAACAGGAATGGATCTCCAGGGCCTGATGGGTTCAATGTAGTATTTTACCTATCTGCTTGGGAATGGATTGCTGATGATGTTACCAATGTGGTAAGAAATTTCTATGAAATCGGCTCTTTTTCTCCCAATATTAATGAAACTCATATTGCCCTTATCCCAAAAAAAGCTAGTTGCCATGGTTCCTGCTGATTTTAGACCAATTAGCCTATGTAATGTGATTTACAAAATCATTGCTAAATCTCTAGTGAATAGACTTAAGAACCATCTTCCTGACTATATTCATTCCTCTCAACAAGCTTTCATTCAAGGCAGGCGTATTAGCAACAACATAATTATTGCTCAAGAAATAACTCATTCCTTCAGCCTTAAATCTTGGAAACATCTGCTTTTATGGTAAAAATTGATCTATCTAAAGCTTTTGATCATTTGGAATGGAATTTTATCATCGCAGCTCTTAGTCGTAAAGGGATGGATGGGGATTTCATAAATCTGATCCATGCTTGCATCTCTACGCCTACTTTCTCTGTCATCATTAATAGCCAATCTTACACGTGCTTCCGTAATAGTAGAGGTATAAGGCAAGGATGTCCCTTGTCGCCTTATCTTTTTGTCCTCGCAGTTAATGAACTTTCAATTGCTCTTCAGGAAGCCATGCAAAATAGACAACCCACAGGTATTTCTCTTGGACCATGATGCCCTCCTATACATTCCCTCATGTTTGCGGATGATCTTCTTATTTGTGGCATGGCCAATAACCACGAAGCTACTGCCATGTTACAAGTTCTTAATCATTTCTGTCCTGCTTCCGGTCAAACTCCTAATTGGGCAAAATCTGCTATCCTGTTTAGTAAACATGTTCCAACTGCTCTCAGGAATTCTATTGAGCAAATATTCCTTGTCCCTGAAATTAATGAAAATACCATTCACCTTGGTCATCCTCTCATCCTTCCTGCCAAGTATAGATCCTCTGCGTACAATTTTATTGTTGATAAGTTTAAATCTAAGTTAAATGGCTATAAAGCAAATAAACTTTCTCATTCTGCCAGGCTGACCCTAATCCAATCAGTCTTTTCCTCTATCCCTGTCTATTATATGTCTAACATTCTTTTTTCCAGGAAATTCCTAGCAAAAATTACTACAATCATTAGGAATTTCTGGTGGACATGCGTAAAGGAGGATACTAATTCAAAAGCTTTGTGCCTTAGAGCATGGAAAGACATATGTATCCCCAAACAAGAAGGTGGATTAGGGACTAGGGACATTCAGGCTGTTAATAGAGGGCTCATTTTGTCTGCAGCTTGGAGGCTGGCTGAAGATCCAGATAGCTCTCTTTACAGGATCCTTCAATCTAAATACTTTTCGAACACCTATTTGGAGAGCTAACCCTAATAAGCCAAAATCTGTGTTCTAGAGTGCAATACTCAAGGTAAGGCCTTTATTGCAGAATAATTCTTTCTACCAAATCATGCAAGGCAATATCTCTATCTAGAGTACTCCATGGTGTCCCATTTGGTATGATATTTATAATCACCTCATAATTCAAACTCCTGGCTTTGTTTACCCTGCGCGGGTGAAAGATCTTTGGCTAACAGATCAAAAGTGTTGGAATGAGAACCTAGTGCGCCTTCTATTTGATCAGTTTGCAGCCACTGTCATTTTAAATACTCCTATTATTCAGTCCCAGGAGAAAGATATCCTTTGCTGGACACCTACCCCATCTGGTAAATGCTCCTCCAAAAGTGCTTATCGTGCGTGTTTACAAAACTTGCAGCAAACTCCTTCCCAACAACCTAGAGAGGTGAGTACTGCTACAAAAACTCTGTTAAACCAGGTGTGGAAAGATAAATCTCTTGTCCCTAGGGTCCAAACCTTTGCTTGGAGATTGTTAAGGAAAGCTTTGGCTACTGGTAAGAGAGCAGGTAAGCACTCCATCCATATTAGTAAATTTTGCTGCAGATGTGATGCCGAAGAAGATGAGCTCCATCTCTTCTTCTTTTGCGCCGAAGAAGATGAGCTCCATCTCTTCTTCTTTTGCCCTTTTGCCAGGGCTGTATGGTTCTCCAAACCTTGGTATATTAGATCTGAAGTGTATAGCCAACCATCTATTACTACTGCAGCTATCATTCAAATTATTCTCACTTTAGATCACCCAAATGCCACCATTCAATCAGTGTTCACCTTTCTTTGGTGCATCTGGAAGGCCAGAAAAGACAAATTATTTTGCAGGCATGATAGTCTTCCTCATCAGGTATATGCTGCTGCTTTAGCTATCATGCAGGGATCTTCGGTCGAACATAAGGTCACAAGCAGGGAAATCCATGGATCCAAGAAGCACAGGCGAGAAAGTAGCGGTCTGCATCAGGCTGAACTTATACCCGGATCTTCAATCAGGTCGGATCTTTTAATTTCAGGTGTGAAAGCTTTCTCCGATGCTGCCTGGCGTGTTTCAAAGCCTACAGGGATTGGAGTCTACATCCAGTTTCAGGAGCAGGGCAAACAGATCAATATCTACATTGCAGCTTCAGCCTCATCGACGTCCTCCCCTCTTCAGGCAGAGGCCAAAGCACTTCTTCTTGCTGCAGCTGCTGCTCATCAGCTTCAATTTCAGCACACCACCTTCCTCACTGACAGCAGCATCCTTGCTCAAGCGGCAGCCTCCAACAATATCCTATTGCAGCCAGGTCACTGGGAGATCAGGGCACTACTTGCGGACTTTCATAATCTTCAGCCTCACATCCAGGCTTCAATTTTCCACATCCAGCGAGATCTTAACGGTGTAGCTCACTGCAATGCGAAAGAAGGTCTGAAACTTCTTCGTAAATGCCGTACTGCCTTTACATGCTGGAACACAGTTCACATCGGTAGTCAATGTGCTTTTGTGCACAATCTGAGTAAGCTAGAGCTGATGGACATGAAAATCCATGCTGTAAAATGCTTCCGAGTTCCTAATATATGGCGCCCTGGCGCCACTTTCTTGTGCAAAAAAAGAAAAAAGAAAAAACATAGAGAGCAGTGGCATGACACATGCCTGCCAGCTTCAGGGCTTGTCTAGGAAAAGAAAGATCAGCGGCATGCGGTTGTCTAATCAGTTTAAGTATCAAAAGTTATTTTCGCAGTGGTTGATGCATCTGCATACTGCAAAATTGGCGTCTGCATCTGCAGGGAAAATTGACTTCCGGCCCCTCCACTTCAACATTGTTTGCCCAAACACGCTGCATAATCGTGATTTGGCTCAGGGACGCTACGAAACTGTGGTCATTCGCTGGAACACACAATGCGCGTTATAAATAGTGAATACTATGCTCGGCGACACTACGAATTATCCGAGTTGAATCTCTTTTTTGCCCTAGGAACTCCAATGCCATATAAGGACCCACACGCAGCGAGTCTAAGCACAGCAATTCTCCCTTGATCCTGGAGAAGCCATGCATACTAGTATTACTTCTCTGAATCACAAGTGAAAGTTCTCTTGTCTGAATGATAAATAATCCCTGTCTGATCGTACAGCCAGCGGCAAGAGTAAGGGGATGGAGGTGAAGAGAGCAGCCGCCATTGCTGCCCTGTGCATGCTCGTCATGTTGTCCGTGCCAGGCCAGCAGCAGCAGCAGCAGGTGGCCGCGATGTCCGAGTTCTGCGCCTGCTACCAGCAATGCTACCCTGGCTGCAGGAACAGCCTGCCGAGGTTGCTCTGCGTGCTCAAGTGCGCCGACGACTGCAGCCCCAACAAGGAAGACGCGGCCGCCGCCGCCTGCAGGAAGGCCTGCAGCCTGACCTCCATCTGCGGCATGTCGTCGGTGCCGGCCGGTGAGAGGACGGACGATCTTACATGCATTGCTCCGTTTATTAATTTTTCTTCTTCTTCTTGATGGATGGGTCTCAGAATTCTCAATTCTCATGGGCGTTTATAGAATCTGTTGTTCTTTTGTTCTCTGTTTCTGATGATCTTGTGCTTGCGTTGCGATTGCAGATGCAACTGGTGCTGCGGCTTGCGTACATGACTGCAACAAGAAATGGAGCCATAACGCCAAGCAACTTTGAAGTGCAGTTTTATTTTGTTCGAAAGGAAGAATTGAAGAGCTGGTCGATCATGGGATGCTAGGAGGCTAAACGGCTATGATTGTAGCAGCAATAATAAAAACGGGTTTTGCTCCAGCACACCACTACTGTGTAAGTTTGCGAATCTTAAGTAAGGCGGCTATCGATGCGTAGACGCAAATCCATACTAATATTTGCTTTGTCTTGGATTTACCTATCCCTATCCGGATCACAACAACCAAATTATTTATCTTTTTTTGCGAGGAAGCAGTGAGACATTTTATCTCTCAAGATTAAAAAGCCAACTAATAAAAGAATTCAAACGTTAGCCAACTCATCAAAGCCTTCGCCACATCTCAAAGAAAGAAAGAAAGAAGAAAACAATCCCAGACGCAAAATAGCATTGCCACTGAATAAATACAAATTCAACTCATAAAAGCGTCCTGGCAGCAATGCTCTTTTTGAGATACAAATTCAACACACATACAAAAAAAAAGAGGAATATCATGGGAAATTAGCAGAAGTTCAATGTTAAAATCTCCCCACCTGACACAATATTGGACATAAGCAAACGATACTAAAAAGATGCACACACACAAAATGCAAGTAAGATCAGCCGACAGGGGAGCTTGCCTCAACGTTCTTGCTTGCTTGGAAGGCATAAAGCAAATGAACAATAAAAATAACTGACAGGGCCAACACTAATGCATCAATCAAAGCAACTCACTGTATCTTCATGCCAGTTGACTAATGTCTACAGAAATTAGATAATAGATAGAACTTAGCAAATTAAACGATTAACTCTTATAAGTCCACTTCACAACTGACCAGTGCATGCCACATAGAAGGTCAATTTCCGCGGGAGCATACAAAATAGAAGAACGTACAGTAAAACAAGCCATTTCTGCATCTCAACAACTTGAACACAACTCAAGATACCTGCAGAGCAACCAGTGTCATCCGTCCAGCCAATTCGTACTATTCATTCATAGAAAAGCCGTCAAAGCATACTATCTCACAATTTTTGTACGACTCAAAGAGTAAACGTCCACTTCGCCATTGCGGAAATTGCACCAAATGCTCCAAAGTTGAATCATCTCAGCATTGTTACACAAAACCAACATTATAAACAGAGAACAGAAATAGGAGAGCAAATAATTTGTGGTGGCACGCCTCCAACTTCTATCATTGACATATTCTCAAGTTCTTGGCTACATCTGATCTCAGAACAAGCTAAAAGGCAAGTGGTTCAAATACCTCTATTAGAGCATCTCTAGCCCTTCCCCTATCCTTTAATCCCCTAAACTTCCCCCTATCCTTTAATCCCCAATATATAAGGCACTAAACTTTTGATGCACCTAGCCCTTCCCCTAAAACTTAATCCCCTAAAAAATTTATTTGGCTATTTCTTCCAAACGTTTGCACAAACATTCCAAACAAATGCTTCATCCAATCCAAAAAGCACCGAATTCATCAACCACAATCGAATCATTCATCATTCATCATTCAATTGAATCATCGCAAAACAAAAAAAAATGAAAGAAAAAAAACCTCTCGGGCATTTCGTCGAGTACCTCGTCCTCGCTAGGGAGCTCGTCGGAATTGGGCTCGTAGACGGCCGTCGGAGGAGGAGGGGGAGACGGCGTGGTCGCCGGAGGTGTCAGTGCGGCCGCGGGAGGCCGAGGGGGAGGCGGAGGCGACGCGGCGGCCTTCTTCTTCTTCGCCGGCGGCGCGGGCTTGTTCAACGCCTTCGCCGACGGCCGGCGCTCCCGTTTGCCGGCCGGCGGGGCCAACGACGGGCGCATGGGCGCGGCGGAGCAAGCGGCGATGGCCGCCGGCGTTGCGGAAGGCGCGACGACGAGCTTCCCTTGCCGGCGGCGCTTCCGTGCGGTGGAGAGGGTGGCCGGCGGGATTCCGGCGCCGGAGAGGGTGGCCGGAGGTGCGGCAGGGGTCGGGGGTTCCATTTCCCCGGTCATCGGGGCGGTGGACGGCCGGCGGCGTGGGTTGCGGCGGCGGCGGCGTGGTCGGGCGGGAGAGAGGAGGAGGTGAGCGGGAAGAGTATTTTTAGGGAGAGTTGCCTCTTCCGGACTAAATTTAGGGAATGGGGGGTGAATTTTAGGGGGAAAAGCTAAATTTTTAGGGGAGTAAAGATTTTGGGGGAAGGGCTAGATAGGGTTTAATCTCTCAAATCAAATTTTTTTAGGGTATTAAAGCTTTTTAGGGGATGGGCTAGAGATGCTCTTAGAGGCAAATACTGAACTGCCTCGCTTATCAAATCATTTATTGTTTGTATCATGAGCATATGAGGGGCTCATGGAGTAGACAGCAGAAACATCTTATTTCTAGCTCATAGACGTACTTTTTTGAAATGTACAAACTAGCTAGTCATTAACAAATTGAAATTAATCAGATCCATAGAGTAGAAGCCTCAAGCAAGGGATCATGCATCATCTTATTAAAATAATTTTAAAAACATTTTTTAACATGTAAATTATTTTCAAATTACTTTAAAAAATTCAGAAATCTTCCTGAAGGTGTTTATGACTTATAAAAATTATTAGAGCTCATTTTAGATGAAATTTTTTTCAAATTTTTATTTACGTTGATTCTAGGTTAAATTTGTAAGGTTGTTAACCCGAGTAATTTTAATTATTTTATATGCATAAAGGAGATGAGGGCAATATCGCTCCATTACATATTAATCATAAAAAAATCTCATTTATATATGTTTACAAAGGTGGGTCTTTACGTTAAGCTTTGACAAAATAAATATGTATTGCATCTGAATTATGATGGGCTTGATGCTTATTTTTACAGGCTAGTACGTTTCTCTCCGATTGGTCGACACCCGCAATACCCAATAATACATTTACTTTCGAATTGAAACATTGTGTTGAGAACACCCTTAAAAACCATTTGAGGCCCTTCTAAGTTGCCATGTCAGCATTCTGTTGCCACGTGACCTGCCACCTCAGAATGCCCTTCCATCTGCATCTCTCACATCGGAAGCTTTCTTCGTGATGAACCTGCCGGACGCAATCTCACCCGTCCATTTCCCCATCCAACGGCCTCGGCCTTCTTCGACTTCACGAACCCACCACCTCTACCAACAATTCAAACGCAAACCAACTCATCGAAACCTTCGCCGGATACGCCGCCCGCGATGTCCAAGGCCGTCGCCGCCGCCGCCGCCACGGCGTCCCTCCCGCCACCGCCGCCGGAGGTGGCCCACCTGGTGGAGCAGCTCCAACGCCACCACCTCGCCCCCGATGCCTCCCTCCTCTCCAGCTCCGCCCACTCCGACCTCCTCCAGGTACGTCGAACCCGCCACCCTCCTCACCATCCCCACCTCCCCCGCTCTTAGCACTGTTCCTCTGTCTCCCTAGGCGCGCGAGGAGGTCGCGGCGGAGCGCGCACGCTACCTCGAGGCCCTGGTGAGTGCCCGCACCCGCTCGACGGATCTAGTTTCTTAGGTTTTTTCCCACGGATTCTGATCAGATCTGGCGCTTGCGATGCGGCAGGCGGTGTACTCGGAGGCGGTGGCGATGGTGGAGGAGTATCAGCACGCGACCGTCGCAGGTAGCGCCGGCGCCGGCAAGAAGCTCAATTGCTCCCCGCAGGTAGGTTCCACTTGTCGCACTCTCCGAATTAATCGCGTCTTTCCGGTGATTCGTGCAGATAGGGCTAGAAAATGTGGATTGAACTGGTTAATGAAGTAGGAATGTTTACTGCTAATTCAATCTATTTTTGGCGCAGTAATTGAGATTATCTGACAAAAATGGAACCTGGTGACTGAGCTTACTTTGTTGGGAATGATTCAGGTGTACGAGTCTTTGGATCACCATTTAGCAGTCGCCGAGGCGGCCCAGAGATTGAGGCTCCCACTGCTCTCGCAGGATGGGGAGGTACACGAGGAGGAGATAGAAAAGCTTAGCACCCTGTCAAGGACTTCATTCGACAGTACCATCACAAGTGCCACACCCAGCTCAACCTCGATCTCAACTAGCTACAATAATTACAGTAGCACTGGTAGCACGATGACCGTTGCTGCTGCCCCTGGTGGTGGTGGTTCGGAACTGGTTGAGCCTGGACCTGGTGGTGTTCCTGATCGTTTTCTTGGAATCACATCAGATTATCTCTATCAGGTGCAGCAACAGCAGCCGGCCATGCCTGTGGTATGTCAAATGCTTGAAGCCTTTGCAATCAAAGTTAACTAGCACCAAGTGATTTCAGAATTTATTTTAGTTGCCATGTAATTCGTGTATGTTCCTTGTGGAAATGTGAAACTGTTTATTGCTTCTTTATTCTAACGATGTTGCCCTTTTGGTCAAAGTGAAAACAGACATGATTTTCTGTGAAAACTCGGTTGTTTGAACTTTGGAAGCAATCAACCTTTGATCTGACATTGCAGGACATGGTCGATTATCAGAGAACTCTGGCTAGAGAGATTGAAGCCCGGTTAGAAGCCAAGTGTGATGCTTTAGCTGATTTATTTGCAATGGACGAAAGGGGTCAGTTACTGAAATACTGAATCTTGTGGATGAGTAGAGATCATTTTTGTGATATATAAGACTTCACCCTGTCTTCCTGTTAACGTGATGCAATATATCATGTGATACTCAGTTTTAGAAAAACATAACACAAGGATTCTTGTGTCGGGTATTATGTGATCTCATCATAACGTTTGAAATATGCTGCAGATTCATCATCCATCAGTCAGATTTCAAGTGCCAGGCTTCCAGAAAGGTGATTTTTCCCATCTTAGTCTGTCTTGCAATGGTTATTTTACACTTACTTATTTAGCGGATGCAGAAAGGCTTTCTGTGCCCAAATCTTCTTCGGCCAAGTGTAATGTCAGAAGAAAATATCCTCATTTGCTTTCGAACATCTTGCATCGATTTTCAACCTTCAGTTTAGTAGCGATATCATCCCTTCTCTGGGGGCAAGTTAACTTCTTGGCGGCAATGTCCAATTGTCCACCTTTTCTTGTTTGGAAATAAAGATTAAAAGGGGGTTCGTAATAGGCATTCATAATTTCCTTTGCCCTTTTGACAGGGTGAAATTAATTATAGAAGAGATAGAAAAGGAAGAGGCCCTTCTACTGGAGGATCTTGCTTCTATGGACAGGAAATTTGCTGAACACTATAATGTGCGTGTGTAGATGTTGGCCAATTTCTTAAACTTAACTTGGGCAGCTAGTCCACTTTATTTTAATCCAAATTCGTTCTCTGAAATCTGTTCAAATACTTATGGATGTTCAAATTTCAAAGGTCCTGGAGCAAATTCTTGCTGTACTTATACAGTTTGTTAAAGACAAGAAGTTGGAACACCAGCACCAATATGTAAGGCTTTTCATGTTCCTTTTGTGATGCTACTTCTTCATGGGGTTAGTATTATTTGTTGAAGAGTTTTAGTTTTCTCTTGTATGTCCTAACAGGATGATGTGAAGAAGACCTGGCTTATTAAAAGATGCCGTACAATGAATGCTAAACTAAGGTTGGCACTTAATTTCTTGGTACCTGAATCTTTGACTCTAGTGTATAACTTTCAGTTTTCGCTAATCTATACTGTGTTAAGCATAACTGAACAGAATTATATAAGATCTTGCTAGAGTAATCATTTTGAGCTTTGAAGCTTTCTGCCTTGTATTTACTCTTTTTTATAATCACTAATAGGATCAGAGGACTGAATTAACTGTGTTTTTCTTTTCTCTTTATTCTAGCTATCTGGAGCACCATCTATTGCGTGACACCTACACGAAGGAAACAGTACCTGCATTGCATAGGGTCAGGTAAAGCCAACTTAATTGATCTTAAATTTGATCTGATTGTTGAGGGAAGTAGCACTTATTATTCCCTATATGAATCGAAAATGTTTAATGTTTTTCGTTGCAGTAAGCAACCACCTTATGGTATTTACTGTTTATTGCAGGAAGTATCTTGTGGAGGCAACGAAAGAAGCATCCAATTCCTATAACGAAGCGGTATGATACAACATCTTCCTTCCTCCGTGTAGTCTTTCAAATGTTTGGTCCTTTGTAGCAAACATCATTCGTCAATTAAGTCCTTCATTTTAATCCTATATCATTTGAAAGGTTTAACTATAATTGTTTTCTATTTAGAATTATGATGGTTAGGTTAACTCATAGCTACCAGTTTGCTGGTATACTTTGCTAGGATTTCTCCAAAAGTGGTATAGGGTGGTCATTGGCACTGCTGTACCACCTGGTTAAAATCCAGCAAGTCTTGCATACCTTCTAGTATATGAGTAACTCTTGTAGTCATGTGGCAAAACCTTGATTATGGTGCGTGGCCGTTCACTGTTCACACACCTTCAGTAAATTTTGACAAGAGCCCACAAAGAGTAGGGAATCACAAGAGGCAATATTAGCAGCTGTTTTGGGTTAAAAAAGGAACTAATTGGTACCTAAAAGTTGTATGAAGGAGCCAACATCGGACGTGCGAGTGATCGAGTAATATTGAACAATGTCCATCCTGAGGAAAATTGAATGGCGCAGATGTTTTATAAGTTCTGTCAAGGTAAGGGTTAGGTGTTCTGTAGTAGTACCAGGTGATTAGTTGATGCTGAGTTTCTTGGGGCGAATTGAGAATCTGACAAGTTTAGTTCACCTTACCCTAGATCCAGAGATGTCTACGGCCTAGAGGATATGCAATATTCTTAGTTATCACTTTTAACTGCATGTTTGGAGAAATAAAGAATTCTATCTTGTAGTATCCACTTAGTCTGAGAAGAAGAAGAAAATCTAGTATTCACGTCCAATCATTTAATAGTTAGGCTTGGTGTTTGATCTCCGTGTCAGGTTTCACGACTCCGTGAGTATCAAGGTGTAGATCCGCACTTCGATGTAATTGCGAGGCAGTACCATGAGATTGTAAAGGTAATTTTGACTCATTTTCATCGCCGTTATCCAGATGTCATATGCTTGATGGATTTTTGCTAACCTGTTTGGAACCGCAGAAACTGGAGGGCATGCAGTGGACAATCCATCAGGTTGAAATGGATCTGAAGCCAGCTTCATCATGATCACGCAGGTGTCTGAATCCCATTACACTTGGAGAAGAGACATCTCATGTTTGTTACCAGAATGACCAAGACGTGAGTTTTATGGAATTTGTTGTTTGTTGCTCACGATTGTGTAAAGTTTCACCCGAGCGCTCAGCGTATATGGTGCTGGTGGTTGTTTTTACTATGTATGTGTCTTGTTTTTCTGTCTTCTAGATATAGAGGGAAACACATGGATGAATCAAGTACGATGGTCTTGTCATATGTACTATATCGAGCTTTGCTCAGAAGTATCTCTCTATATGCTGTGTCTGTTGATAGTGTAATGTAATCTGTTGGGTTCGGAAAGTATCAGCACTTACAATGCAGAGTAACTGCTTGAGCAAACTTCACATCTTCTCTGCTTATTTTGTAGTTGTCGCTGTTGTAGAAGTTTGAGCAATAGTGATTCAGAAATTGAGCTGCATCAACCAAATGGAATCCAGCAAGGCGCCAGATGGCATGCGGCTCTAAGCCCCGTTTGGTTAGGTTTTTCAGCAAGTTTTCACCAGCCCAATCAAACGACCAGTTTTTTAACTATTTTTGTAAATAATAGCTGTAGGCTTTGCATTGTGAATTTAGCTATTTGGAAAAGCTGTCTTCTGCTAGCTTTTTGCAATACGCTGAAGTTTCGGTGCTCATTTTCTAAAATGTTATCTAAAAGTCATATGTTTACCTTTTCACAGTTACAATAGTTTTTTCAAACAGTCAGCCGTTTGGCTCTAAGATTCTTACCGACACGAAAAGGGTGTAGAAGAAACACGTTGTTTGCTTGGTTGGTTGGAAGTTGCAACTATGATCAGTCTTGTTTGAGCTGCCACTATGTATATCTGCAGGCCAGTGGCATTGCATGCTCCCTGCAAAAGAGCACGAGCAACTGGGGGAGTGAGTCTGTTCCGACGCAGAGTAGCTTCTCATTTCTTCTCTGCTTTCCTGCACAAGTTGCTGCTTTTCTTCCTTTTACATGTATCGGCTCGACTCGCAGTTCTCAAGTTTTGCTGCTTCTTCTGATACGAATCCAAAAACAAGTTTGTTCTTTTAGTAACACAGGCATATCCTACGACGGAGAGATCGAGAGGCTTGTTCTTTTATTATCTAAAAAGAATGATAATTTCGTGACCTGCTAGATTAGATATGACGAGTGAGCGTGACTCGTCTACACTATCACATATGCATCATGTCTCTCTGCTCCACACGATATTGTATTTATATTCTCGAAAAGGAGAAGAAGAAAAAACTCACAAGCCTCCGTGCTCTCTCGGTTCGCCGTGTCCTCGCTCCTCGCCGCCGTCGAGCTCTCCGTCTCTCTCGCTGCGCCATCTCCGGGCAGGTCGCCGCGGCGAGAGATGGAGGGCGCCGTGCTCTGCGCCGCGAACCACGCGCCGCTCACGCCCATTAGCTTCCTCGAGCGCACCGCGCTCGTCTACCCCGACCGACCCGCCATCGTCGCCGCCGGTGCTACGCCGCGCACCTGGCGGGAGACCCGGGAGCGATGCCTTCGCCTCGCCGCCGCCCTCGCCGGCATCGGCGTCCAGCGACACCACGTGGTGAGATACGGATGCCCCTCTTTTGCTGTCGCATCGCAGCAGTATTTTGCTCCAAGAATCGATTTTCATACTACGCGGAGGCAGAGTAGGTTAATTCGATTTCTTTGCCAATTTGGTAGAGTAGTATTCAATCTTGCCAACACCAATTTTTTGTAATTTAATTTGATTTGTTACAAAACCGAGTGATGGACTGATATGTTCTTCTCTTTGGGCTGTTGTGCAGGTTGCAGTGTTCGCGCAGAACATCCCTGCGATGTGCGAGCTGCACTTCGCCGTCCCGATGGCCGGCGCCGTCATCTGCACGCTCAACTCGCGCCTCGACGCCGCCATGACCTCCGTCCTGCTGCAGCACTCGGAGGCCAAGGTCATCTTCGTCGACCACGCGCTGCTCGACGTCGCCGAGGAAGCTCTCCGGCTCGTGTCCGAGGCCGGCGTCAAGCCTCCCGTCGCCGTCTTGATCAGAGAGCTCCTCCAAGGCCAATCATCGCCGTCACCATCACCACCATCTGGTGCGATTGATTACGAGTACGAGGCTTTCTTGAGCAGCGACGGCGGGTCGCCGGAGTTCGCGATCCGGTGGCCGGCCGACGAGAACGAGCCGATCGCGCTCAACTACACGTCGGGGACGACGTCGCGGCCCAAGGGCGTTATCTACAGCCACCGCGGCGCGTACCTGAACAGCCTGGCCTCCGTGCTCCTCAACGACATGGCGGCGATGCCGGTGTACCTGTGGACGGTGCCCATGTTCCACTGTAACGGGTGGTGCCTGGTGTGGGGCGTGGCGGCGCAGGGCGGCACCAACGTGTGCCTCCGCAAGGTGACCGGCGCGGCCATCTTCGACGCCGTCGCGCGGCACGGGGTGACGCACATGGGCGGCGCGCCGACGGTGCTGGGCATGGTCGTGAACGCCACGCCCGAGGAGCGGAGGCCGCTGCCTGCAGGCCGGAGGGTGGCCGTGATGACCGGCGGCGCGCCTCCGCCACCGGCGGTGCTGTTCCGGATGGAGGAGCTCGGGTTCCTGGTGATCCACTCGTACGGGCTGACGGAGACGTACGGCCCCGCCACCGTGTGCACGTGGAGGCCCGAGTGGGACGCGCTGCCGGCGGAGGAGCGCGCGGCGATCAAATCCCGGCAGGGGCTCCACCACCTGGGCCTGGAGGTGGACGTGAAGGACCCGGCGACGATGCGGAGCGTGCCGGCGGACGGGGAGACGATGGGGGAGGTCATGTTCCGGGGGAACACCGTCATGAGCGGCTACTACAAGGACGCTCCGGCCACGGCGGAGGCGCTCGCCGGCGGGTGGTTCCGGTCGGGCGACCTGGCGGTGCGGAACCCGGGGGACGGGTACGTAAAGATCAGGGACCGGTCCAAGGACGTGATCATCTCGGGCGGGGAGAACATCAGCACGATCGAGGTGGAGGCGGCGCTGTTCGCGCACCCGGCGGTGGCGGAGGCGGCGGTGGTGGGGCGGCCGGACGAGCACTGGGGGGAGACGCCGTGCGCGTTCGTCGTCGTCTCCAAGGACGGCGCGGGCGTGCGGGAGGAGGAGGTGGTGGCGTTCTGCAGGGCGAGGCTGCCGCGGTACATGGCGCCGCGGACGGTGGTGTTGGTGGACGAGCTGCCCAAGACGGCGACGGGGAAGGTGCAGAAGTTCGCGCTCCGGGAGAAGGCCAAGGCCATGGGAAGCCTCTCCTCCACGAGCTCCCGTGGCAGTGGAAACAGCAAGCTCTGAATTAATTATCCCTTAATTACTACACCATCCATGCTCTGTAATTAATTACTAGAAAATCATGCATGCCTCGCTTGAGATAATTTGGTTTAGGAATTGCTAACTCTTAGTATTAGAATCCGAGTCCGTGGGATTAGCCATGGGATCCTGCTCCAAGGTCCGTACGTGGTTAGATTTATTTTTCCGCTGTTTCAAAATAGTTGCTCTTTTAGAGTTAGATACAAGAATTAAGAATATGAGTAAAATATTAATATTATTTTTTAATTATTTTTATATCTATTTTTTTCCTCCAAGATAATAATTAGTAGTATTATTTTTATAAGTAATTAACTCTTTTTAATAACATCAATGAAGAGCAAAATAAGAACAATATGTCTACAGCTACATTAAAAGCCTAGAAGCACAAGTATGTATAAAGAAGTAGCTTATTTCTTCTTCTTTTATTTTTTATTTTTTATTTTAACCATCTGATCAACATCCACCGGCAAATCTCAAATCTCACTGATTGATATTTAAGAGAATCTTACTTAGCTGAGATCTACTATGACCTATTTGATGTTGTCTCTACTATCTGAATGATCAACTAATTTGGTAGGAAATTCACATCACCAACTTTATTTCTGTAGGAACGAGAAAAGTATTTGCGTGTCAAACAAGTCAGAAACCTTGTATATTTATCAACCTATTGGGTCAGATTCTAGGGATATGTTCTTTGAATGATCTCATACATGACAATTGGACATGTTAAATAACAAATCCCGTGGTGTCTTTTTTCCGTCTAGCCCTTTTCTTCCATCTCCGATGGCTAGCCGTTGGATTCAACACCACCAGCCATTATCTCGTAACGTCCTCTCCGACGATGATGGTCCTCC
The DNA here is from genome assembly GCA_019208055.1 of Stipa capillata. Lineage (NCBI taxonomy): Eukaryota > Viridiplantae > Streptophyta > Magnoliopsida > Poales > Poaceae > Stipa > Stipa capillata. Next base: position 120,803 of record JAGXJF010002680.1, read on the forward strand.
CTTCGGTACTGTTTGTCGGGAAACCACGTGGGGCCCACCTGTCATGAGTGAGGGCGTGGATTTTCCTTAGTCATTTTAATTGGATATTTATCCTAGAGAGGAGACTTTTTTAATTGATCAAATTAATAAAACTCTCTTATTTCTCCTTACACGGTGTCTCTCATTTTACATGTTGTTCACGTGCTTCGTCTTTTTCTTCCTCGACGTTGACTACCCCACGCTATGTAACTCAAGGACCGAACTACCCAACAACAGTTACACAACACTGTCTAACCGTCATCCTCCGCCGCCTTCTTCTGCCACCTACCAACATGTGGTAGACCCACGAGATATCAATTAACCTCTCCGACCACCTCGTGAACCCTAAACCCGTCTCGACGTCTTCCCTCTGCCTTCGCCTCGCATTGCATTGCACTATACTTCGTCTCACTTACACAACATCGTAGCAAGAGTCCTTAAATACGAGAAACGATGATAATGATAGAGTAGCTTTTTTGTCGAGAAACATGGACTAACAATTTAGTAGATCCTGACGTGCATTGGACCATCACTTGGATGAATTATAATTTATAAAGAGAAAATGGCATGGACCAACCCAACCCAATCCAAAGTTGCAAACACTGGCTAGTACTAAGTACTAACCCAACACGCTAAAACAACAGGGACACTGCTAACACTTACGCTAATCCCAATCCTGATCTAGATTTAACAAGCAATTAAGCACCCGTATATTCTTAATATCTGCCACACACACAACACACAGACAGAGCCAGGAGAGGAACGCCGAGGAATCGCCGGCAAGGGAAGGGAAGGGCAGGCCGGCTGCCGGCCGCGATGGCATCCTCCGCTCCTCCTCCGCCTCCCCACCTGCTCCACCTCCTTCTGCCCCTAACCCTCGCTCTCGCCGCCCTCGCCTCCGCCTCCAGGATCCCGGCCTCCTTCACCCCGATCTCGCGGGACCTCTACCACTCCAGGTACGACGCGCCTCCGTTCCCCGAAGAATCTCGCGCTTTCATTTTGTTTCACCTCGTAGATTCCGGTGGCTCGCTTCCATTTCGACCTAGCCAGCCACCAACTACCCGCGAGGTGAATTGGTAATTGCTGAATCAAACATCTGGTAGTCTCCTAATGCATCTGCTGCATTGGTCGGAAATGGTCGCGTTGTTCCACTCTCCAATGCCGCAGTTGATTTGGGAGGTGTGTCGCCAATTTGTGCTGTTACAGCCCGCCACATCTCCCCCGAGAAAGCATAGTCCTCACTGTATACACACTGCACTACTGCATAGTTGGTGAAATCTGCGGCTGTGCACAAATCCTTTTCACCACTACAGGGTACATGTGTGAGTGAGTGGTTTGCCGATCGGGTGACTCCTTCACGGCACATAATTCGGTTATAATGCCTCCTCTAGCTTTTCGATTTGCTTTATAATCCTAGTTGTAAGAGTGTTTGGAACCCTACCTTGCTAAGTCGTTAGTGCTTAGGTCAAGGATTGTTCTATTTGCTGAATTGACGTCACAATTCTGCACCCTGTTTTCCACGCATGCCTGCACTGTGGTAACTGGTTTTCTTTCCTTTTCTTGTTAGTGACTCCCTTCTGCTTGATATCAAGGCCTTGGTTGCTCGGCATCCAGATAGGTTGACTGTGAGTGGTTTACCTGTTCTTGTTCAGCTGTTATTGGTCAGTCTTGTTCGCTTCCTACTGGTCGTCTTTACGCGCTTTTGAATTAACCGTTGCAGATGGATACTGTAAGAGCGAGTAACAAAGGTTATTCTGCAGAGATGTTCGTTGTTACTTTTAATCATGCGAAGGAAACCATGGACAATGGCTCTAAGATTAACGTCCTTCTGGTTAGTTTCCGACAGAAATCTCTCCTCTTTTTTTCAGTCATAAGCATCATTCTGTCCCAGTCAGTTAGTTTTTGCCTCTTGATTAATCCAGTGTCCCAAAATCACGTATGCTTGTCTCATCCAACTTGTTCTGTACTCCCACACCTCAGTGGAGTGGGCTTACAACATAAAATAAAATAACACAATTCTGTCTTCTCAATAAGTTTTGGCATGTTGTTTTTAAATTAAATTATTGATATCTTGCGGTTTTGACAGAAAGGTTCATTGTCTTCCAGAGCTTTGGGCAGCATGGCAGAGAACTTATTACCTCTGAAGTTGCATTACGTCTGCTATATATTTTGACGGAGAAGCATAAAATTGCTGGTGTGGATCTATCATCCTTTGAGAAAATTCTGGAGAATCTTGTGATAAAAGTAAGTTCATTTGCAGCTTATTTTATATGTTCGCTTCTTGACTTGCAGAATTAATAAGAAATTTATTGAAAGCAATGGTGCCCATTGTTCTGAACTTCTGATATACACTGCATCAAATTAGTATAACTTTCTTTTTTGGCATTGTTCTTATGCCTGCTTTGTGAAACTGAACTATATTTTCATCTGCTCACAGTGTTCAACTACTAGTGCGCTAGTGATTTTTCACATATGCAAATAAGGACATAAATTATTCCTCCATTATGGCTAAGCATTTTTACTCATGTAAGTTATATACCCAGAACAAAAGTCATGATATTTAATATGGTGTTCATGAACGTATTTTTACCCATGGTGCTGCTTACCTTTACTCATGCTCATCTGCCTTGTCCCCACTCTACCTCTCTCTTCTGTTATTACTTATGTTCTATATTAATAATGAGTCATTTCTTGAACTAAGGAGGTATAGTAGTTTTTAAATTTTGCTCTAATGTATTAGGTGGTGCCAATGGAAAATTTTAATGGTCGCAAACGTGTTGAAGCAGGGGAGCTTTGTGATAGGAGAAATGGTGATTGATCTTTTCTTAAAAATCCATCACATGTGGCAGTTTCCATTCCAACTATTATATATTTTTTTTCTTATGCAGGAAGAGGAGTTGATCTTAACAGAAATTGGAGCGTTGATTGGGGAAAGAAGGAAAAGGTTTGTGTCTCAGTGGTTTCTCACTGTGCACTGGGAAAACCTGACTTCTTTTGGCTTCAGCTATGTGTTGATTCTATTAAAATACATCTTAGATGTAATCTTCAATGATTGTGGACTTTGTGTGAATTTTCACATTTTATGGATTTGTGGAATTACTAAATGAACTTGTGTAATTTATAGCAAACATAACATAGCATTGCACTAGAAGAGCTAGGTTGAAGCCTGAATCTCTTAGTGTTATGTTGATGGCTCGCTTCTGTGCTCGTCTTGTGTTTTCTGGCCTTTGTCTGGTGACAGAGTCGTAGACTTGCCTTTCGTTTTTTAGCCCGATATGTGTTCCTGGCATATCAAACTATGTGGTTTTTCCTTTTTTTGCGGACTGGTTGTAAGAATCACTATGGTTTCCTTGATGAAATCGGGGGGAAATCCCTTCTGTCAAAACAAAAAAAGAACTAGAAGAGTTAGGTTGACTTGACATCCTGTAACACTGAAGTTCAAAAAAAGGTTGGATTTATGCAGACTTGGAGTGAATAGACTTAAGTATATGCTATGGTTCTTTTCCATGTGTATTTGATCATTGTTAGGTTGGGCATTCAGAATTTTGCCAATCTTGTGTAGACTTTGAGCAAGTGCACCTTATATATCAGAGTTCATTGTCGTTTTACCATGTATGTTCTTTGTTGGTTGTTCGGTTGGTTAATCAGTTTTTCTTATGCGCACAGTATCAATTTTATGAGCTACATATGCATCTTTCCTGTATTATAGGACTATGACCCATATGAGGAGAACCCTGGCACTGCTCCTTTCAGCGAACCTGAGGCTCAGATCATGAGGGAACTATCGAAGTCCTTTAAACCACATATATGGGTGAATGTGCATTCTGGAATGGAGGTAATGTAGCTATTGTACTCCATACTTTGTGGCATAATAGCATGTTCATGAGAGGGGGCAGGCGGGGGGTTGGGAGGTGGGAACCTGATGTCTAACTCAACTTTATCAACCTCATGTGTAATTCCTCAAAGTGGTATAGAACCCTGCTGAAATAAGTCTTGATCAATGCTACTAACTGTTGCTTACATTCTCATTCTGCTGTTGAACTACAGGCCTTATTTATGCCATATGACCACAAGAATACTACACCAGATGGAGCCTCTTCACAGTTGATGAGGTCAGTTTTAGAGAATTTGAATCATCGCCATTTCCAAGATAGCTGCCTAGTTGGATCAGGTGGTGGAGCTGTAGGGTATGTAACATCTAACAAGTTACTCAAGTTCTGTGAATCCAAGTGGAGTATTATGCTAAGGCTTCAATGAAGAAAACGTGCTGATGCTTTTAGATCCCATCACTTACTAGGTACCTTGCACATGGGACTACGACTGATTATATGTATGACATCGCTAAGGTGCCAATGCCTTTCACCTTTGAGGTAAGTTAACCTGTTGTCTCTATTCTGACTAGTATGAACCTGTATTGACACAACAGGACTCAGGTCACTTTATTGATATTCAGATATATGGAGACGAGAAAGCATCTACCAACGATTGCTTCAAAATGTTCAACCCTGTCGACAAGACAACATTTGATGTACACAAATCTAGTATCCGCATAGCTGGTTATCTGCATAGTTTTGGTGGCCATATCTGTCTGATCACCACAATTTTCCTTTACAGAGAGTCATTAACAAGTGGTGCATGGCGTTTCTCATACTCTTCGAGGAAGGGTTGCGAAACCTGCTTGATGGTCAAGTAGTATCCCAAGGTGCACTGGATAACTGGGTCCCCATGGGAGGAGAGATTGTTGAGAGAAATGTAGAACGAAAGAGCCACCGTGAAAATAGGAAACTTGAAGGCCTTGAGCTCGGAATGCAGGAGCTAAGAACCTACTTTAGGCTATTTATGCTATCAACATTCTTGCTGATGTTCATGTTCTGCTCGAGGATATCAAAAAACAGGCACAGAGAATCAGGTAACGTTTCTGGTACTTGATTCCCATGGAAGAATTGATTGGAGGTAGCTGTTCAGCTCAGTGTCCGTTTGCAAGAGTGTTCACCATTTGTTGCTGCAGATGAACAAAATTAATTTTTTGGGAGGAACTTTTGCGCTTTGCCACTTGGAGATCCACCATGGCGATGATGAGGCTGGTGGAATCAGAATGGCGTTTTGCAGTCTCTGTTTAGATACTAGCTGAATTCAAATGATTTGTCTATGTCTTCAACAAGTCATAAATGTAAGTTGTAAAGCTGTTCATATCAGTTCTGCGTGCTGAATAGGTAGAATCAGAATTGTATTTGCACTTTTTGAAGGTTAGTGCTCAAAGACTGGCCGTTAAGGTTGGATTTTTGACACGATTGAATGTAATATCCTATTGTGGACTTATTATTTATAGTGAGTTGATTTAATGCAATATTCCACTGTTGACTTACTATTTTTATGAGTTCTGCTTGCACACACGGGACTAATGGCACTTGCGCTCACAATGTTGAAAGTCCCTCTGTTCAGAAATATATAACCTTTGGGAATTTGAATGGATGATTGTTATGTGTAGTGCCATCGTTATACTATGAAAATTGATGGCCAGAGTTTCTTATTGAAGACCGTGTAACAGAATCATGTATTCTTAAACAGACGGAGTGCATTCCTGGCTGTAACCCAGCACACCAAAGTATAGAAGCAGCTGATAGACCCGCGCACATAAAAAGTCTAGACTTCCCATTTCAAACTGGCAAAGGCCACCTGTGGTACACAAATTGTCGCACACATGTTCCACTCCTCACGAAGAGAAAGATGAAATGGAAGCAACCATGTTATGTTTGAAAGACTGCACATTTCAAACTGATTTGAGTTGGACAGAGGTTACAGGTACTTGACGAGGAGCCAAACAATAACTGCAAGAATCACTATAGCAACGACAGACAACAGCAGCGACATGCATGAGCAGCCACCCTTGGCGCGCTTGTTCAGAACCGCAAGCCTCTTTTGCACGCGCTGAATGAAAAAGAGTTTCAGGTCAAAATTCCATTCATCCAAGCTTGAAACAACTACTATCAAACAGTGAAAAAATGTTTCACGATTGCTGAGGATAAGGAGCAGAAAGAAGGGTTTAAAATATAACCTGAAGACGCGAGTTTGTACCATCAACATGATCGTCTAAGTCATCCTGCAAACATGAAGATGGAGCAGTTATTATCCAGTCTAAAGAACAAAAATGCATGTGGCTTTGCAGGAGGGAACTAACAATCAATCTTGTATGCAGGTCAAGTTCTTCATTGACTGCTAATGCAATATGTTTTGTGCTCAGTACTGTCTCTTCCAGCTTCTCAAGACCCTCATCTTGTTCTGCACATTGTTATAGTAGACAAGATCAATGAATTAGCTACTATGCTCAATTGGTCACCACTCTTGCAAAATGCTAGTATTTGTAACCAGCTAGCAATGTCCAACCAAGCAAATGGCAAGCATCTAAAAGAAACAGCCACATAGAATATGAGGTGTGCTTTGGCACAAATAGCTAATCACACATTTTTAGTAGAATGCGACAATTCAAAAAGTTCATCATTTTCTTATGAAACAAAGGAATTGTGTGAATAATAATAGGGAAACTAGCATATATGCCACTGGTAACTTCTGAATTTATATGTTGGCCGCCAGAAAAAAGGCTATCCGCATCCATGCCACTGAAATTGTGAGGCAACAGAGGAGCAACACCATCTAGCTTGACTGTTTTACCAGCCATAAAGACATCAGTGCATCACTGCCCTTAGATACACTCAAAATAAAGAAAAAAAGGACGCAAAAATCTTTGATTCCTCATTCTAACAAACTCAATACCACCATCAAGCACCTATCAGCACGCCACCACCACATTGGTCTACTTGTGGACGGTAGTGGGGAATGGGAGGCAACAGACCGATGATCACATCCAGCAACCACTTGGACATCGTTGAAGCACTTTATTGCCACAACGGCACGAATAATATTAAGTGATACATCAGTACCTTTCATGATTTGCCTCTGAAGGCCAACAATCCCTTGGTCGTCCAACCTGGCTACTCTGCTCATGTCATCAGCTTCTTTCTTAGTCTGACCAAGTAGATCCTCCCTAAATTGGGAAAAACACATATTTGACACATTAATTATAAACAAGAATTTTCATTAGAGCTTTCCTTGTAAAAAAAGGTGAAGCACTGTGGTACAATGGTATCAGATACCAGCATGCAGAACACACCTGTTGGCAAAGTTTGACATGTTGAAACTTGACGCCATCTGTTTCGCTCTAGATTTCAAATTTGAAAGCATGTCTTGGCGCTTATGCAGCTCCTTGTCAGTGCTGGACAACAGGAAATGATCACTTAAAAATACAATTCTGATAACAAGTAATAATAAATTTCAAAATTATCAGGCCATATCGCTAGTTACTGCCTCACAGAAATTCTCGCATAGGTAAGACATACCCCAATATCATGCAGATCCTGTTGTCATAAATCTTTTCTTGTGTGCGTACAAGAGTAACCAGCATATTACACCCTATATCATGCATATGATCATAGAGAATGCGCTATCAAGGAAAAATACTGAGGGTTTTCTCCTAAGCAAGCGACCTATCACCCATGTAAACATGTACTTACGTATGAAAGGTAAGGTACAGTCACGTTTGCAACTCTAATTTTATTATTTGCATCTAGCCTGTGCGGTGAGAGGTCCACAGGTCAATTGTTGAAGAGTGCAGACCTAGTAGAATTTCTGTTCTAAAATACGCCGATCATGGAATCAACAACATTCACTATCATTTACGCAAGTTCACTCTTATTCAGTGGCGGAGGCAGCAATCTGGCAAGGTTTGGCCTCCGCTACACCTTAAAATTTTCCACCTTCAAGCTATATGCGCGTCAGTGTTGAGAAAAGCTTCTTCAAGCTCGGTGTTGTTGTGTGCCTGGTTGCCTGCATCGGCCGTACCTCAAAAAACTTTCTGCCTCCGCTACTGCTCTTATTGTACAACAGCGCACGACTCTTTTCAGGTTTCACGGTTACTAAATTCTACACTGTCAGACCAATGTTGAATTCTCAGGAGGTGTATACTAACATATATATAGTAACACGAAGTAAACACTGCACCTATCATGCCTATTGCTGCAAGTGCATACACGCACAGAAAAGTACTACTATGAACAGAACAAAGCGTACATGGATTTTGGAGGAATCCTGGACAGCAACCCCTCGAGGCTATCCAGCCTCGTCCCAAGAATCGTGATCTTCCTCCGGATGGCTGACGTGTGGCGCATGACCTCCGGGCCGGACTGCGGGAGCGCCCCTCTCTCGGTGACCATGGAGCCGATATCGTCGGCGAGCCTGGACGCCTCGCCGTACTCCCTCACCCACTGATCCGAGGACGACGCCATCGCTGCTGGTGGTAAAATTTCCAAGAAAGAGATGCTAAGAACAAAAGCCTGATCGATCGGCGGGCCGAACCGCGGGGAGAAAATGGAACCGATCGGAATCGGGCGGGGAAGAAGGACCGGCGAACCTGCTCGACGCGGATTGGGGATTCCTCGATTTGGTTGCTTGGGCGGCTGCTTGCTTTGGCGTGTGGTTTGGTTGGTGTTTTCTTCTTCTTGGCTTTGACGCTGTGGGGAAGAAGGGATTAATTAATTAATTAATTAGTTTAATTATTGTTCGAGAAAAAAAAAGAAGGAATTTTGTAAGGATGAGACGGGATTAGAGCGATGACGTGTGCAGCCGGTGGGCCCGCTTTTGGGGGCCCATTCTGTCTTTAGGCCCAGTCAAATGGGCTGGGCCGAGGCGGATACTCTATTTGGGCCGTGCCTAACTACAACTGCAATCGATTGGACTCTAGAAACCAATTCATTATCTCAAAGAAAACGGAGCAAATTTCAAGGAAAAAAAAAGTAGAAACCAATTCATCAGAACCATTTATATGTTCCAAAATAAAATAAAATCTTTCTAATTCCCTAAGTAAAATATCTCTAAAGAATGAGGACCATATAAATAGAAGAATTAATATTTGCTCAATTCTGTTACATAAAAGACGTCACTTTGAGCATCCAAAGCGCAATTTCAATCATTAATCCATATGATGATAGCACAAGGAAACTACATATTATGATAGCACTTTTAGAAACAAAGTGTTTAAAATATGATTTTTAAGTATCTAATATGAATACTTTCAGAGAGATATTAGTAACTAACGTTTCAAAAATTTAACTATACCTCCAAAACACAGCTTTTAGAGAACAAATAGTAAACAGTAGAAATCCTTCAAAAACTAATGAGGACCAACATCGATCACATATATGTTCAAGACTGCATCAATAGAAGGTTGTGAATAAATAAAACTATTTATTACTTAACTTTCCAAAATTAAATAGTTAGCTAATTAATAATGTAAAACCAACGTAAAAAAAATAAACCTAGCTAGTAGGGAGTTTTTTTTTACAGTAACCTAATACGAAGTTATTAGGAAAATTGGTGGAGGATATATGATGAGCAAGTAAGCACCAAACCCTGAAAAGAGTTCACGCCAAGTAGTCGTCTTCATCCGAGTTATATTACGTACCAACGCGTTTGCCCCGCACCACCCACCACCGCGACGCCATGAGCATGATCTAGCTAGCGAGCCACCACCACCACCAAGCTGCTATCTAGCCCATGCTCCATGAAGCCCTTCACCACCTCCTCCTCCCCCGCCGACCACCTCCCCTCCTCCCGCCGCTGCCGCCTCGCCGCCGTCCTCGCCCCGCTCCTCCTCTTCCTCGCCGCCGCCCTCTCCTTCCCCTCCTCCTCCCTCCGCCTGCAGCCCGGCCCGCTCCTGTCGTCCCACGTCCCGCCGCCACCGGCTCCGGCGACGTCTCATTCTCCTCGCGGCGGCGACCGGCGGCAGCGGGTGGCGGTGTGCCTCGTGGGCGGGGCGCGGCGGTTCGAGCTCACGGGCCCGTCCATCGCGCGCCACGTCCTGGCGGCGCCGCTCCCCTCGGCCGGCGCCGCCGTCGACGTGTTCCTGCACAGCCCGCTCGACGCCAACGCCTACAAGCTCTCCCTCCTCGCGCGCGCGGCCGGGCTGGCGCCGGGCGGTGCCACCGCCACGCTGGCCGCCGTGCGCGTGTTCCGGCCGGAGCCCATCGAGGAGACCCCCGACCGCGCCCGCGTCCTCACGGCCGACAACTCCCCCAACGGCATCCAGGTTCGTGCGGTTCCTTCCTTGCTTGCACGGTTGCACCGCTGTATCTTGATGCTTCGTCTTCCCTGCATGCCGCTGCGGCTAGTACAATGGCATCTAAATATTTTTATTTCTATTTAAAAAAAGAGGTCATCAGCATGATCAAGATGCTTTACGTGTCTCGCTGTGTTCCTAGTTTGGTTCCCGATCGATATGATCTTGCATGCCATTGCCAGATTCGGTCCTTTTAATTAATTTGCTGCTTGTTTATGTTCGGCGTGTTACTGTTTAATTTGGAGATTCATTGGGCGGTTAATTTCTTGCGTGAAGGTTTCTCTTGATCGATTTAGTGGCCGGGCGGTTTCTTTCAATTCGATCACATGAAATAAGCAGCAATAGATAACTAGTTAGATACGGATTGCTTCGAACGGAAGAAAGATCACCATCCATCGAAAAACCGACGTACGTTGCGTACGTGAACCCCGGCGAGGCAAAGAAGAAGAAAGTAGCCGCCGGTCTGTCCGTCTGACATGGGGTGCCCACAAAATTATTATTACAACTAGCTTGCCTTCTCAAGGGCACAACCAGCCTGGGCGTGATTAATTATTTGTTCATCAATACTTGTCATTTGTCATTTTTAATCGTTAATTGTGAACGCTTGTTATTATGTCTATCAACCTACGGTTAATTTGATTAGTTATCAATTTAGGAAGCTGAATTGGGGCTTCATGATTTCATAATCATGAATTCAAGTTAAATTTGAGTATAATTTTTAAAAGTTTTTGTTTTTAGGTATATACCTAACTATAACAATTCAAATGAAATACATACCTTTGAAAAAATATAAAGATTTTAGGGTGTATTAGGTCACATACCTAGAATTCATGGTATGTCAAATTGCATACCTTACATTCTGGGACTGTGCTCAAATATGCCTCAAAATATTTGAATTTGAGTTTTCTTGAGAGGTATGTATTTTATTTGAGTATATATCTCTGGGTACATACTCTAAAATTAAAATTTTTGAAAAAATTATTCAAGTTTACTTTAAATTTAAGCATTTGAAATAATAGAGCCCTAGATAATTATAATATATATATGTATACGTATATATATATATATAAGAAGTTCATCGGCATGATAACTGTGTCACAATGTGACTAGTAAAATTGAACGGAGAAAGCAGGCTGTAGATAGAAATTTGATTGGGCATGTGTCCCATGCATGTCATACCGATGGAACCAATCAACCAAACCCAGCCCACAAAAAATGACTTGCGTACGTTATCATGCAATTGCATCAACACACTTAGATATTAGATAGGTCAGATTTGAAAGGTACACGTATACTAATAACCTTACGTGTGTTGACAAAATGCCTGACAACGAAGGCAGTTGTAGAAGTGTAGAACAGTTCAGAGTACAAATCAGAGTGACGAATTAATTGTCATCGACCGTAACTAGCACGTAGCTAGCCACGTACATATATACATACACTAACACATGCACCTACGATAATTCCCGTCCAGGCCGTCCAACCTAGCTCTTGCGTGATTGACCGTGAAGCGAATACAAATTCGACGTATACGTCCGAAAGTATGTACGTATTCTGACCGATCAGAAACGTGCTTGCATTGCATGCATGCATAATTTTTTTTTCCATTCCAGTACTCTGCATACGTACTCATGTATATGTATGTATGTATGTATGTATGCATGCATGTATGTATGTCATATCAACGAGGCTTTCGGAAAGTCTACTTCAAAGTTGTTATCCACATGCATGCATGTATGTTCTCTCTTCACAAACGTTGCTAACTCTAGTACTGTCCTGCTTTCTGCTAAGATGATTCTTTTTCCGTCTTCGATCTTTATGCCCATCTTTTGCAACGCCGTATCCAAAGCTTCTTTGTTGGTACATAGGAATATTTGTAGCTACCTTTACCCTTGGGAGGGAAAAGAGCGACCATATATACATGCATGTGAAAGAAAATCACACATTGTCAAAGCTTGGAAAAGCATATTTAAAACTAGTATATATTCTTTGAAAAGAACGTTCCAGGCACAGTACTACCTCAATTTGGATTTCACATCTGACAATCCAATCCACACATGCATGCATACTAATTCAATTTGTTTCACCAAACTTAACATTGGAGCACATGCGTTGCCATATATATGAACTGTGCTAATTTACCTTAACGCTTGTCTAATTGATCAAACTGGTATTACTACTAGCAGTGGAGTATAATACGAGTACATGGATTACTAGTGTGCAATCAACTAATTAATCCACTGTAAATTGAGTAATTATGACCAGTGGCGGAGATATTAGGGCCCTGCATTCTGAATTGAGATTATTTTATGATTTTTTATATTTATCAAGCTATAAATAGTTTTTTGTGCATAGAATTAATACATGATATTCTGATTGCTCCTCAATATTGTGTCAAGCTCCGTCGCTGATTTGTGACCACAATTAAGCAGGGTCTTCTCCAGTACTTCCGCTTGGTGGAGGGCTGCCTGGACCTCATCCGCGACCGCGAATCTCGAGGCAACTTCACCTACGACTGGATCCTCCGCACGCGCGTCGACGGCTTCTGGACCGCGCCGCTCGCCGCCGCCGACGCCTTCCCTCCTGCCGACGCTGCCGCCTACGTCGTCCCTGAGGGCTCCGCGTTCGGCGGCCTCAACGACCGCCTCGGCGTGGGCGGGCGCGCCGCCTCGGAGGCAGCGCTGTCCCGCCTCTCCCTGCTGTCCCGGCTCGACGAGGCCGGGTACCGTGAGCTCAACTCGGAGGCGGCGTTCCGCGCGCAGCTGGCGGTGTCGGGGGTGGCGGCCCGGGAGCGGCGCTTACCGTTCTGCGTGCTGAGCGACCGGCAGTACGCGTTCCCGCCGGGCGGGTACGGCGTGCCCGTGGCGTCGCTCGGGAGCGCCGGACCGCTGAGCGGGGCCAAGTGCCGGCCGTGCCGCGTGCCGGCGTGCGGCGGCGAGTGTGCGGAGGGGCTGGAACGCGGGTGGAGCTGGACCGAGTGGCGGAACGGGACGCTGGAGCTGTGCGACGCGAGCGGGCCGTGGGAAGACGGGTGGGAGGAGGTGTTCGACAAGGCCGCCGGCGAGGAGGCCGCGGCGGTCCGGCGGAGGGTGGCGCGGATGGGGCTCGAGGAGTGCGCGTCGGAGATGGACGCGCTCATGGTGCTCGCGGAACGGTGGGACGCGCCGAGCCCCGCCGAGATATGCCGCCTCGGGCTCGGTAACGTCTTCGTCGGACAGTAACAACACTCGCAGTACTGAGCAACCCTGACAGTTTTTTTTGTCTTCTGAACAATACGTTTCTGTACAAAATTTATACCAATTCATTACGCGATCAGTGATGAATATACAAGAGAAATTCCTGCCTATATTGTCGGAAAAAAATATACAAGAGAAATCAATAATGCTAGAGTATGTTGTGAAGCAGGAATTTTTCTGGGACGACATACGGAAGAGTTTGCATGCATGCATGCATGTTTGGAGGAAGGACGTACGGACGTACAGCAGACCAGACTGATGGTCCGTGTAAGGTCTTGGAATAGTTGGTGTCCTAAGGTGCCGCGTGATGATAAGCTGAGACATCAAATCGTTGTTGGTGTAGGTTGCGGAATTCGGATCAGTTGGTAACCCATCACACTGCCATCGACTTCTCTCCTTACTTCCTTCGTTTCCAGTTACAACGCCGACTCTGTAGATCGATCGATGGATCTCTCATGATCATACATCTAGCTTTGTACGCTGTCAACGTCAAATAAGTTCATGGTTTGGTCAGCACGGTAGGCAGAGGCTCCTCTTTGCTTCCAGTTCTTCCAAGACATGGCACTTTACATAAACATAACATATAACTCCTCTGTCTGACATGGAATGGAAGTTAGCAAGGATTCAGTTATTATCTGTGGAGGATGGACAGGGATGGCAGCAGCTCTGCCGACACAAAAGATCAGAACAGGTCCCCAGCAGCAGTAGGAGCAACCTTTTTCCTTTCGAAGCAATCCCTCCAAGGTCCTAGCTACATGCTGTCGCTGTGCAGCTGCCCTTCCCTACAGCTACAGACAAGCAGCGACAACAGCAGCAGCAAGATTAGCCTACGAGATCAGTTACGCTACTTGCACGGTTGCACCGCCTTTTGTTCCTTCCGATTCAGACAAATTGATAGATACTCCAGGAAGGAACACGTAACTTGTCACCTGGAGCTACTCGACAGCTATCTTAGAGCCTTTGCGCCAGAACCTTATTATTCCCTCTATGTACCATGTGGCAAGTTAAGTTTCCATCCATATTTTTTGCCGGATATTACAAAAGTCAGCTACACAAAATTCGGAGCCGAATTTTCTGACCGCAAACAAACCATCAACATGACAAACTGGATCCACGCCAACACAAATCCTCAAATCTGACATAATAGTGTATCCTACAAAATAACACAGCTGTTATGTTTCCACAAATCTTTCGCGAGACTCCAGAAGTGAAAAACACACCAGCTTACCAAAAGCTTATAGTTTTCTTTCTCCTCCACTCGATGAGTCCATATGGAACTTCAAAAGTTGAGATCTCTGATGATTTATTCAGAGAGGTACAGCAAATCCGAATTGAGATCTTAGATGATCTATTCAGGGAGGTAAAGCAAATCTGATCCTCCAGGGACCAAAGGAGGGAGCATCAATAACAAAGTCAAATATATTCCTGTAGCATGAATCCTCCCATAGGCATCAGACTCCAATCCATTGCTGCGAAAGTGATGTTGTGCTGCACCACAACTCTTCAAAGAATAACCACCGCTCTGAAGTGTAACCGCAGCACCAATGAAGGGTTTGAACATCTGCTACAGATCCAGAAATGATCAAGCCGTGCTCTTTTGTATACTGGTCATCTGCAGAAGGGGAAAATCAAGTGAATTAGTTAGTTGCTTGAAATATAACAGTGACATAGAATTCTTGCAAATGTAGATATTTTGCTGTTGAGTTCGCAAGTCATGGAAAAGGTAAGACGGTCTGCAGGTTTTTCACCATGCAGGTATGGAGCACCACAGTACATGATGACTTCACACGATTTGAGAAATTTGTCTATTTCTAAACAATGCCCTGAAACTCACTGCACAAAGATGTGCATCACCAGTAGTTATCTGACAACTACAGATGGTATGACCATGTTATTTGTCTCGTACGCTTTGCAGCTGGTACCACGTACCGAAATAGCCAAGCACGAGCTCCCTGCTTAAGAAGATATTAGTGGGCAGCTAACAGCCGTACTGCAACTGCAAACGACTAACAGTAGTTGGAGATGTAGTAAGCTGCAACTGTGGAAGAGCAACATGGTAATTCTAGATTGGAAGAAACATGGTATTGTTTCCAACTTTCACGTTTTGACCAACTGCATGGGAAGATGTTGGTATTGGTTAAAGTCATCATGAAAATGGCTAAAATGATACCAAGTAAAAATTATATCTGGAAAGACGTTTTTTAGGGATCTGGGTCTCTGGGAAGACCATAATTATGGTCATGGTGGAAGTAACTAAAGATTTATTGTTAGCAGGGGAAGACAACAAACGCTGGATATGCAACCTACACGGGACTCTGACTCTTCGAACATCTGCTGAAGGTGCAGGAGAATCATAACGATTTTGCATTGTTGTATCTAAGGATACACCATTGGATATGGTCTTGGGACACTTTACAAATCACAATAGCTAAAATCTTATCTTAGTATCAGTACGTAATAAGAGATCCATCTCTATAGGCTACAAACAGTATGCTCCATGTACTTAATCAGCTCTTGTAATTTGATTCAAGCTAATTCACCCAGATCCACTAACAGATTACAAGCAATTCCTCAGCTTGTTATTCTAGTGGTCACACTTTAAAAACAATCTTTCCTCTCATGTAATTTTACACCAAGGCACAACATCATGCTAGCAAAGTTTGGTACATATCAGTACAGAGCTCTTACCATTTTTACTTCTTTGAGGACTCAGGGTATAATTCAAGTTTTTGGAACTTCCATCTTACATTATGATTGATGAAACATAGAGCATCACCACTCCGTACAAACATGATACAATTTCAAATGAATTTGCATATATTCACTGTAACAACAAATTATGATAAGACAATGCAATTCAGCTAATCAAGTCTGAAGCAAGTACCAGCAACAAGAGATATTGGCTTATAGCCTTCCTCACGCCTTCATCCTAGGTCTTCATCCTGCGCAGCCACTTGAGTGAGCTCTCGAGCTCACTGTACGCGGTCACCTCAGCAAAGCTCTTGGTTTCGATCCCATAATCAAACACCTCGTATGCATCCGGAACCCTCCCCGCCCGACACAACGCCCTGATGAACGTTGCATATGCCGGCGTCTCGAGCTTCATCCCAGCCCCTACCATGGACCTGTACACCTCCACGGCCTTGTCCAACTTCTTGTTCTTGCAGAGCCCCATGAGCAGCGTGTTGTACGTCCGGTCATTGGGCTCGCACCCCTTAGCCTCCATCTCCTCGAGCAACCTGAGCGCTCCGAGCGCGTCGCCCTTGACGCACATCCCGTTCATGAGGGAGGTGTAGGTGATGACGTCCGGGAAGTGGCCCGCGGCGGCCATGGTGTCGAGGTAGGTCCTGGCCTTGGCGACCATCCCGGCGCGCGCAAGACCGAAGACGAGGGTGTTGTAGGTGACGAGGTCGGGCTCGACGCCGTCGTCCTTCATCCGGCGGAGGACGCCGAGGACCCCCGCGGGGTCGGAGGCCGCGCAGTGCGCCTTCATGAGGGAGTTGTAGACGTGGGCGTCGGCGCGGACGCCGTGGTCGGCGAGGACGGGGAGGAGCTGGGCGATCTCGCGCGGGTCCCCGCGGCGGCAGCAGGCGTCGGCGAGCGCGAGGAGTGCCGGGCGGGACCGCTCCGGGGGAGAGGTGGACGAGGGAGGGAGAGCCACGAGGAGGTCCCGCGCCGCGGCGACGGAGCGGTGGGTGGCGAGGCGGCGAAGGAGGAGCGCTAGGGACTGAGGGGGGAGCGGGATGGTGGGCGCGGCGGCGAGCGCGAGCGAGGCGGCCGCGTCGACGTCGGCGTCCACCGCGGCGCGGATGGCGACGGAGAGGTCGGCGGGGGTGGTGATGGGCCTCCTCCTCTCGGCCGGCGGCGTGGCCGGGGCCAGGGCTGCCGTGGCCTTGGGGGTTTTCCGGGGTTTAGCGTTGGTTGGACGAGGGCCAGGTGGCGGAGGAGGGGATGAGGAAGGTGGGGAGAGTTTGGGGATGAGGGCGTGGGGGAGCTTGGCGGCGCGCATGGTGTGCGGCGGAAACTTCCCCATCCTTGGCGGCGGCGGTGGCGAGGAAATGGGAACGGGAATACGATTACGAGGTGTGTGTTGGGCTTTGGAATGTGGAGGCCTAAGAGATGATTACCACTACGGTTGGGCTTGGGAATGGTTGAGTCTTCTCCTGGGCTTTGCCGTTTCAGCCCATGTTATCACTCTTGTCCATTTCATCCATTCCATGGAATAGCATTAACGGCATCTTCTCATTTACAGGATACTAGTTAACATGGCGCGCAAAAATATTGGAAATATTTCGCGACATATTCTTATCAAAATTAGCAAGCATATCATCATCATGGTGGCTAAGCGTTCTACAAGGTTGGAATGGAGTTCTGCATACTTAATTGATGTTTTAGGGTCTGTTTAGTTAGAGTGATGAGGAAGAATGGATTAGAGCCATCTAGGTTGGTGGAGACAGGATCATCCAAGTTGCACGTTTGATTTGGTGATCAAATGAGTTAATTTTGTGTTTGGTTAGAGCAATGAGGATAGATGCAACAAGATTAATTAAGTAAAACATACATCTTATTGTTCATTAATAATAATTAATCTACTCTAATCAATGCATACTCATCGCTAATATTGATATAAAGAATACTAACCAACCAAAAAATACTAATTAACGTACTAACACTTAACAATACTATATCTTACAATAATAATTACTAATAAAATATGCTAACTATCACTAATTATTTGCTAATGATTATAATTAGATAAATGCGGCAGCCTCATTCAGTCAAAATAACTAACTCACTCTATTCAGCATATTTAATAAATATTCTTTAAGTTGGTTGTCTCCATCCATACCATTCTCCAGCCAAATACAAGGAGGAACTCTGAAAAGTTAGATGGCTTCAACCTATCCAACCAGACGGACTTTTAGATGCTGAAGGTGCTTATATGGACCCAAATGCCACTGTATTTTGGCATGATTCAATCCCAGACTTTGTAACGTGGTCAGCGATTTAGCCATGCCATCAGTTTTCCATAAAAGAAAATAGCAAGCATATCATCAGATACATATATGGTAGCATAAGAAACAAGGGAGTGAAAACATATATGAGAATCAGATGGTAGTTGGGAGTGACAGCAAGTTTGTGTCGGAGAGCTCTTGTACCGTACATGGAACAAATGGTCGAGAAAGTGACAGAGGACGAAGCGGACCCAGGAGTAGCTTTCCACATAAACTCGGCAACAGGACTGCGCAGGGAGAGTACGTCTGTACGTGGGTGTGCTTTGCTCGATCGGCAGAGCATTTACAGTTGCCGCGGCAGGCTGCCGCACGGACCGGGCCCAAACGACCCACAATAAATAACCAATCTAATCCACTCGCTAGCTCGTACTCAGGTCCTGCTTTCTCTGCTTTATTATAGATCGCAGGAGGACAAAAGGGTACAGCAGAAAAAGAAAATTACATATCTGCCTTTAAAGAAAAATGTGCTGATGCCACAAGAGGAGTAGACACGTATGTGCCCACGCCCAGCCCGCTATCGACTGAAGCGCATTCACCGATGATCGCCAAAGGTGCGGATCAAGGTCAACAGCTCCGCGGTAACTAGCGAAAGTATGACCTCTCGTCACTGTCTCCGCATACACCAAAACATGAGCTGAAGGAAGAAGAGGTCAGAGTGATCTAGGCTCCAACGTCGAGACTATCGTACACCTGCTAGAGCCGGATCCAGAAGCTAGGCCTTCTGGTTGGGACGTTAGGGCCTTGAGCAGGAGGCGTAGCTCGACGCGTAGAATTGCCTTACTCAGTGAATACTTGACAGGCCGCAGTGGCATCAAGTCCAGGAGAACACTATCCAATAGTGATGGCTGCCGGCGAGTAAAGGCAAGAACTTGAATCACCGCCAATAGCAAAGGAAATAAAACATTGACGTCATCAAAGTAGCTCAAGCACCGGCATTGCACAAAAGGCCCTCTAGTGGCCAGATCAGAAGAAAACTCAAGATGGCATGGAGTTTGAGGTAGTTCAATCGTCAGCTCCAACCTCAAAGGGGAAAGACTAATCCAATTAAAGCAAGGGTTTTATTTGTATATGTGAAACGAGAGGGGATTGGCAGGGGATCGACGCAAGACGAGAACCGATGCGTCGATGAGGCTTGCTGGACTGTAGATCCAGAGTCCTATGCGCTGGCGACACCACCGCTCTGCGTCGCCCGACAAAGCAGAGGAGGACAGCGCACCATGTTGCTAAGTACAGGGAGGTCAAGGGAAACTAGAAGAGGAAGTGGTGGGACTTTGAGGAGGATGAGAGGGCCTCTGTACCCAGGTCCTGTTTCGATCACCGCATGCACTCTATGTATATTTCCATTCCCTAAACACATACGAGCAGGCAGAGACTATTTGCTTGTCTATGACAAAGCGAGTTAATGGATCGGAGTTTGAAACACTTAATAACAACAAAATTGGCAGCGTAATGAGCTGATAGAGCATGTATACATTGTGACAAGAACTGTCATACGACTTCAGTAAGAAAAAGAAACTAAGGTTCAGAACCAATCGAGGCCACGGATCTCATGTCAGCGTATGGCTTCTTCTTCCTCTAGCTCTAGCGTTGATTTCTGATCCTATCTATATCGTGCACGTGCAATACACGTTTATTATAATATATATTATATAGACTATATAGCATATACGAAATCATATTTAACATATTCACTTCGTTCCAAAATGTAAGGCGTATTTTGTTTGGTTAAGATAAGAATTTGACCAACAATTGCTCTATTAGTATGTGGTTTATGTGACATAAAATTAATATCATTAGATTCGTATTCAAAAATACTTATTTATGATTGTGATTTTATATTACATTAACCTCATATTAATAGAGTAATTCTTAGTTCAAATTTTCTCTTAACCAAACAAAATATGTAGAATAGAGAGAAATACTCCCTCCATCCAGTAATGTAAGGTGCGCACGTATCCCAATATTTGCAATTAGACTTATAATATTTTAGTTATGTGATACAAAAGTAATATCATTGGAAAGTACTTTCGAAAACGAATCCAATAATACCATTTTTGTGTCACATGACTAAAATATTATAGACCTAATTATAAATCTTGGTATGCATACGCGTCTTGGACAGAGGGAGTACTCCCTCTGTTTTTTTATAGATGCCGTCTCATGGGATGCTCCAGATACCAAGGAAATCGTAGTACTCGTCGCTTAGCGTTGTGCGCACAAAAGCTATCACATGCAGTCATGACGTCGCTATGAATGCAGACTGCAGAGGGAGTTAGTAATGCATGCAACTGACCAATGCATGGCTATGCATGCAGTTCCTGTGAATCATTCCATCAGCACCATTAGCGCGCGGTAAATGGAAATTTTGTTTCCCTTCAGCACCATTAGCGCACGGCAAGCAGAAATTTCACCATTTGAAAGTCCAGCAGATTTAGCGCCTAAACAACAATCTGATTCTATAAATTATTTACACACACAGCAAACCCAATTTCTTGTACTCTTTCTCTCTTTTCCTCATGGGAGGTGTACGGGATGGCCTGCAGATCGACCTAAATGAGCCATTGGAAGAGATTGATCTCAACATGGCTGTTGATTTGGTGGAGGATGAAGCTGTTTTTGATGGGCCTGTCAATTGGGAGGGGATGGAAGAAGATGTTTTTGATTTGAACAATCCAATATTTTGGGAGGTGAACGAAGGAGGTGATTCGTTGATTCCCTTTAATGATTCTTGTTGTTTTGTCTTTTTGGTTCTATCCTAGATGTCAAATCCTTTAGTTGTTGTTCTGAGTTGTACCTTGATTCCCAGATTTGCCGGCTGAAGATCAGCTACAAGAACAAGGTGTGATTGATCTCACTGATCCACAATATTTTCATCTGATGGAGGAATTAGAACATGAAGAGAGTTCAGGAGAAGGAGCAGACCACGAGTTACAAGTTGACATCGAACTTACTAATCCATTCGGTATGATTAATTTGAGTAGTCAGTACATATGCTAGAGTTGAAAGAATTGATGAGTAATCGAAATTGTTTTGGTGATTTACAGAACATGAAAATGATGGCAATGGCCATGAAGGAGAAGGTGAAAATGGATCAATACCAGTAGCAATGGAGGAAGAGACTACTACTCCACACTTAGGTAAGCTTCGGTTTAAAATGTCCATTATCATTAGCCATATGTTTTCAGATCAGCTATAGTATCTTAGCAATTGATTTTCTTATAGGAGGGACCTGTAAGAAGAGGTACTATAGCGATGACTTTCGCCGGGGCTTATACATATGGATTTTTTAGATCAACGACAACGGACCTCTCAAAGATGGCATGCCAAAAAGGATTGAGGTAGAGACCGGTGTGGACATTAGAGTTATTCAGCGTCTGTGGAAGAGGGGGCAGCAAGGTGGTGGCGTGAATGCCGTTTGTAATAGGAAAGCAAAAAATTGTGGCCGTAAGAGGATTGAGATAACGTCGGAGGCCATTTGTGTGGTTCCGTTGCAGCAACGAACCACCCTTCAAGACCTGCCTAATGCTTTGCACATCTGTAAGAGTACACTCTTTAAGAGGTTCAAGGAAGGAAAAATCTGGCGTCATACGAATGACATAAAATCCCATTTGACACCACAAAACAAGATAGCTCGCGTGCGGTTCTGTCTCTCCATGCTAGAGGGAGTTAGCATGCCTCATGATCCTACTTTTCATGACATGACTAATGTCGTGCACATTGATGAGAAATGGTTTTGGCGGACTAGAAAGTCTCAAAAATGTTATTTGGCGCTGGACGAGCAAAACCCTGAGCGTACCATTAAGAATAAAAATTTCATTGAAAAAGTCATGTTTTTTGCGGCAGTTGCTCGGTCAAGGTACGATGATGATGGAAATGTGATATTCAATGGAAAGATCGGTATTTTCCCATTCACTCTTGTGGAGGCGGCAAAAAGGACAAGTTGTAATCGGCCAGCGGGTACGTTGATCACTAAGGCTATGACTAAAGTTACAAAGGATGTGAGTAGGCACTTCCTAGTAACGAAGGTCTTGCTTGCCATCAAACGGAAATGGCCTCTTGAGGATTTCGGAAGGACAATTTTCATCCAGCAAGACAATGCTAAAACCCAAGTATCGCTCGATGATGAAGTGTTCTGTCAGGTGGCACAATCTGATGGTTTTGACATCCGATTGATGTGTCAACCTCCAAACTCTCCGGATCTTAATGTCTTAGATTTGGGTTTCTTTGCGGCCATTCAAGCTTTATTTCAAAAGGGCATGCACAACAGCGTTGATGACATTGTTACTAAAGTAACAGAAGCATATGAGAATTTTCCCGTAGATAGATCCAATTGGGTGTTTCTTACACATCAGTCGTGTATGATGGAGATAATGAGAACTAAAGGGGGTCAACACTACAAAATTCCGCATATGAAGAAGCAGCAATTGGAGAGGACTGAAGAGCTTGTATTGTGACGTTGAACTTGTAGAAGATGCAATCCAGTTT
This sequence comes from Stipa capillata, assembly GCA_019208055.1. Classification (NCBI taxonomy): domain Eukaryota; kingdom Viridiplantae; phylum Streptophyta; class Magnoliopsida; order Poales; family Poaceae; genus Stipa; species Stipa capillata. Next base: position 143,725 of record JAGXJF010002680.1, read on the forward strand.
GTAAGTTAGCTTGTGTGGCTGTAATTTGAGTGAAATGTAATCGTCATATCTCAATGAGATGAATGATTTAATGTGACAGTAGGAGTTCTAAACATAACATGCACTGAAAAACTTTAGCCATCCAATTACAATCATCATACATTTAGAATAGAACTTTTTTGTCAGACTCAAACCATTGAGGAAAAAACATCTTGTAAAGTTCAATGGTAAATTCTTTATCGATCTCAGCGGCGGCTAACCGTGGCTCATCGCTGTCCATCACCTCGTTTTCCTGACCCAGTCCAGCGTTGGATTGCACGGTGACTGGGGCAACGGTGTTGCAGGCGTTGGCATGGAGGGCATTCGCTTCCTCGACGGTGGCATGTACGGCGTTGGCTTCCCTGGCGACCAAGGCAACGGTGTTGGCGCACTCGGCGAACTCCCCAGCTTCATGGCATATGTTCTTGAGCTCCTCAGCGAGAGAGCCAGCGGCATGCACCACACGTCTTGTGCATTCGACGAAAGAGCCGGAGAAGAGCGCGACGCCGTTCACGCACTCGCCGAGGGATCCGGCGACCTTTGCGACTCCGTTGGCCCTCACGGCGAGGGACCGGGCGACCTTCGCAACAGAGTTTGTGCTAGCGGCGAGCGACTTGGCGGACTGTGCGACTGCCATGGCGCTCTCGGCGAACGACTGCTGCTTCTCTCCGCCGTTGCTGCTTTCCACTCCGGCATCATCGTCGCTCCAGGGCTGGCTCTCCACTCTGGAGTCACCGACGAGCCCGTCTGCCATGCCGGCTTCCTATCTTCTCTGGCCTGATAGGAGTAGTTGATGGCTTGCTTCCATCCTTTCACATGCATGCAGGGAGTTGTAAGCAGTGTGAGCATGCATGGCATCCAAGGCGTTATTTGCTGCTGCTGCTGAGACGTCGTCCGTGCGATTATCAATGGAATTAACACCAGACGACAGCTATAAAAATAAAAATAGAATTTGCTCCTATGACATCTATAAAAAAACGGAGGGAGTATATATTTACCCAACACTAATTTATTTTCCCCACAGGCCGTTTGTGGAAAAATAACAAATATTAAGCATGACATTCTGAACCGTAAGTCCGCGATTAATAAATGGATTTACTTTTTTTTTGAGCGAACACGGAAAAGTGTTGGTGGATGCAGAGGGGGATACCAATCATTTGTTGGGCTGGCCCGGAAAAGCGCGATCCCCGAGGCCGGGGGATGCGACGCGGACGGGACCGAGTGGAAACGGCGTACCACCAACGCGATCTCCGAAACTGCGCTGCTGCACACCATTCAAGTGCCAAACGCCAAAGCCCAAGGAAACATGAATCTGACGCCTCGAACCCCGCACGCCGTCCACTGCTTACGGCTACACCACCTGACGCTGCCTGCTGGGCCCGCGACTTTCCGCCCTTTGGATGGCTGCCAGGTAGGTCCCGCTCTTAAGCCATTGCTTCCGATTCGCCACTTGCGTTATCTGTACGGAGGAGGTTAGCCTGCAGATTTTACGGTCCAAAAGAAGAGGGAAAAGACGATTCTCGTTTTCACAAACCACGAGTACAGCGGACACATACTTACATAGTTATTAAAAATGCAAGCACAAATCTCTTTTCTACATAAAGAAAAAGCACTTACATAATTAACAATGAAAAACAACCATTCTCATAATATAAAATTGAAATTAGAGAGTACTTAGGAGGTAATAAGTATATAACTAATTTTGAGTACGTTCTATCTTTATCTAGAACCATTGGATAAGACTTTTAAAATTAGATTAAATTTTTTTGGACCACTTAGATTAAAAGTATCTTGTCCTAAATCACATTTTTTATATTACTATAGATATGCATACACTTTTCATAATAAATATTGAAGACGGCATGAAGCATAAAGAAGATTGATAAAGTCACCACTCAATAGATATGCCCCTATCATTCAAAGGACAATCAGTTTAGTGAGACATAGGGAGTGGGTTTTGAGTCTCAGTAAACATCGAATACAACCATCTTTAACAACAACAAAATCAATAGCTCACCACCAAAACAATATCACCTCTATCTTAGGATATAAGGCATATTTTATTGAGTTAAGACAAGACTTTGCTCAACAATTATGTTAGTAATATGTGGTTTGTGTGATACAAAGTCACAATCATAAGTAACTATTTTCGAATACGAATCTAATGGCATCAATTTTATGTCACATAAATCACGTAGTATTAGAGTAATTGTTGGTAAAAGCTTTGTTTTAACTAAATAAAATACAACTTATATTATTTTTTAAAAGGAAAATATATTTAATTGGCACAATTTTTGTATGGAATTTGATTGGTGCGCATCACATTTGTTGCGCACAGATGTACAGGCCGTTTTGGAATATTTTCGGTTAAGTGAGGAAGGAATATGCGTGGCACAAACGCAAATGGAATGGAATAAACAGGTTGGTTCCAAATCGGATAGATCTCACAAACCCCTTTTTTATGGCATGGTACCGCATGGGAAGAGTGGGCCAGAAACTTCCTTTCATCAAGAGAATCCCAGTGCTCCAAGAAGGGAATGTATATCGGCGTCTATCACATATTATCACAATTCATATGGTAAACATCTCAGATCCATGCGAGATCAACACAGTAAGAGTCAGATTTATAATAGCAAACAGGAGCGATGGTGGTACATGGAAGGCAACATGATGGTGGCAATAATAAGCGCAGCCGTTTATCACGGTTATCAGGTCGAGTCAACAAAGAAGCAGTGCCTTTTTTCACTAAAAGTACTAGTGCACTTGGATAATTACACCCGTCTCCAGTGTGCTGAAACCGAGAACTCAAAAACATGTAATCTCCAGCACAAATCGAAATTTATTAAAAATATAAAGTGTATTTTAATTGATTAAAGATAAGATTTTAACCAATAATTACTCTATTTATATGCGATTTATGTGATATAAAATTATAATTATAAGAAAGTATTTTTAAATATAAATTTAATGATATTAATTTTATATTAAATAAATAAATTACATATTAAAAAAATATTATTGGACAGAGGGAGTATCTCTCTTGCGAAGTCGTTTGAGACGTCAATTCTGGGCCAGTCTACTACTATTCTGAAATACACAAATGCATATTTTACCTTCATTCATCCTGCGTCGTGTAGTGGATAAGAACACAAATAAGACTCGCACGCTTTTTTAGACATCGAAGCCGAGGGCATCAAAAGAAAGGACGAACAGAGGCCAATCCATCCCAATCATAGCACAGTTGTCATAGGAGTCACATGAACGGTAGGTAAAGATACTGGATCGCGGATCCGACGGCCTAGGTCCACCTAAAACCCTCCCTAAGCCAACCAGCCACACGAGGTTACACGACTCACACCACCAATCTTATTTAGAACGACACCACGACACGGACTCGACGACAGCGACGCCGACGGCGACTGCTGGGAGTTCAATGGAGGGGCAGCGGATCTAGGAGAGCTGGCCGCAGTCGGCGATGATGACGGGCTTGGAGGTCGTGCCGCTGCGGGACCCGACCTTCTCGATGTTCTTCACGACATCGATGCCCTCGACGACCCTGCCGAAGACGACGTGCTTGCCGTCGAGCCATGTGCAGGGCACGGTGCAGATGAAGAACTGGGAGCCGTTGGTGTTGGGCCCGGCGTTGGCCATGGAGAGGACCCCCACGCCCGTGTGCTTGTGGACGAAGGCCTCGTCGTTGAACTTCTCGCCGTAGATGGACTCGCCGCCGGTGCCGTTGCCCCTGGTGAAGTCGCCGCCCTGGCACATGAAGTCCGGGATCACGCGGTGGAAGGAGCTTCCCTTGTAGTGCAGCGGCTTGCCGCTCTTCCCCACGCCCTTCTCCCCCGTGCACAGCGCGCGGAAGTTCTCCGCCGTACGCGGCACGTCGTTGGCGTACAGCTCCATCACGACGCGGCCCGCCGGAGCGCCACCCACAGTCATGTCGAAGAACACCCTCGGGTTCGCCGCCATCTCGCGCGCTCGCCGGGGTCGGAGAAGGCTAGGGTTTTGGGATATTTTTTTGCAGGTAGGGGATTTTTTTCCTTTCGCTCCGGGCTGTGCGATCTGGCAGGGAAGGACCCGGTGCAGGTTAAATAGCCGGCTTGGTTCAAGGCGAGGGCCGCGTCAGCCGTCCGATCGGGACACGTGGCCTCATCAAGGGCAGTAAGAGCTAACCAGGGAGGTTAGGAGGTGAGGTTTGGGGAACCGTGGTTAGGTCTAGTGTTTGGTTCCCTGTAAGCGCTAGAAGCACGTGACCCTTTCCCACACAAGTTTCGATGACAGGTGGGTCCTGCATAGAGCTATCATGGGTGGTGGCCTGCAAAGTTACGTGGGCGTGGGGACCAGGTACGTGGGCCACGTATGTCATTAGGTGCGGGTAGATGCGAATGCCGTGTAAGATGTTCCTCAGTTCTGAAGAATCCTCAGTTCTTGATTACCGCGCGGGTGGTTTGGGTCGGGACTCTGGTTAGGGCGGATATTTTGTCTTCTCGGGTGCGCGTGGTCTTCCAGGACCGGGTGGTGCAGCGGGGGTGGGATTCTGGTGCGCGGTGTGTGGACCGGGTGCACGTGGTCGCGTGGTTGGGAGTGGGAGGAGGGGATATGCCGCGTCCCGGGGGGCGATGATTCCGGGTCGCGGGAAACGCACGGGGACCGCATGTGCAACTGGCCCGGGGCGATAAAATAACCAATGAAATATTAAATTAATTATTAGTCAAAACTTAAATTTAGATAACATAAATATGTCTTACATACCTAGACAAAAGAAGTAACACGTAACGAGGGGAATTCTGCCCTCTCAGGTCAAAATTTTGGCACCACAATAGGGTTATCACCACGATACATTCACCAGGCGTTCTTCTAATAACAAAAGAGAATAACGATCTATTTTCCTTTCCGGTGGAACCTTGTGCCTTAACTATTCTTCTCTATCTCCGACGGCGACACTTCTAGTACATTCTCTTCTTTTTTTGTCGCCGTGACCATTTTTTAAATGAAAGAGATGCATGCAATGGAACACTAGCCCATTGAATAGTAAGAAGCAGTAGCAACTCAGCTACGGCTGGCAGGGAATGCATGGGCTATGCTTTGGCAAAGCACACCTCTAACAAGTATAATGATCTAGCTTCTCTTGGCACCTAAGCTAACAAGTTGACCTAGCTCTTTCTGCCCTCCTCCCTCCTTTCCCTTCTCTCAAAGTCTTGACTTTTCCCAGATCTAGGCCTCCCCCCCCCCACCGTCACTAATTGGCATGCTCACCAACAGTGTGAAATTGAGGAGGCCAAACCCCCCTATAGCCTATATATTACTTAGACTAGGTATTTTCTTCTCCTTTGGTGCTCCTCCGGTTCGTGGCGTCCGCCTCTTCAAGTTGTCCTCGTCGGCGCTCGCCTCGCATGTTCTCGTCGTCGGTAGCTGATCTGGTGGCCCCCTTCCTCTATCAAGCAATCCTCGAAGCTTGTACATCTAGAGCCTCTTCCCCGCCTCCCCGGTGGGGCTCTTTTTGTTGTTCGATGTCTGTCTTTACCACTGCTACTGTCTCCACTGTTGCCTGGGTGTTTGACGGTTTCCCTCGTCGACTGGGGAGATCCGTCCCTCCCCCCGTACAGTTGGTGTTTCTCCAGGTCCGCTTTTTCGTCGAGATCCATCTTCTCCACCAACGGCAACCTCAACTTCTCGGTATCATGGTGTTCCATAAGGCTGCCCCCTTCTATGTATCTGGCTTGATCTAGTGTCAATCGCCTATCTTCCTGTCACTCCTCCTCTTTTGGGGCGACATGGTCCTCCCCCTATTGTGCTAGAAGATCTCCAAATCAGGTGCATCCGGGTCGATCTAGGAGGTTGTCAAGGTTGAAGGCCATTTCTTTTGAGTCCCCTACAATTGGTGTGGCACCCCTGGGTTGATCACCGGTGGCTTCATCACCTGTGTCCGATCCCCTCCGCCACCTTGTACTAACTCCGATGTGGAAGCCTATGCTCCCTATTGCCCATGGTGGCCATCTATGAAGGGAAATCACTTGAATGTCCCGGGCATGAAGACATGAGCTCCCCGTTCGCTACTGACGGCTGTGTCCCTGGTGAGATCAACTGCACAAGGACGTGTTTGCATTTAATCTTTTGTATCCAAGGACCTCTATATAATATGGAAAAGTCCCTATGTAATTATTTTTCTTTTCTTTGGACTTATTTGTAAAATCATAGTATACCAAACCTCTTTAATAGGATCCAGCATCTTCTAAGGCCAGAGAGCCTTTTCGTGTAAAGAAAAGTCAATAAAACTAGATAAAGTAAACCGTCCTATGATAGTAAGTGCCTCTTTGGATTGTAGGATTTTAATCTATAGAAATTTTTTCTATGGAGGCTCTTTCGATCAAAAGAGTGAGGCCACTACAATTCCTATGGATTGTATTTCTACACCCCAATTCCATATGATTCCTAACAAGAGGTTAGACCTCGTGAATTTTTTTTCTTTGCGTCTTGCATGCATCTTTTCTCTCTTTAAATTCCCGTAAAATTCATGTGTAGCATCCAACAAGATATATTTGTAAATTCCTGCGTTTTGGGTTCCTGCAGAATTTGTGATGTCTTTTCTATTTCTGCGTTTTTAGAATCCTGTGTTTTTGAAGAGGCTCAAAAAAAGATGGCAACATGTACCAAGCAAATTGCATGCAAAAGCCTCGCCAAGGAAAAGGAAAAACAAACATCGTCAACCGTAATCACACAGGTCGCTTGTTTAAAATTTGATAGATTCGATTTCGCTCTTTCCATCTCCGTTCCCCTACGCGGCGGAATCTCAAAAATCTGTTCAAAACGCGCTCTCCATGCGAATCATGTCCATACACATCACCAAGAACAGCTGGCTGTTCGTTCAAGTAGAATCTCGGGGATGCTAATTGCTAAAGGTGGGTACATCATTTCCCGTTTCTTATTATTCCTTGTGGTTTGCAGCATACGAGTTGTCAGGCTGCGACCAGTGATTCCAACTGTCATCTTCAGGATGGATATTATACTGAAGAAGAGAACGACTAGCGTTTCGTTATACAGGGCGCTCTGGATTCTTGATGACGTACCAGGGCTGCAATTGTAATGCAAAAGGTGCTGGATTCGATTTCCCTTGCCCTTCTCCTCTGCTCCCTGACGCGGTTGCGTTTGGAACCTCAAAATCCTTTTGAAAACGGCTCTCTTCCATTGCGAATTCTCCTGTCCATGCACATCTTCAGAAGGGAAAACACCTGTCCATTCACTCGAGCAGAATCACGGGGGATACCAAAAGGTGTGGTACATCGTTTTTTTCCTTTTTCTGCATCCCATTTTGCAGTTGCAAGGCGCATAGCATTTTAGATGAGCTGTGCGAATCTGTGATACCAATTGTCATCTTCAGGATAGACACTGCTGCGCTTGAAATGGCCAATCACAGTAGCAAGAAGGTGACTGAGTAGTGTATAGAAGCGCTCCAGCTTCTGAAGTTGCTACACCCCGGTTGTTTGACTAAGTGACTCCAGCCTCTGGAGTTAGCCTCGCTGAACAGGCACTAGCACCGGATGCAACAACTAATTCAGCCTGTGTAGTACAAAACATTTTTACCTCCCAACACTTCCACCAAAATCAAGACCCATCAACCGTTAGACATATAAACACTGAGCTTGCTCTCATTGCCATTTCTATTCAGAATCTTATTCTTTCACACCCCCAAGAAATTAAGCGAGCTCATCTTTTAATTGGACGTAATTAGCAGGCGCTCTGTTTTTGCATTAAGTAAGAGGGAACAACAGGCTACAAATGCTGGAACTGCCTAGAGGCAGGAAAAGCAAAGCGTAAGAAGAAGAAAACAGAACACCCCGACTCTGCACAACAGCAGATCGGCTGTACAAAATCCTAGATTACGTGCCAAACGCCTCCCCAAGCAGGTTGATGTCATCTCGGATTAGGCTAGCTACAGTGGCCGGGCTCACCAATTTCTCTTCAAAAAATTATTCTGTTTCGCTATTTTCAAATGTGTCATGCAACGCAACAGGCCAGTAAGATAACCTTCTTTTGTTCTGCAGTTGCTGGTCGTTTATTCACATAGCTTGCAAGCATCATTGTGTGGCCACTCCCGGGCTCTTAATCGATCTGCAGTCCAGTTTCACGTAACAAAAGATAAATTAGGATTCTCTAAACTATGGTTCCGTCTGGCATTGCGGTAGACGGTTAGTTTAAAGCATCTTTTTTAATGTCCCTGTAAAAGAGAGAAAATCTTATTTTAACTAATAAAAATTTCTCGAACTAACTAGATTTCACAGTTAGTTGACGTATATCAACCACAAACTAAACCTATAAAATGGTGATCTTTAAGGAAAAAAAACCTAATGCTCAACTGGGCAGCCATGTAAATTTACATATATACCCTTGTAATCAGGTTAAGAAGGTATTTTACTAAGCACGAATAAATACAATGATTTTATCTAAGGTTGTAAACCCTTGTTTGGAGGATGATGTGGAGGGGTGACGGAGACAACTATTGTAGACGCCAAGCGAAGGCGTGCAGAGGAGATCCGGCGCCGTCAGGGTCGGGCGGAGGAGCTCCCGCACCGTCAACATCGGCGTCGTGGTCCGGCGACCTTACTGCGGATGATCGGCGCCGGCGCAGACCCAGCCAAAAACCGGCTCTCGAAGCGTCTCCCTCACTAACAAATGGCAAGCTTGTTCATGCCACCCAAAGCCCAAATAGGCCCACGGGCGAGCCCATACTGTTCGCAGGGTAGCGCCTCGCCGCTCCGCCGTCGCGTCCGCGCCTGCGCCTCGCCGCTTCCCCGCGCTCTCCGCTCCAGCGCAGCCCCCGTTTACCAGGCTCTCCCCGCCTCCGTCGATGGGCGGTGGGAGGAAGCGGCGCCGCCGCGACGGCTCGGAGGCGCCGGCGATCCACCCGCGCAACCGCTACGCCGCCGCGGCGCCGGATTTCGCGGCGCTGGCGTCGCTCTACCCCTCCTTCGCCCCCTTCGTCTCTGTCTCCTCCCGAGGCCGCGCGTCCGTCGACTTCACCGACTTCACCGCCACGCGCGAGCTCACGCGCGTCCTCCTCCTCCACGACCACGGCGTCAACTGGTTCGTACAGTTCGCTCCATTTCCTCCCGCCCCTTCCCCTGAACCCTAAGCTGCCTTCGCTCGTTGCCACTCCATTCGCAATTGATTCAGCTGAGTCGTTTAGCTCTTTGATGTTGTTCTGCTGGAGAATTGCTTCGGCGCTCCTGAATTCAACGTATTCGGGCATCAAGCTCAACACGTTGCTTCTCAGTTTCAAGCACCTGTATTTGATAGACCTATCGTTTTATGAATTGCTGATGATACTCTCGGAAGTCAGAAGTGACATCGGAGCTCGGGAGGTCGACAATTCTGTGTACATTTCAGCGTTTTGTACCAATATAACTTTTAGTAATCTAAAGAGATCATTTGAGTTCTCTTGCTACGGTACTTGCATAATACAACACACACGGTGGAGTTTTTTTAAAAGAAAATCCCTGCTGAAAAGGCTCGTGACAGGAAGTGTACGCTGCTTATTGTCTTATGTTGATTTCATGAGCAATTCCATTTGAGAACTTCTGCAGAGAGAAGCCATCGATCATTGTAAACAATGTTGTTGAATGTACATATTACATGCCATAACTAGATGTCTGTACTCTTACACTTTGGTTGTAGTGCTGCATTGTATGTTCATTCAACAATCTCAAAGGCAAGCTATGCATGTTGCTGCCTTGTTAATTCGTGATGCTCTGTAAAACCGAGCATTTCTTTTCCTGCCAGACATTTCAGTAGAATATTCTGCATGATTTTTCAAGGGTTGATGAGTTGATTGGTTGATATAGAAAACTTGTATAACCAGAGTACGAATAACCTTTTTTTTTCTTAACCAAAATGTTAGCTGCCATATTTGCTAACAATAAGAGACAGTTGATCTAAAAAAATCCATTGAAGTGCACACACTACTTTTTCATATGTTTTTTTGCTAATTATCGTGTAATACGGTTTGTGATCAATATCATGATTTAATATATGAACATGATATATATCGCTACTACTGTCAGGTGGATTCCAGATGGACAACTTTGCCCTACTGTTCCAAACAGATCCAACTACATCCACTGGATTGAGGATCTTCTCTCGTCCGATCTTATACCACCAATATCCAGCTCGAGTGAGATGGTGAGGGGCTTTGACATAGGCACAGGTGCCAATTGCATCTACCCTCTCCTTGGGGCATCTTTACTGGGCTGGAGCTTTGTTGGATCTGGTATGCTTTTGTTCCTGTGCACTAGGAAGTTTCATGAAGCATAAACTAGGTGTTGCTTAGTAACTTACTTAACTTAGAAAGATGTATGCTCAGTTGGCCTTTCTTTGTATTTTTATTTTTTCTTTTACTGGAACACCCTTTTGTTTGTAGATGTGACTGATGTTGCTCTTGAATGGGCTAAGAAGAATGTGGAGAGCAACCCACATCTAGCCGATCTAATTGAGATCAGAAATGCAAATGAAGTACCCTGTTCTTCTGAATCTGAAACAGTTGCTGGGGAAGCACTCAGGGAGAACGCTTTAGAACCAGTGGACGATGTAGTGAGGTCAATACCACCTATCCTTGTGGGTGTTGTGAAGGATAGTGAGAGCTTTGACTTCTGTATGTGCAATCCACCTTTCTTTGAGAGCATGGAGGAAGCTGGCCTTAATCCAAAAACTTCATGTGGTGGAACTGCTGAAGAGATGGCTTGTCCTGGTGGTGAGCTGACCTTTATAACACATATAATTGAAGACAGTGTTTACCTTAAGAACTCTTTCAGGTGATTCAAATCTTATCCTACGATGGTTATAACATGTTGTATTTTTGTGTTGTTCACAATGTTTCTGAATTTTTTATTTAGGTGGTTTACATCGATGGTTGGCAGAAAAGCAAATCTAACATTATTAGTATCAAAAGTTCGTGAAGTTGGGGCATCAGTTGTGAAAACTACTGAGTTCGTGCAAGGTCAAACAGCTAGATGGGGCCTTGCATGGTCATTCATTGCTCCAAGAAAAATGGTTATAAGATCCAGTACACCAGGAAAAGTCCACCATTCCTTTGTGCTTCAGGTTGGCATCATATCACCTATTGTTCCTTGATCATGCATTTTGTCGCTTATAGTTCCATAAATTTGTGCATTTTTTCCATTAATAAGCCTAACTCAAATTTGCTCTACCTTTGGTTTTAGTGGTTTCGGTCATAAGGTTGCTGTTCTTCAATACATGCTTTATCTTTGAGACAACTACCTTCTTTACTTCTCCTTGTCATTGGGACCATGGATCGCTGCATCGAAAATAGCATTTAATTAGCATGTTTTAAATTTTCAGATTTTTATTTTTGACCTGGCTTAAATGTCAACATTATTCATAACATTTCTTCATCCCTGTTGACCTTGTAATAAGGTTCAACTAAAACTGCTTGCTAGCCTGACATAGAAATTTATCTGTCTCCTTTCTTCCCATTCTTTAAAGAGCTAACCTATATTCTTACCTCTACCATTTTGCACTTTAGCTCCTGTGCTTCAACATCTGTCCTTTACATAATGAAATTCAGGGTCTTCGACGAGAATATGGTGCATTCCAGGTGCTGAAGTCAGCTGAGACCTTTTTCTGTGCTTCTAATCTATCATGCAAAACCGATTCTCTGTCATTTTCTATTGATGTAAGAATCTTTATTAGCCTGCCACTTATTCTTTTCCTTAAATTATATCAGGACATGTATCCACACTGATTATCATTTTTATTTCTGTGAAATCTTAGTATGCCAATATCTTGTTAAGGGTTGTATGAAATATTATTTTAGGTTACATTATCAGATGAGAAGACTCAGGCTGCAATCTTGCATAGTGATGATTTTTCTGGTTCTGCCGAAGACAACTCTAGAAAGCTGCATAATACTGTTACAGGAACATCCTTCCGTATTTCGGTATGTTTATAACACATTGTATATTATTTATCTGCTACCTATTTCGACATACCTTCACAAACAATTTATCACGGTATTTTTTCTTGCATAGGTGTTTGAACAGATGCCGGGCGCACTGCTAATCAGAGGTTCATTGTTGAATAAAGCACTGTCAGGTACCCTTTGTTCTTAATGTGAAAAATGTCACATTTCTTGGTCCAAACATGCAGAACACCTATTTTGTTTTCTTCAGGAGATGACATGCTTACATTTTCTTGTTCTTATAATTTTATGTTTAGTTGTAATATTTTTTCCCATACGGGTCCAAACCTAGATTCCATTCCATTATAACGGAAAGAGAGTTCAGGACACAAGTTGACCACATGAGCCAGCAGACGTACAGAGTTACACCAAACAACCAGTAGTCTGGAGGCTCTGGACAACACTCACCAACGCAAAATGGAAACTACCAAAGTTCAACAAAGTTTTCACAGCCGAACAGAGATAGCAGCATTCGAGCCTTAACACAGGAACATCCTAACACCACGGGAACATAAACCAAGCAAATTTGATCATTGGTGATCATTGGGATACGTCCTCCATATCTTGCATATTCAAGCACTCGCATCACTTGCAGAGAATCCTCCTCCTGGACTGCTTGAGCATGCTGCTGCAATGCTTCCTCTTGAATTCTTTCTGCGCCTGCAATGATGGCCTCCTTCACCTCCTCCTGTTGCAAACCTGCCCATTATACTCTCTCCATCCATAAATGTAAGGCACACACGCTTTCCAAGATTTATTTTTGACTAAGAATTTGTTTAATAATATGTGGATTACACGATACAAAATTGATGTAGTTGGATTCATATTAAAAAGCATTTTCCAATGGTATCGATTTTGTATCATGTAATTCACATATCATTGAATAAATTGTTGGTCAAAGATAAATTTTGGAAGCATGTGCACCTTAAATTTCTGGATAGAGGGAGTATATAACTACACCCACTTCTCCAATCTAGCGCACATAAATGCTGGGGCTGTTTGTGTCTTCTTCCCGTTCTTTGCATGAAACACTCTACTAGTGTTAAGGCTGAAGGTCTAGACATGAAATCTAAAACTTGATTCTTGATTTCTACTTTCTCCTGCATGTCCGGAGGATGGGCCTTGCTTTTGAATATGTGAGCTGATGCTTTTGCAGCGTGATATACACTGTGTTCTACTGAAATCTGCTGATGAAGGTAGACATTTTGATCCACCAATGTGGTGCCAAATGTACAGTCTGACATGAAAATGCTGTAATATGTGCCACTTTGCCAAGCTGGGTTGGTCCTATAGTCATAAAAATGGTGCTGCGAATTGTTGTGTATCCAGTAAAGAGGAGTGACAGCGGTACTGATGCCTAGCTGGCTCTAGCATATGACATGAAACTGGCTCTGGACAGCTGCTAGTGGCTAATCGCACGACGATGGAGGCATAAATGACACTTGGACGTCCTAGGGACCATTGGGAGAGTTGGCTGGTTGGTCTGTAGGAGGCAGAGCCTGTAGATACGGATCATATGGCATGTTGGTTTTGCTTTATTACTGACCGTCCTTGCCTTTTCTGATACAATTATTCAGATTGTGCAGAGAAGTTAATCAAGGTCTAGATAATAGGACAAACATACAAGAATCTATGGATGATCCCGTGGTTGAATAAGATATTTACTTCTCATATTTCGATTGCATGAAGGCAGCGTAGGGTACATGATGCTCTGTGCATTCACATCATATGTGCATTGAAGTGAGTATCCTGCTAATTCCTGCTCTAATACCAACGGATTCTAAAACCAATAACGTTTCCGACCAGGCAGCACTTCCATATGATAATATCTCATATATATATATATATATATATATATATATATATTGCATGATAACTTCTATAGCTTACTAGCAATACACAAAGGTCCAGCGTTTTTGTTATGGTGACAGTGACACTGAATCATTGATACTCTTTGCAGGTTCCTTCTCATCATTATTCTCACAGCTCGAAGACACATTAAAGATGGAATTCCTCAGTAAGGCCCGGTAGTTCAAGGCCATCCACCATGAAGATCTTAATCATGAACACACTGATCAGGCTAATGTCTGGGTGACCTCTGCTCGTTTAAGTCTTTTGGACGCCAAGAGATGCGAAGCGTCGGAATCATGAGACAGCAATGGTCCGGCCGGTAGCCACAAGCAGGAGGCGCTGAGCTGTGAATCTGTGATGAAAATAGCAGCTTGCACTACATCAATGACATTTGTTGATGCCCTGGACTGGAGGTTACGTTGGCGCGGTGCTTGCAAGCATGTTAGTGTGCTGGCTCTCCGTTGCTTGTCCGAATCTGGAAAACGACTCAACGATGCCGTGCGAGAGGGCCTTGCTCTATCCAGATTCGGCAGTGACACCCACAAAATAATAAACCTCTTTTTTGTGCGACGTTGGCTGTGACTGGCATTGTTAGATGCTCGGAGCTGTATCCAAATCCTACGTAGACATACCCCGTATTTTGGCTCCAGTGGGGGGAATCCTTGAGCTTGAGTGATGCAGGAAACCTTATTCGTGTTGAATTTGCTTTCTGCTCTCTCTTTTCGGCAGTCGTTAGGTTGTTTCGCCTTGGAGTTAGTCTCTCTATCTAGTTTTTACCCACCAACAGCAATGGCTTTATTGCATTACGAAGTTACCTTCGCGCTTAACTTGTTCTTATGGGTATGGCACGGGGATTAAGTGTGTGTTTTAGATCTTGTTTGGTTAGGTTTTTTAATATCTTTCTACTGAAAAAAGTTATAGTTCAATCAAACTGTCAATTTTGGAGTAGTTTTTGTCAAAATTGGCTGTGGATTTGGCAGTGTAAATTTAATTGTTTGGAAAAGCTATCTTCTTGTAGTTTTTTGTAATGTGTTGAAGTTTCAGGACTCGTTTCCTAAAATGTTGTAGATAGTTTAGATTAATTCAAAACTATATATTTACTTTCTCACAGTCACAACAGCTTTTCTAAATAGTCAACCAACAACAGTTTTGTTAACAGTCACAGTTCAACCAAACATGTCTTTACAGCTTGTTTGGTTCAAGGGAATTGAAGAGAGGGAATGGGAGTTTAGAGGTGCTGAGTTATAAAATCATCTGTTTGGTTGGTGGACATGGGAATTTAAGAGGGATGAGATATGAGAATTAAGGATCTAACTCCCACCATTTTAATAACATGGAGGGAGGTGGGAATTGGGAGAGAATTGCTCTCAAGAAAATATCTCAACCCTTCATCATAACTTATGTTATCATTTATAAACTAATTTCTTATGACTTCCCACTAACTAAACAAGGGAAGAAACTTCTCTCCTAAATTTCCACTAGTAATTCTAATCATATACTCTCCAAACAAGGGATTGGGACTAAAAATCAACTTCCCACTAATCTCTCATAAACTCCCTCCTCCAAACTCCTATTTCTCTTTCCTAATGTAGTCAAACAAGCTGTTAGAGTATCTCTAGCAGAACCTCTATATTTGACCCTCCATATTCCTATATGGAGGGTCATCTAAAAAATTCTCTCTTCATATCATTCCAGCACTCCAATAGAATATTCATTTTTCATCCTACATATTCTACTCTCTCGCTTTGCCAGATGGATCCTATTTCATAGTCATATAGAGTGATTGAGATGGAAGCTCTACCGCTAGAATAGCGTGTGATAGAAGCTGTGCTGAAAGGTAAATTTTAGTATCCAATATGAAGATAGACGGCTATACGAAGATTATGCCGGAGGAGATGCTCTTACGAGGTAAAAAATGTGAGTATCACTGGAATGCTGAAACCTGACCTGCGGGTGGCCCACGGTCATAATTAGTCTCCACAAGACCACAGGAACAACCAGCGGCTGCCTCCCTGGCGCGGCCGCCCCACCCGTGCACAACACAACCGCCTCCTGACACGTGGGGCGCCCACACGTGCGACGCCAGGCCCCACACGTCAGTCAGCTGCGCGTCCACGCAGGCCCGACCCAGCTCGCCCGTCCGTCCAAACCCCGGGAGCAACCGGAGCCGTCCGATCAACCCGCGGCTAGCTTTCCTCGTATACCCCGCCGCGCCTATAAATAGGCAAGCCTTCCACCTTCCCGAAGCAGATAAGATCGCGCACGCGTGAAGAGTTTAAGAAAAAAAAAGAGGAGGAGGAGGAGAGAGGAAATTACCCTAACCCTAGGCAGGGTTTCGGCGGCGACTCGATGGCGATGGCGGCGAGGCAGAAGGGCACGGTCAAGTGGTTCAACGACACCAAGGGCTTCGGCTTCATCTCCCCCGACGACGGCGGCGAGGACCTCTTCGTTCACCAGTCCTCCATCAAGGCCGACGGCTTCCGCTCCCTCGCCGAGGGCGAGCAGGTCGAGTTCGCCGTCTCCGAGGGCGACGATGGCCGCACCAAGGGCCGTGGACGTCACCGGCCCCGACGGATCCTTCGTGCAGGGCGGCGCCGGTGGCGGAGGCGGGGGAGGCTACGGCTCCCGCGGCGGCGGCGGATCTCGCGGCGGAGGAGGCTTTGGCGCCCGCGGTGGGGACGGATCTGGGAGCTACGGTGGTGGCTGGGGCGGCGGGAGGAGATCTGGCGGAGGACCCGGTGGAGGCGCCGGAGGGGCGTGCTTCAAGTGCGGGGAGCCTGGCCACATGGCCAGGGACTGCTACATCACCGGCGCAGGCGGCGGCGGTGGAGGTGGAGGAGGAGCCGGCGGGCGGCTG
The DNA here is from genome assembly GCA_019208055.1 of Stipa capillata. Classification (NCBI taxonomy): domain Eukaryota; kingdom Viridiplantae; phylum Streptophyta; class Magnoliopsida; order Poales; family Poaceae; genus Stipa; species Stipa capillata. Next base: position 160,425 of record JAGXJF010002680.1, read on the forward strand.
CTTCAAGTGCGGTGAGATGGGACACCTGGCTAGGGACTGCTTCAACGGCGGCGGTGGCGCTGGAGGCGGAGGTGGTGGCGGCGGGGCCTGCTACAACTGCGGCGAGCCCGGCCACCTGGCGAGGGACTGCCCCACCAACGGCGCGTTCGGCGGCGGCGGCGGCGGCGGCGGGAGGTACGGCGGTGGAGGAGGTGGAGGCGGCGGCGACCGCTCTTGCTACAACTGCGGTGAGCCCGGTCACATCGCCCGCGACTGCACTAAGTGAGGGATCACCCGATCTCTCTATAGATCTCGCTTAAATATCTCTCCAAGTCAGTCGTCCGGTCTTAGTTTTGCCGATCTGAGTTCGAGCGCCTGCTTCCTATAAGGAGCCGCTTCTTTTTTTCTTTCCTCCCCTTTCTGCGATCGTAGGGGAACTCGTCGTGTGGTGCTTTTGCTATGAATTGGTCTCGTCTCGTTAGTATCAAGATGTGATGATGGATTGGTAATTTGTGTGGTCGAGGAGATGACAAAAGATCTCCTTTTTTTGGTTTACTCTAGAAGTAAAAGATGATTATTGTCTCTCTGCTATAAATTCTTTTTGTCAGATCTAGACCACTATGCCCTGTTAATTAAGTACGATTAAGTAGTACTATCATCTGTTGAGTTGGTGTTGAGTTATCAATTATTGCAAAAGTGAAGTTTTGTTTGGGTGTTGGTGAGCATGCCGTAGTTCTGTTTGGAGCTGAAAGTTACTGCTGCTGCGGTTTTGGAATCTTGGGGTGACACGGGTGCCAGTTCCTCGACCATGGGGTGTCATGCTCTGTCTAATGTTCTTTTGGACTCATTTTGTTGGCTAGTATTAGTTGCATTGTCAGCATGGTGTGTGGCTATGTTCATTAGAAGTTCATCTAGGATCTATGGAGATATAACTTAACAAAGATCTTGCTGTCTGGCCAATGCATTTTATGAATTCAACATGTGATTCTAGTTTGGACTGCTGTTGTGAACACCGAAATTGTCATTGACGATCAAACATTCTGTTTAAAATATACGGTAGCTTAAATTATGTATAGACATCAGTTTGATTTACCTCAGGATTTATGTGGTACTAGTTGCCGGCTTAGATGCAACATTAATTTTGCTTGGTAGAGATGTTTTCAACTTACTGGGTGAAATAAGGAAAAATGACAGATTCTCGCTGAAGTTCCACCTGATCCCCAAGTGTTTTTCACGACAGTAACTCTGTGTGCTTGATAACCTGTATTATCCTGACATGGATATCTCTCCTGATACATAATACTATGCTGTGTTTGGTAGCATGTATGTGCTGAGATATGCTAAGTTGAGATGTTGTTTGGCTGCCTGTATGAGTTAGGACATGCTAAGCTGAGAGTGTGTTTGGTACCCTGTATTTCTTTGAATTTAGTTACCTCCTCCATATGATGGTGAGGATACCACCACACTAGTTGTACTGAGAAAATAATTTTGCACACCATTTTAGCATCAGAAAACATATTTATGAAACATTTTAGCAATATTTTTACATCAATAACATATTGCATTAAATAGGAAATTTTAGCAGAAATCTAACACCATAAATCAAATTTTAGCGCAATTTTAGCAAATCCATATTACATATATAATAGTTCAACATCCATAATCATCTATATTACATATAATAGTAGCTCATCATCAAATCTAACTTAGTAAAACAATGTCCATACTTCATATTGGAGGGTTACATATACCACCTCGCACATGCATATTTCACATGGTAATGCTAGTAACGAGGCTGATACATTATCAGATTTGAGCAAATCATACGAACTCACAAAAGATCAGGATTTTTTGCTATGAAACGTTGAACGAATGCAACCCGAACATCCTCTTCCATTTTCATGAAATTAAGGCATTTCCCCTAATTTCTGTCAAATGATCTAAAACAGCTAAGCGATGGTTAAGAGGAAAAATCTTAAGGTCCATGATGGCTTTGTACAAACCAACTGGTCGGTCTCCATGCATTGTGTACTTGATAGCATCTGTCATTTCACGCACATCATCAAAATGTTAAACTAAGTAGACTCAACTTCATCCAAAAAAGAGGACTTCTTCCTCTTTTTAGTTGAACTAGATGGTGAAAGAGTAGTTGTCGAAAGCCCTTCAATACCAAAATCAAACCTGATAGTACCAACATCCCCTTCAAATCCCTCATTACTATCTTTGCATGAGCTCTCCACATCAATAGAAACTCTCAACGGCTCATTGGACCCCATTACAAACTTTCATGTAGTTTGCCTAGTGCTGAAGATGACTTTCATATATCCATAATTTTCAAGTGGCACGTTCGGGAACTCAGCATCCTTAGGATGATCCTGCAAATAATAGATTTGAACTATTAGGTTATGTTGATAGAATTAGAGAAATAAAAGTGAACATGTATATACCAACCTTAGTGTGACCTAAGTAATGTTGCTCTTCTAGCACAATCATGTTATTGTCATCTTTTCATAGTGCCCCACTAAGGTCTCTTAACTGACTAATTTTCACCCACCTTACACGCCACTTGCGAAGATGATTGTGCACTTGCGTGATAGACACATGAATTCCTATGTATTCACTCAAAGACTTTGAAACTTGGTTAAGGTGTATCTCTTTGAATCATTTGTTGAGATGGGTAGAGTCCAAAACAGTGCCTTCTTTGAAGAAGCCCCAGCACTCTCGGAGCCATCCTCACCATGTTGAGCCATCTGCACTGACATACATCAAAATTACACATTTTAAAAACAACTATCCTGATTTACTCACGAAATATCAGATTTTAACATCGAGTTTACAGATTTCAGCAACAAATATAATGATTTCAGCAATAATTATCCTTATTTTCAGCAACAAATATCATATTTCAGTATTTAAAAACACATTTTGGCAACACATTCATCCTTATTTCAGTACCAAATAACATAGATTTTAGCACATTACACATTTGAGTCCCATCAATTGCACTACTACAGTCCTAATTAATAAACACAAGCACTTGTTAATATATTTTGAACTATTGAATTAGTGGCATTTGAAACTTCCACCTCTCTAACAAATAAAATGCATTCAAGAAGTAATAAGGTACATAAACACTTTTTGAACTAAGAAGAATATATATCAATCTAAGTACACTGTTCTCCTATAAATAAAAGTAGCTTGTTTTCATTTGCAGTACACCTTTAGACAGATGCAAAGCTCCTGAGGTCATTCACAACTACTAACAAAATCATGGACTTCTTTTCTCAATAAAAGTATAGGTCATGTGAAGATTTCAGCACCACATTGAACTTCTATTCTCAACAGAAGCTCGTGATGCAAACCATACTAGTATAGGAAATGATGGAGGCACTACACCACAGTCTCAATACCGTAACCTGCATCAAACAACAGTGTCCAATCTGATGCATACCTCAATTCTGAAGTAAACAATGCATCAAACAATTCGGTTTCAGTACTGTAACCTGCATCAAATAGCTACAATGTGGACTACGAATTGCAATTGCAAACTACCAATGAGCAAAACAACAATCAATGCTAGTATCCTGATCAGTGCTACTACCAAACCAAATTAGTCAGAACAGCTGCAGGAAGGACGGTAGAGAGAGAGGAGGGAGGGCAGCGCCATACGTACATCGGCGGGTGCACGGCGACGACGACCAAGCGGCGCTGCGGGATGCCGAGGCGAGGGAGGGGGCATCGAGGGGGAGGGAGGCGACGCCGACATGGACGGACGCCGAGGTCACGGAAGCGGCGTCGGGGCGGACCGGACGGAGGTGGCGTCGGGTTAGAGGAAGGCGGCGTCGGGGCGGACCGGATGGAGGCGGCCTCGGGTCGGAAGAAGGCGGTGCCGGGGCGGACCGGAGGCACGGGCAGACGGGGCGTCGGGGTGGACCGGACGGAGGCGGCGGCGGGGCGGACGGAGGCGGTGTGAGGCGCCGTCGGGGCGGAAGATCTGCGGGGCAGGGGAGGCTACGGCGGGTGGTGTGCGAGTCAAGGACGGACGTGGCCTCGGGACGGACCAGACTGAGTCGGCGTCGGCAGATCTGCGGGGGAGGGGAGGCGGCAGCGGGTGCTGTGCACTTGGGGAAGGGGAGGCACACGCGGTTGCTGTGCGAATGGGGGAGGGGAGGCGGCGGCGAGTGGTATGCGATGGGAGAAGGTGAGACGCGCTGCGGGAGGGAGGAGAATCCTAGCGGGGATTTTTGGATGCACTCAACGGGACGACGGGCTCAATAGGGCTCTTTTTTTCGCGTTCGCGAGCAAAGCCGACTAGGGAAGCTCGATTTTTTGGTTTGTGATGGGCATGGCTGAGGAGCCCTTTTGGTATGAGGTGAACATGACCCTAATTAACATGCAACTTATCAAATACCCTTAAAACTGCATGAGATAAGATACTCTAAGAAGAAACATCCTACCAAATACATCCTCTATGAAGCCCAACTCCCGCCTGTGATCTCTTGTTCCTCAGCATTATGTTTTGGGTAGAGTATGGATGTAGGGTTCATGTGCAGCACAGTTGGTTGATGGGACTGAAGGAAACAAAAACAGACTGGCCTGGCAGCTGAAGTTAATACTCCTAATCTGGTAGGTATTGCTGGTGCAATGGACCGAAGTACCCCACGTAGCAGATTTCATTTTCATGGGAAAAATAACACCACTGCCTCGGTCTGTCGGTGCTACCTGTCAGCACAGGGCATGTGCCGATAACCTGAAAGCAATGAATCAGGGGGGCAGGCTCTTTCTCGTGCTCAACTTTTTACTGCTGCTGCTGCTCCTACAGTATTGCTTGCCTCTGCAGTTCCGTCAGTGGCTCGTCTCCCCACCCTTTCCTATCCACGTCCTGTGCTTGCTTTTTCCCGTACTCCAGATGGCATGACAAACAAAAACGATGCTGTAGCTCCTTTCCCTCTTCATCCTTTTCTTAATCACCTCTTTTTGAAGGACAAATCATTCTTGTCATGTGGCCGTCCAACAGCAACATAAGCGAGAACCAGTCGCAAAGTTCTTACCATTGTTCTTCTTGCATGATAATAAAAGAGAGATCGGATGATGTGAGCCGTGCAAGGTGCGAGAGAGATTGTTCTTATTCCAGTTAGGCGATAGTATGATAGTAGCCATTACACTTCTCAAGGGAATGGAAATGGGATTAGCCCCGTACAAGATTGATGAGGCATGGCATCTTATCGTATCGTTTTCCCCCTTCTCCATTTTTATTTGAGCTGCTTTACTTTACATGATCGAGATGATATGTATCGCATCTGTGCCCGATCGGCGAGCTAGATTTTATTCTCCTCCTAGTCCTAGCAGGCTAGCAGCCCATCAACCTCTATCATGTGCTAATCCACAGATTGCCCATCCCTGCGCCACAGGGATTCTGCAAAGCACAACTTTAACCTTGTAAAGCATAATAAAACAATAATATTACGAAAGTACCTTTTGAGACAAATCAACGGATACAATTCTCAAGTACCGAATATTTATAAAAATATAGGTAATTAAAAATTTGAAAGTTTGACTAACCTATCTGAAACATCATCTCTTTTTTTTTACACAAGGGAGTATCATCATACAGGTTGTCGCTTCGCAGACAACATGCGACAACTGAAACTTTTGGTTAGATCAGACCGTGACGCTAATGCCACCTGATCCTTGGTACCCGCTTCGCCGATCATCGACGATGGCCGACACCCCATTTTGGCTGCGGCTCGTGACGCCGGTATTTGTTGCGAAGCTGCAGCACGATGGAGTAGGATGATCATCGGGGTCAGCGACTGCTATGCTCCGCGGATGAACGAACACGAGCATTCCGCCAATGTGCCGCACGCTCTCAAACAGATGTGCCAACTGAATGGAGAACTTTATGACCTCTGGTACCGCAACAAAGAACAACCGTTGATCGTTCAACGGCTAAACATTGTTAATCATCCTTCTTCACAACAAGAAAATAAGACGAAAAAGCAAAGAACAACTCATTGTAAACCTTTTCCTGATTCAAAAACCAGAGGAGAAAAAGAGAGTTAAAAAGCTCCTTTAAGGGGGAAAGGTCAAAATCTCATAAACTATCACGTTGCCATATAGGTACCACAAGTCAGCCGAGGAGAAAAGAAGAAAGAACAACAGTATGATGTGTGGCATGAGCAATTTCCCGCATCTATGGAGGTTGAGCAACTCATAGAGTATTAGTATAATCAGCTCCATTTTCTCTTAGAAAAGCAAAACAAAAGAGAAAAGGCTATATATCTATAGTCTGATTTTTGCTTTTCGTTGGACGAGTTTCTATTGAACAAAAAAAAATTCTATTGCATCGAAAAAATATTTTTATCACATAATTTTTGTTGCATAAAAATATCATGTTACATTAGTTCATAAAATTTGTTACATATGTTCTAATAAAATATTTTCATCATATAGCAAAAATGTTTCTAGGGACATCCAATCCAATGCTAAAATCAGACGTCCGATCTCAAGTTCTGCCCAAACAAAAAACAAACAAAAGATCAACGACATTCTCGACATCTCATTATGTAATATATAACATGATAAAAACTCTGCAATATTGTTGCGCCTATGGTGATGCAGTGTGTTTGTCCATGCTTTCTTTTAAACTCTCTTTGTGAGGACTTTTACATTGATCATATTGATGGACAAACTCTAAATGGCTTTCGAGGAGGAAGTAAGCCAAAAAGACCTTAAATCAAAGGTCAAAAGTTAGGTTACATTTGACATTACGGTGGATCATGTTAATGTCGTTTGTCCAATTAGTTATTTCTTATTTTACCATTTTGCTAACCAGTTTTTTTTCTATTTATCTGACCATTTTTCTACAATAAATTATAAAATAAGAGCGTCTACAAATTCAAAGTCAATCGTCGACTTTTCAACCTCTTCATCTCATTTGGAGCATATTTTAAATATAACTCATACAATAGATTGTCTCTTTAAACTGACTCAGAGTTAGAATTAAATAAAACAGTGTACAAATATAACAAGATTGATCTGACTCTTCACATAGACTCATATTCATTCTCTCTTCTACATCAACAACCATCATACATGGCAGCCAGACGAAAAGTCAGCTCACATGACGCCTTCGGAGATGCATAAATGTGGAAAAATGCCACATTTGGCTCCCCAACTCGAGTCAATGCCAAAATTGGCTGCCCTCCGCACGCAATGCCAAAATTAGCAACGCGACGGACGCGACGTTTGACGCGTGGCATGTGTCGTATTGGGCGAGGGCGACCCTCGGCGTCGCCCGGGGACGATGCGACGCTGGCACCGTTGCTCCCGCGCGGCGCGACGCTGCCATCGGCAAACGCCGGAGGCCATGGCGTTTGGCTTTTCGCAAACGCCAGAGTCCCTGGCGTTCGGATCTGCCTGTGAACGCCATTGTCTCTGGCGTCCAGCGCTTCGCCACGTCCGCTCAGCGGGTCGAGTCGGGCGTGGACCGGCGAACGCCACTAACCGTGGCGTTAGCCTTCGCAGTCACACGCCACCATCGCGGCGGGCCAACGCGAGGCGCATCGTCGCATCCGGGGCGAGCGACGACGCGATAGCGTCGCTCCTGGGCCAGGCGACGTGGCTAACGCCACCCACGATGGCGTGTAACTGCGAAGGCTAACACCACGGTCAGTGGCGTGTTGTTGCGAAGCCAAACGCCACGGCCTCCGGCGTTTACAGCGTCGCGCAGCGCGGGAGCGACGGTGCCATCGTCCCGGGGCGATGCCGAGCGTCGCACTCGCCCAATACGACACATGCTACGCGTCAATCGTCCCGTCCGTCGCGTTGCTAATTTTGACATTACGTGTGGAGGACAGCCAATTTTGATATTGACCCGAGTCGGGGAGCCAAATGTGGCATTTTTCCCATAAATGTTCAACAGCCTTAAAGTGAGCCCCAAAACCGCTCTAAACTATTAAGTGCCATGTAGGCCCCACAAGTCAGCCAGACATTACCGGGCTCGATACAGGTCGTCGTCGGCTAATAGTATAGAGTGGCTTCGGCTTGGGCCCCCAAAAAAACCAACCTATCCTCATCACCTTCTCCTTCTTCTCTATCCGCCGGCGAAGACGACGAGATGGCGGCGAGCAACTTCATGGGTTCGCCGTGGCTCCGCATCAGGATCCTCCCGTCCGCGCCCCCGCGCCTCCGCCGCACGCTCTCCGCCCGCGCTGCCTCCCCCGCTGGCGCCGACAGCGGCCCGGTCCGCGTCCGCTTCGCGCCGTCGCCGACCGGCAACCTCCACGTCGGGGGCGCCCGCACCGCGCTCTTCAACTACCTCTTCGCGCGCTCCAATGGGGGCAAGTTCGTCCTCCGCATCGAGGACACCGACCTCGAGAGGTCCACCAAGAAGTCCGAGGAGGCCGTCCTCAGCGACCTCTCCTGGCTCGGCCTGGACTGGGACGAAGGTACGACTAACATTAGGGTTTTCCTGAGGCAGTTTACATATTTTTTATTACTTGATTGCTCTTGCAAGTGCGAGGACTCATTGCTGCTCGTGATTGTTGTGTTACTATAGAGCATAATTTGCAATGTTGGAGATGCTTATTCAGTTCTATTGAAGTATTGAACCACTAAATTAGAATCTGGTACCTACGAGTTGGTAGAGGATATGAGTGCTCATCTGCATACCTGTTTAGGCCCGGATGTTGGCGGCGAATTTGGCCCTTACCGCCAGTCGGAGCGCAATTCGCTCTACAAACAGCATGCGGAGAAGCTGATGGAGTCTGGTGCGGTTTATCGCTGCTTTTGTTCCAATGAGGTATCTTTTCCCCCCTCTTTTGACCTGCATACTTGCCTGATTTGTGAAACGTGGTTTTCGTGATTTCAGTTTCACATATATGTAACGTAGGCTGTTTTGTTGGGTCTTATGAACAAGGGAACTGAGCAAAGTTCTTCTAACGTACTGTTTTGGTTGCTTTGAGTAAAATGCTTGGGCTTTTCTGCTTCTAATAAAAAAAATTAAGTGATTTATCCTACCGTGACCACTAAACACCGAGTTAGTTAAGCTCCCGTGAACAATTTGCAAACATTGTTTCGGGTAGATACTCTTGACCTGACCTGGCTGTAATATCCACTGATCAACTATTAGCTCGTTTGACAATTATTTTTGTTACTTCAGGAACTTGAAAAAATGAAGGAAACTGCGAATCGGATGAAACTTCCTCCTGTATACATGGGGAAGTGGGCAACTGCTTCAGATGCAGAAGTACAACAGGAGTTAGAGAAAGGGACACCTTATACTTACCGTTTCCGAGTGCCAAAGGAAGGTTCATTGAAAATTAACGACCTTATTCGTGGCGAGGTAATGACATAATGCCCTAGAGAAAATGCTTTGGCACTACCATACTGCTAAGCTACTTTTGGGCTTACTATTGTTGATAATTAAAGCATGCAATTTGTGCAAAGTGATATACATGCACTGAACATCAGATAGTTTTATAAAGGTCAGTTGGAATTTAGACACGCTTGGTGATTTCGTGATTATGAGAAGCAATGGCCAACCAGTGTATAACTTCTGTGTCACGGTTGATGATGCTACCATGCGCATCTCTCATGTTATTAGGTAAGGAAAAGTCATCACGTTTTTATCTTTCCTGTAGATGGTCTGGTCCTAAGTCATGCATTCTCCTTTTTTTTCCAGAGCTGAGGAGCATCTACCAAATACATTGCGGCAAGCTCTCATTTACAAAGTAATTTTCTGTGCCAGCTTTTATATTGCGTCATGATTATAGTCTTGACCTTCAAAATGTATGTCTCAACATAAATATATCTACTGTAATGTAACAATCTTCTGCAGGCTCTTGGATTTGCAATGCCTTCGTTTGCTCATGTCTCACTTATTCTGGCTCCTGATAGAAGTAAACTGTCTAAACGTCACGGGGCTACTTCTGTGGGGCAGGTAACTAACTGATTGTTAGCAAGACGTGGTGTTTATCTGCATCAAAACATGTCATTGGATAACCATATTTTTTTATGCACATCTCTCTCTTTGTTTCTCTATACTGTTCAGCTAATTGCTGACAATTTAGCATCTTTCCCGAACATATTTTACTTTTGAAAGGTAGGAAAGTGAGAAATTGTCTCTCTTTATTTCTTTGCGCAGTATAAAGAGATGGGCTATCTGCCTCAGGCAATGGTAAATTATTTAGCACTCCTGGGCTGGGGCGATGGCACTGAAAATGAATTCTTCACTATTGATGACTTAGGTTAGTTTATCAATGGCTCCGTCTCTTATTTTCACTGGGAAAAATTTGAAAATCATAATGTCCTTTTGTCTACCGATTCTCACTTTGGTGTTCTCACACTTGCAGTTGAAAAATTTACAATAAATCGTGTCAATAAAAGTGGAGCAGTCTTTGATGCAACAAAATTAAAGTAAGGCCCTTTTTTCTAAGTTTCTCTCTGGTAAAGTTATCATGGCGGACCTGTCAAACTTCAATGATCACAAGTCAAAAGATTCAGTTTAGTTAATTCACGTTGAGTTTGGTAACGCTTAGTCTTACTGTTTTAAGTTTTTTACCAAGGCTTCATTTCAATTATATGAGAACTAATGAATAATGAGCTAATGTATTATCATTATTACTAGCTTATTCGGAGGTTATTTTTATGAACTCCGGAACAAGCTGGGGAGTATCGCTTAGATGTCCAGATGTCAAAATAAGTTAACTGAATAGTGCTAAAAATTTACTTCAGAATATCCAATGGGTTGTGCCTTCAAGCATCTAGAATCACATTGTGCTATTGATTGAGTTGATAGGTAAGCTAGATAGATAAAGTGAACCTGAATGAAATAGGTCCGATGCACCTTTTCTTGTGATGATAATAGGTAGTATTTTAAGGGCACATCACATCATTGTTATAACTTGTATACTGGAACCTACCCACAGCTAGCACCACCAAGATCAAATTGATGTTCTTCTGATACTTTCTTGGTTTATTCGCTATTCCTATGTGGTATATCATTGACAGGAACCTTCTCATTCACTTGAACAGTTGAACATGGAAAGTTATATTTGTGCTTCTCTGATTTACTTTGATAGTGATCTGGTTTCTACATTGATATAGATGGATGAATGGGCAGCATCTACGCTCACTTCCATCTGATTTACTCATCAAGAACTTTGAAGATCGGTGGAAGAACACAGGCATTCTTCTGGAGTCTGAAAGTGGTTTTGCTAAAGTAAGATTCAAAGTCATTTGTTTTTCTACACACCAGGGGTGTCTGTACTTGGGAACAACGTGCTAAAGGGATATGCCGAATTATTTCACACGCTATTTGGATCCAAGAGTTTCCGTTTCTTTTTGACAACCAAGAAAACAAATCTATGTACAAGGCAGTATGCTTGTTTATTCTTGATGCATCACCAGCAAATCCTTTTGCTTTCATTTCTTATAACATATCGGGGTTAGTTGCTATCTTGGGAAACTTTAATAATAATATGCACTATTTTTCACAGGAAGCTGCTGAGCTTTTGAAGGAAGGCATTGATTTGATAACTGATGCTGATGCAGCCCTTTCTAATTTGTTGTCGTATCCCCTTCATGCTACTTTAAGCAGGTCTGCAGAACGCCGTAGTGTATTAAATTTAACACCTCATTAATCCTGTGTTTAACTTTTGTCCTGAAACTACCTTCAAAATTGTTGCCAAAGATGTAGTTTTGTAATGCTTCAACTGAGTTGCTTGTGGTAGGCCTGTTTTAGTAAATAATTGATTTCTATTAATGTGTTTTTAATCTTCAGTGATGAAGCTAAACCTGTGGTGCAAGATAAGCTTTCTGAGGTTGCATCGGGTCTCGTTTCTGCTTACGATAGTGGTGAGCTTTGTCAGGCACTAGCTGAAGGCCATGATGGTTGGAAGAAGTGGGTGAAATCTTTTGGCAAGTCTCTTAAAAGGAAGGTCAGTGTTAATGATAGCAATTGTGATCCTAAATTTGTTCTTTTGTGGTTTTGTCTTTGTTGCGCCGGAATCCATAACTTTTTCTCTGAGCGACCTATCTCACCTAAACCATGATAGCTAGAAATGGTGAAAATGCAGCCAAATCATAAATAATGTGATGCAAACCTTTCCATCCTGGCAGGTAGCAAAAATTCCTTCTTTCTGTTGATGAAGCAATTGTTAGACATGTATTATATAGCTTTGTATATTACCCCACTGTATAAGGGTTTCCTGCCCTGTAATTGTATATTTACTGGCCCATTGTCCTCATGATGAATACAAGCGCTATTCATAGTATTTCATAATAGCAAGCTCCTCATTCAGCTCTGTAAATACTATTGCTTTTCCCCTCATATACAACTGAAAGAAACAACTAATATGCTTTGGTGGTCCTATCCATCTGTGACCAGGGAAAGTCGCTCTTTATGCCGCTCCGAGTACTGTTGACTGGGAAGCTTCATGGGCCTGACATGGGTGGTGCCATAGTCCTCGTGCACAAAGCAGGTATCTCTTGGAGCAGTCGCCCCTCAGTCTGGTTTCGTGAATCTCGATGAAAGGTTCAGGATCCTGAAAGAGGTGGACTGGGAGTCACTGCAGAAGGTGCAAGAGGCCCCAGCTGAATCCGCCGTTCCCGCGGCTTCATAAAAATTTGTTACTTGTAGGGAGGTCACATCTGCCAGAGGAAGAGAGTGAGGGTTTCTTGCTTCCATTTTTTGTGTGTGTAATGGATCTTGAGGATTTGATCCATTTTTGCTGTACTTTGTGCTACCTATTTCTGCTGTTTTTAGGAACATATAGGCCCGTCTAGTACGAGCAACAACAGCTTCCCGTTCCAAAAAGGAAGAAGTAAGAACAGTTCAGTGGTTAATAATGTGATTTTTTCGTTATCACTTCACAGGTTGGTGCTGTATGCTGTAATTGCGAACTATTGGATGATGAGATAATCGAGTCGTTTTATATGCATGTGCTTATTTGCTGAATGCAAATGTTTCTTCTTATCTTTGAAAAAGGTGTCTCTTCTTATCTTTCCAAAAATTGTTTGTTCTTGTCTTTGTAAAAAAATATTCCTTCTTATCTTTCAAAATAGAATATGTATCTTCTTCAGTTCTCAACTCCAGCATTGCTTTCTCTTGTGACGCAGGAAGCGTAACTTTGAGTGAGCTGAGTTTTTTAGCTCAATTTCTTTGACAGTGAATTTTTTAGCTGTTATTTTCTCGACAGTGGATTTTTTAGCTCTTCATTTTTTTGACAGTGAAATTTTTAGCGCATAATTAGTTACTTCCTAAACCCTTACTAAACCTGTGTTATTTGGGGTTTAGGTTTCTACTTCGAGACTCGTGCCCACGATTCCCTTCTTTCCGCAACTTTTTCGCCCGACCTCTCCTTTGCGCCGCCGCATCTTTACCGCCCGCGAAAACCTCGCCGCCGGCGCCGCTGCCGCTCCCCGCACAGCTGCTCCAGGGCCCTAGCCCCAGCCATGGCGTCCTCCATACTCTCCGACTGCTCCTCCTGCGCCACCTTCCGCCTCCTCCCGCTCCGCCGCGCCCTCCTCCTGCCGCCGCCCCGCTTCCGCCCCTCCCCCGCTCCAGCGCCGCTGCCGAGGCCTATCTTCGTCGCTGCCCCGCTCCCGCTGCTGCCGCACACGCGCGGCATGGCTTCGTTCTCCGCCGCCGCCGCCTCTTCCGCAGACTCAGGTGCGCGCGCTCACTTCTCCTCACTTGGCTAACTGCTCTTTAGCTTGCTTGTGAATGTTCGTTTGTGTCGAATTGTGGCTGGTGATCTCTTCATGTGGAAAGGCACAATCTTTAGATAGGTTTTCGGTTGCATTTGTTCAGGTGTAGCAACAGATGGAAGGTGCAATCTTTCGATAAATCTTGTTCTATCTCATGTTGTTCTGGTGTTACAATTCTGTAAATGGATTTGCGTGCGCAGCAACTGTTCTGGCTGATGCTTCTGCCAAGGTCATCGACGGGAAGTGGTGGCGAAGCAAATAAGAGATGAAATTGCTGTTGAGATTGCCAAGATGAAGGACGCAATCGGGGTAGTACCTGGCCTCGCGGTCATCCTAGTCGGATCAAGGAAGGATTCTCAGACTTACGTGCGGAACAAGAAGAAGGCGTGTGAAGCGGTTGGTATCAAGTCATATGAGATCAATTTGCCGGAGGACAGTTCCGAGGATGAGGTTATCAAGCACATAGCAACCTTCAACAGTGATCCGTCAGTGCATGGCATCTTGGTTCAGTTGCCCTTACCTCGTGTGAGTTCTCAACAATCTGTACTCTATGGCTAGTGTAACTTGTAGAACCTATAGGCTAGAATTGCATTTTGTGTATTAGTGACTGTCATATTTAATTTTTATTTTATATTTTATAGCTAGTGATTACCTACCTAGATACCATGTGGCATGCCAGTATAAAATGTTTCAGGCAAAATATATCCAGTTAAGGCTCCAATAATGGTTGAATTCCCCAATCCTATACCAAAACTTTCCATTTATAAATTCCAGTAACTGCCTTGATGTTTTATAATTCTTATAGAAGCCATCTGGTTACTTTCTTTAGAAGAACTTATGAATAATACAGATCAACATTTTTTTGGGTTCTGGCTAATGATTCATATTTATGGTCTTGAGTTTGCTGCCAGCATTCTTTTCAAATTGATCATCTATGCTGATTCTTGAGCTTCGTTGTTCACATGTCTGTTAATAAATAATTTGCAGCATATGAATGATGAGAACATATTGAATGCCGTTAGTATCGAAAAGGATGTTGATGGTTTTCATCCACTGAACATTGGACGACTTGCAATGCAAGGTCGGGATCCATTCTTTGTTCCATGCACCCCTAAAGGATGCATGGAGTTGCTACACAGATATGGAGTTGAAATAAAAGGGAAGAGAGCTGTTGTAATTGGACGAAGCAATATTGTGGGGATGCCTGCTGCTTTACTGTTGCAAGTATGGATTAGTTCTTCATTTCATATAGTTGGAGCAATTTTATTGCAGTGTTTTATTAATATGTTTTTATATGATTATTAGAAAGCAAATGCAACTGTGAGCATTGTACATTCACAAACCAAGAACCCTGAGGAAATAACAAGACAAGCAGATATAGTTATAGCAGCTGTTGGAGTTGCTAACTTGGTCAGAGGGAGTTGGATAAAGCCTGGTGCTGCTATTATTGATGTTGGTATCAATCCGGTTGATGTAAGGCACCTACTCTCTTTTTCGCTAGGACATTTTCCTCTCCTTTTCCCGTCCTTTTCTTTTTAATGATAAAGGGAACCGTTTGCTTAATACGACGTTGCGAACTTCTTATTATATTCGGTTCAGATATGCAAAATTTTGACAATCTTCTAGATGTATTTTTTGGGGAACAAGGGTGTTTCTTCAGGTCCCTCCTTGGGATCAAACCCTGCTAAGGAGGTAGACACTCCTGTGCTCCCACCCATGGACATATTTATGAAAGTTGCAACTGCCTTCTTCTTCTTTTTTCTATGAACCCCACATTTGACTACTCCTGGTGAATTTGTTGACATTCTATAAGTATGTTTGGGCAGCATGCAATGATCAATCAATTCAGTACTCTAGTAATACCTGGGAAGTTTCAATGTGTGGCTATTTCTTCTTTCCCACTGTGTGCCCCGTGCAGCACGCAAATTACTTTTCTTGCATGATATACTCACGATGATTGAAATGCATCAGGATCCATCAAGGCCTCGAGGTTACCGGCTTGTTGGAGATGTCTGCTATGAGGAGGCCTCCAAGGTTGCAGGAGCGATCACACCAGTTCCTGGCGGTGTTGGGCCAATGACAATTGCAATGCTTTTGTCAAACACACTTGAGTCAGCTAAAAGGATCCACAAATTCAAATAGCTGCACAACCCTATACTCAGAACTTGGAAGAGTGCTTAACCGTTGGTGTAGGCTACCAGACAAGGTTTTGCCAGCTGTTTTATGTGCCTTTTGTTGGACCAGAAAAGGACAACAAGAGTCATGAAATAAATTTTTGACAAGGATGAGATACTTATTCGGCTTGATAATGTATCGTATTCGGTAATGTTGCATGGAACCCTATTTCAATCTTTGGCAGTGTGTAGGTGAATTTGAGATTTCAGTAATCTTGGATGAACCATAAATTCATGCATCAGATCAAATTAGCAGTACTTGTTTCCATAATTTGATGGGGTATATGAGTGGTTGGTTCCCCTGTCGACGTGGCAGGACAGGAGAAGGAAGGAAACAATAGCTCCAATCTAATCTATCCAGTTGGATCCTGGATTTTATTAGCTGTCTCGACTATTTTATGTATGGTACACTGCACTCATATGATTTGTGTGTTGGTTCTTCCTAACTGCTCCCACTCACAGCTGGATGGAATTAGCTCATGAACCATTTCTGTCCAGACAAGTGACTAGTACAGATTTAGATCACATAGGCATGATATTGCCCGCATGTCAATGTAGCAATGCTTGATATGATATGTTAATCAGTGGAACAGCCAAATGCACGAAAGTTTCCCGGTTCGTGCAGGAATTGAAGTGTTTTCTGTAAAATTCTTACGAACCAAAGAAGCCTTGTTTTTCTTCTGTATCATCATCCAAACTAGAATATAATCATGGAACTGAATCAGAAATGTTTTTACCCAGCTTCACATCATGAGGATGCTCTTGCTCTTCAAGCAGGTGTATGTACAACTGAAAGCATAGGGTTCAATGGCTCATGCATCATATGAGATGCATGTGCAGTTCTGAATCTTGATGTCGTCTCGTTCGACCAACAAATCTTACTTTTCCTTGTTTTGGCAAGACTGCCTAGTGCCTAGATGACCCCCTAAAAAGAAAGTGACACTCCAAAAAACTTGGTGGTATGGTGTGGTCAGATGTCACGCACAAATAAAAGAGAGAGAAAAGAAGAATGCAAAGTCTCTTAAAAAGAAAAGAAAGAGAAAAAAAGGACGATACACAACCACTCTAGTGGTTGTTTAGTGCATTGTTTCTTAAGAGCATCTCCAATAGTCTAACTTTTTTAATCATGCCACATATATTTTCATTGATTTAGAAGAAAGAGAGTGAAAAGAGTGAAGTTTGTCTTTCTCAGCTAAGGAAAGGCTAAGAGAAGGATTATGCCCTAAAATTAAAAACAATAGACACAAACATTAGATATAGGGAAAGACAAACTCATCTACCATTTTACTATGTATTTCTATTACCACCTCTAGATGACATAGATGCATATAAGAGAAGATTGCCTTCCTTATTATTGGAGATGTTGACATATCTAAAATAAACCATTTGAGACATATTTTTTTTTAAGTTCTCTTAGAAAAAACTATCGTCCTACAAAATTCCTAAAAAATCAATGAGAGGTTTATGCATTCCAAACGATTCCTTAAGTTGTAGAGACGCATCTCATACTCCAATCCTGATGATGACACTGTATCATGTATGAGGAACGGCTAGGTATTTTCTCGCACTCTCTTTGGTCCACCTCACATACTATCGTACATTGGTTACAATCAAAGCTGGGGTGGGTTGATGCCATTAGGGCAAGTCCAGCAGCTCCCCCTAAAATGTCTCCCCTAAATCTTCATATAGGGGACTCCCCTAAAATGATTCTCCCCTAAAATTTGTTGAACTCCAGCAGTCCCTAAACCATCTCCCCCATATTCCACTCACATATAATTTAACAATATCCTATAACTATTCCTCAAAAAAAATATCCTATAACTAATCCGCCCACACCGCTCCTTCCACTCCGCCCCTGCGCGCTCCGACCCCGCCACTCCTCTGCACTTCGCCCCCTCGGGCTCCGCCGCACCACCGCCGCCCACGCCTGCTGCCGCCTCCGCCGAGCAACGCCGCCGGCACCTCCCGAAGCACCGCCGCACCGCGCCACCCTCCGGGACCTCGCGGGCCACGTCGCCACCGCCTCCCCGCCGCCTCCCGAGATCCCGCCGGGCCACGCCGCCTCCCGGGGGCTCCGCCGGACCCCGCTGTCGCCTTCCCTCCATCGCCTCCGCCTCCGGCGGCAGCAACGTGGTGGCGTGGTGGTGGGAAGGTCCTGTTGGCGCCTCGAGCGGATCGGGGAGGGATCGGGGAGCCCCTCCGCTTGCCCCGAAAGGTAGGGGAGAGAGAGTGTGATTTCGGGGAGTCCTGATAATAGGGGAGGCAATCGGGGAGCTGCTGGAGCCTTGTTTTTCTCTTTTCTCCCCTATTTTAGGGATCGGGGAGGCAATAGGGGAGCTGCTGGACTTGCTCTTAGAGATGCAGATGACACCAAATGGCAACTAAGCACTATGCATTTCTTCTGTCCAGTGGACATGCTAGAAACTGTTATACTATGTGAAATTTCTGTGTTTCAAACAGACCCTCTGGACAGTATGGTATATCATCAACAAATAAATTAACAGGAATTAGCACGGAATTAATTATAAGCGTGATAATAGCAGGGGGTGGTAGGGGTAGGACCGTAGGAGGAGCAGCAGGGGGCGGTAATAAAGAAGGAAATGATGCGCGCGCACACCGTGGCCACCCCCACCCACCCCACCCACCCTTCTCCTTCTCTCTCTCTCTCTGCTGGGCAAGGCAGCGCAGCGCAGGGCAGGCGCAACCCACCATTTGGGCGCGGAGACCGCTTCCACCCCCGCGACCCTCTCCTCGCTCGCTCCTCCTTCCCCGCGCTCCCCTCCATTTGTCCCCGCTCCCCGCCCTCTCAAGCTTAACCTCCCTCCCCGCCTTGGCTCGCTCCTTTGGTGCCCAATCTTAACCTTTCCCTTCTTCTTCTTCGGTCTTCTTCTTGAGGGAGGGGGAGAGAGAGAGAGAGAGAGAAGGAAGGGAGTAAGGGAGGAGAGGTTGGCGGCTGCGAGGGAGGAGGATGAGCGCGTCGAGGTTCATAAAGTGCGTCACCGTGGGGGACGGCGCCGTCGGCAAGACCTGCATGCTCATCTCCTACACCTCCAACACCTTCCCCACCGTGCGTCCCCTCCCCTCCTCTTTCTTTCTTTCTTTCTTTCTTGCTTCTTCTTCTTCTTCTTGGATTCTCGTTTCTTGTTCTTGGTAATGCCATGTTCTTCCTGGGTACAGATAAAGGCTGCGCCTTTTAAGCTGATTGATGCTTGGGTAATTTTATGTGGGGGGGATTATAGGCTGTTTCTTGATCTGGGCGTGGGGGAAATTTCCCCCATGGTCTACGAGTTCCTACGCTTGATTTGGCCGGCGGCTCCGAATTTGGGACGAATTTAGGACAATGCGGTTGCGAATTGCGATCTCTTCTTGTCTAGGGTTATCAATTTTGTTTAGGAAAAGGGGGATCTTTTCTGTGGTACTCCCAAATCAGCCTCAAATTCGGGACTTTAGCCAACCATAGACTATTGTCCGAATCCTAATTTTGTAGAAAAAGTTTGTCGGTGATTTCATCAGCATTTAGGAATGGCAACATTGGGGAAAAAATGCAGACTTCCTCGATTCAGAATTTCATACCAATTTGGCTCGCGCTCTGTCAGTGTTGGGGCTGCGGATCCGTTTCAAACAGGCCGAGATCGCTTTCCCGACTTTCTAGTTATCCTCCACCACTCACACCTTCCGTATGGTGGGTGCGGCCATTGTTTGTTTCTTTCACGCAAATCCACACCAATTGCAGCACCAAAAGCAGCATCTCTAGCCTTTCACGCGTGCTCCATTTTCAAATGAAGATTTTTTTGGATGAAATATTCTCTAGTTTTGAAGATTTTACGCACGAGTTGCTGCTTTGGAGGTAGATTAGCTTAGAGCCCCGAGTAACGGTGACCATGTAGTAGTTGAATATCCATTGGACCACTCGTGGATTGCCCACCACGTAGGGTGTGATGTGCATCTTGGCATGGTTATCTTCAGGCATGACTACAGGAGTGGCTTGACATTTACCGCGAAATTTCTCTCGCCTTATCCGATGGGCCTGCGGCCATATTTTGCACTCGGAAGGAGTCCCCCTCAGTTTGCGGTTTATGAATTGGTTGTGCCTTGAGATGATTTGTGCACTCATTGTTCTCTTATCATTGTTCTTGGCAGGACTATGTTCCGACGGTGTTTGACAATTTCAGTGCTAATGTTGTGGTTGATGGTAACACTGTCAACCTCGGTCTATGGGACACTGCAGGTAATTGGCTGATCTGCTCTCTTACTGTGCTAATGTTTTATGTTCTTCTTGCTATTTTTCTGGTACCAAGTTGTAAAATTCTTTCTTTGGGACTGCAACAGGTCAGGAGGATTACAACAGACTCAGACCACTGAGCTATCGTGGAGCCGATGTCTTCCTTCTGGCCTTCTCACTAATCAGTAAGGCCAGTTATGAGAATGTTTCAAAGAAGGCAAGAGACTGATTCTTATTATCTCTTATCCGCAAATAAATTTGGTCTACATGTTGCTTGTTTCAAAGTTCAATTTAGGATTATTTATGTGGTCATCTTCACTGAGCTGAGTACCTGATAAGATTATTATGCTTCTGAGTGATTTTCTTCTACAGTGAGAAATTATGCCATGCTAGGAAATAGGCTTTAAAACCTATTTTGGAACAGGCCCAAATACACTCTTGAATGGATATCTCCAGTTATCCATCCATTAGAGATGGCAATAGTCTCCCAATTTAAGTTGTCTTGACTTATGTTAATTTGGTCAGATCATTTTTCTCCATATATATGCACAAGAGTCAAGTCACCGTTTCAGTTGCCACTCACAATATACAGATGCAAACTATGTATGTGCCTGAGTATGAATTCCTTTTCTATTTCAGTGGATACCTGAACTGAAGCATTATGCACGGGTGTGCCTATTATTCTTGTGGGAACAAAGCTTGGTAAGAATAGTACATGCCACATTTTGATAAATTTAACCTTTGTGTTAGTTTTGGATGGAAGAAGTGAGATGGGATCTCTAGGTGTATAGGATCCTGTGGTGGTAATTTGGAATATTATTGCCAATAACATGCAATGATTCTCTGCACACTAGAAAGCATAGATGCTATCCTGATGAAAATAAATGAGAAAAACTTGAATCTAAACCTATATGAACCTCCATAGTACTTCCACTGCACTTAGTGCTTCTAAGAAAACATTGCAATGTACCTATATGAATTGTTGCCTGATTAGTTTATCCCTCGGTTTGCTATTATCCTGTTGAATTCAGTTTTGCTGCATAGTTATTGGTGCTGGTATACCATGCTTATGAAATTTAACTCTTCCATAAAGTCTTAGGTGAAAACTCGCATGTGACTTAACCTTTAATGCTTTAGACTGCTACTTATACTCCATTTCACATTTTTCACACTGTACGTTGCACTTGTAGATCTTCGAGATGACAAGCAGTTCTTTGTGGACCACCCTGGTGCCGTTCCTATCACTACTGCTCAGGTATGGTTATGGTGGTGATTTAGCTCCCTGCTTTACTTCTAGCATTATATTTGGACTTGTGAATCTAGTGGATTCCTTCGACTTTGTCTTAATTTTCTTTCTTTCCCTTGACTACGTTTTCTAACTTTCTCTGCTTCCCACTTCTATAGGGGGAGGAACTAAGAAAGCAAATAGGCGCCCCATACTATATTGAATGCAGCTCCAAGACCCAACTAGTATTGCTGTCTGCTCAATTGCGTGCTTAATGTACAATATCTTGTGAGATACTGACAGAGCTTTCTGGTCCTTTTGGTTTGCAGAACGTCAAAGGTGTATTTGACGCGGCAATAAAGGTGGTACTGCAGCCACCAAAGGCGAAGAAGAAGAAAAAGGCGCAGAGGGGGGCATGCTCCATCTTGTGATCTAATCATCGGTAGACAAAGAACAAGGGCAAAGTTGCCATGCTATATTATTGTTGCGTCTTGCTTCAGCGGAGCAGCACTCATGGTCATCTCCTCCTAGGTTACTGGCAGCTGCAGCAAGGTCTCTTTGTTGAGGCATCGAGCGATCCATTTGTTTCATTTTCTTCTTCTGCCTTGTGATTATCTCGTGTGACTGACAAGTCGTGGCAATTAGGTAACTTGCTTAGATGGTATTTTCCGTGTTTGAGACCCCAAAAAAATATCTCGTTGCTATCTCTGTTCCATAAGTAGACATGATGTAATCGCACTCGGTTTATTTTTCCTTGTTATTTCACTCCAATGGAAAATTATGTTTCCCTCCGTATGGTCTAATGCATCCTTGAAGTGTGCTCCTTCTCCATTTAGCTGCCATGTTTTCAGCATGTTGTTTGGCAAATGGAGCATGTGAAGTGTGTTGATCTGCCCAGCTGGATACAAGTTCACGGCTAGCACTAGTAATATTATGCAGATCGTGGTGAGCATGTTTGCAGCAGAGTATGTTTGTTAGCTATGATATGGTATCTGCTGGTGCTGGAATATATCTTTGAGACAGATAATGTATCGTTGCCAATTAGACGGGCCATTGTTTGTCGATTCCAAGGATTTTTCACTGGATATGATTTCTTGGGTACCACCTGCCAGAAGCAATCTTTTTGCATCAGTTCAGAAGATGGCAAGGTGATTAATTCCGGTTAGACACAACCTGTTGATCACTGCCCTAACATTTCAAATTTTTATACAAGTGGCAAAATGCTACTTTTGTGCCTCCAAATATTCCTTCTCTTGGAGAAAAGGGACATGAGATGCTTGATATATAGGACAAGCATTTTGTCACGGTTGCTAATAGTAATGCTCAATTCAATTCATTATTTTTCGTCATAAAAAAAGATAGATAAACGAATTTCAGAAAAAAAAGAAGAAGGGGAGACCAAGAAACGAAATGCAAATATTACTCTTCAAATAGCAATCATCCTAACAGGCAGAAAAAAATAAAAAAATAAAAAAGAGACGACGCCTGAGAGATTCGAACTCTCGCGGGGAAACCCCATGTACTTAGCAGGCACACGCCTTAACCACTCGGCCAAAGCGTCGGTTGTGTCTGAGTGCTTACTGCTCCTCTAATATACACTGGTAGAGCAAAGGCCACCAATCAAAACCGCATCTTTCCTTATTTATTTGGAACCACGAGGATGATCATGAGTTCATTCCCAACATTAGTTTGCACGATCTAAAGCAAACATTATTATCACCATCGTACGTTCTTGGTTGACATACTCAATGATCAATATATGGTCAGCTAGCTCCTGCTGCCTGCTTGCCTGCACGCATCGTCCAGGTGAGGTGAGCTAGCTACCCATGGCGTACTTCTGCGTCCAGCTCCGCGCCGTGGACTCGTATCTCAGCCGGTCCGCCTTGCACATGTGCGCGATCTCCGGCACCAGCGGGTCGTCCGGGTTCGGGTCCGTCAGCAGCGAGCATATCGACAGCAGAACCTGCCCATGAATCCATCATCCAACAAATTCAGACACTGATCAATCACTGACTGAACATATCAATCATCAGTCATCAGTAGCTGCAGCTTCTGGTGCCGCTTGCTTACCTTTGATATGGTGAGGGCCGGGCTCCACTGGTCCTTGAGGATGTCCAGGCAGATGTTGCCGTTGCTGTTGATGTTGGGGTGGAACACCTTCGTCTTGAACGCCACCTGTTACCATTTCCAGCTCGTCAGAGAAAGAAAAAACCACTCGATCCATGCTGTTTGATTGGTTTGCAGCAAGATCGATTAGTTGCTGGTTTTATCATTTACCTTGGGAGGCTTGAATGGGTAGTCGGGGGGAAATGGATGGTGACGAGGAAGACGCCGCCGGAGTAGTGGCTGTCGTTCGGGCCCATGATGGTTGCTTGCCAGTGGAACATGTCGTCAGACACAGGGCCTGCAGAAATATATACCACACAGATCATCACACCAACATTGTTTTTCTTCTGAACTTGTTTGATATGATAGTGTCAAAAAGATGAAAGATGCAGACGTGTATATGTAGAGAGATCATTACCTGCACTGCAAGAAGTTGGTGGATCCCTCTGCAGGTCCTTGAGCTCCTTGATGATCCTCCTAAGCGCCATTTCTCCTCTTGCGGTTTCTCAACCAGTTCTTGAGAGATGGATGGAACTTGTGCCTTAATCTGAAGGTCAAACTGCACAATGGGACCTGCGTGTTCCGATGTCCCGGGTACCGAGGTTCGCCGGGGCTATATATACACACACAGACACAATAGCAAGGGGCAAAATGGCATTGGATTCTGAATGAGACAGAAAAAGAAAAGGGGCAAAATGGCATTTTTTTTTCTGCAGGAACATATCACAGCCAATATTCCCCTTAAAAGATTAAACAAGCGTTTGCATTTGTGCACTTGTGAAGTAAAATTCCTTATGAAGCTAAAGGGGCAGGATCCTGACCAAATTAAAGGGCAAATGCAAGTGGGAGGAGAAGAAGTGCCAAACTTTATTTCTGATGGCTCTTGTTCATGGGAACTTGATCCCTCCATGTACATTTCAGAGGCAAGAAAAAGGAGGAGATTTTCCCACTGGGAACTGACGGTGTAGGAAGGCACTGGCCGCCGGCCAACTTTCTTCACAGCATGAGTATATTACGGTCAGAAAAAAGAGAGATTCGGGCTTATCACCACAAGAATCTTGTGATGTTGGAGGTCAAATCATGTATTAGTACTTGCTGGTTCTTCCGTATGTTCTGCAAGGACTGGACAGTACTGTTCTCTCACGGCCTTGCTGATTTTTAGATAAGGAAGAGATAGATAACTTCCCCTGCCACTGCATCGCGAGCCTCCACGACCCTGCTGATGCAGGACGAAATGGATGGCACTTGGCACAGTACTGCTTGGCATTTTTCCCTTGATCGCTTCAGATCTGCTGGGCTAAGCCATCAGTGGTTTCAGACATTGAGCAATTGCTGCTACCCGGATACTAGCTCTCCAACAGAATGTAAAGAGGACAAATTGATTTCTGAAACACTCTAATTCAGCCCAGTATAATACATGAGCCATGCATCAGGATGCAGCTCCTGGAGAGGCAGACCTCTGAATTGTGTCCATGTCCCCTGTGACTGTTCCTGTCAGAAGTTGCTGTTGAATTTGTTAGTTGCCAACAATAAAAAAAATAGTTCAGACATGTAGAAAGGAAGCAAAGCTATTGATCCTAATCATATTGCTTATCGGCTATTCTACTCTGATGTATTTCTTTTTCCTTTCTGTTGTGTCTGTCCTTTTTCTATGTGACTGATGAACTGACAAGCCTGATGCGTGGACGTTACAGTAACACATTACATCAGCAGATATCTTACCAGCTAAGCTCTTCTCGATTCAACAACCTCTTACGTATGCTCTCTGTCACCCTGTCCATTTCAACCAGCCAAATTACATGCATGCCCCTCCCAGATCATAAGGCTCTTAATTAGTTTCGTTGCTTCTTCATGAGAAAAGGGAACTGTGCACATTTTATCCCATGATACACCTATCATGCCAAATTTGGCCTTGAATAGTTGCATACGTGGAGGTCATCAGAATTGCAGGTTGTTTAGGCATTGGGCAACAGCATATGCATCGTGTAAAGTTTATAGCCATCATTACCAATGGTGTTAACTTAACTAGATATGAATTTGAAAGCTCTCACACCTTTCTTGCAACTCACCTACTCATAACAACCTTGGCGGCAATATCGGCACAGCGATTAACTAAAGCATCCAGGTTAATCATCAGGTTTTCACTAAGCAATTCCATTTCTGAAGACATGATGGCCATAGCCATGGTCATCAGATAGTAGTACATACCCATGGCTAATTTCAGGAGTACACAAGTAGGGCCTATATATAGAACTATGATGCAATAGCCCTGCAGTAGAAATGATTTTTCAGTTAGCAGCTCTCAGCTGATACCGCCTTGGGAGAGATGGATCACCAGGAAGCCAGCTGAAAGGTAGCTTTCTATTCTCTGCTTCATGCGCACAAATTCCAGAACAAAAACAGCTAGAACAACTAGGTTAATTCCTCTACGTACACTTGATTTCATGATCATGCATGCATGCATAGTACTACCATATATTGGGCCGGTGGCTGTCCCTTTCTGCCATCGTAGCCTGAAGTATTCTTGCAGCCCTGTGACACCGATGACATCAACAAATCCTATCCTGATTTCTGACAACAAGAGATGAGAAAGTCTTGTGCACGCATGCCTAATTGATTGATTGAAAGCTGCAACTGGTATCTGACACTTAGATGTGCATGGCTTGCTTTGCTGTGTCACTCGCTCGCTCACTCTAGTCCTAGGTCAAGCTCATCACTGGTGCTAGCTAGTTGAGTCAGTGCCTGCCATGGGAGGAGGAGGCAACCACCACCAGAGCATCAGCTCTGCTGCTGCTCATGGCCATGGAGGAAGAGGAGGCAGTACCACCGTGGAGGCTGCGCTGAGGCCGCTCGTTGGTGCAGATGCATGGGACTACTGCATCTACTGGAGGCTCTCCCCTGATCAGAGGTATGTCAGTCCACATGATTCTTTCATGCAGATGGAGCCAAAGCTTCTTGATGTGATGATTTCATGGCGTCCATCGATGGTCGATCTCTCACATGTACTTGCAACAAATTAAATTACAGGTTCTTGGAGATGACGAGGTTCTGCTGCAGCAGTGAGTTCGAGGCGCAGGTCTCTGCCCTCGGCGACCTGCCTTCCTCGATCCCGCTCGACTCCTCCTCCATCGGGTAACTGATTGCTTCTTCTTCTTCCTGGATGTGATATCGGCATGAATTTTTATCTGCAAGCAGTTTCTTTTCAACTGCTTGATTGATGTTTGATTCTACTACACTGTTAATTTGTTGGGATGATTTGATCGATCAGGATGCACGCGCAGGCGTTGCTGTCGAACCAGCCGATCTGGCAGAGCAGCCTGCTACCGGATCTGGAGCTCCCGAGTTACTCCGATGTGGTACTGCAGGAGCCTGCCGCCGCCGCCGCCGCCGCCGAGAAGACGCGGCTCATCGTCCCAGTCGCCGGCGGCCTCGTCGAGCTCTTCGCCTTGAGATACGTGCGTGCGTGCTAGCTCGGTGATGCATGGGAATGATATGGAACAATTAGCTGGGGAGTAGTTAGAGAGTGCCGCGCACGGCGTTGGCGTGAGCTGCCGACGCGACGGCGACGCTTGCAGTTCACTCCACGCAACAGCCTTTGCACATTTGGATGATGCGTAGCGTGCGTATGTGTATATATACACCTGATCAGTGCACGTATGTGTGTGTGCAGATGGCGGAGGAGCAGGAGATGGCGGAGCTGGTCATGGCGCAGTGCGGTGGCGGCGGCAATCAGTACGGTAACGGTGGCCAGGAGTGGCAGCCGGCGGCAGAGATGCCGGGTTTCCCGTGGGATGCGGCGGCGGCGGCCGACCCGGAGCGGCTCTACGCGGCGTCGTCGTCGTCGCTGAACATGTTCGACGCCTCCGCCGCCTGCGACCCATTTTTGGCAGTGCAGGCGCCGGGCGTTGACGACGCCGCGGCCGCGGGGTGGCAGTACGCGGCGGGGGCCGGGAGCAGCGAGCCGTCGGTGGTGGTGCAGGAGCAGCTGCACGGGGTTGCGGGCGGCGCGGGGAGGACGGAGTCCGGGTCGGAGGGGAGCGAGCTGCAGGGGGACCCCGAGGACGACGTCGATAGCGAGCTGCTGAGGGGCCCGGGCGGCGGCAAGGACGGCGGGAAGCGGCAGCAGTGCAAGAACCTCGTCGCGGAGCGCAGGCGGCGGAAGAAGCTCAACGACCGCCTCTACAAGCTCCGGTCACTCGTCCCAAACATCACCAAGGTACCCATCAAATCATCCATGGCATCGATCTTGTTTCAAGCTTCGATCAAAAAGCATCGATCTTTGAATTCTTAATTGATTTGGTTGTTGATTAATTTTGGGGTTTCCTTAATCAGATGGACCGCGCGGCGATTCTGGGGGACGCGATCGACTACATCGTGGGGCTGCAGAAGCAGGTGGAGGCGCTGCAGGACGAGTTGGAGGACCCCAACCCACCGGCGCCGGCGGACGGCCGTCTACACCCCGGTGACGACCCGAGCAGAGCCCCCGACGTCCTCATCGATCACCCGCCGCCGGGCCTTGACAACGACGACGCGTCGCCTCGCCACAGCCAGCAGCAGCTCGCCTGCTCCGGCGCCTGCGGCAGCAAGAGGCCCCGGCCGGCGGACGGCGAGGACAAGGCAGTGGAGGAGCACGACATGGAGCCACAGGTGGAGGTGCGGCAGGTGGAGGGGAACGAGTTCTTCCTGCAGGTGCTGTGCTCCCACAAGTCCGGCCGCTTCGTCCGAATCATGGACGAGATCACCGCGCTCGGCCTCCAGGTCACCAATGTCAACGTCACCTCCTACAAGAAGCTCGTCCTCAACGTCTTCCGCGCTGTGGTACCTACCCGCCGCAGCAGCAGCACGTTCGATCGCCATTGCTGCACAGCATGCATGCTGATGGATTTCATGGTTGGTTTGCGGTGCAGATGAGGGACAACGAGGTGGCGGTGCAGGCGGACAGGGTGAGGGACTCGCTGCTGGAGGTGACGCGGGAGATGTACGGCGGTGTGTGATCGTTGGCGCCGGCGGCGGCGGACGTCGACGGGCAGGCAGTGCCGGCAGCAGGAGAGCAGTACCAGGCGCACCAAGTGCTTGGCGGCTATCACCAGCATCTGCAGTACCTCGCTCTTGATCATTTTTTAATTAATTGTTTACTAGCTAGTAGCTCGATCAATCGTTCCAAGAGAGCAAAGGGCCAATGGATGAGTTCCGTAAGTAATTCTCTGTGATCGATTGTTAAATCTTATGCATGTTTTTCTGTGAATCTTTTTCATTTCTTGTACTTTTTTCTTCATTTATTGGTTTAAAAATGACAATTCTAATTAATTGGAGGACAAAACAATCAAGTTTAACGGTTTGTTGTTTTGGGTTATTTCTGATCTTGATTATTTCCTACCATAGTAGACCGAGTTACCTTGGAAATAGCAAGACTCGGTTCGTGGTTGCCTAACTGTACTGTACTGAGTTTATCTTATAATCTGCGAGAGAAGTAGCTATGAAGAACTTAATGTCCTATTTCGTAAATCAAATTATAATCTAATTAACTTTTAAATATACTAAATTAAAAATAATACACTTACCGCATAGTTGGATATATCTTTCCAATTAATAGTTAACTCATACGATATTTTGAACTCTTTCCGCAAATTATACAAGAAACAGTTAACCAAATGACAAAATACGAAAAAACAGTTCAACTAAACAGGATTATTAAAATATACCTCAATATCAAATGCACCCTAAATTATAGTCAGGGTTCTAGACAGCAGTGCGGACTATTTACCGGGGCAATAACCAGAAAATACCCGTTTTTCACCATTAGTAATTTGTAGGACTCAAACACTATTTGATAGAATTTGACTAAAACTTATTGAATTCGCACATACTACGCCAAAATTGGAGGTTGCTTAGACCCTTGCTACAACACATGTACAGAAAAAGGTATGATCGATACATCCAGGCCACACAACCTGCAGATCAGATATGAAGAGTTACCTCTAATAGCCTAGTTAGAAATTCATCTTTGTTTGCCCTCACTCGAACCAAGAAAATGCTAACATTTCTCTTAAAAGATAGGGTTGCTAGTGAACAGTATGCGTTGCCAACAACCCTCCTTCCGCCACGGTGGCATCTTATTCTCCATTCTTTCCTCATTGCCTCGTTCCTCCTTCGTTGCCATAGTCTTGCGCCCCTCCACTCTTCCCCCGGCCCCGCCCTCCACATCGACCCATGGCAAACCTGTCCCCTCGCTGTGCCGCCTGCTCACCTGCCATCCGGCACAACCTAACATTTAGCGTGTCGTGGTATTACCGACCCGTCCTCTATCACCATCGCGACACATAGCTGCACACTGCCCCTCCCTCCATAACCAATGGGGCACGATGAACCTCGTTCGAGAGTTGATGCCCCTCCCCTGGTCATCGTCTTTGTCGTGGTGTACATGCACACACACACACACAGAGAAAGAGGGAAGGGAGAGAGAGAGAGAAAGAGAGAGAGAGGAAGTGTTGAGTGCTATGCGAGCTGAGATGGAAGACAAGTCGGCCACCGTCAGATTGGTAGTGAGCGTGCTGGTTATATACCGTTGCATTGTGTAATGAGACATATAGGTCGAGCTAGATGCTCTCTAAGAAAAGGGCGATAACCCGATAGGATCCAAGATGATCGTTTTCTCAACATTCTTAGCAGATTGACCACTCCCATCCCATGTTAGTGGACTAGATTAAACTTGTCTGTTTGATGACATATTATTGCAAAAGTACAGGTAATTCTATAAAATTTCAGAGCACCACAAGTATTTTGCAAAAAACTATCACAAAACACCATCTTTTGCTTTGCACATTATTTCATAGAACCACATGTATCTAGCCACAATATGTCACACTACACTTTTTGCACAGGCTATTATCTGACTGGTGGAACCCATATGTTAGCGAGAGATATCATGTCTCCACTTTACATATTCCAGAAAAACTCCAACTTTTAAGCCATCCAGAATATACCGGTGCAAACTCGCATTTTGTTTTCAACCACCAGTGCATGCCATTGTAGGGAGCAATGAGGAGTAGTGCCTAACAAATTTTATTTCTTTTACCACCGGTGCTTGTACACGCGCTTGTACTAACACATAAAGCAAAGGATGGACCCAATTATAAGTCAAATGGTAGAGGGAAAGAGAAAATATATTCATGGAACAAGAAAGTAATTATTACATCTCCTTCAACCTGTATCGGGCATATGAAGCAAGCACTCCAAAGCTTCTCAGCTGATTAAGCCAATTAGGGGTCACCACTATGCTCTTGGTGGGTACCAGTGCCACGTGTCAAGCGTGTGTCCATCGTAGAGCAACAGACGCGGGACCCACAGTGGTCAAAGTAGTCTCCAGCACGTAGACCGCCATGGTACACCATCGCTCAAGCTATATGAGCACTTCCTGAGCTCCCCTCGCACAAGTAGACCGCGTTTCTACCTCCATCATCTCACATCTCAGCACCGGTTCAAACCGAGAAGCATCGGAAGGAGATCTTCAACTACCTGATTTGGCACTATAGATCTGTAAGTAAATTAGATTATGTCGTGGTTTTATGCATTTTCAATTTTACCGATATATGTATTAACAAATTCACATGATTATCATCAAGCAAATGCTTTTCTGTGCCTGTGATGCATAGATGGTTATCTACATTTATTGGTAGGTTGTAAATGAATCGTTACATGCAAATTCATGTGCTCTAGGAGTTGAAAAGTAAGATTTGGTTAGAAGTTAAGGTGGATTGACATTGTTCGAAGAACATTGATTGTTGTAATTTCTGTAGGTTGTTGAAATTGTTAATAAACCATGTATTAATTTCTTTGTTAGCTTTGATGGAGTCTGTTGTTCTTTGCTTAGATGGGTTTTAGGATATTTTTTTTGTATTTTGTCTCTTTTGACTTTTTCCTTATCAATTCTCTTTTCTTCGTATTTCAACTCATGGTCTTCCTATGTATATGAAGACCGCTGAAAAGAATATCTTGGTTACGTTGTCATTTGAAGGTTTTTTACAAGTACTCTCGCAATCTTGGCATGCTGGGAGTTGCACTACACTAAACTTATACAACAATTTACAACCTTGCAATGAATTGGTGTCTCTTTCTCTTGTTTAAGCATATGTGCTATAATAGACACATCAAGCTGCATGTGGAATTGGAGTTCTTGAGTTTACCTTAGCCATTTTTTTCATGGCTTTGCACTGAACCAGACTTCATTCTCAAACCAAAACATTTGATTGTTTCATCAAACTCAAGCAGATACCACATCTGGTGGCAATGAGAGAAAGCTTCCCACTTAGCTGGACATATTCCAAGTTAATGAGGTGAGTGTTAATTTTCCTAAATTCTTACAACCCACCAGTAATGGAAAGTAAGTATTCTGGTCCATCAGATTCATCTTGGGAGGCTCCCAACCTCCCAAGATGAAGGGTTTACTTAAAAACCTTGAATCCTACAATATTTAAGGGAGGCTGCCTTTTGTTTTTACGATGTGGTGAAAAATCTATCCATGTCAGCTCTTTTATCATGTAGTCTATAGTTATAGAGCTATTGTAACACCCCGATTTCCGAAACCTAAAAATTAGGGCCAACAAAAACTTTTTCTGCTAATAATGTGATATTTGGTGAACCTAAATTAAACCTTGATTTCAAAATCATGAAAGTGATGCACATCCATAACTTCATCTCGGTCAATCTTGATATCCTCACCATCAGTGCGTGGTGAACCTTTTGTTGATATCTTCTCTCGACTCCTCTTCCGTTGGAACTCCTAGTTTCTATCCTCTCGGGGAAACCCTGATCTTTCTGCTCCAAATCTATCGAGCAATTTGTTCTCCTTCCATATGGAACCATTGAGGTGAAGTCCTGCACTCCAATCCCTTCCCTCTAACCTCCTTGTTTTTCAGACCTAGTGTGCCAAAACCCTAATGCCTAGTACTCCCCTTCTCCTCCTACTCCGTGCATATATATATGCATATATCAGTGGCAGCATTCAACTCCAACTCACCGTAATCTCGCATGTCCATTCCATCCACGTACAAACCACATATACGCTAAAATATTCAAGTGTATGCGGACACATACACTCCAAACCCTGCTTTATACCTTGTCTCCATACGAGGCTACTCACCCTTGCATCCTGCCACGAGTATACTTCGGCATCCCTCCCCTTCTATCTAGCTGGTGCAACCTAAACCAACACATACCGCTAAGTGCCCACACGGTACTATTGCGAAACAGAAACGTATATACGCCATGAACCTCTTCTGAATGCCATAATCTTCTACCATCTACTTCGCCGTGACCTATCATGAGCATGTGTGCACATATATACTGCTTTCGAGTATACACATGTATGCAAACCCTAACCCCGGCGTGCTCCGATTGTCTCGGCCACCCACCATGTGCATATACATATACACCGGTATAGTGGTGTCAACTCACAAACCTTAACCCACCGTGAATTTCCACATATTCCCCGTCCCCTGCGCAACCCCATATATGCTAAAATCCCCAGCGTGTGCATGCACGTACACCCTACCACCTTTTCTCTCTCCTAAACATACCTCTAGTATACTCCCTAAATGTTTTGGCAATCTCCGCTATACGAAGATTCAACAAAAATCGCATGTGTACCTATTCGTGATCTTACGTGTAGTAATAACCCATTCCATCTGCACCAACCAACCAGCTCATCTTTATCTTCCTGTGCCTCTACCGTCTTACTGCTTTGACCATGCCACGATTCTTCCTCTTGATTTTCGTCCCACTAGCTTCATGTTGCACCAGGCCACACCACCCTCAAGCCTGAAATCAATGCCTAACTCTGCTATTCGTTCACGGCACGCGAGCATGCGCCTAGTCTACTCCATATCCCTTCAGTGGTCGCCCAACTCACAGGATTGGTGTCAACTTTTCTTTCCTTTGCGTGTCAGCAGGCTGCCCCTCCCCCTGCCATGCTTGAGCTGCCCCTGCGCTCTCTTTTTCCCCTACTCCTCCTAAAGCCAAACCAGCACTCCATCTCTCCCCCTGATACATCAGTGCTACTTGGCCAGCCCCATGTGGTTCCACAGTACTAGCAGTAAATGGCCAGCTACTTTTCCAGCAACGGAGCTGCCTTCACTCAAGTCAACCGAGCTCCTCTACCTTTCATCTCCCTCAAGCACGCCACAGTCTCTCAGCAGCAGGACAGTGCCCACCTCCTCTCCAAAGTGAGCTCCTTGTTCCCCTATCCATTCCCGAGCAGCACTAACCAGCTCATCCTCTCTCCTTGTTGCTCCTTCCCATACTCCCCAACCCAGCACCACACGCCACCTCTTTCTCCTCCAAGCAGCAGTACTATAGCAGTCAATGCCTGTTCCCCCTACTGCCAACCACCTCCATGAATGAAGCACAACACCAACAACACTAGCTACCCTCACTCCTACCCCCTGGCTCAACCGAACTCCCTCTTCTTCAAGTTCACTCCTCTGCCGAGCAACTTTGTTACTTCACCAAGGCAGCCAAGCTCCCCATCTTCCCTTCCGAGCTCCTTTCCTCCCCACCGTGGCAGCAGCGGCCCCGCACCTCCTTCCTCCCGAGGCAAGCAAGCTGAGCTACCCTCCTCCATTTACTTGCTGTCGGCTCACTTCCCTGCCGAGCTACCAAGCATGCACCCGAGCCACCCCTTCCCTTTCGTTCTCCTCGAGCTGCTCCACGGCCTCCATCCTCCTCCCGCTCCTCCATAGCAACCCGAGCTGCCACTGCCGAGGCCTACCCGAGCACAGACGCCGCACTCAAAACACTGCCGTGGCAGCTGGTGGCTGCTGCCGCCGCCACCTCTCCCTGCCACAGCAGCTCGCAACAGCTGCCGCTGCAGCCTTTCTCTCCACCGTGGCAACATCTCCCCGCCGCGGCAACCCATCTCCACTGCGGCAGTACCGCGGCAACTCCTCACCGCGGCAATTCTTCCTCTCCCACCGCGGCAGGACCGCGCCACTCCTTCCTCCCACCGCGGCAGTACCGTGGCAACCCCTCCTCGCCGCGGCAGCTCACATCAGCTGCCGCTGCTCTTGTCCCTGCCGCGGCAAGCCCCGACGGCCGCGGTAAGGAGTTATCATCACCCCAGCAGCGCAGCTCCGTGTCCTTCAGCTCCAGCCACTGTCACCACCACAGTCGCCGCACTAAGCTCCTCCCTTCCGAGCCCTCACTCCCCACTTGCTGCCGGCAAACCCCAGAGGCAGCTCGTGAGCCACCCGAGCAGCCAAGGCTTCCCTCTCTCCCTTAACCCCTGTTCATTTGTCTTTTCTCTCCTTCACTCCAGTGCAAAGGTCAAGCCTTCCAAGCCATTTGAAATTTGATTATTAGCAAACTCTACACATACATGGCATATGCATATTTTCCACAAGTTGGCCCAAGCAAAACGATGCTTTTGGTGCTATCAGCTAAACCGTATGTTTTGGGTTCGGTTATAACGTGGGATCCAAGGTGTTTTCTTTGAAGTGCTTTTAAAATTTAAGTTGAACATATTCCAACATAGAGAATGTATGATCTATTTCCTAGGATACAACTCCGAAGGTGATAATTCCTTTTTGCTAGCGGCACCTAAAATCTTATACATCATTTTTGCTCCAGTAAATATGGAGATTCAAAATCCTAACCATCAGTACCCATTTCACAATTTTTGGAATAATTTGAACTTTCAAATTTATAGCAAATTCATCATGAACATGTTGTTTTTCCTAAGCGTGGGTTATTAAGGGTAAAAATCTTTCGGCATGAAGTCATGTAAACCATATGGTTCAACAGACATTTAAAATTTTCAAAACCTCCCTATGATAATAACAGTAGAGAATTTAAACAGTGGATTATTATCTATGCAACCCTTGAGTGCATGTATGTCTATATACGTGCACGCATGTCTTTTTAATCTCGCTCTAATAGTTGATATAGTCTTCTAAAAACTTCGAAACCTAATTAATGTCCTCTGGACCCAAACTTTATATGGAGGCTAAAAGCTTTCAAGTGCTAATAAAGTTATAAACATGCAAACCCTAGTTTCTAATAAGTAAAAACCTTTGCGTTATGTGTTCATAATTCCATCTCGACGTTTGGAAAACCCTAACTTGTTCGAAGTCCCGTACATGGTTGTTGTGCCACGGGATTGTATTTTGGTTCCTATTTGGATCTTCCTTGCATCGTTGCTTATTTGACGTTCTTCGACGTGTAGTTACAACGTTGTCTTGCTTCGCGAGGAAGGATTCGAGCGTCGCCGTACCCAGACCAGGCTTCGAGCTATTCAACGTTGCCAGGCAAGCTCTCCACCCTTGATCATGTTGAATCCCAAGTTTATGAAATGATATGTTGTTTACGAAACATGCATGCTATGTTTTACGAATCATTATTTTATGTAGAGAAGTTATGACCAGTGATTAGCAAACCCTAGTTCGGCACTGAACTCCTTATCGCCCTAGGACTATAAATCCCGAGGAATATTAATGGGAACCATAGAGTAGTATATGTATGTACCCGGCTTAGCCCTGCAGTAGAAAAAGTAGGTTTTTCCAAAAAGGGAAGGAATACCCCGTATTTCATGTGGCGAAATGTTGAAAAAGGACCGTCGTGTCTGAAGGTGTATGAAGGTAGAATATCCACGGGTGGGATGTTTTGCCGAAAAGAGGTTTTGTTAAAACCTAAAAACAAAATGGAGAAGATTTTGATCCGGGTCGGAAATGAAGGACGAAAGCAGGAAGCTTGTTAAAAGCGAAGTAATGCCCGGCGTGGTTCTCGCGCTCGTTTACAGGTGAGATGTGTAGTCCCTCTCGGATCACCTAAGGACCGAGCTTAAGTGCCGTTTGGCCAAGTCTTACCGTACGTCCACATGTCCTTTATGGGAAGGACTTGATCTAGTACCCGGTCTGAGACTAGCATGAACCCGTAGGTAGGGAGAAGTGTGCAGATGAGGTTGTAGCCTCTGTAGAGAAAAGTTTTCGCGGGAAAGCGATGGCTTGTTCACCACAAAGTTGGAACACCAACCTCCTTGCAAGCGATGATACCGACTCAAGTTAGGTTTGGGACATGTCCTTCTGGCAGGTTCATGGCTAGGTTTACTCCGGTGAAGAGTCTCGTTGTAATAGCCCTGTCAGTATACGATGCATAGTGTACCTAGGGTGACCTACATTGTGTGGGTAAAGCCGTACCACCTCTGCAGAGGGTTTAAACTATTCAAATAGCCGTGTCCACGGTCAAGGACAAACTTGGTTAGGCCACACTTTAGTAGACTGACTTTTAAAGTCAAAAATGGATTATGGGTTTAAGGACGCGATCCGCCGTGTTCGCAGGGTGACATGCAAACCCTAGTATCCCCGTTGTAATGGGTGAGCTGAGACTCCCCGCTGAAGCGGGTGATTACCAGACTTTCCGTTGTAACGGAAAGCACAAGAATGAATCCCGTTGTAGCGGGAAGGAAAAGACGAACAGATGTTTGTCTCTGAACATCGTGGCAATTTATGAAAACTGCTTTTAATATCTATTTACTTATTTCATGCAAACTTACTTTCTCGCACAATATGAAACATAGGTTAGAGCTATTGCTTGAAATACCCTTGCATGCATTTTTATCCGTATCCAACTCACCGGTGGGAAGTTTGCCAGTACATTCAATGTACTCACCTGACTTGTTGATTTGGCCAGACAGAAGGTCGACAGCTTGAAAGCAATGATGATACCCGCGAAAGCTAGGGCGAAACCCCAGTCAGTTGCCTGTCTGGAATGGCATATTGATGGGCCACCACACCGTTTGATATCCGCTGCAAGATTTTTAGCCGTTGGGCTAAATGTATAATTTTTCGATCTTGAGGATTGGTTATATGTCATAGTCTAATAAGTGCATGTATGACCCTGATATACAGGTTAACTTGTGGGTACCGGCTACTGATCATGGGACCGGTACAGTAAACACAAGGGTTATCCGGCTTTAAAACCGGATACGCCACATCTATTCATTTTTTTTCTTCAATGGCAGTGTCAATGATCTATTTGTCATATTTCTTTGGTAGTGTACAGTTTGTTATTCTCTACTTAATGCAGCTTTCCAACTGATTTTCTTTGATTTACCATTATTGTACTATGCCGCAACAACTGTTCTCTGCCTTTTCAAGTTACCTAGTATACCTTGGTTCACTATATGTTTCTTTGCCATACCTTTGTTCACTTATATTTCTCGTGTAGCTTATAAATTTTAGTTGTAAGCTTTAAAACACATCAACTGTGGAGATATACCCTAATGAATATGTTGAAAGGGCTAACTGTGCCAATTTTTTGAACTCCAAAGAACTGTAGAAAACTAACAAAACCTTTCTTCATCCATATGCATCATTCACAGAGGGGGAAATACTTGCGGCATTTGCAACCATCATAGTGGATTCTTTCTTGATCATTCTGGGTTAAACATGTCATTACTGATTCTTATGTTGAGAATCACAAAAACCTAGTTTATTGAACTCACAAATTAAGAGTGAATTTTTTTTTGTAATGAAGTAAAACTAAAAAATTTGGTGCGAGATGAATGATCAATGTTGTTATTCCAAAAAGATCATATTTACGAGTTCTCAGGTAAAACAGATTGTATCATTTTTATCAAGTGTTTGCCAACTTCTATACTTTTGTCCATGTGCTATGGATATGATTCATGCATACCCAAATTTTTGTGAGGAATTCTGGAATGTGGTTTTTTGATTTACCATTATTGTACTATGTTGCAACGACTATTCTCTGCCTTTTCAAGTTCTGGTATACCTTGGTTCGCTATATGTTTCTTTTTCATACCTCTGTTCATTTATATTTCTCGTGTAGCTTATAAATTTTAATTGTCAGCTTTAAAACACATCAACATGGAGATATCCCCTAATGAATATATGTTGAAAGAGCTAATTGCGCCATTTTTCTGAACTCCAAAGAACTGTAAAAAACTAACAAAACCTTTCTTCATTCATATGCATCATTCACAGAGGGAAAAATACTTGCGGCATTTGCAATCATGTGAGTGGATTCTTTTGTTGATTGTTATGGGTTAAATATGTTATTACTGATTCTTATGTTGAGAAACACAAAAACCTGGTTTATTAAACTCACAAATTAAGAGTAAGAAACCTTTTATGTACCAATGAAACACTATCAAGTAAAATAAAATATTGGTGCGAGATGAAGGATCAATTTTGTTATTCCAATAAAGAACATATTTGCCACTTCTAAGGTAAAAGAGGTTGTATCATTTTTATCAAACCAAGTTCTATATTTTCGTCCATATGCTATGGATATGACTCATGCACACCCACATTTTTGTGAGAAATTGTGGAATATGGATTTCAGCTGCATGTTGAAGTGATCAACTCTCAATGTGAGAAATGTGTTCCATCTCCCATAGTTTGTGTTTGCATTTTCGCAGATAAATGTGCTCTTAAGAGAAATGCTTTTCTTCTGCCAAAACCAAGAAATATGAAAATGGCTGTAAAGAGCTTACACTTCTTTGGTCCTGTGGAGTTTAATATTATCTTCAAACTGGTATGTTCTATTAGAGTATTAGACACAACTCCATTTTGTTGTTATGTAAGCGACATATATTTAGTTTTTTAGCGGACAAGGTAATAGGAATGAAAAAGAATAATGCAACTCAGTGCAAATGAAGCTATTGTGCATATACGAAGAAATCTATCAAAAGGATGTTCAAGTGAACAAAATCCTATGGAGATAAATACTAAAACTTCTATTTTGTCTAATCTCTCTTAATGATTTATAGCTTATTGATTTGCAGATTTCGCTTAACTATTACTCCCTCCGTTCAGAAATGTAAGGTCTATTTTGATTGGTTAGGACAAGATTTCGACCAACGATTACTTTATTAATATATGATTTATGTAACATAAAATTGATATCATTATATTTATATTTAAAAGTACTTATTTATAATTATGATTTTGTATCACATCAAGCATATATTAATAAAATAATTATTGGTCAAAGTCTTATCTTAATCAATCAAAATATTTTTTATATTTTTAGATAGAGGGAGGAATTTTCTGTATATTTTTATGCAACATCTAAAGTTATACTTGTGCATATGTAGTTCTCTTTAATGTATATACTGCACTTGTGCATCTGGGGATGTTTTCTGCCGTGGAACTTCTGGTTTACCATCTGTCGCATCTCTCGAGACTGCCATTCAACATATCATTGTGATATTTTTTGTACTACACTTTTTTCGTTGACGTTTATAGCCACAACAATCGTTTGATTATCTATTATTAAACCTCTGCTCCGGATGGCCTTTACCGAAAAATGAAACATGCCATCGGATTATCGTGATGATCCATCAGCGCAGCCAAGCACGTTAATCCCTCTAGTTCAGTTGAAGATCTAACTTGGTAGTTAGCACCAAAGCTAAACATTCTTTAGGAAAATAATAATAATCTAGCACCTACGTGACGTGGCATTGAGATGACTAGTTTGTCATCCCCTGCACTGTGGACGACGTCGTTATCCGGTGGTCCAACTCCAAGCTGCAAATCTAGACATCCCCACGTCCTCCCCCATCAGCGGCGGCGGCGGCGATGGAGGTGGAGCACAGGGCGTACGCACGGGTGGGGCTCCTCGGCAACCCCAGCGACGTGTACGGCGGCCGGACCATCTCCTTCACCGTCGCCGGCCTCTGGGCCACCGCCCGCCTGCGCCCGTCCGCCGACCTCATGATCCAGCCGCACCCGCACCATGACCTCGTCGCCTTCCCGTCCCTCCCAGCCCTCGTGAGCACACTCAAAGATCCTTCCTTTTTCCGTGTCTCGCAAATGCATAGCTAAGCTTTAGTTGCGGTTGTGTCGGATTGCACTGACAGATCTAGTAGTATTTTCTACTTCGTCAGTACCGAAATCAACGCAAAGCAAATGCCATGGGAATGATCTGATCTATGCAGGCGCATAGCAATCTCTGCTGCTTACTTCTTGTTCGTGTGTATATCTTCTTCCAAGTTGATAAGCATCAGTTGATCGATCTCTCTGTTCTGCTCATAGGTGGAGCGTTTGCAGGGGCAAGGATACTACGGGGGCGTCCGACTGCTGATGGCCATCTGTAAAATCTTCTACAGCCATTGTGCTCAGAACAGCATCACCCTCAAGGACCAGAACTTCACCTTGTCATACGACACCAACATTCCTCGCCAGGTCACTTTAACTCCCTTAGATTACACAAGATTCATTGCTTTCTAATACTAGCCTTCGATGCCTTAAGATTGCTTTGTAATACTCTGCACGCAGGCTGGGCTCTCTGGTTCAAGTGCCATTGTCTGTGCTGCTCTGAGCTGCCTCCTTGATTTCTACAATGTCAGGCATCTAATCAAGGTCGAGGTCAGACCTAATCTCATTCTCGACGCTGAGAAAGAGCTTGGAATCGTTGCTGGGCTTCAGGATCGGGTGGCGCAGGTTTACGGTGGCCTTGTTTATATGGTACGGTGTGCAATTCGAGCATCCGGAAATAGGTGGTAGTTATTATTTACTCACTCTTCGGTTTCTGAAACATGACTCTTTGGTTAATCTTTCAATATGTATTACTCATCAGGATTTTAGCAAAGAGCATATGGATAAGTTGGGTCATGGCATATACACACCTCTAGATGTAAACCTACTCCCTCCGCTATATCTCATCTATGTGGAGAATCCAAGCGACTCTGGCAAGGTTTGTCCGGTCCGAGCTAAAATTCTATATTTTTGCTTGAAAAATCTTTTCATGTCACAAGATGCTTTTGGTCCTTCTCGAGACTAATATCCACCTATGAACCTTGCTTAACTAATCAGGTCCACAGCACTGTCAGGCAAAGATGGCTTGATGGTGACAAATTTATAATATCGTCCATGAAAGAAGTCGCGCAGCTAGCGCTTGATGGCCACAAGGTGTTGTTGCAGAAGAACTATACCGAGCTCGCGAGGCTTATGAACAGGAACTTTGATCTGCGGAGGTGAGATTAACGCGCCTCACCACATAAGGAATCCACACTATGGAATTCAGTTAGCAGACAATCTTGTCAGCTCAGATCAGATATGTCTGAATTGTGCTTGGTTGGCTGTAGGCAAATGTTTGGAGACGACTTGCTTGGGGCGGTGAACATAAAGATGGTCGAGGTGGCGAGGAGCGTCGGCGCCGCATCAAAGTTCACGGGCAGCGGGGGCGCGGTGGTCGCGCTGTGCCCAGAGGGAGATGCGCAGGCGGAGCTCCTGATGACAGCGTGCCGAGATGCTGGCTTTGTTGTGGAGCCGATCAAAGTAGCCCCATCGGTGCTAACGGAAGAGGAGCTGACAAGCTTGTTGAGTCACGCTTAGGTGGAAGGA
This sequence comes from Stipa capillata, assembly GCA_019208055.1. Lineage (NCBI taxonomy): Eukaryota > Viridiplantae > Streptophyta > Magnoliopsida > Poales > Poaceae > Stipa > Stipa capillata. The sequence continues at coordinate 202,206 of JAGXJF010002680.1, forward strand.
ATTCATAAGCAAACTAAACAAGCATGCAATTTGCTGGCTTGTTATCATCATTACAGGAGTTTTGGTCTTGTGTTATATGTGTACATGTACGCTCATGCTGTTTGATACTTTCTGTGCCGGTCTGTGCTGGGAATCCCAGAAATTACACGTCTTTTTGATCCATGACGTTCATGTCTCTGTGTGTGTGTGTGTGTGTGTGTGTGTGTGTGTGTGTGTGTGTGTGTGTGATATACAACGTTCAATCGTCCATGTATGGTACCTCGCTGGATGCAAATGCAACGGATGGATCCATGAATTTGTTGGAGATCAAATCAAATAGTATTTGCCAATACAAATTAAATTCCTTTCGTTGATGTCATCGGTGGAACCGAATCTTGTTTCGGGCCCTGTTGTTGCTGTGACGATCGCCGCCGAGAAGCTGTTACGGCGCCGACAGCGACGATGCTGGTGGCGTGGCCGCCAGCGATGGACGCGAACACCGCGTCGCCGGCGAAGACGCGCGCTCGTTCACCCGCCACTGCTCTCCACCTAAGGCCCAGGGCCCCAGGCCATCTCATATCGAAGCGCCAAGGCCCAGCCCACCACTCCACCAGCCACCCACGCCACGCGCAAACCAGTCTCTCTAAACCACGCCGCCGCCGCCGCCGGGCTGACTCCATCTCCTCCACGTCGTGTCGCCGCCGGGGGAGCCAACTCTAATGGAGGGAGAAGCCGCAGCAGCGCTAGCCGCGCCCCCACTCCACGAGCACACGCCACAGGAGGCCTCGGTCGACGAGGAGACCCGCGCCCTCATCATCCCCGACGCCGGGAGCCTCCCGGCGTCTCCCCCCTCCGCCGTCGAGGCCAACTTCGCGCGCTACTTCGCCGCCGGTAAAACAAAAACTTGAAATTTATATCACGCCTAATCGATGCGCCTAGAACATTGTGAGCTTAGCGCTCTCCTATGAATGTGCCATCGACGCTACGTGTTGGTTCTAGTCTTGTAGATGAGCATTTGATCGCTGGAACTGGAATGGAACCGCACAGTCAGATTCTCAGTGCATTTAGTTGGAGTTTGCTTTCATCCCTGGTGCTGGAGGCTCTAGCTTTCTGTAGTGCCTAATTGTTTGTGCGCATGTTTAACAGTATGGTATGGGCTTTATGAAAATTAGGTGTGCCTAATTGTTTGTAGCTTTATGAAAATGCACTTTATTTACATTAGACCATCAATGTTCTCATTTACACATGTTTACAGCAGTGGGTCATTACAGCTGTAGCTGTCTGCATCGTGAGGTAGTTGATAGGCGACGTCTAGCAGCTTGGGTGTTTGTTGCGATAGGCGTGGGTTGCGGTAATGTGTGGCGCCCCAGCATTCAGGGCGTGGGCGGCGGCTGTTGGTTCTGACGACTCTAAACCGTCGGTGGGACGTCTTGCGTGCCCCTCTCGAGCATGCCCGGGTTATCTCCCTTATGTTGTTTGGGTCACGCCAGATCTAGCCTACTCGGTGGGGGGTTGAGGAGGTCTCCCCAGCGCGACGGGGCATCTTTGGCAGTGGTGCAAGGTCAGTGATCCGTGACTGTTGTTGAGTGGCTGTTTCCAAAGCGGAAGAAGCCCAACTCTGCCCTTATTAGCGGAGTTGGATACTCGCTCTCGGCTGCAGGTGGTTCGCGTGCAGCGTGCTAGGCGCGAGCTTGAGTGGCGTCAAGGTTGATAGTTGTTGGGCTGTCTTTTGTAAGTCCATCTAGCAGCCGGTTGTAGTCTTGTTGTGGGTGTTCTTGTAATGGCCTAGTCTTGGGATCGTAAAATCTATTCTTTCTATCAATGCATCGAGATGCAAACTTTGCGTTTTCTCGAGAAAAAAATAACCATATGTCCAACTTTAACCAAAATGTTTGAACTGAATTCAAGAACTCTACCTCAAGTCCTCTAATTCAACTCTTTTCATTTTCTTGGCAGATTATCTCAATCCAGGACATGATCAGTACGTATACCGCCATCCAAACGGGTAGGCTTTCGACAAGTTTAAACTGGCTTTCTCAGACTGATAATAATTCATTCTAGGTGTGTTTCCTCAAAAGGGATTATTTCTAGGTAGTAGACAAGAAGTGCTCAATATATGCATAGATAATATCATTAATGTTCTTTAACTTTGACAGAATGCTTTATTCTAGTCTTAGTTACTTATAGTATTTTCGAATGCAACTCTAGTTCACAAGAATGCTTTTTTTTGTCATTGATCACATTGACATTGGTGATCAGCCGGAACCTTTATTCTCCTTGGTTTCTTCTGTTTCTCAAAAATTTAGATTGTGCGTGGTTGGTTTAGCTCCAGCCCATGTTGCACTGAAAGAGGAAGGGGGAATAACTGCTGTTGACTTCAATGTTGGGAAGTCAGATCGCAGTGAGATCAAAGTCACAGGGAAACGCAAAAGGGTAACTGGATTATTTGAAGCGTGTTCTCTGTTTGTTTAATTAATTGCCAGAATGAATTGATGTCCTTTCATATTACAGAACGCACAACATTTGCAAGAAAATTCAGCGTTATGTAAAGTCTGCACAAATGATAAATCTTTTGTAGTGAGGTTGGTCCATTAGATCTCACGATTGATTATGGCCGATATCATTTTCCTTTTGCACTGAAGTGCTGTTTATGTCAAACTTTTACAGGTGTTGCGTGAAAGGTTCACTTTTGGAGATCAATGATAGATTGATCAAACAACCTGATCTGCTTAATACTGCAGTGAGTACCTCATGTTGACTGAACAAGTGTCTGCATTTCTCTGTATGCTACTGAACAAAATGTGACTCTTTTATGCTTGAGGTTAAATAATCATATGAGCAGGACAATGCCGCTGCTTTGTTATTGGTGTGGCTTGTCTGTGCTGTATCGAAATAATGCTCATGCCTACATACACAAATTGAACCACCTATATTTTTCTCGTTGGTGGCCTTTTTCTTTTGCTGAAGATAGTTTTCTGGTGCAAACTGGCCCATGCATATCTGGGAGATATTTAAGTTAGTTTCTTGTAAACTTCCAATGTTGGTTTCGTTCCCAAGGAGTAGCATTGAGACATGAGTTCAAACTTGAGAGGAATATCTTATCAAATTTCAGATTAACACAGATAAACTTGCACTTTCGTACATGGTATACCATTACCTCTGTTGAAGTACGAAAACCTTGCCTATGAATAGAAGTCTGTGGATCATTTGGTGTTTGCCCTATATTCACATTACTTTTTGATTGTGCACATAAGTTTATAATATTACCATATTCTGAACAGTGATTCTTTTTCCTTTTTCACATGTAGGCTGACAGAGAAGGATACATAGCAATCTTCATGCCAAAACCAGCTGACTGGCTCAAAATTAAGGACAAATTTCTTAGTTCCGAGGACTACAAGAACTTGAGAGGAATCTGCTGACAAAAAAAGGTATTCAGCGCTATATTTAATATTTTACACCCTTTTGCATTCCTAACAAAAATGAACTTGAGGAGCACGTTTCTGGACTTGAACTGATGCATCCTTTTGATCATCATCTGTTCCCTTGAGATCTCAATGTTCATAATAAATACTGTTTTCTTCCATCATTTTTTGCGGCAAGCACATGCACATCTAAAAATTTGCTTTTCATGTGTGCAGGGGAATTCACGCCAGTCAGTTGCATAATTTTTTCAACTATGAAGCGGGAGCTTAGGTCTCATTCGACCATTGGTCTGATCCTCGCGCAGATGCCATTTATTTTCCTGTTTCTGAGAATTAGAGTCAATTCCAGATAATTCTTACCAGCTAAGATATTCAAGTGCTAATGAAGTCTCCATATCGGTCACAGCGAGGGAGTTTTTGCATAGGCTTTTCTTGACAACTGATGGAACCTTCATCAGCTACTGTCACCCTGAAACACTTAATAGCCTACCAAACCTGTAAAGCAAGCTTTGAAATCTAAAGCAAGCTTTGAAATCGGAAACATTTGAAGCTCATGAAAAGCATCTGTGCTTGAGTCCTCAACTGTATAATTGATTGTCGCGCCACAGGCAATGCTTCAGAATCGAATCTTAGCTGATTCAATACAAACTAGCAGGGTGGTCCACACATTTGCGCGGCTAGATTTACTACATAAGGTTGAAATTATTTTCACTTCCAGTATTTGTCCCATTCTCTCGACTTTATTCGATTTCATTATTCCTACATTATTTTTTATATGTCATTCAAAATACTATAAAAAATTATAGCCAAAACTATGCTTTGAGAAAACATTATTGGAGTTTGGTAGAAATCTTTCTATTATGTGTATTATGTTGTTAGCCTTTAGTTGATAGTACTTTTTTAATGTCAAATCTTATTTATTCATATGTGATGTTCTCTCTCTTTGTGTTTCCCTTTTATTTTTTAACGTCTATTGATAGATAATTAAGAAGCAAGATGAGGACCTAGTGTGTGACACTAAAAACCAATGACATTAAGATCCATAATTTTGCCATACATAATCATAGACTTTCGTACTAGTTTTCAGCTTTCTCACCGCATCCTTCAGTGTCGATCTTTCCACCAATAATTTGTTGAGTATTTTTCACCGAGAATTAAATCTAAACATAGTTTGTACCTAAACCTTATATTTTTCTTGCTCCACCCACCTTATTGCTAGTTATGTTGTTGTTACATTATTCGATTAATGCAATATTATGCCTCTACATGCTTCAACACATGCTCCCCTTATTCTACTTGTCACTATCGCATGCCCATCTTGTTGCTGGATATAGAGAAGCAAACAACCCCGTCATTCTCAACCCCACTCTTCACTAAACCTATCACGTCTGACATGTAGGATAGTATTGCGTCCAACTTTTGCTCCTGAATCCACATGCATTAGAGTGGTTCAGTGTCCATGCCACTAAGATCCTTAGTGAGAACCTAACCTTTTCTCATACCACACTCTGATCAAACTGGTATCCCTTTCTAAAAATAGCTAGCCTCACAATGCCCTCACCGTTGTCACCAATTTATTTGGCAAACCTCATTTACTACCTTGCATCGTGTCATGACTCACCTCATGACTTTGATGACAACATGTTCATTTCTGTATACTCATCGAGAATTGGTAAAACATTCTCTTCACTTTGACTCTCATCATGGCTTGTCCTTTCTCATTATGTCCATGTTGTTTTCCAATGTCTTACATTTTTTAGCACAAATCAAACGATTTATTATATACTTGATGTGATTTGTTGCTTTCAACATTTACTATTGCAGCGACACCATCGTTTCACTTTATTCGTACGATACACTAGCTTGCACATGTAGCAAATTTACATATATGTTGTCGACCGACTTTATACATGCATATGATCTTTGATCTTTTCAATCTGCCTCTTCTCCGTCACTTCTGCCGCTATGAACTCAAAAAGTGGTTACCATGCTTTTCTTAGCGCCAATCGCTCATCTCCGTTCTACTATCGATACTTTTGGCAACAATTTTGCATATAGAATTACCAAATATGTCATTGTCCTTACAACACTTACAGATTAAGCAATACAAGGTTCACATTAGATTAATGTATTCTTCAAGAGGAAATACACCAGAAACAAAAAAAAATTGCAGATGAAAAAGACTCATACTTGAAAATTTCAAAGGCAATGCTTTCGTGATGCAACCAATAAATAAACAAGCGACGCATATCTATGTTATGTACAGTTGGGACACGCAGAAGATCTTCTGTTTTTGCTTGCGTAAGTTATTGCACGGTACAATTCATGGTGGGACAGAGAATGTTCCAGAGAAACAAATCCTTTCAGACAAGACAAGAGTTCTTATGTATGATTTTACATGGGCGAGTTCCTGGGGTTACCTAATGTACACAGTTATATTCAGAGAAGGCCCAAAAACTCCATTGCCATGTTCGTGTTGGCTGTGCTATCAGTCAACTCCTGTAACACTGGAACACATGTACAAAAAGAATCGTACTGAATACCAGTTGCAGATTTTTTCTTCTAATCACTGACATGAAGCCAATGTATTCCTTTTACCTGAATATCATTTAGGTTTTTCCTTCTCAAGTGCGATCTCAACGAGCTGAATGTTTTCCCTGTAGTGAAGCAGCCTTGCATGAGGGAAGGAAGGAGAAGCCATCCAAAAGTTTCAAACATTTCAAACCCCACTTCACCATCAAAAATTCAATCAAATGATGACCGCTGCACAGAATAATCAAACCAATATATTATGGAAGTAGCTTCAGTAGGGTTTTAGGGAATCCCAGCAGTTTTAGTGGAAAAGGATGAGCAATTTGTTGGAACCTGCGATTGTGGTATGTGGTAATGAACACTGCCCCAGGAGAATTTTCCAAGAGAAAGGTAACCGTCGCGAAGAGATCATCAAAATCTTACCAAAATAGGTGCAGTATTATTCTACGTATGTAGGTGAGCCAAAATGACAAGAATACAAATGGAACATAGTAGATAAGTGGCTTACTTGCTGAATCATATAGTACATCAGCTCCAAGAATAATATCGGGGTGCAGATCAAATATAGGTTCATCCCAATCTCCCCAGGTAAGTCCTAATACCTGCATGATAATGGATTACTTTTAAAGCTGCTCTCGTAGAATGCAACATGTAAAAAATATCTCCAAAACAAAGCATACAGTGCAGCTGGCATCATTGAGACCGCAAATTTGTCTGATGTTGTTCAGTACCTACTCATTGAGAACGAGAGTGGAAAAAAATTAATATTCGGCCACCAATAATTACTATTGAAAACTAAGTAAGGTGCACCATGCCATCCTTTGCATTTTAGGTCTGGGCGGATGGGTTCGAGCTAACTTCTGTATTATATGCAATGTCTGTCAGCGTGACATCTGCTCCAACTTTTGCAGCTACTACACCCGGTAGTGAGGTTCCAGCACCAAGCTGCAAGTCATAGATGCAAATCAGAAAATTGTAAAGAAATATTAAATGAGACTCATATTCTTAAAAATCTGTAGAATGGACATAGTTGATCCATGCAAACAATATCTCACAGCAACTGAATGTGAAATTCCACAAAGAGCTATTTGAAAAAGAAAAAAATCCGCAAAGTAAGGAGTGCGTTCAAAGCCTCAAACATGGAGAAGAATCCCAATCCCGAGTTAAGGTACTGGGACTTAAGATTTAAGACCTAAGATTGTTCAGTGCCATATGAAAGTAGCATCTTACACTGCATCACAATAACAAGTAGACCATAATAATCCTTGGGCATGAACATTCAGGATTGGCATAGAGACGAGAAGTACCTCAACAACAGTGGAGCCGGAGAAGCGTGGCCTCTGCTGCCACACGTACTCCGCGAGAATGACGCTGCACGGCCAGACGAACATCCCGTAGTCCTCTTCTATATTCTGTCCACCCATAAGCAGCTCGTCAAAGATAAGTCAACATGAAGATATATACACAGCAAGGCAGTGATGGCAACCGAACCAAAATGCCATGCAAAAGAGGTCACCGACGAACAGCATTTGCATTGGAATAACATGGAGTGAAATGCAAAACATTCAGACACTAGTCCTGGCGTTGGCATTTCGCCGAACATCTGCGCTGCGTGGACGAGCATGTCACCCGCCAGTCTCTGACTAACGCTGTCGCTGGCACGAGTGTCAGGAACCTTGGAGCCGCTGCGGCGAGTGCATGTCTGGATGGAACGCCAGGAGCAGTTGCTCTTGGCTATGTATGTAGCGAGTGCTATCGATGGTGCGCGCGTGGAGGAGGAGAGGGACGAGCTGAGACGGACGGACCTCGACGATGTCCACGCGGAGGTCGTGGTCGCGCTCGGATGAGGTGCCCCCGAAGTAGTGCCGCGAGACCGTGGTCATACGCGCCGGAGCGGACGAGCTCCGGCGGCCGGGCTCGGCCTCCTGCGTGGAGGCAGAGGCGGAGGCGGAGTCCATTGCGTGGCGGAGGCGGGAATTGCGGGCCGTTATTACTCAGCGGAAGGAACAGTTTCGGCCAGCACCACGACTAAGTACAAATTGCACTAAATTGATCCCCTTAGCAATAGGGGATGTAGCTCAGATGGTAGAGCGCTCGCTTAGCATGCGAGAGGTACGGGGATCGATACCCCGCATCTCCATTCCTTTTTTTCTTTCTTTGTTTTGTTTATCCTCTCATCCTTTTTTCCCCTTCCCTTTTTTTTTGCCCTGTTTCACTTCTTCCATAAATCTCTGCCGAACAATATGAGTTGGCAGCAGTTCGTCATGATCTGTTGCCATTACCACAACTTGCTAAGCAATATACACCAAAAGATACACCTACTCATCTTCTCCATGCATGAATCTAATTAAGTAGATTCATTACGTTGCAAAAACAAACCCATTTTGTAAAACTGTAATGTTAAATCTCAAGTTAAGGATCAGTGCTCGGTAGTTCTCGGTCTGTAGATGCAGAGGCTACTACAGACTACATGGTGAGGTAATTCGCGTACTTGTTGGGCGATTCGAGGACCCTGCCGCCGACGTCCGGGAAGACCTCGTGCCCCGGCAGCGGCCCGACCTTGCCGTCGGCGGAGACCTCCACCGGGTACCTCATGAGGTGCCCCTGCAGAGCGATCACCTTCTCCTCGTCCGCGTACCTCTCCAACTTCTCCCGAGCCACCCGGTTCACCAGCCGGAAGCACTCCATCGAATCCGGCGTCAGAGCCAGCTTGCCCAGGTGCTCCTCCCACAGCGACATCCTGTACCCGTACACCCTGCCCACGAGGTCGGGCGCCACCGCTGCTGGTGTGGTGCGGCTGGTAGGTCGTGTCCGGGGGCACCACGACGATGGCGAAGGGTTCGGACGTCGGGAGGAGGTGGTGGCCGTTGGGCTGGTGGCGGCGGTGGGTGCCACGGCCGTCGTCGACATCGCCCGCCACGGAGCGGCAGGGAGGACCGTGCGCGGTGGCAGTGGCGGTGGCAGCGGCGGCTGCTGCTGGTCCAGGGCGGGCGGAGGCGGAGGCGACGGAGGAGGGTCAGGACGAGGTCGCCGTGGAAGAGGAGCCTCGCCGGGGACGTGGGTGTTATGAGGGAGGGCCAGAGGGATAGGGGCCCCACACGCATGCTGCATATATATAGCAAATGGATGGAGCTTGGACGGGGTAGGCGAGAGAGGGCCGTTGGATGGAGATGCAACGGTTGCACATATCTAAAACTGCAATTTTAGGCTAAAGTATGTGTAATTTTACAGACTAAAATTTACAGTAACTTTTCACTAAAATTATATATTTTTAGAACTGTAATTTTAGACTAATAGATGTGTAATTTTAGGTGACTGAGATTTACAAAAATTTTAGGCAACTGAGAATTAGCCAACACGTTCTTATTATCCTGAGAAAGCCTGAGATGACAGTTTCCGTCATTCTGATTATCATCACTCAGGCCGCAACCTTGACGCGCTCCGGAGTTTTCGAAAAAACCTGAAACATGCATTGGTGGGTTCCCATGTTACAGCATATCAAACGAACAACGAATATTTTTTATTCACATCCTTCGGGACGCATTGAAAAACGCAAAAATTTGCATCTCTTGTGATGCGTAACTATGGGCCTAGCCAGCAGCTGCTGCCTTTGTTGAGAATTGGCGTCGTCACCGGTGACGACGAACGCCCTGCAAGTCCCAACGGCTTCCCAGGCGAGCGAGGAGCCGAAAGCAGGTGGATTTAGGGGAGGATCCACAAGTACTATAAACATAATGATATCGTTGCCTAATCACCGGTGTTATTTGTTATTTGTTATTTTCTAAAAGAAATTATACTTGGGATAACAAAAATCCTTGAATTCAATTGATCCCAGTGCAATAATTCTGGATCCGCTCCTGGATGGATTTGAAGTTTGAAGGAATGACCTCCCCTAGATCCATGCATGCAGATAGTCAGAGCTCTAAAAAAGAAAAGAAAAAAAGAGAGAGTCAGAGCCATGACCAGATAATGCCTCTGTCCTCTCGGCGATCTAGTAGTAATAGTACACGTAGTATACGTGCCATGCATGTGCGCAAGACAAGACGAGATGCACGGGCTAAGCGACTGACACATTAGCAGCTAGCTAGATAAGCTTGTCACTGCTCGGCCTCCCCTGGATAACCACCTAAACACGTCGGCTCACAAATTCACACTTAAACAACGGCCCCAGACTAATTCATCAAAATCAGCTCCGAGCAAGCTAGCTAGTAATAGCACATGCTTATTGCTAATTCAGCATATATATACTTCCTACCCATTGATTATCTGTAGTATTTCTTTTAATGATTGACCGTCTGTTATTACTGCTTACAAAAGAGTTTTCTACTCTTGCAAGAAAGAAGATGAGCTATTCACAACTCCAGCTAGTAGCACATGCTTTCCTGAACCAACAGATCTTCCGCAGAAGCGGCCTAACTGTATAATCTGGTGCTTGCTGATCGGTCCAGGTCAATGATAAACTACTAGTAATTAAGTAGTGATGTAGTGTTTACCTGGTGCTGGGATGGAGTTCTCGTCCGACGCTGCAGCCTCATCATCCTTCGATTAATTAAGTTCACAATGCATCATCGAGTTATAAGCGTATTCTAATCCGTCGCATGCAGTGCTTATCCTCGATCGAATGGTCTAATCGCTTCTCATCGTCGTGTCTGTGACGCGGAGGATCGATTGCGATGTCGTAACGACTATTTTAGGAAAGATTGATCTAGTATAGTGGCGCGCGTCAGGAGGAGCGAGCAGTGTGCTTAAAATGGCAAGAGCAGAGGTTTTGGTAGCTATCTCCTCCTATCTAATCTCTTGCCCGGACTTGCAGAGCTACCGTGGGTGTACGTGTGTGCATATATATATATATAGATCCGCTAATCTGCACCTACGCTCATAATACTTATTCTGCGCACTGACCAACCGACCGAGCCAGCCAGCCCAGACCCACCACGTCCCTCCCTTTTCACCACTGACCGTAAAACTATTCAGTAGATATAGTAAATCCATCGAACTATATTACTGTCGAACAGATCCCTCACAGTAACGTAACTTCACATGTAAAATACGGTAATTTTATGTCTGTCGAGTAGTAAAATAACATGTGTCATCGTAAACTTCAGGACTCTAGTAATTTTTGTATAAAGCGTGTCACAAAATTACTATTATATGTATACGATATTACGATCTCGCCTTGTCCCGCCTTGTCCTTATTTTTTCAATTAAAACAGATTAGGGGAATATTTCTTCTATACTATAAATATTTCTTCTATGTATTCACAATCACTTGCATAGTCTAGTTGATTAGAAGAGAAGAGCAATGTGCATGAGGTTCATGGTTCGAATCTCACCACCTCCTTATTTATTCAATTAAAATGAATGGTGCGCGACTGTGAAAGTGTTGCAAAAAGTTGTAAAACTTAGAATTTTTTACGGTCTGAGATGTGCGCGAGACAGTAAAAGTGTGTATAGGATGTCGTAAAATCTATCACCAAATGTAGTAACGCACGAGACAGTAAAGTTATGTATAGGATATCGTAATATCTATCACCAAATATAGTAAAAGGTCGCCAAACTCAGAAGTTTTTTACGGTCGAGATGCGCGAGGTAGTAAAGTTGTGTATATGATATCGTAAAATCTATCGCAAAATGTAGTAATTCTGAATCACACTAAAATCTCAGCAGTAAAATCCCGTCCGAAAATTACTACTTGATAGACATAAAATTACTGCCCCTTTTTTTTTCCTTCGTTGGTTCTGTGGCTGGCTCGGTCTGGCGCGTTTCGGCCAGAGCGCAGATTAGCTCTCGTGCATATTAGCGCTGCCGTATATATATATATATATATATATATATATATATATATATATATATATATATATATATATATATATATAGTGTGTGTGTGTGTGTGTATGTATGTATATATGTGTTGTATATATGTTGTCTATACTGGGTGTTTAGCCTTGTTATATATTACTTCTTTTGGTTTTTAAAAAGCTGACTTTTAGACACGAGTATTTTAACTACATAAATTTTATATACTTCCTCCTTCCTAAAATGTAAGGCATATTTTGTCTAGTTAAGATAAAATTTTGACCAACAATTACTCTATTAATATATGGTTTATGTGATATAAAGTCATAATCGTAAGCAAGTACTTTCGAATACAAATCTCATGACATCAATTTTATTTTACATATACCACATAATAATGGAGTAATTGTTGATCCAAACCTTATCTTAAGCAAATAAAATACGTCTTACATTTGTGGACGGAAGGAGTAATATAGTTGCAACTAAAACTAATTTGTACAAAAATACATCTACCAATATGGACAAAGGATAGCTTCCCTGACTGCTCAAGGTTAGTTCCGGGTTCAGTTGCCACCTCCCGGAGTCTCTTTTCCTGCTTTTGCTCCTCCCCTGCAATTTGTTAGGTGTGCTTGGTCTAAATCAGTTACATGTCTAAAACACAAAGTGTAATTAAACCGTGAACCACTGGCTAGACCTTCGATCAGTCAATGCTAATAAATATTTACTTATAATGGACACAAATTTATTTTATAATTTAGTTATCTAGTTCTAGATGGAATTGGTGGAAGCATTCCAAATTAAGTTTTCTTAAGCTCTGAACTCTTCCATAATTTCTACCTAGTGCTCGTCTATCAGCTTATTTCCACACGTCACTCTCTCTTGCTTCCTCTATTTCGCCACTTCACCTTCTCCAGCTAAGACCACCTCTTCCATTTCATAGATCTACAAATTATTTCAGAAATTTAAAAACTTGTAGGTGGACGAATTTACCCTGTAGCATAAGCACTGGGTGTAACCTAGCATTTTCCGCGTCACTAGCCACAAGTTTGTGATCCAGTGCAACTTTACTCATTCTTTTTGTGCAAGAGTAGACATGTATAATGAACACATATGTTGCATAATCTTATCCTCACACCTAAGCTAACAAAAATGATCTATGCCAATCCAAGACTAATGATACTCCAGCAGGATGAATGCATGTTTCGTGTAGACCTCACAGATATCCGGTAGTAGTATTTTGCATGTCAGCGTGTAGCCGTCTTCCATAGAAAAAGAAAAGAAAAAAGAAAAGGACACCCGATCACCCTCCAGCTGCGTTTCCTCTTAAAGATCAGTATAAACGCGGTATACATCGTCATAAAGAAAGTTGATCGCAAATCGAATTCAGAAATTTCCTCCTTTCTTGACACGAAATCACAATCGATCCCAATCCAATCCGAAGGCGGAGTAGAAGAAGAAAGCATTGCGTATTTGCAACACCTCCTCTGCTCTTCTCCCTTTTGTTTGTTTCTTCTTCTCCGAGTTAGCCCGTCCGTCTCGATTCTCTATAAAGGTCTCGCCTTTTCTCGCCGCCTCTTTCACGTGCGGGCCGCCACCACCCCATGCAAGCGCGGTAGGAGCACGGTAATCTTGTGTCGTGCGCGCCGCCGCCCCGCCGATTACTGTTAGGATCGATGGCCATCGAGGAGCCGCAGCCGGCCGCCGTCGCCTCCCCGCCGCGGCCGCAGCAGCCGGAGGTCGGCGCGGGGGGGCGGACGACGGACAAGCACGGCCCCCGCCTCGAGGTGTACAACGAGGTGCTCGCCCGCCTCCGCCACCTCGCCGCCGCCGTCCCCGAGGAGATCTCGCCGGCGTTCCAGGACGCGCTCTGGGCGCACTTCCACCGCCTCCCCGCCCGGTGAGTCCACCCCACCCGGCCGATTGCTACCGGTTCTTGCGTGCCGTTCTGCTGCGCCGCCGCTCATGCCGTTGCGCGCGCGCGCGTGCGCGTTCGTGCAGGTATGCGTTGGAAGTGAACGCGGTGAGGGCGGAGGACGTGGTGACGCACCAGCGGCTGCTCGAGGAGGCGCGCGACCCGGAGCGGCGGCCCGCCCTGTCGGTGCGCGTCGTTCAGGTAAGGTCTTCCGGCAGAGTAGATCTTGTGGAGTTGCAATTTGTGTGGGTTCAAATATAATTTTTGTTGGCCAAATTTAGTTCTTAATACATTGTTGTTTGCATGTGATTGATTGTCCATGATTTCGGAGGCAAGTTCTTTGCTTTGTGCTTGATCTTTAGGTATCTAGGATCATCGATGGCGATATGGACTATTCGTTCGATCCTAGGATGGAGATGGTCGCTTCCGATCACGTGGCAAACCAAATGTACGTACGGTCTCTCTGTATATGTAGATAGAGTTCGTTTAATTATTTCATATACCTATGACTGTTCTTGTTTTCTTGTGTGCTAAAATGGTGTGGTTGGACAATATATGCTTCAGGGTGCACCCTCCCCCTGCGTTCGGTTCGTCCTCCAATCTAGAGGCGCTTGCACTCGAAGCAAGCGAGTCTGATGTAGGTAGCAACAATAACAATGATGATAACAGTGTTCATCTCGTTTCCAGGTACATAATTTCCTTTTCAGTTCATTTGCAATTCTTGCTTTTGTGGTGTTTTACTTTGGTTCTTTGTTTAGCAGTTTAGGATTTGTATAATTATACATAGGTGTAATGCTTATAATTTCCAATGTTAATTCTTTTTAAAGAATTGGACCTTAATGAACTGTTTATGAGCCTTTTCTTTAATGGATATGGTATTTTGCGCTGCAATTGTAAAAATAGAAAACATGATAACATTGTGGTAGAATTTAGAGGCTAAAAGAAGTTGCTTTCAGTGAAATGTTATATCCAAAACTAGAAATAAGTGCATCTCAGAAGCTGCTGCAATGCCAAACTGAGTCGAAGTTGTAAATAGAGAGCATGCTTGATGGGGCTTCATTTTTCCCAAGCACATAACTTGAAGCCAATTTATGGACACCTGGAGGTTGTTGGTATGCAAAAGAAAAGGAAAAGGAAAGATACTTGGATTGCATGTCTTCTGTATATTTTCAGTGTAGTTGATTAGTCCTCTCTATGTTCTGAATCTTACAGGCCAATGCATGAGATAACCTTTGCAACAACTGATAAGCCAAAGCTACTTAGTCAGGTACACAAACTTCCTTTTCCTGGGAATGTGGCGGCGCTGAGACAAGACAAGATATAAACCCTTCTAAACAGACCTCTGATGCATTGCAATTTTATTCACCACACACTCTTAACAGAGCAAAGGAAATTCAGTAAATTCAGAAGTTGGCATGTAGTCAATAAGAAATGATAGGTAAACCCAAATGAACAGAAAAATAATTTTGAGAAATTAACAAGCTACACAAAAGTTAGAAATCAACAAACCACATTAAAATCACTTGAGCTTTACACTTAAATCACTTTCAGATTAGAGTTTTGTTCAGCAACTGCCTGAATTCTTATACTTTGCCATTTATATATTTACAGCTGACTTGTTTGCTTGGTGAGCTTGGTCTTGACATCCAAGAAGCACACGCATTTTCAACACTCAATGGCTACTCGTTGGATGTATTTGTTGTCACTGGTTGGCATCTTGGGGTATGCAATAGCTCTCTGCTTCCAGCATATTAGAGCTAGTTTGTCTTTCCTTGTTGTTATTGAAATCAGTTATTAGCTTTCTGATAAATGCTCTGTTTCTCATTTTCCATGTTGACAATTTGCTCTTTTGCTGCCATTCCTAGGGTACTAAGCAGCTACAAGAAAAGTTACTAGAGAAATTTCGCAATGTTGAGGTATAAGCTTCTCTCCAACTTTCTTGTGTGAAGTTGGATACTTCCAACTGTACAAAATGCAATCTCCTATTTGGTTTTAGGAAAATTGTTAATTTTACTTGAAAATAAGGATGCAGACCATTATTACCGGAAATACAAAATGCGATCTCCTAGTGTACAATAATGTTCCATCATGCAAAATAAATAATATTTAACATTTTAAAATGATTATCGATGATTCTACAATCACTTGTTCTTATTTTCTCAAATAACAAGCACATATCAAGTCTATTAAAATGGGGTTTTGTACAGGCACAAACTTGGCCAGTATCAAGGTCATCAACACCATCACTGGAAGGTCTGCAAGGTGGAGAGAGCATGCCATCTACAAGTGTGGAAATACCAACGGATGGAGCAGATGTTTGGGAAATAGATCTGAAGCTGCTTAAGTTTGGGAACAAGGTTGCATCGGGATCAAATGGCAACCTGTAAGTTCCTTTTTTTGGTTTTGATCGTAAAGTGAAAACAATAGAACCTAAGAGACCCTGGCATTGAGTGTCATTTGATGCTTTGCATCCCCAGGTACCACGGATCATACTGCAGTCAGGATGTAGCCATTAAAGTAGTGAGACCTGAGCGCATCAGCACAGATATGTACCGAGATTTTGCGCAGGAAGTGTACATTATGAGGTTAGTTAAAAAATTGTTTCCTGCCGCATCCATATAAATGGCTGCATGTCCCATTTGTTGCGCATTCTCTAGTATTGAAGATGTCAAATCCTCATGTCCGTACTAGCAAATCATACTTATCTGCATTTAGACTTTATTAACTATATGTAAATAGTTTATTGCTTAATCCATGCTTGCAGAAAGATTCGTCACAGGAATGTTGTGCAGTTTATTGGTGCCTGTACAAGACAGCCCAACTTATATATTATAACAGGTATATTACAGTGGGATTGATGTTTGTAGTTGTTATCATGTAGTTAAAGTGCTATAATGTTTGACACCCTTTCCCTTTTCTTTGCATATGTACTTGCCTTAGATTTCATGTCAGGAGGGAGCATGTACGATTGCCTCCATAAAAAGAACAGTGCTTTCAAGCTTCCAGAAATACTGAGAGTGGCAACGGACATCTCTAAAGGAATGAACTACCTGCATCAGAACAACATAATTCACCGTGATCTCAAGACCGCAAATCTTCTCATGGATGAAAACAAGGCTGGTGTTTCTCATAAATCGTGCTATTCGTTTTATCAGAAAGTCTCCTGTTGTTAAACTCTAAAAGTAGAAAAAGACATATTTTTCAGGTTGTAAAGGTAGCAGATTTTGGTGTTGCACGTGTGAAAGATCAATCCGGAGTGATGACTGCAGAGACTGGAACTTATCGTTGGATGGCACCTGAGGTGCGCGTCATATACATCCATATGTCATAAAAGTACAGTACCTCCTTTTCTCTTATATGTATTATTGTAACTTCAGGTCATAGAACATAAGCCTTACGATCACAAAGCAGATGTTTTTAGCTTTGGTATTGTTCTATGGGAATTGCTAACCGGCAAGGTAACCACAATTAGCCTTCTACCTGAATAGACTTTCAGGTTTTTCTTTCTTTTTAACTAGTACGTAAATTACTTGTAGGCTTAAATTGATGGTCATAACTGTTCCATTTCTCAGATCCCTTATGAGTACCTAACACCGCTTCAAGCAGCAATAGGTGTTGTTCAGAAGGTAAGTAAGCATTTGCGACAAATCTGCTTGGATTATAAGGTATAGCATTTGCTAGAGGTTAGACCGCCCTTGTGCATTTTCTGCAGGGCATTAGGCCGACAATTCCAAAAGATACCAACCCCAAGCTTGCCGAGCTGCTTCAGAAATGCTGGCATAGAGATTCAGCTGAGAGGCCCGACTTCTCCGAGATACTGGAGATCCTTCAAAGACTCTCCAAAGAGGTCAGTCTTGCATCTTAAGATTTATCAAATTTATCGCGTGTTTTAGCACATTTCTCAAGATTTTCAGTTACAGCACCGGAAGCTGTTTTCACTGTTGTTTGCTGCTCAGTATTATGCTGCAGAAATGTACGTTGTGTTTTCATCTCACTTCAAACTTAAAATTAAAAACAGGTGGGAGCTGACACTGACGGTCGCCAGAAAACGAAGTCAGGTTTCCTTTCAGCACTGAAGAGAAGTCACTGAAGGCAAATCGACAAGCTTCTGATGCTGCTGCTTAAGTTAATCCGTTGTGTGTTGCAGCATCCTACTGGAGGAAAGTGCATTGTGTAGTGTAGGCTGATAATTTTCTTACGCAATTGCAGCTGTTTTGGCTCGTTACTTTAGCTTTTTTTTTGCCTGTTCTGTTTGCCTTTTACTGTATTTTGTTGTTGAATTGAATGTTAAGAAGAAAGATAGTACTGAAAGATAAATAAACATCTCGTGGTGATCGTCTTAGTGGCAGAACTTCTGGTGTAGTAAAAGGAAAATCATTTGTATCCTATCACGACCTGAGTTTCTCACTTTGAAGCTTCGTGCTCCATGTCAAGGTTCTCTGCATTTTGTGCTACGCAGTGGCTTCAGCTGAAAAAAAGAGTTGTGTGTGAATCATCAACTCTGTGCATAAGTTCGTTTAACGCTTTGTCCATTTTCAATGTTACTCAGAAGAATCACTCCAAAAGAAAGGGCGTCCTCCAAGGACAGTTTATGTTGTCTCCCGTATTTCCCCTTAGGTGAATCAACCATTGCCAGTGCTGCTCTTATTTGTTAAGAAAACAGGGGGCATGAGGCAGCAGTGGTGCTCGCTCGTACTTTGTGTGATATGCTTCGTGGAAGCTTCTATCAAGTAAAACAAAAATAGAAGAAGAAGAATTACAATGGTAAAGAGGTATTCTTTTGCGGATCTTCAGTAGAAGAAGATAGGACATCGAATAAACATTATTGGACGCACAGATATGCGGCCACCGTTGACATGTGATGTGATAAGGCACCCTCACCTGATAAGTGTGCAAGCAGCCATGCCGGCGGTGGCGTCGCTCCCGCCACCGGCACCGGCGCCTCTCGCGGCGCGGCGCCGGAGGTTCTCGCCTGCGGCGGCGTCGTCGCTGCGCCGGGCCGCGTCTGGCGGGGGCTCGAGCTGGCGGGGCGAGCGGCGGCTCATGTCGGAGCTGGAGCGCACAGTGACGGCGGGCGCCGCGGAGCGCGTCATCCGAGGCTACGTCGGCACCAAGTCGGAGCGTGCCGCCCTCGCCGCGCTCTCCCGCCTCCTCATGGACTCCGACCCCCTAGCCATCCCGGTGAGCGCGCGCGCATCCCTCCTCTCCAACCCCACCTCTGTCGAGCCTCACCGGCAAAATCTTGCTGCAGTTCTACGAGGCGGTGACCCAGGCCAAGTGGTTCAAGTGGAGTTCGATCCACGCCGCCGCGGTCGCCGCCTTGCTCGAAACCAACGGCGGCACGGAGGAATCAAGAACCTTCATCTCTAACTCCACCGCGCGCCTCCAGTCCGCCTCTGAGGTAGCCCTCTTCTACTGCGACCTCATGGCCGCCTTCTCCTCGCGCGGGCTGAAACACCGGGCCATGGATTTCTACGCGCAGCTCCGGGCGATGCCGCCGCCGCTCTCCGGGGGCGGCAAGATCTACATGGCCATGATAAAATCCCTCTGCCTGATGGGCCTCGCCGCCGAGGCCGAGGAGGCGCTCAGGGAGATGGCCTCTCTCGGGTACCAGCCTGACGCCTTCCAGTTCGGATTGGTCGCAAAATGCTACGGCAAGGCGGGCTCCTTGCCTGAGATGGAGAGGGTGATCGCGTCCATGTCCGATGCCGGCATCCGCCTGGGCACCGGCGCGGCGAACATTGTTCTCTCGTGCTACAGCGCCTGCCGTGACCATGCCAAGATGCTGGCGTGGCTCAAGAAGATGCGGAAGTTGCGCATCGCGCCGACCACGAAAGGTTACAACTTTGTGCTCAACTCATGCCCGACGGTGGTTTCGATGGCTCAAGAATTGGGTCCTTCGCTGCCGCTGTCGACGGCGTGGTTGGTAAAGAAGCTCAAGTCTGGCTCTCCGTGGCCAGCAGAAGCTGAGCTGGTGCAGGAGCTTCTGGCCTCCTCATCGGTGCTGGACAAGGCGATGGATTGGTCGGAGACTGAGGTGAAGCTGAATCTGCATGGGTTCAGCACAGTTTCAGCCTATGTGCTGATGCTGCAGTGGGTCGACGCGGTGAAAGGTCGCACATTGCCGTTGGAGGTGTCTGTGGTGTGCGGTGTCGGAAAGCACAGCGATGTCCGGGGCGAGCCCAAAGTACGGGAGCTGGCACAGGAGGTTCTGAGCCGGATGGGGAGCCCCATGCGACTGTCTGCAAGGAACAAAGGCCGGCTTGTGGCCAAGCGAGACAGGGTGAAGCAATGGCTGGCCACTGAGTGGACTTCTCCGGTGCCTGAGGAGAGCACAGATCAATCACCTCACGCGAGTAACCGGCAACCATTTGTGCTTACGATTTTGAGAAAACTTGGGCACTTTTTTTCCTCATTTGTGTAGGTTTCCATATGAATGGCAAGGTGCTCTCTGTAGTTTTGGTAGTTCAGCATAGCATCTTGCTTATGTTGTAGAATGATACAAGGATGCATTGGTCTAATCCTAGCTCTGATGCTGAAATGCTATGCCTTAATTAGCTGCTTGAAGGTGATTGGACTGACGAACCGTGCCGGTCCGTCATAGAAGGCAAGGCCGGCCTACTTAGAAGTGGCCTCGGTAGGATGCAGGAAGTCCCAGAAGAGGAACTTGCTGCAGTCACCGCAGTAGCTGGAGCTGGGGGTGCACCCTTCCTCGGCATTGAACTTGCCACCGCCACAGCATGCATTCTTCACCTCTGTAAACCCTGCCAACAACAAGTGAGCAAGGTCGCCGATATACTGGAGAAGAGGCGGCTACATTGCATGCTTAGGGCAAGTCTGATGATGTATGAGGCCTGAGTCTCAAGTCAGAATACTCTTGCTAAATTGTTGCAACTTACCTGCAGCCTGTGCGTTTTCAATCAGATTGGAGACAAGCTCATAGGAGCTGGCGATGGAGTACTTCATGCCCTGCATTTGGGAGCTGAACTCTCTGAACAGATCTCAGATTCCGTCATTCAGTCTCTTGGCCAACTGATTTAGCGGCTCGATGCACTTCCCGGTTGGGTTCTTGCTTCTCCAGTACGGGCAGCACCCGATCAGTGGCACATTGATCACCGCAAATTTCCTTGCCCCCAGATTGTACAATGTCTGCACAATTATATGGTTGATAGAGTACAATTAAACTGATGGTGTATGTTCTATCCAAAATATTACTTATGATTTTGATCCAGCGTAAAACTTTGCCATGGCATATGGAGTTGGCTGAGTTGAAGCCTGAAGGAATTGATCAGATCTCTTACTTTGACATGACTATCATATGCGGAGATCACAGCTTCACTGAATTGCTGAAGGGCAGTGGAGTCCGGAGATCTGTTCTGTGAGAAGTCGAAGACGTCGTTCGCGCTCGCGTTGATGAGGAAGACGGATTTCGACAGCAGGGCCGAGGCTCTATCCGCGCTCAATCTGGTTGACATCTGATCTTTGTGATCTGAGACGTACTCTATCTGCTTCGTCATGTTGACTGTAGCTCCCTGTTGTAATGATCATTCGTAGTCTCGTTGTTAATGTCACTGGCACTGGCTAAGGGTGTAAAGTGTAGTACTGATTTCAAATTTGGAATTGTGCTCCCTCAAATTAAGAGTTTCAAGTACAAAAGGTTATTCCTTTGGTTGAGGTGTGAAGAAATTTCTCAACTTCAGGTAGTAATGAATCATTTGCTCCACTAAAAACTTCCAGTGATCATACACAAATAGGACTTGAAATTTACTTGGGGTTAGATTAACCAAATTAATCGAGATCTATGCACCAACAAAATCAGAACTCAGAACATGGTTTCTACATCACAAGCATGTCTACGACACCATGAAAACATGCAGTGTTAGAAATATTATATCAGAGGATTATACGTACTGTGGAATCAAGAACGCCGGAGCCCCCAGAAGAAATGTTGGCTCCTCTCATGGAGGCTGCAGAAGCCATCCTCTTCTTCGTCTTGTTGCTCATCACCTCGCCGTCGTCGCCGCTGCCGACGAGAGAGAGGTACGGCGGTGGGCTCCTGCTAAAACCCATGTCAACAGCTGCAAAATTTTCATCATCGTTGAAAAAAAATCGATTCATCAGAATTGATCAGACTCACAATTTAATTTGCTGCGATTATTTGAAGCGTGTGGTCAGTTGGCTCACCCAAGAAGTCGATGCCGATGAGGCCATTGCTGAACCTGCCAGTCGGCTCGCCGTTGAGGGAAGTTGGCTCTGGTGCTGCTCCCCGGCAAGTAATCGTTGTTGCCAACGTCGGCCGTCGAGTCACCGAACACAAAAATCGCCGGAACCTTTGGCCCCGTGGCGGCGGGGCTCGCTGTGACGGCCGCGGCCACGAGCAGCAATCGTAGCGCCGCAGCTCGCCACAGCACGGCCATGGCTGACTTCGATCACCACCGACAGAAGGGACTACAAGAAAGTTGCTTGCAAGCCGAGCGATTTATTCAAGTATAGCTAGCTCCAGCTAGCTCAGTGCAAGGTACTGCACGTTCTCCATTATAGCTACTTGCTACTCCCAGGTCCTATCTAGCCATTAAAAATGTACTCAAATAACTACCACAAGGCTCAAGAGGAAAAACAAGCCAGATTTTGCCTAGGTTCTAGCTGCCCATTTCGGGAACTTTTTACAAATTTTACACTACGTGCTATCAAAGTCAAAACAAAATGGTGCAGTGCATCAGTTCTTCCATTGATATGTGCTAATAAAATGGAAAATTTCTCTCAGAAGTATCCGCAGTTGCAGTACCATTCATTCATGCGAATTTATATATACAAGCATAACCCAAATGCAAACGGCATCCATCTACTAGAACATGCACAAATGCACTGGGAAAAAAACACATAAAATGCGTAAAGAACATTCATTTTTAAACAACACTAATTGCATCTCTGTTGATGTTACAATGTGATAAACTACAAAGGCACCATCTGCCAATCAGCTCAACATTTCCCCCAAAAAGTTTCTGCCGAGCATCTGCTCTATGTAAGACACAACAAAATTTTGCCATGTTTCAAATACACTGTTTTCACATCCGCACAAGCTCTTAGTGCCAATATGAATTTCAGAGGACAGAGTCCCTGTAATGACAGATGCAAATATGTAGCAAACAATATCATCCGTGTAATGGAGACAAGTAGGAACATTTGCTTGTTTGGCAGATACCATTGGTCAGAATTATGCCTTTTTCCTAGTGATCCTGTTATCAGATAGAACTCGTGTCAAACAATTGAAGTGGAAAAGAAGAGAATAGTGATGATTAACAAACCTGAAGCAATGAATCCCGAGAGCATTGGTGATTTCATGGATAACGGACGTAGCAAAATGCATGTAAAGCACCACTGTCAAATTGATCAAAGTAGAGAGATCAAACATACGTGATACAGAGGGTCTATATTCTATACATGGTCAGATATGTTACAAGCCTACAGCCTATGATGACAATGACAGTGACTGTACTCCATTTCTCATGATTTTTTTTGTTCGTTAAGTGAACAATTTGACCATAAGGAATAGCCTGGAGGCACCCATCTAAAGTTCATAAAGCACCAACAAGTACAACCAAATGTGCTTTAAAAAATACAACCAAATGACCATTACAGCACTCTAATGTCTGACCAAATTCATGATAAAATTAGCAGATTCAATCATCCAGAATAAAAAATGATCCATCTAATTTTGAATCCACAACTGCAACTTGTTCCTAGAAAAGATAACTCAGTTGTGAAAATAATGTAGTACCTGTAAATAAGCAGTACATCAGGAGAACGAGCTGCTCATCAACAAGGGGGTTTCTGCAACAATCAATGACCATAAAATCAGATGACATACAAAAATATTGTTATGTACAGCATAATACAAAAAGGTTCTGAGGGACAAACCCATCATCAAGTCGGGCAGTCAGCGCATTTGCAATTGCAAATGGAAAATATGCTAGGGACTGCAAAAGGGAAGCACAATTTTTAGACATAACAAATTGAAACGTACTAGCATAGGCTGTATAAAGAACAGTGCAAAAGAAACCAGGTGATTACGCAAGTACCATGCACATTCCTGTCTTAAGACCTTTGGGTTCATCACATAAGTGAGCCAGAATCATTCTTCCCTGTGCAGCAATATAAGCAGATACTAAGTAACGTCCAAGGATCCATACAGTTCTAAAAAAAGAGCATCTCTTACAACGAAAGAAGCATGCCACCCTGTATTATACCAGTATATTAAAATTGATTTGGGCATACCAAACCAGTAAGGGCATAATGCTAAAAGTGTAAACTGGTCCGGTTAACTGTTGCTTAGAGTTTCACACCTACCCACAACCTGAATCTTCAACTTGGAAATTAAATATAATGTTACCATGGTATAGATCCTAAAAGACCAAGGAGTCAAAACAAGAGCAGAGTTGCAGCACAGTCCATTCGATAAGACAATTCCCAGAGTGGCAGGCAGGATGACTTGGTTACAGAATCAGTTTTAAACATGAAAAGGAAGTACAAAAGAGCAACAGCACCAAACACAGATTTACAAGGTATTTAATGCAGAAATTAGCATAAGGCCTTACCACAAGAAAGCCAAATGCAAAACCAGTTCCGATAATTAGCAGATGTGGTTGATTTCTCATTATATCTGAAGGAGACAGATAGGACCTGCATAAAAAATGTAATATCCTTCAGTCAGTGATATACCAGATGTAACTTTTTCTCTGGATGTTACTTTCAGTTGTGTAGCTCAAATTTGCTAAAATGAGTAACAAACATATATACAACGAAACTCAGAAGAGTCAACAGGCATACCAAACGAGAGCTCCAGCCAAGAGCAAACCAAAAGGAAAGAGCTGGTAAAAAAGAAGAGAAGAAAATCATAGGGAGAAAAGAGAAGCACAATACGACAATAAATTTATATCTTACCATTGCTAGTGCCAGCAGCATGCTTCCTTTTCTCGCTTCAACAACTTTGTAAACATTGTGAATGCTGTAGGGTTACAACATTAACTTAGTGAACCTTGATTAAAATTTGAATGTTTGATCAATTCCAAAATAATAAAATAATATGATTCCAAATTAAACAAATGTAGTACTTTTCCAACACAAAATGGTTTCATCAGCTCACGGAGACTTGCGTCATAGCCATTCAAAATCAATATAAGAGCCAAGATGAACATCCAGAATAATAAGAGGGCGTTTCAGAATCTATTGAGCACTAGAATCATTTCATCTGGAGCATTAGAATTATTTGGTACAATAAGAGGGTGTTTTAGATCTATTGAGCACAAAACACATGTCAGCTAAAACAGTATCAACTCGTCCAACTGCAAATGTATGTCTGTAACTGGATTGATAGTATACTATCGCTAGTGTTTCACAATCAAATGAAAGAGCAGCAAATATCAGTTCAGTCAAATCAATGGATATGCTTATAAATTTTGATTTAAAATCATTAACTGCTTTAGAGTTTAGAATTGACAAACATGGTGTACGCAAATATAATTTTAGCTGGTTACGAAGAATCTTACGGGGTCATATAATCGACATAATTGAGACAAAATGACAAACATCATATACTACCAAACAGAACTTACTTAGATCCAATCGTCGGGATTACAGCAAAAGCCATCATTAGAAACAGCACAATGCCATATACCGGGATTTCTGCAATAGAGGCAATGGACAATAAACTTTAGCATAGGGAATGCCAGCATTTGTCACTGTCCGACTCCATGTTGCAGTTTCATAGAGCATTAACAGCAAAAGTTACACTGGCAACAGATGAAATAGTTGGGCTCATGTTAAGGAATTTATTAGTTTATGATTATCCATAATACAAAAACTAAATTAGAATTATAAACTTGGTAGTCTCCATACCAGGAACAAGAGGCACCCAATTTAGGAGGGGCATTGATTTCCGGAAATCATGTGTCCACCATTCAGCTCCTATGGAAGGAAAGATGTACGATTAGTATTACTATGACCATATGGCTTCATATAGTAGTAAACGCCAGATACATATGCACAGTGCATTAGCAGGAGAAAACTACAAAGACTGACAAGCTTGAAATATATTTGATTAGTGTGGGAGTTGATAATAGTTTACGTCAAATGGTACCTGTGAAAAAGGTGAGAAAATGGCACATGTAGATCAGCATAAGGCCTTCAGTTGGTCCATTGACTATAGGAAGAACAAGTGTATTCGTAAAAAAGCTGCACGCAGAACAATGATGTGTGACGTGAAAAGATTACTCAAAACCAACACAACAAAAATCTGTTAAGATCTCATCAATGCAGATGTAGGAATAATCATAAATACTACAAAGCATCAACAATAAACAGCTCAAAGTACGTAGATGTCAAACTCAACAAGAGTAGTGCCTCTGCTCTTGCAGAAACTAAATTGCACAAATTTTAATAGGGTAGTGGGTTGTTGTAACATGCAAATCAAACCCTCAATCTGCTTCACAATTGTGCCTTTAATTTTTTTTTAGAGCACTGAAGCACTTCCCGCATAGCGAACCATATGAAAGAGACTTGGAATCACAAGTGCGACGTTATCCAATAAAAAATATGGCCCGTTCAAGAATAGATGTAGAAGAGTATAAAGCAATGTTTCCTCCTAGGATAGCTTGATGCTCCGACAGACTAACATATGAATGCAAGAAAATGAACTCACTGTTCCCAGGTTGCGCAGTAGAAGGGGACAGCCGCAACGACCCAAAACCAGAAGGTAGCCTTTCCACACATTGCCGTGCTTCCAAAAGCCAAGGACTCGAACTAATAAATAGACTAATCAGTTCATAACAATTTCAGTATCATTGCTTATGTAAGCAAAAAGGTTGATGAATAGCCTTACAGCACATGCAAGCGCATCACATCCTGTTCAGGATAAAAGCATGTCAGCATCACATACATACTTTCTTAAAACTGAATTCACCGAGCTAAATTTGTAATGGAGATTACCGTGATCAAAGAGCTCTCCTAAAGGACTTGATGAGTTGGTACGCCTTGCTTGTTTACCATCGACAGCATCAAAAGTCTGCATCCAGATTACAACATGTAAACAAATATTCTGAACTGGTAGTGATTGGAAATTTTACATGGTAGAATCGTAAGAAAATCACAAAAGACTAACGGTGAAAAGGTGTCACAAATTCAAAAGACACTCAGGAACTTTAACATGCACAAAATTAATAGCAAGCCCTTTATAGCATGGGTCATAAATGTTTTAAAATATTGCTAGAACTGCAGATTAATGACTATGAGCATTAGTTGAATGCCATACTTATTTTATGCTGGAAAGGGATAACATGATGGTAAAATATTGCACACTTCAAGTGTGAGCATATAAAGTTGGATACCTGGTAAAGGAAGAGAAGGAGTCCATGTGCAAGATGAACCCATCTAGGTGGTGCTGTATCTAGATGAGGTGAATACAGCTGTAAATAAAATGCATAAAGTGATAAGGTATGAGCTACCGGAATATTACTGTGGCAGTCAAAAAGCAGCAAAACCCTCATATAAATAGGTCCAGTTTACTGACGAAACATACAAAGCCAAGGAATGCCGATGTCAGTAGAAACATGAAACCTGTCAGTGTAATCTGGAAAAAAAGAAAACGCAATGTTTTAACAGCCCTTCAAACAAAATAGCATAGCTTACAATAACAGCATATGCAGAACTCTCACCATGTTTGGTCTGCAGATGATTCCGACACGGAAACAAAAGAAAGGAGGTTAGTCTTCAATGCACATCTTTGAACAAAGAAAACAGGTTGAAAGCAAAATGTAAATCTGAAATCATTTTCAGTAAGTAACCAAGACATGATTCATCAG
The DNA here is from genome assembly GCA_019208055.1 of Stipa capillata. Taxonomy (NCBI): domain Eukaryota; kingdom Viridiplantae; phylum Streptophyta; class Magnoliopsida; order Poales; family Poaceae; genus Stipa; species Stipa capillata. The sequence goes on from JAGXJF010002680.1 coordinate 229,706, forward strand.
TGACGACAGCATAAACAGGCACAATGTGTCGTGGGTTCACAAGAATCCACTACAGCAAAACCCTTCCTTAAAAACACACCCACCTAAAGGAATGAAAAATGTCCGCACCGAAGTTTGGAATCGTTCACTTAAGAGAATTTCCAAGAAGAAAGTCTCAACATGAAGGACCACCTCTGGCCATTAATTTTTTCATAAAGAACCTCTCTCTAGCATGTGCATGAAAACGAGTAACTAATATAGTATGTGCAAAACAGCTTTCCAGCGCCTCATGAGCGAGTCCACTAAGCAAAACATCGTACATTTGCGCTGTCTGCAGCCCCTGTAAGATCCTCTCTAAGCTAAAGATGATTCCTGCTCATGCTATAGTAAAGCAAATTATGATAGTATCACCATGAACGCATAAATTTGCAAAAATCATATACATATGGCATAACTTATAGCTCAGTTTGACGAATCAAAGCAGAATGTCAAAATGCTAATATTATCTGTGTTAAAAAGTGGAAAATGAACGTCTTTACGTTGGTCGAACAAAGCATTCTCGAGAACATGACAAGTCTAACCACTCGCATTGCGCATTTAGCACTCAGGAGCTCGTCGCCAAGGAACAGATCAAGCGAGCACGCACGTACGTACGAGAAGCTACTCATGGAGAAAAATAGAGCAAGAATCGAGCACGCACGAGAAAACACTCACGGAGAAAAACAGAGCAAAGAATCAGGCGGGCTTACGGGAACCAGAGCGGGAAGAGGGTGACGAATCGCGACCAGAAGGGCTGGAGGATGTACTTGGCGACGAGGGAGTGGTCTACGCCGCTGTACTTGTACCGCCGCAGCGTCGCCACGCCATGGTGCCCGACGTAGCCCATCCCTGTGTCTCTCTCGCGCCCGTTCTTGCAATCCCCAAATCCGAATCACCAGCCGGAGGAAGAAGGGAATGGGGGCGGAAGAAATCAAGAAGTGGAGGGAGAAGGGAATCGGGGAGGCTGCGTGCGTGTGTATGAGGTGTGGTGGAGGAATTTATGCTGGCAGGCAGGATCTGTTCTACCAATGGTGGCCGCCGGTTGGGTGGATGGTGAGGCCAGGAAAAAGGCACATTCCACTATTCGGACCCTCCCTTCGGATGATATTGTATTGGGGTACCTATTCCTCGAGGTTAGCTAATGATATTATTAAAAATCACTGAGATGCTAATTTTGGTTTCCTGGTTAAGATTGTGTTTGGCATCATGATATATTATGATAGCCTCATTTGTCTAGTTAGTTTTTATTTGTTTTATTATTTGGTTAATTTTTTTATTTTCGTAGATATTTTTCATAGTAGATTATATAAATTCAGCATAGCACAATGCAGTGACTGCAAATTGAGCCTAACTACGTGAAAAGATCATTCAAATGCTAATGTGTCGATAATATGACATATATTTATTTTCTCTCCAATGTAGTATCATGTAATGTTTGTTATGCATCTAGTTTCACACGGTGCTCACCAGAAGAATTTTAATATGAGACGATGACAGTGTGTTGGGACAACTCACGGTGAAACACTTTGACTATAGGCGATAACATGAGTACTTGTTCTATCATTCTTAGTATTACCTCTATCTATTATTTTTTCTTGTCGATTTTGACTTTGACTAAATCTAGGTTTGATCAATGAGTTTTTCTTAATTTATTTAGATGATATTGTTGGATCTATAATCAGAAGTACTTTAATAATATCATATAACTGTAGCTTTTTTTGTTGACATAAAATTAACTGTCAAACTTCAACAAATCAAAATCAAAAGTGATGATTAAATATGAATGAAAGGAGTATGTATCAAGCTTATGTACATGTGAAAGGCTTATAGGGAAATATATCACCTTAGATGGAACACTACCATCTATTCCGAAAAATACTAGTTAAGGATCTGACACATTGCATGTCTTTATTATATATGCACTAGATATGGATGGTTAACAACTAACTTGGCGGTCGAACACCGAGTGTGAGCTGATCGCATGGTAGATGGCCATGGATTTGTTTGCGTTGCTGTTTTACAGTTGTGTTTGGAGCTAGTGCAGCTTTGTTCAACGATCGTCAAAGAGAAGAGTGGTCATTCCATCAGAAGCGGGGATAGCGAGTTCTGGATCCAACTTTGAATCACCTACTTCTTTTCTGATATCCAACCCCCTCTTCTGAGAGAGGCGTCGATAGAGAGACAACCAGATGGCCGTTGCTCAAGACGTTTTTGCCTTGCTTGGTTAGATGTAAGATGAATACTGAAGACCTTTACCATTCTGAGTGATTCGACAAGATCTCTGAACCAACTTCAGGTCAGGCTTTGCTTTTGTAGTTCTGCCTTTGCGGCGATACGCACAGACGAAGTACCTTCTCGACTGTACATATCTCACAGAGTAGCACGACAGAAGCATGGCAGTGGTCTAAATATTACAAACTCAATTCACAAACTCGTAATACAACAGAAAATCTTACAACATATCCCCAAAAATACGGGAAATTTAAAACCGTTATCGTTTGGCTACAGCAAAAGTCTTCACTACTATTCTCGACTCACTCGACCTATTAACTACTCGGTGTTGCCTTCGTCGGGGAACTCGATGTAGTAGTCGATGCCTTCGTCTTCCTTGGTTGTCGCTTGCTCTTCGGGGACTTCTTCGTCAATCTCGACGTAGACTACCTCCTCCTCCATCGTCGGCTCACAGCCTACTCAAAGGAATTAGATAGAGGGATGAGTACAGAAGGTACTCAACAAGTCCAGAAATAGCAAAGAGGTGTTTGATGCACTATCTACTGAGAACGGCAACGTTCTCCAAAAGCAATGCAGCTGGAGAAGGTAAGAGAGTCAAGTTTTAATTAAAGAGACTAATGATCTCATGTCTCACAAGCTGCTAGGATTCCCGATGAATCCCTTTCTTGCCGGGTTCGCAGTTCCAACCGGGAACACGGAGTGACAATGCCACAATTCTATACACTCTGCAGAGGTGCGCAACTGTACCCACAAACGAACTTGGTCATGTGTCTGAGTTTGCAAGGCTCATTCACATTTCCACGATCACAGAGCCGTTTCGCCGCCCGCTCGGCCATACTCCACGTCGCAGTCCCGCCCAAACTGGCCGAGGACTACCGGTCCCAATTCCTAATGTGGATTAACCAACGTACGGCTAGAGCCACTTCCTCCAACATGTTGTGACAAGTCGACGTACGAACTTGATCACCTGTGACTAGCCAACCTACAGCTAGTTCACTTGTGACTAGCCAACCTATAGCTAGATCACTTGTGATCTGGCCAACCTACAGCCAGTCTCACCTTCCCGGCAGTTGATCCCACTGCCGAGGTCTTGCGTTCCCAGGGGAGTATGAACCTAGGGTAAAGGGTACTTTAGCTCAGCCCCGCCCATACAGGGTATGTGGTAAGCGCGTTCGCTACAGCCCTTAAGCACATTCGATCATTGGTTGCATTAACCTTATATGAGACATTCCCGTGTGATGAAATCCACCTTCCCAAATGTGCCAAACTGCACCCATACCAGGATTTCATCACCCGCCATGCGATCACCCAAAAACCGGTGATCCAAAACAAAACAACAGTTGATTCATCTTTAGAAAATAGGTTTTCAGTGCATGTTATAGACAAGAGGGAAATCGAAGGACATTCTCAACGGATATGAACAAGAAACTGGACTTGCCTGGTATCGGAGTAGAAATGGAGTTCGAAGAGTTTACTTGTGGAACTCCGACTTCTGGCAGGAAAAGCAATAAAGTCCGATAAGGACTAATTCAAGAAATTCCAATATGAATGCAACTACTATGGCATGCATGAGATGATATGTTTATCAACATATTCTAATGGAATTTAGACATAATTCATTCAAACACTCTTTAGAAGATTTAGAATTAACTAGCTAAATAACCAAGTTCCAATTATGTTAAAGTTTATATTGATTTTAATTGAATTAGATTAACTCCATTATTTATGTCAATTCGCTTAAGAAGTAGATTAGGTTAAAATTCTCTTTTCTAAAGAAAATCTACTTAATTTACTTAAACTAACTTATTATCTCATTTTGAATCTTACTTTTCTTTTAAGAGGTGGTTATTTTAACCTAAAGAACCCCTCAATTCCAACTCACCCTTCACACATATATATTCATATATGTATATAGATGTATTCTTTTGTTTTTTTATATCATTTTTACCCCTCTTTCTTTATAGTTTTAAAGAAAATGGTGGCAATTAGTTTTATTCTTCATTTTCTTTCTTTCTTTCTTTATTTATTTATTTTAATAACAAGCCCAACTGAAATCAACCCTAACTTCCTTATGTAACCCTAACTTCTCTTCATTCTCATTTTCATAAAGTTTCTCCTTTTTCTTCTCCTCTTATCTCTTTTTTTTCCTTCCTTTGCCATACCCGCACCCCAGCTTCTTCTTCTTCATCCCAAAATCCCTAATTCCTAAACTTCACACCCGCACTAGGCTGCCTCTGCACCCGACCGGTCCTCTCTCCCTTTCGACCTAAGCGCCGCCGTCTTGCACGCCTCTCACCGCCGCCGCCTGGTCTGGTGTCCTGTTCCGGGGCCGGCCCTTGCTCATGCGCGTCGCCTCCTCCCGAGTTGGCGCCGCCTGCCATGGCCGCCGCTGTCTCCCATGGGCCCGGACACTGTTGCCTCGATCCCAAGGCTCGGGTCCCTCTGCCTGGCGCCTTATTCTTCGTCCATGCCGTGCGCCGTCATGCTTGAGGTCGCCCCATCGCCGCCTCTCCAGTTTGCTCCGCTCGGCCGCCCAACTCACGGTCGTCACCGCCGGACAGCGGCGAGTTGACCGCGCCGCAACCGCGGTGATGCGCCGGCTTGTGGTGAGTCTCCAATTCCCCCAATTTTTCCATTCCCCCAATCTGATCTAGGGTTCATCCAAAATTTTCCAATTGACTCTATGGTTGGAATTGGTCATTTGGTTGCTCTGGATAGTGCTATGCTGACTGACTGATGCTCTTGTGGTTACAACTCATTAAGCCCAATTCGTGATGAAGTTGGACTTTTGTTTGATCTTTTATTTCTGATGTTGAGCATATTTGTGTGTACCACTAAGCGCCTAGGAGTATTACTAAAATCTCATTACAAATCTAATATATGTGCCCATTCTGGAATTGGTGATTCAAAGAAAAGGAATAAGAGAATGCGAGAGACGATTTGATGAGGACAATTGTTGCCTGATCAGTAACTCTGAAGTAGTCATGCAGATTTCCATGGGCTCCAAAAAACTGATATGACCATAACTACCTCGTTTTTAACTAAGTAACTATGCTTGATTGCCTTAGTCTGAAACTCTGATGATTTATCTCTAAGCAATAGTTTGAGGAATAGTAATACCTCAATTAAAACAGATGCTCAACTTGATTTTTGGCTTGATATCTATGTTTAGCTTCAAAATCTCATTTCATGTGCATGAATTGGTATTTTGATCAATGAGAACAGATGCTATTCAATTTTTAATAGTTTTTATTTCCTTCACATATATGCACATGCCGTTGATTGAATTAAGAACAGATTCCTACTCTTGATTTTAGTTTCTCTACAATTTAAATCAATGTGTGTCAGTTTCCTTCGGTTGGAAGAACAGATACTTCATTTAGTTTAAGCTAGAGCTATGGTGCCTAGCTTGGATTTTAGTGTATATATGTATGTATTTATACATTAATTATGAGGATTGATGTTAGCTTGATCTAGCATTTTTCTAACTGATAAAAGTAGAGATTAACGTTGATCTTTAGCTTCTCTCCTTTTTATTCCTGCTTGCCCCTATACATGGGTATAACTGACTATACATATACTGCACTCGATTTTGGTTCCTCTACTATTCAGACGTTTCTCTGCATGACACTTAACCCACTTAACTAATAGAATAGATACTACTGTTTGATCCTTTGGTCCATTTAGTAATGATAGTGGATGTTTGCACCAACTTATCCGACATGTATGTCTTTAAAGACCAATAAGAACATGATAGCCTCACGTTTTATCTGTCTCCTGCAAGGTTGCCTCATTAAGACTTCAAATTCTTTGTTGGATACCTAGAAGTAATATAAATAGCTATTATTCTTTATCTCTTATTGGGTATTCTAGTGTGCAGATGTTTAAGGTGCTTGCTAAAACTATGGTTACCTTCTTTTGAACAAAACATTGCCCATGTATTGTTTTTCTGCATTTCAATGCAATGGTGTCTAGTATGCTTATGGTTCTTATTCCTACCCTGGTACTAATGATATGCCCGATCACTAAGTGGCATTCTTGCTTCCATATCAATTTATCAAACTGAAAGAACAGATACTTGTGTTCAGCCTTAATTCTTCTCTGATTTTACCTTATAGAGGTGTCAGTTGTTCAATTAAAAGAACAGATTCTTTACTTGATCATTGACTAATTAATGTCCATGCTGACATTTGATATATTTCCTGTACCTAACTGTAAGGGCAGATATTAGCTTAGTCTAAGCTGCTGTTTGATTTCTCTATTGAGCGTATACCCATATCAGCTTATTCAGCTGGAAGAACAGGTTTCTATACTTGATCCTAGTAAACTACTCTCTGATCCTTCCATATATATGTCTGTCTCAGTTTATTGAATTGTGGAACAGATGCTTGCTTAACTTATCATTTTTAAACTGAAACAAGAACAGATACTACCTCTTGTTTCTTTAGCTAGTCCAAACTGATGTCGTGCATTAGAACATTTGGATGGCTGGATTGGTAAGAACAGATTACTATTCTTGTTTCTTAATTCTTTTCTAAAACCAGATATCCCATGAGGTTGCCTATTTGTTGCCTTAACTATATACGATGCTGATTCCTCTAAAAAGAGAATCTGAGATGAAAGCTAAGCTTAAAATCTGATAAGAACAGATCTACTGCACTAGTTGCCTAATAGGAAAACCCTGGGATGAATCTAAGGTCTGAGGATCTTTGGTTGAGGGGCTGGTGGGTTATTTGATAAGAACAGGTGCTACCAAAACCCCTTTACCACAAATTCCTATGATGCAAACAGGTTCTGAGGGTTCTTTTGTCATACTAAATTAATATGCATGCGTATGTATATATGAGGTTTTGATACCATTAGTGATCCTTACCTTGAATAGGTTTGGATCAAAGGTGAATTGGCTCTTTTAGCTTGCTGGGTTTGCTCCTGAGCTTGCTGATGGCCCTTCTCTCTTTTCCTTCTCCTCCTAAGATCCTGTCTTGGTCTTCAAAACTAGATCCTTCTCCTCTCCCTGCTCCTTCCTGGCTGGTGCTCCTCTTCGCCTGCTATTGCCTATGGCTTTGCTCCTCCTCAGTGTGCCCTTGGTGTTCTTGAGATTTTGCCTCCCTGAGGTTTCTATGGGATGGCTGCTGTTATGGCTCTCGGTTAGCTTCAGTTGCCGAGCTATGGTTTATGATTTGGTGGCAAAGCCAATGCTACAGTTGTGGTATAAACTTGCTTGGTTACTCTAGTACTGCTTCTACCGAGTTCCTATGAAGCCTTTTGTTGATATTTCACTGCCACCTCCTACTTACTCTAGTTGGTTACGTGGCTGCTCCTAGACTTTGGTTGCCTCTCGGTTGGGTTATTTTTGTGCTGAGCTGATCACTTCCCTGCTAAGGAATTGACCACGGTCAATTCTTGTGGGTTGCCTGCATATACATCCGAAAGACTTCTGCTTTATCTAAGCTCGTTGCCCTGCCCTATTTATATATATGGTTTATTGCTGGATATTTACTTGGTTGTGCTGCCTTACAAAACAACTACTTGACTTTGGTCAAATGTATGTGGGCTGGTCAAGTGAATATTCGATGAACTGATGCCTTACTATTTCCTTTAACTTTGTAAAATCATTTCTTTTCAAAAACAAACTCATGGAGGCAATTTTAGATTTAGGAAAAATAAAACTATTTTACTATTCCTCTCATCTCCTTTATCCCTAATACAAAATACTAGGGTTTTGTCCGATGAGGGTCTTAGCCACGTGGCCCTCGGACATTTTCGAAAACGTTTTATAAAACTATTTTCGAAAACTAGAATCTACTCTAGGTCATCGGCACTATTTTGCCCCCGCAGCTAACCCTGCGGACGTCGGCGGAACTGTGCCGATAAGACCACATGTATTTAAAAATACAGGTTTAGAAACTTTTTGCCTCCTACAGCAACGGCACGATTCCCAACGGTCTCGAGTGCCCATACTTGATGACCTCGGATGACCGCCTACATTCCCGAAGGACTTCCTCCTTCGGCTCTCGGTGCTCCTCGACAACTCCGACTTGAAGACTTTGAAGATCCGAAGATCTACGAGTTTAGGGTAGACTTGTATAGGTAGAAGCATTGCAATGTAATTTTCTTTTCTTCTTCATTCATTCCTTGGTACTCATATTATTGTATTATGGCATTGTAATACTCATCATTCAATAAAGTTTTATTGTTTATTATATTCAATGTGTATGAATGACGAATGTAATAATTCACGAGTATGCCATGAATACATGTATGCCATGAATGCACAACCAAATACTTTCCCTCTCTCTCTAACTCTCGACGTAACTCTCGCCGTTCCTCGGTAGATTCGGGTCAACTCAGCAACGCGAGTCGACCTAGCTTCCTTCTCACGACGCTTACTCTAACCTAGAAACTAGGGTTCTCACAGCCTTCCTCTATTGTTTCTCTATCCATTTCTCTTTGTTGTTTTGACTCTTTTTTCAGTTGTAAGGGTGGATGTAGTTATCTTAACCCTATATTTTTTATTACCCTCCTTAATATAATGAAAAACATCACCACAATATTTCATATGTTTTTTATTATATATTTCTTTTTCTAGGAATCATATATTTTATTAAACCACTTATTACTTCTGGAACGATGCATCAACGTTACCCTCGTGAGCCCGTACTCAACACATGAAGTGCCGGATGGTTTGCATTATTTGTACAACCTAGGACCGGTTTAAGAATTGCAAAACATGGAAGGGTGGAAAGGGAAAAAAATGGCGACAGAATACCGTGTCATTGTCGTGGTGTCGTGGTCGTTGACCGTCAACGCAGTCCAGGGCTAACCGTCTGCCCCGGAATTGTGGGGCCCACACTAATCTATCCGAAACCCCAACCGTCGCTCTTTCTGGGCTGGGCTGCACATGCAAATGCTCGGCTCCTTTGGATGGGCTCAAATCGACGAGTTCAGTTGCAGCCTTGCAGGTAGAGCTAGCATCGGAATAGATAGAAAGCTATAGCTAGCGAGAGAGAGAACCTAAGCTGCTGCATAGATTCTGGCTGGAGCTGGCCGTACTCTCTGGCTGTCAGGGATTAAACCCTATAATTTACTCTTATTATGTCTTATGAAACCATAATTTTCTTTTTCAGTGATAGACGATGTATCCGTTACAAACAAGATGCCTACAGTGGCTTTTGTCAATCCTTGAACAGTCTCCGTGAGTCCACGAGTGGTACTAGCTAGCGAACGGGGCGCATGTAGAGATCGATCATTTGCTTTTCATGCACTGTAGATTAATGTTCAGCTTCGACGTAGAGCTCAAAAGTCATACAAAAATCCCGAGGCGCATTCGTGGTTTTTCTGAGGTTTTGTGTGTTGTCCTCCACCAGTGCTCCGTGCGTGTCAACGAGAAAGGCACCGTGGCATGCAGCTGCAGCCACCGAGCCGGATCCGGAGATGGTCGTCGACTTCGGCGGCGATCACCCGTTCCTCTCTTTCATCAGGGAGGAGGACAACGCCGGCGTACTGGTCCACCGCACGTTTATTATCGAGTGTCTCTAATTAACAAGCACTAGTGGTTAATAGTGTGTGTGGCCGCGTAGCCACAGGGCGGACACATACTTATAGACACAAGACTATTTTACGTAGTGATTAGGATTTTCATGTTTAATGGGGTGGTCATCTAGATGGTCTGCTTTGAGATTAATAACACCATGTGTCTTAAAAAAATTGGAGGAGAGTTTATTTACAACAACTAATCAAATAGAGGGCTGTTCATGGGCCAAGTTTTCATTTCAGTGCATTTTGATATGCTGAAATGAGGCAGCTTCTCAAGCGGGTTAGGCTTGGGCTTGAGTTCAGGAAATACCAACAAAATACCAGGGCAAGACAGGTCAATAATGAATATTCGGGCCCAGCAACGCCTTAGGAAGGAGGAAGGACGTGGCAAGACTTGGTTCGCTCGCCGTGCCCACTCATGCAATGCTACTGAGATTAAAAATAAAATAAAATGCAATGAGATCGATATTTTTTTTCTTTTTGCGAGAAAATGTGATTTGAGATTTGAGAAGGGAAATACCAATCCTAGTACTTATCAGTAGCTAAAGGAGGACTGAAGAGTGTGCCTTTGTTTGTAATCTTTCACTAATGCTTGGTTGAGGAATCAGTGTACTAATCCACTCTCATACAATCAACACATGCCCATAGTATTTGATTGCGAATGAAATACTATTTTTATAGTATCAATTAATTAATTAATTTTGGCTAATTGCCAACACATGATACAACTTACTTGGAATCTGCCACTATACTAGTATACTGCTACTATAATCAATGTCACAATGTTGTTGTAATGCAACACCAGACATCATTTACCTCACTCTCAAGTCTCAACTCGTCCATGAAAAATCATCTCGCAAAATTCCAACCAAAATGTTGCAATCTTTTAATCTAGTACTAGTACTAGCACTAGCACACTCCCACCAAAAAAAAATCTGGACTTGGCGCTGGCCATTGTGGCAAATCACCCTATCCTTATCCTAGCCGCCGCCGCCGCCTTGGCACGCCGGATCTCCTGCCGCCGCCGCCGCGCCGCCGCCGTCAGCGCCGCCTTGTGTTGCACCATGGCCGACTGCTGCTGCTGCCCTCGGTGGCACCACTGCGCCGTGGCCGCCTGCGGCTGCGGCTTCACCTCCTCGACGTCCGCCTCCGCCTCCGCCGGCTCATTGAGGTCCAGCCCCAGCGCCGGCCGGTCAGCGGTGGTGGCGCGCGCCTGCAGCTTCCGCTTCCGCTCCTCCTCCTGCTGCCGCTGGCGCTGGTTCTTGTGCTGCAAGAGAGTGACACGTGGCCGCGTTAGCCTCCCGTCCCTGCCTCTCTAATCTGTTCACGCATATGGTTAGCGGGACACGAGGCCTAACTAAATCTAGAAAAGGAAATAAGAATCTTGGCATGGTCATTGTGTGTGTTGAATACGTCGAAAGGTCCCATCTTTCCCAATCAGCAAATAATTGCAGCGCAAGGAATTACTCACACACTATCTCTAGCAGTTGGATCGATCGAACAAACAAAGATTCAGAGGAGAGGGGGGAATCAATCAATCACCTTGCTCTGCATCTGCTTCAGGCTGTCGTTGGTGCTCCTCGAGTGCTGCAGCCGGGCTTTGAACTCCTCAATTTGCTGCTTTCGATTAAAAAGAAATTCCCCGCCACAGTGAAAGCCAGGAAGAGTGTTAGAACCGTAGTAATCTCCGATCAAGACGGCCAAATCAGGATAATCACTAGCAGAGCTAATCAATCATCACGAGATTGCTTGATTACCTTTAAAAGATGGGCGTTCTCGTGGGACAAGCTCGCCACCACGCCGTGCTGCTCCTGCACCCACTGAGCAAACGAACAGAATTAATCCTAGCAAAATCGAAGCAGATTGATTCGGCAAGAGAAGGAAGCAGCCGAGGAAGGCGACGACGCGCAGACGCAGATTTCGCGGCCCCGCTCGCTCACCTCCTGGTGCGCCCTCGCCTTCTCCTTGGCCGCCGCCGTCTCCTCGTCTTCGTCTCCGTCGTCCTCCGGGAACGCGAGCGGCGTGTCCGGGCTGGCGGCGCCCTCCCCCCCTGTCAGGGCCAGCAGCCACCGGCTTCCCCACCGGCACCGTCCTGGGCCGGCGCCGTCCCCACGACGGGATCTCTGGGCGCCGCTGCTGCTGCTGGCCGCGGCGGAGCTGTCCGGAGCGCGCCCGCACGATGGACGGCAGGTCGGCGAGAATGGCCGCCACCTCCACCTCGCGCTCACTGAACTCCTCCTCCACCACCTCGATGCTACTAGCACTCCCAGCAGCAACCGCTGCAGCAGCCGCCATGGATCTTGGCAAGCAGCGAGCGAGCGAGCGAGAGATTGGGCTTGCGCGTGAGCAGGGGAGCGGATTGGCTTGGGTTGTTTTGGTTTTAATAGAGGGGGAGACGAGAGCGAGGAAGCGGAGGGCGGGCGGGGGCGTCCCGTGCTGCCACGTGGCGGGGAGGGCGTGGGGATGAGGTGACCGCGGGGTGGCGTGTGGGGTGGATGATAGGTGGGGGGCCCAGGCGGGAGCGTGGGGCGGATGACGGGTGGGGCCGGGGAGTGGAGGGGCGCGGGCTTAGAAGCGTTGGGTTTGGCGTGCGGGTGTGGTGGTGGCGGTCGTTTGTTTCCGACCGCTTTCCACCAGATTTTTAGGCTCTCATGCTTCTCTTTCCTATTTTTGCTCTTCTGCTACTACTCCTTTTATCTTTTGCCTCAAGTTTTGTTGGAAAATGTTTTTTTTTGGTTGCTACTATAAACATGTCCGGTATTTGTTCATCTTCTCCTACCCTTCTTATAAATAGGATTATCTCGAAACGTTGGCAAAACCTATATACATAATAGTTGTCCTCATCCACGAATATGCTCTTGTTGCTCGATCACAAAAAACTCTTAATTTTACTCGAGACGAAGCTCAGCAAAGAGCTCAACCAAAGCCAAGAACGTGATATTTGGTATGGCTAATCTAGATCTGTAGTAATCCACAGATATTTATTCAGTATCTCTATATGATTCTCCGATATTCTAAAGTGTGTTGGTAGGGATAACATACGAAAATAAATTCTCTTTTTTCTTTTTCATGAATTACGTGAAAACACATGTGGAAGCCTCAAAATACTCGAGAAATTACCTCCTCCCACCCCCGCTCATTGGTATAGCTTGTTTCTCGGTTCTTCTTTAGTCAAGTTTGCCATTTATGTTCTTGGGTTTAAGCAATTAGCCGACAATCGCGTGTATGCTCCACGCTTGGACTGGACATGGTAGCGCTCGTGATATGCAAGATAATTTAGAAGCATTGTAGTATGATTTGTTTGGGTATTTTTTTCTTGGTTTGATCTACTGAGCTAGTGTAGCATGCTTAAACTTATGACCTATTTCTAAACATACTAAACGACTGGGCCTTCGTCTAACCCGTCCGAAAATAACCCCACTTACTAAAACTTACACATCAACAGGTTGATTTGGAAACCATCCATCCCGTTTGATGCCGTTCAATGTATATTACTTGGGCCTGCTAGTACATAAAATTTCTTTTTTGAGGAACGCGAGTATATCATATATGTATACCTTTTTAATATGTATATAGTAGAACCTGGTGTAGACGAGGGTCCTTATTGCGCTGGCCTAGAGACGGCCCTATCGGTAGGGACGGATATCGAACCAGCTTGATTCGACTCGTAAATACTCGTTAACTTAACAAGCTAGCTTGACTCAACTTGTTAACATAACAAGCTAAAATCTTAACTTGATTTGACTCATTAAATACTCGAGCTGGCTCGTTAAGCTCGTCAAGAACTCGTTAAGATTGTCATTCGGACTGATGCTCCCGAAACTAGGACTTAGGCCTTGGGCAAAACCGGAGCTAACACTTGGGCCTTGGGCATGCCAAAGGTTATTTATATCAGGGTTTTGGGCCTGCCAGAGCTCGTTAACTTAACGAGTTGAAAAGCTAGCTCGGCTTGACTCATTAAGGCACAAGTTCGAGTTAAGTCGAGCCAAGTTATCGAGTACTCATTAAGCTTGTGACTTTCGAGTTTTTTGTCCATCTCTACCTACCAGAAGCAGCCTTAGAGAATTGTTCCTGTCGTCTTAGCCTCGTGCGGCGGCTGCGGTCCCCCCTCCCCCCAGTAGAGCATACGGGGTAGTTGTCGTCACCGTCGTCATCACAATCACAGACGAAGCAGACGCTCCCTTAGGTACCGGAGGGTGACGCTCAAATTGTTTCACCCTCATGGACAGGATGATGGTTAGGATGTAGCACCAGTCACTCCCCTCAAGGCACCTACGGAGCTAGAGGCCGGTCATGAGTCCTCGATCACCAGGATGGCAGCCAAGAGGAGGGATGGTTGGCACCGGGGGACCGATCCCCCTCCTGATCAGCTGGTGGCGGAGCAACACGCCCAAAGCCTACCAGCATTGGTGTTCGACCTCAACTCCCCGTCGGACTACGAGGAGAGCAGCCCCATTGCCGGCCCAAACCGGTTACGGTGACGGGGCTAAATTGGCTTGGTGATGATTTCTTCGGATCCTTGTCTGATCTAATCTCCAGCTTCCACACCATTTGAACATTCTTCAAAATAGTTTACATAAATGCCTTTATATGTCAAAAAAATACCTTAAAAACTTTTAAAAGGTAATTAAAAAAATGCTAGAAAAGTTGGGGAAGGGAAAAGTCATACAAGGCAGTTTGGAAAAACGCCTCCAAAAAACAAAATTTTGTGGCTTTTTCAAAAACACCTCAAAAACCCCGTGGCGTATTTCAAAAACGCCTCAAAAGCCTAGCACACCAAAAACCAATGAGAAGGACCTCTCTCCTTCCCTAGGCCCAATTGTCACGCTTAAGTCCCCTATTGGGGCGACCCAAATTCGTCTGCAACCCGCATTCGCAATTGAGCATACATAGTCTTATTTCTCACAAGCACATGAGATAATGCGGTTGGCTAAGCAGTATGGGATTAAACTGCTAGTGCGAACACATGAAATTAAAAAATTGTAGCTGCTGTGCTAACAACAGGATTCGAACCTAGGACCTGCTGCCTTCAGCCTAGCACGCCTCACGCCAAACTAAAAAATTGGTACTCGCAGGTTTCAAACCCAAGATCTACCCTCCACCTAAGCTCCAGTACCACTGGGCTAGAACGATAGGTGTGTTAGAATCGGGAAACAAAGATGTGTGTTATATATATATTTTGAGACGATTTTGACATAACACCTCGGAATCTCCGTCCATTCTAAGGCAATTTTAACAAAACGCCTAAAAAACTCCACCCATTTTGAGGCGTTTTCAGAAAACACCCCAAAACTCCATCCAATTTGAGGCGATTTTGAAACATGCCTCAAAACTTAGTCCATTTTGAGACGTTTTACCAAAATTGCCTTAATAAATCATAAAATGCCTCCAAGAAATTGCCTTTAAATGCAGCACGTGGTATAGTGTATCTTTCGATTCCTCTACACTACTTGACTTAGCTCTAAGAAAAGGAATTTCTTTTTGGAAAATATGTTCAATTTCACTATGTATGCACACAGATCAGAGAGAAAAGCTACATTACACTACTTGACTTGGCTCTTTTTTCTTTTAGAAAAAGAAAGGGAGAGTATGGAAAGAACCACCGATGAATTATGTAACTGCGCTGCAAATTATGTTAATTACAGTTTGACCCCCTCTGCTCTGACAGTGACACCACTGATGTTATTATCAAAACCATCCCTTGTCAAGTTAAACGCAACACCAGGGATTGGTTTTTACTTGCTTCCACACCAACTTCATCTACTAGATCAACCTGAGCTGCGGCGGCCGTCCGCTGCCACCCTGATACGGCGCACATAGGAGATCCATCTGTGGTGGCATCGCCGGAGGAGGGAGCACCAGCATTGGTCGCAGGGAGGACATGTCCTGGAGCCGGCTGTTCTGCCATGCCGCTGGTGCAGTACCATCTGGCCTTGGTTGGTACTGAGAGAAATGGAATTGCCACATCTGCTGCTGCTGCTGATGCGGAGTTGGCGCAAATTGCTGAGGCTTCATGACGGCTGGGCTCGCAGGTAGGCTGGGGTGTGGTGCGTAACCAGGGTTGCACATGTACTGCTGCATCTGCTGCTCGACAACGATAAACAAGATGCAATGAGACTCCATCTCAACTGTACTAAAGTTGTTATAATCAGAAATGAGACGACTGAATTTCTCTATATGTTCAGAAGCAAAGTGCAAGGACAAAACCTGCTGAAGTGCCATTGCAGATGCTAAGTGCCCTCTGCTACAAGGGAGATGCGGATACGGATACGGCATCGCACCATGGTGAGTGATCTGGGGATGTAAATACTGAACATGTTGTGCCCCTGATGACGCTGCCGAAGTGGGCAAGTTCAGAAAATTGCTACTAACCTGAAAGAAGCATACACAACATCTTGAGACAGGATTACAGAAGAAACCGAGGTAGAGGAGCCAATGCGACGCAAAGGCAGTCATGCTCACCATCTTTTGCCGACCAGCAGCCATGTCGCAAATACCACTAGATGGCTGAACCGGGAGTGTAGGATCGCAATTCGCAGCGTAGAACCTCTTGTCCTGTACATTGTTCTTATTCAAAGTAGAGACGTTTGGAGACCGTGAAATGCGGCTCTGTGTTCTTTCATTGGGTTTTACTCGGTTTTGTGATGCCTTGTCTTTGTTCAAATGCGTTTGGATAAGATGACTCACGTAGACATGTGTAACACTTTTCTTCCATGTATTAAGGTCACCACTAAGGGAAAGCTGTAGGTTGAAGAGTTATATTTGTCAGCTC
Organism: Stipa capillata; assembly: GCA_019208055.1. Taxonomy (NCBI): domain Eukaryota; kingdom Viridiplantae; phylum Streptophyta; class Magnoliopsida; order Poales; family Poaceae; genus Stipa; species Stipa capillata. The sequence continues at coordinate 246,264 of JAGXJF010002680.1, forward strand.
AATAGCAGAGTTCAAGCACAACATTTATATACAAGAAAATCCTTTCAAGAGTGAGTCTTCGACATAATCTTAAAAATCAACTTTGCTTAAAAAATCTCAAGAATCAACTTGGGTCTTGGAGATGGTTTTCTTGTCCCATTTATTCAAGGAAACAAATGTAACATAATGAGTGGAATAGCTAAATAGTTTCACAAAAGATAATAGGTAAAATACTGACCTTGTCACTATTTCCAGTTGCACTAGCTTTAGCAGTTTCGGTGGCAGGGTTTATGTGCAACCCGAACATGCTTGAAGAGGGCCTGGCAAAGAGAAATAAATTAACCATCTTCTTAACAACTAAGATCAAGGTAGGAAACAATGTCAAATTTTTATACAGCAAGTTACTTTATCAAATACCCGTGCGAGGTACAAGATAGTGGAGTCTGGACCAAAGGCGCAATTTCTGACAAAGTAACTACAGATTAGCTAACAAGTAATAGCAGCATCACCAGTATTTTAGCAAAATGGAGTGTCATAAGCAAATTTTCATGGCATTCTAAAACTAGGAGTACCTTGGGCACTGTTATTATCAATCTTTTTCCCATCATATACCACAAAATCAGGTTTATTGTAATATACCTGTACAACAACCATATTGTGGGGAATTCATGAAACATTAAGACTAAATGGAAGTTACAGCAGTACTTTGAGAGAGCGCACAAAGCAATACCAGCCACTGAGGATCCTCTGTCTTTGATGGATTAGTTAGACTATCATCAAATTGCCCATTCAGCTGCTTATGCGCACTGCAAAAATAAATAAACATGAGAATAGCGTCAAACAACAGGACAAGATAAGAGGCCTGAGAACATCCATAAACAATTCCCTACCTGTTATTGGAGGAGTCTTTAGATGGGCTTGGCAAATTCGTGACAATTCCCAAAGGAAGCTCCTGTATTTGCCCATCTTTCAGCAAATGTGGATTTATGCTCTTGTGGGGAGCACCTAAAGCAGGATTTATTTGCGGAACACTGCCAGTTCGTTCCACTGGTTGATCTGCGTGGGCAGGGTGGGTAGCCACTTCGTTAGCAGCAGTTGGGAGTACAGTTATTTTGTCATCCTCCTTAATAGCTCCTGTAGGAGTGAGTAATCATAACAGTATTACCATAGACGCAAATATTGACTTGCGAAATGGGAGACTCTTTGTTCTCTGAAAGATCAAGGCGATCTTGGCATTCATGACCTTGTCGCTCAGAATGCATGTCTCTTAAGTAAATGGCTGTTTAAGCTTTATCATGAGGAGGGCATTTGGCAGGAGCTTTTGAAAGCTAAAAATATGCGCTCCAAACCTCTATCTCGTATACAAGCCAAATCTACCGATTCTCATTTTTTGAAATGTTTGATGAAGGTTAAGACACAGTTCCTTCAGTTTGGTTGTTTTAAAGTTCACAGTGGGATTGAAATTAGATTTTGGGAGAATAGTTGGATTGATAATACACCTTTTTGTATTTCCTATCCCTGGGTCTACAATATTGTGCGAAATAAAAAGGCTACAATAGCGGAGGTTTTGGGTTTAGGTTCCCTGACTGGTTTCTTCAGGAGAACTTTGTTAGGTAATACTTTAATGGCTTGGAACGCCATTTTTCAGAAGGTGACACACATTCAATTTACTTCTGGACGTGATAGTTTTAGACGGGGCCTTAATTCCTCAGGGATTTTTTCTGTTCAATCTATGGATACCGCTTTGATGCATTCCCATTCTCGATATAGGTGTAAGTTTATATGGAACTTAAACTACCTCTTAAAATTAAGATTTTTTTCCTGGTATCGTAATAGGCGGGTGATATTCACAAAAGATAATTTGGCAAACGGAATTGGGATGAAGATATTAAATGTTATTTTTGTAATCAGGAAGAGAATATTCAACATCTCTTTTTTTATTGTTCGCTTGCTCGCTTTACTCGGCACGCGATTTTTCTTGCCTTCGCTATTCCGCCACCTCGTTGTGTTTCCCATCTTTTTGAGACTTGGTTACAAGGCATTGATAAGAACTTAAAACCACTCATTTTTGTGGGGGCAGTTGCTTTGTGCTGGTCCATCTGCTTCTGTCATAATGATGCAGTTTTTTAATAGGAAACGACTCTTTAGCCCTATGTAGGTTATATACTTGTATACCAATTGATTGCGATCGTGGTCTACGCTGCAATGGATGGAGCACAAGGAGCGTTTGATGGAGGGAGCCAGACGACTAGAGTTGCTTACCAAGGACTCTATGCCCTAGTTTGGATGGCGAGCGCATAATAGGATATGTAGCGGTTGATTTCTTTGCTTTGGTCCTATTATATATGTTTTTTCTTTCTTTGCCATTTTAAGACTATTGTTTTGTACAGACAATGTAATAATTGGTTGGCCGTGTGCATCTCCTGATGCAAAGGCCGAGAGAGTTCACTCTTCCATTATCTAAAGAAAAAGTATTATAGATGCAGCATATTATTGAAATTGTACAACCTAGTGATTAGTATAACAATAGTAAGACAAAGTGCAAACAAACCTTCTGAACAAGAAGTTGAAGCAACATTTATGTTTGAGCTATCTTCTGCCATAGCCCTGTCAGCCATCGGCTCACAAAGAGGGGGTATTTGTGATAGTGATAGCAAAGTATCAGCAAGTAGTTCCTCCTCCTTTGTGAAAGAATTCGATAACTGCTATCCAGAACCCATAGTTCATTTTGATTTTCGATCTTGCGCCATGACAGAATAAAGAGAAGTTTTCGAGCAGAAGATACGTACCGAGCTCTCATTGAATCTTGTTTCACGATCCATAAGAAAATTTTGAGCGCTGATAGCTGAAAGATGACGAGTCTTCTTGACATGCCGCGGTGATGAAGAAATAGTTCGACCGGCACGCTTATTTATGGCTGAAAGTATGAGATTCAGAAACGAAATGTAAACTCGGAGCACTAAATCCCTAAACTATGAAACTACTCCTGCTATTCTCAAGGCTCACAACCAATTGCTTAAGAGATCATCTCATCTGTGGATGTACCAGAGCTCTTGGAAAGAAAACAGACTAACAGCACGAGTATATTCATGGACCAGCTAGGTTAGGTTAGGTTAGGTTAGGTTATCAGTAGCAATAGCCCTGGCCTGACAATTAAAAGACTCGAGTTTTCCAACCTTAGATCATATATGCTAAAAGTATAGTGAGAAAATAAACACTAGTATTATTGGTTAGCCATCATATCTGTAAATCAATAGCTGTAGCTGATCCTATCTGTCAATCAGCAGCTCAAAGAAAAGAACAACGTTGTCCCTGTTTTTAGCTTTATGAGAGAGGAAATAGAGTGGTTATTACCTGATCTTAATTTCTGGGAACTGGTGGATCAACAGCATCACAATCCTCAGCCACCTTTGAACCAGCAAAATGAACAAGAAAGATGTGCATAGAGAACAAGAGGCAAATGATTGAGCTTTTTCTTTTGAGGAAATAAATGATTGAACTTCAGAGAAGGCAAAACAAGACATCACCTTTCCAAGGGTCCTCACTCTTTTCCTACTAATGATCAGATTACTGAAGCTAGCTGCAGTCAGTGAGGAGAGGACTGTATCATCACAATCTCCATCAGAACCTTCTGCTTCGCCATTGCCGTTATTCATGTCGCTGTTGCTTGATCTCCTCTTCAAGGCCTTATTCTTTTTTCCTTTCTTTTGCCTCAATTCACTGATGTAATCTCCAACTTCACTCCCATTTCTGTTACTATCTGGAAACAATGTGCAGAGACAATTCAGATTAGAAAACTTGGCCGATAAAACAGCCGTTGTCAAGCAACATGCTATAGTGTGTACTTGGAGTACTTGCTCCAGGTGTTTATATCTATTTTTTTCCCTTCTAAAAATATCCAAAATTTTAAATTACGAAAATAAATTGGAAATATAATCTCTTGGAAATAATAGCAAGTACCATCTGATGTAGAAAACTGTATAGTATGAACTCAAAGGACCAATTGACCAACAAATTGCTGAAACAAATGAAAACAAAGAGAAAACGAACTTGTAATACGTTTATCTAAAACTAAAAAGACTCAAACTTTCTTTGACATGATTAAAAAAAGATCAGTCGATCCAGAAGAAAAGGTCAGAACTGTATATATATAAGAAGAGCAACATAACAATTAACCATTCAATGAGAAAAATCATGGAGTATCATTTGCAAATGTTTGCTTCCGTTTATGTTGTATCATGCTCTATTGACTCAAAAAAGGAGCATTTCTGTTGTGAAAAGGACAGGACGCACAGGCTAAGGCCTGCGTGTGCATATCTACACGTAGGCAGTAGGTGACAAGCGTTACGACCGAAGCCAGCATCATAATATCCCCGAGATTTCTTCGCGGAAGCTTCAAACCTAATCGAACCATCCAAATCAGGAAAAGCTAAAACGCTCAGCTGAAAAGGTAGAAAAAAAGCGAGTTTCTTGTGGCCTGGGATTGAGAGGAAACTTGGCATATTATGTAGACTCCAGTTCCATAAAAAAAAGTCAAATTGTCCTCATACTTTTAGTTACTGTTTGAATATAAATTCGAACATCAAATTTTAGACAAAATTGAGAAGAATTTGATACTACTATTCAGTCGATACTCCTTAATCATTTACTACTCGTACTAGCTAGTGGTGGTCTCTAGCCAACCCACAGTACATGGTGCTAGTCTCTAGACAATAATAATAGTCTCCAACCACAAGACTCACTGGTCACTAACTCCTGTCCAAAGCAATTAAAGAAGGGGATATTTTTCCCAAGAAAAGAACCTTAAAACCAATCACAGAAGACCACAGTATTCTAACACCCCAGGGCACTACATCCACCAGAGCAGAAGAAAAAAACAAAAAAGGGGCGTCAGGACTCAGGAGAGAGAGAGGGAGTTTGTTCTTTTTAGGGGTGCATTAGGAAAAGGTAAGGTGCATTTTGGGGAAGATGAGAGAGAAAGCTGCAGAGTTTGTTCACTGTAACCATCTGATTCTGAACACAGGGGGTAGAGACTAGAGAGAGATAGAGAACTGGGGCACAGGAGGAACAGCACACATACCAGTAGCAGCAGGAGGGGAGGAAGAGGAGGAGCCACTCCTTATCATGTGTCTCGTTAGCCCAACTACCAGCTTCTTCTCCCCCTTCTCCTCCTCCATATCTACCATCCAAAAAGCTACTAAAAAAGATCTCACAAATCTTCTCTCCTCACACCTACACATACATACACACAAGAAATGCATTCATCACAAAACATGAAGACTACAAGAGAAGATATACACGCAGAGACAGAGAGAGAGAGAGAGAGAGAGGCAGGATTTAATAAGAGGAGCAAAGTGAACAACAACGTTCTTTCTTTTTCTTTATGATAGAGAGACGTAGTACTGCTAGGACTGAGACAAGGAGACAAGAATCCAGAGGTCAGCAGTACATAGCAAGCAAAGGCAGCACCAAAAATGTTTGGATAAAAAGGGAGAGTAACCAAGCTGCTTGGTCCTATGATGAATGCTATGATGAATGCAGAGGGATCAGATGCTGGGAAAGGTTGATGAGGAAGGAGGCTGGGGGGAAAGGTGGTGAAAAGAAAAGGAGATGATGACTTATTTTTTCTCCGGTGGTGTTTCTTGCCTGAAAACGAACGATCCATGGATCGATCTTTAGCCCCAATCTCAGAAAGAGGAATATGTTTGCACACTCTCTTTATCGAGATCCAAATGCAAAACCTTTGCTCAATTCTTCAGGGTAAAAACAAATTAAAAAAACCAGATTTTTGTCATTAGCAGTAAGTGAAACAAAATGTAGAGGAGATGATGATAACTTTTTGTGAACATGCTCATTCATACCTTGGAAAGAAATTGAATGGAATCTAACTTTTTGTGAACATGCTCGTTCAAACCTTGGAAAGTAATTGAATGGAATCTATCCTCCCCCGAAAAAAATCCGATTTTATTTATCCCCAAATGCTTTATCCGTTCCAAGCAGTACGTAGGCAGAGAGATGGAGAGAAATCAAAGGTAACAAGAGATAAAAACAGTTGCAGAGTGCGAACTCCTCCCAAAACCCGGAGGAAACTCCAACCATAACAAACAAGATGGCAAGAAACAAAACTCATCAAGAACACAATCCAACAACTAAGAGTTGCCTCAAATCCAGAAACACGTACGTACCTCACATCTCCAGCTTCTCGGTTCGAATCCCCGCAGCAGCAGCAGCAGCAGCAGGAAGAAGAGAACAGCCTAACAGGGGAGTAGCAGGACGGGCAGAGGAAGAAGAAAGCGACAGCTCCGGGATGAAGGAAGGAAGGAGGTTGCTTGTTCCGAGGAGGAGAGATGGAGACGAGATGCAGAGGATGGTAAATGCGAGGGACGACGCAGCACGACGTCGCCCCTGTCAAACAATCGGATAAGCATTACGTAGTGAGAAAATTGACGATATTTTAGTAGCTCGGTTTGATAATATGGCCGTTATTCCGCGGAACTGATAAAATGCCCCGTTATTCACTGTACGCTTGATTATATGTCCTATCCAACCAATTAATAGCTACTAGCAAGATGCCGGTGCGTTGCAATGGAATCTCAAATAGTAGAACAACATTTTATGTTCTGATTAAAACCATAATCTATAACAAAATATATTATTTTACCTTACAACGATCTAATAGTAGAGTGCTCGTACAACACACATATACACATATAAAAAAATTTTCGCACATGTATGAGGGAAGGAACAGCACCAACAAGCCAGCTAACTCAGAACGTAAAGATTGGATCCTATTGTTTAGTAAGATAATAAATTTCAGCAGAGTAAAAAACTAACTTAGAACATAAAAATTGAAATATGTTTAGCGGAGTATGTTGAGAGTTACATAAAGATTGGAGTCTGTTTAGCAGAGTTTGTTGAGAGTTGGAGAGTTGGTTAGAGGAGGGTGTAATTAATTTGTTACAGCTGTTGAGAATAAAAAGGGATGGATTGGATACAAGATATGTTTGTTAGTTTGTTGTGTGATCAGATAGATAGATGAGTGTTAGTTAGTTGTTATTATTATTAGTAGAGGGGTAAAAAGGGTAATCAAAAGTGTGACACCACCACCAATCAAACTCAAATATTATAAGGTGGTATAGAATAGAATAGATTAGGTGTTCTCGTGGCGATTCTTTTGCTGACTGGGCCTTCCTCTCCCCATATTGCCCCTGGCGGACTTATCTCTCTATTCGTGAAGACTTCTCCATTCTCCAGTCTGACGGCAGAACGAAGACGCACCATACCGCCCCCTGACAGACTGAAGAACCAATGCATATCCCTCCGGCGAGCATCGAAGACAGCAACGGCTGCCCGGCGGTCCCCTTTCTCCCTCCCTCTACCAGGCGCGACACGGCAGAGAAGCTCGTTCGCTCCCGTGCAGCGGTTCGGTGATTCGGCGACCCGCCGTGGCCAGCGGCAGAGCACGTGAAGGAGGAATACGCGGTCATCGTCAATTTTATCATGTTGGTATGCCTTCTCCCTATCCCGCTCCCCAATTGATTGCCTCCTGTCTTGTGAAATTGATTCCCCCAATCAATCTGAGAAACCCTAGTTCTTTGGCTGTAGTGAAGTGGCGGGCAAGTGCTCAAATTTGATTCTTTTCGTGTGGCAGGTACCCTGGTTCTCTCCCCTATGCTACCAATGTGCTTCCACTGTGATGAATTTGTGGAGTCTCAAATTTGTGGTTCCAATGTGAGGAATTTGTGCTTGCAATGTGTATGGTATGTACGGAGAGGGAAGATGTCGCAGGGTAGCTACAAGTCAGGCGTGAAGCGGCTCAGGGGGCTCACGCTGATTGATTGCCCTGCCTGTGGATGTGAGCAATTGCACCTACTGCAGTCCACCATGGCTGACAACCCGAGGAAGTTCTTCGTCAAGTGTCCAAGGAATGAGAAGGGGAAGAAGGTTAGCAGCAGTAGGTCATATGTTTGCTATTTGATTCGATGAGAAAATTGGCTCAATTGTTGCCGTCTTGACATATTGCCAAGGATTGCACATTCTTCGTGTGGTTGGAGCAGTATAAACTGTTAATTGGAGAGCTAGGCATGTTGACTGGAGATGAGCACACACCAACTACCAACTATGCGGGTGTGATCATTGAGTCAGCAGAAATTTGGCAGTCAATTGAGGCTATGAGGGTTGAAGTTGTCTCCATGAACAGAAGAATGAACAAGCTGGACAAGAATGTGGATGTTCAGTCTTATTGAACTGTTTTACTGTTCTAGCTGTTGTGCTGGTCCTCCTAGTCCTGCTAGTGAAGTAGATTTGTAGTGATCTGTTATGTATGATGGAGAATGCTTAGTCATGTATGCTGAAAGCTGTAGTAAGTGAAATAAGTTGAATTGCATGTATGCTGGAAGCTTTTGTAAGTGTAACCAGTTGATGGACAAATATGTCATGTATGCTGCAAAATATTGCTCAAATATATATGTATGCTAGAAGATTTTGGTCAAATATCTCATGTATGCATTTTGAAAGCTTATTTATTCTCCAATTTTTTGGTCAGTTCAGTCTAAAACTGGAGATGCTTGTGTAGATAATATTGCTGTCCAAAAACTGGTGCTTCTACATAATTGTAGCGTCCAAAACTGGAGAAGCTTACTTAAGCATGAAGAAGGTATAAAAGGCAAAATTGGACAAGATATAGAAGGTATATTTGGACATCATTTTTGAGGGATTTCATAAGGTTTTCACAAGGTATATGTAGCATGGAGATTTCATAAGGTTTTCACAAGGTATATTTGAACAACATTTCTAAGGAAACTTATGTCAGCCTTCCATAAGGATTTCAGTCAATAGCACCATGGAGAAGCTCATTTCAGAAACACTCAATGCATGACAACAAGGCTTCACAATACTTTGCATCAGTAGTTCACAAATTCAGTGCACTTAACAATAGTTCACAAGTTCAGTGCACTCAACAGCAGTGTGGCGTACCCGGTTTTAGGGCCGGATACGTCTCCCGTGTTTACTGTACCGATCCCTGGATCAGTAGTCGGTACACACAAGAACTTGATAACATCCTCATACAATACCGAATATATTACATAATTATGCCATTATGGTCTTTATTCAACAACATGGCCGATTGGCCGAATAAAAGCAGCAGCGGAAAAATAACAAAAGCGCAGTTATTAACCCATCAATATGCCCATCCACAGGCAACTGACTGGGGAGAACGCCCTAGCCCTCGTGGTCGCTGACCTCGTCCTCAGAGCACCACTCTTCTTCTTCATCTGGCCAAATCAACAAGCCAGGTGAGTACATTGAATGTACTCGCAAGCTCTTCCCTCGGGGAAATAATACGGCATAGTTCATGCAAAGGGGTATCTCAAAGGAGAGCTCTATCCTAGGTTTCATGTTGTGCGGAAATGTAAGTTTGTATTGTAAATAACAGTAATAGATTGAAAGCGAACTTTGTAAAACAACGATCCTAACGTATCACATCGTCCTCCGTGGTAGCCCTTGCTACCTCTCCTTTATTTCCTCCGCGGGATAGCCGCGCTCATCACCGCTTACCCTTTCGGCTTCTGCTCACACCACCCCGGCAGTGTAGCTAGCCTTTCCTTCAGCAATTCCTGGCTACCAATCCGGGTAGCGTAAATTGCTCCCTGTGGGCACATCATGCCCACGTCCTTAATCCCTTTTCCCAGCTTTCACAAACAAAACTCAGTCTAACCAGTGTGTGGCCTTACCAGTTCATGTCCATGACCGAGGACGCGGCTATTCGAATAGATTTTAACACTCTGCAGAGGTTGTACGGCTTTACCCACAAGATGTAGTTCACCCTTAATGCCGAGCGCTAACGATACACCGCATGAGGTGTATTGGCAGGGCTAGTACAACGAGACCCTTCTCCCGTGTTCATGCCAGAGCCGGACTCGCTAGGAGGACTACCCGATCCTCTGCATCACGGATGACAGGGGTGGGACCCTCCCCCTTTGTGTCGGACCATGTTCCACGTACCTTGTAAGACTCTACTGAGCTTTGCCCCCACAATACGGTGAGACCCATGAAGAGCTTTCCCCCTACGCAGTTCCGTGGAGATCCTCTAGGGATCTACCGGACCCACTAGCACTTCAACCTAACTTCCCACGATTCCGGGCTCCGGCATTAGACGAGGTACCAGGTCCAGTCCTTCCCATAAAGGACATGTGGACGTACGGTGGGGAAACTGATTCAGCGGCACTTAGGTTCGGTCCTTAACTGATTCGAGCGGGACTCCATAACCAACCAGCTCCACGGGTAGCAACCGGCTACCCGACCATTCCTTCCACAAGCAGCATCCGGCCACTCTACATCCTCATAACACCCTTAGCATTCCCGCCCGAATCCAAAATCCTTCATCATTTCATGCGGGGTTTTCACAAACATTTCTTTTAAAAGATTTCCTCGGCATGTATAAACAAGCCGAGGTTTTGATCCCATATCCCTCCCGTACTTTGTAAAACTTATTTTACTAGAGCAGGTCTAAGCACAGCTACTGCTTATATTCCTACTACCTTGCCGGTCGATTTCGGCCGACTAACTAGACCTAGGGTTACAAGGGACGGATTTCAAACCTAGGGCTTATGCATCTATTCGGCATAACTTTGCTAACATAAAGTATCGGTGATAATAAAATAGCATGCAGGATTTCGTAAACAAAATAATTAAACGTTGCAAATATGGGATTCGACATGTTCAAGGAGGGAAAGCTTGCCTGGCAGCTCTGGGTCCTGTTCCTGATCTTGGGGTGGAGGTGACGTCGGATCCTCTCGCGGCACGTACGGCACTCCGTTAACTATACGTCGGAACGAACGGCGAATAAGAAGCAAGCGACAAACTCCAAATAAAATTCAAGAATATGCCAAAAGGTTACATGAAATGACGATGGTTTCTATTCGGATCAGAAAAACTCATGACATTAGGGTTGCATGCTCGAGCTACGGCTCTTTATGAACTAATGGGTGCTAGCGTTATTTCAATGCACTGGTAATATAACTATTTACTCTGGTTATTTTGAAAATCATGCACACATTGCATGCGTGGGTTTTGGAAAAGCTTAACGATGCCCTAACCTAACCCTACTGATAAAGCTCTAAAGCTAACTCAACTTTGAAACTTTGCGAACACAAAAGATGGGACATTTAACTTGACTTTTGGAAATTATAAATATGCATATGACGTACATGCGATTCTAAAGAAGACAGGAATAAATATTCCAACCCTATCGTTTAAATTCGAAATACTTCTAGTTTTGGAAATATAATTGAAGCAAAAGTTTCTGCATACGCTTAACTCTCTGGAACCTAATAACCTTTCAATAATCTGGTCATTAGCAATTTGGGCCGGCCGAATTGAATGTGCTGGGTTCTAAAAAAAAAGCACTGAGCTAATATGCACGTTCCGACCAAATCAATGTGTTTACATGCTGTCGGAAGCGGAATTTGGAAAAACGTTTTTACTCCATAAGGTCTACGGGTTCCTACCGCTTGGGGAGTGAGCTCCTCACTTACTCTGGTGGCTCTGATTCAGACAGGGCGGCGGCGGCGGCGGCGTCTTGGGCGAGAGGCTCCCGGCGGCGCGCTACTAAGCGGGAAGAAGGGGGTTCCAGGGAGGAGCGGCGTCTGGGTGGGTGTCCCTCGGCCAGAAGCTGGACTCAGGTGCTTTGGGTGGCTCGGGTTCTTGCTGAACAGAGGGGTGGCGGCGGGAGGTCGGTGCGGTCGGCGGCGCTTGGTAGTGGGGTGGCTGATGGGCTTTGGATCGGGGAGGGGAAAAGGCTCAAGGGAGTAGAGAGGGTCCGGGTGGTGTTCCTCGGCCGGGAACTTGGCTCGGATGCTTTGGGGCAGCTCGGGTGGAAGCGGAACAGAGGAGGGGTTGCGGCTGGGTTTGGGGAAGAAACCGGTGAGCTTTGGCTGTGGTTGGGGGAGGAGGAAACGCACTAGGGAATGGAGAGGATGGCTTGGCGGAGAAAGGAGCTTGGGGTCTACCTTTTATAGGGAAGGCGGCGAGCTGAACTGGCGGCTTTGAAGCTCGGTGATGGGACAGGTCCGGGCGGCGGCAACAGCAGCGTGGCCGGGGAAAAAGAAAGAGGACCTGGGTGCGGCAGCAGCTCGAGACAAGGCTTGACGGCGTGCGGCGCGCTGGGACGGGCGAGCGGCGCGGCTTTGGCAGGCGGGCGTGCGACGCGTGTCGACGGGCGGCGCGGTGCTCAGCGTTCGGCGCGGCGAGGGAAGCTCCCGAGGTGGCACAGGTGTGGGAGAGTTGAACGGAGGCTCCGGCGAAGAGGACGGCCGTGGCACTCGGCGCTTGGTTGGGCGGTGCTGAGGCGACGCACTGCACGGCTTTAGCATCAGCGGGGTGGATTTCAACTGGCGGGCGGCGCGGCAAGGGAAGTTCCCGATGTTCTGCAGCGACGCCGAGCTGGACGGAGGTGAGGTGACCCATCGGGCGTGAGGTGGCGCGATGGCCGTGGATTCCGGCGACTAGGAGGGCGGCTTTGGCACGGGGAACTGCGTGGTGGCACGCCGGTGCTCCCGCTTTTGGCATGTCTGAGCTTGACAGGGGCGGCCTGGTGTGGCGTGAACTTACCTAGCCATGGTCACTAGCTGCCAACCATGTTAGAGAGTCCATTGGTGAGCTGTGCATGGCTACAACGAGGCTGGCACCGAGTACTGATGCCAGAAACTTGACGACTCAAAATGACTAGTCGTTGTGTCAAGGGATAGAGCTAAGCAGGAGAAGACAATTTGTTACAGCCAAGGAGGTGCCCAGGGTTCATGTACACGTGCTGGTCTTCACCTAAGGGGTTTGGCAGCTTTAGCTCTGATGTTGTGTGCTGGAATTCTGCTGAACACTAATGCCTGTGTGGTCATGGACTAGGTCAAAGGGTAGGACAAGGGATTGCTGTGGTGGTCTTGAGTACGTTGGAAATGCTGAGGGGAATCCTGTAGTTCGACTTGGAGAACTCGCACTGACTGGCTCAATATTTTATGCATAACGCTAACAATGCAAAGGTGTCTCATGATTGCTCTCGGGACTTAAAAGAAAGGTCGGGGAAAATTAGCGTTGCGATTTGGGGTTTCGTCGGAAGTGGAATTAAATAGGGGAAGGATTCCGGGATACGGTAGGGTGGAGGGGAGTACAGCAGGTCTTCCGGATTCTCTCCCCCTTGCTTGGGTAGACTCCGGGATGAGCTGTCGTAAGCGGTCTAGGGTTTACTGCGTATGTGCGGGTCTAGGGTTTATTAGGATTTGGTCGAGAGAATGTGCATGTGTGGCAGGGTTGGATAAGACAGATGCGCGTTAAACCCTAATCATGCCTAACACGTCTACGGTTAAGCCGGTAAACAGGATTATGAAAAATGAGGTGTGACAAACCTACCCCCCTTAAAGAGAATCTCGTCCCCGAGATTCCTCAGACTGGAATAGGTGGGGGAACTTGTCCATCAGGAAGTCTTCTCGTTCCCACGTGGCTTCTTCTTCGGTGTGGTTCTTCCACTGGACCTTGTGGAATTTGATGCTTTTATTCCTGGTACGACGTTCTGCACTTTCCAAAACCTTGATGGGTTGCTCTCTATAAGTGAGATCCTTGTCAATGTCCAAATCCTGGTACTGAACCTGCTTCGTGGGCTGCTTCAAACATTTCCTTAACTGCGACACATGAAATACATTATGTACTTCTGATAGTTCCGGTGGTAGTTCCAACTGATATGCTACTTCACCTCTTCGTCCTTCGATCTTGAATGGTCCAACGTATCGAGGTGCTAGTTTGCCCTTGACATTGAATCTCTGAGTTCCCTTAAGAGGCGTCACTCGCAAATATACATAATCTCCCGGTTTAAACGTGACGTCTTTCCGTTTAGGGTCAGCATAGCTTTTCTGTCGTGACTGAGCTGCCTTTAATCGATCCTGGATGAATCTCACTCTTTCTTCCGCGTCTTGAAGAATATCGGGACCGAAGATTTTTCCTTCGCCGGTCTCGGACCAATTTAGAGGGGTCCTACATTTTCTTCCATATAATGCCTCAAACGGGGACATTTGCAGACTGGCCTGATAACTATTGTTATAGGAGAATTCTGCGTATGGTAAACTGTCTTCCCAGCTATCGCCGTAGGTCAATGCACATGCTCTCAGCATGTCCTCCAAAATCTGGTTCACTCGTTCCGTTTGTCCATCGGTCTGCGGATGATAAGCTGTGCTGAAATTTAACCGGGTTCCCAGGGCTTCGTGCAGTTGTTCCCAAAATCTAGAGGTGAACTGAGTGCCTCGATCTGATATTATCCGTTTGGGTACTCCATGCAAACTGACTATTCTAGCTAGGTATAGCTTGGCCAATTGATCTCCTCTGAAGTTGGTTTTGACCGGCAGAAAGTGAGCTACTTTGGTTAATCTGTCTACGATGACCCAAATGGAATCGTTCCCTTTTCTTGTTCTCGGGAGTCCCACAATGAAATCCATACCGACTTCGTCCCACTTCCATTCGGGGACTTTGATAGGTTGAAGCAGACCAGCGGGTTTCTGATGTTCGGCCTTCACACGCTGACATATGTCACACTGGGCTATAAAACTTGCTATTTCTCTTTTCATTCCATGCCACCAAAACTTTTCCTTCAAGTCTTGGTACATCTTTGTACCTCCGGGGTGGATGGAATATCTGGATTCATGGGCTTCCTTCAAAATAAGTCCCTTAAGTTCCTCACAGTCGGGTACGCATAGTCTATCTTCGAACCACAGGGTTCCTTCATCATCTTCTCTAAATCCATTTGCTTTACCAATCTTTATCTTTTCTTGATACCTTCTATGCTCTTATGTCCCCTTTGAGCTTCTATGATCCTTGCCGTGAGAGATGGGGTCACTTCCAAATTGGCCACAAAACCTCTTTCGACTAAACCAAGGTTAAGCTTTTCAAATTCCTTATGTAGCTCGGGTCGGGTTTCTTGAAGTATGGTGTTCAGGGTAGCTGGTTTCCGGCTGAGGGCATCAGCCACTACATTAGCCTTTCCGGGATGGTAGTGTACTCCGAGGTCATAATCCTTTATTAACTCCAACCATCTTCTCTGTCTCATGTTGAGATCGGACTGGGTGAATATATATTTCAAGCTCTTGTGATCGGTGTATAGTTCACAGCGGTTACCAATGAGGTAATGCCGCCAAAGTTTCAGGGCATGCACTACTGCTGCTAATTCCAGGTCATGAGTTGGGTAATTCATTTCGTGGGGGCGTAGCTGCCTGGAAGCATAAGCGACTACTTTCCCGTCTTGCATTAGTACGCATCCAAGTCCATGTCGGGATGCATCGCAGTAGATGTCGAAACTCTTCTGGAGATCGGGTAATGTTAATACAGGTGCTGATGTCAATCTCTTCTTCATTTCCTGGAAACTATCCTCGCACTTCTGCGTCCATTGAAACTTCTGATCTTTCTTCAATAACTGGGTCATGGGTCTAGCCAGCTTCGAGAATCCTTCTATGAAGCGGCGATAATACCCTGCTAGACCTAGGAAGCTTCGGATTTCGGTCACTGTTTTGGGTGGCTTCCAATCAAGAACATCCTTAACCTTACTTGGGTCTACGGCTATACCTCCTGCGGACACTATATGTCCGAGGAATCCAACTTCTCTGAGCCAGAATTCACACTTGCTGAATTTGGCATACAGTCGATGTTCTCTCAGCTTTTCCAATACTATCCTCAAGTGCTGTTTGTGTTCTTCATCTGACTTGGAGTAGATTAGAATATCATCGATGAATACCACTACAAATTTATCTAGGTATTCCATGAACACTTTATTCATCAAGTTCATAAAATAGGCTGGGGCATTGGTCAAACCGAAGGGCATGACTGTATACTCATATAATCCGTACCGGGTGGTAAAAGCAGTCTTTGGTATATCCTGTTCCCGGATCTTTAATTGATGATAGCCGGATCTTAAGTCTATCTTGGAAAATACTTGGGCTCCATTTAGTTGGTCAAATAGGTCATCGATCCGTGGGAGGGGATATTTATTTTTAATGGTCACTTCATTCAAGGCTCTATAGTCTACACACATGCGAAGTGTTTTATCCTTCTTTCCACAAACAATACAGGTGATCCCCATGGTGACGAGCTTGGTCGAATAAATCTTTTGCCCTCAAGCTCTTCTAACTGCTTCTTTAATTCCTCTAAGTAGTTGGCAGACATCCGGTAGGGTCTCTTTGCTATTGGTGCCGTACCAGGTATCAACTCAATCACAAATTCCAATTCTCGGTCTGGTGGCATTCCTGGCAATTCTTCCGGAAACACATCGGGGTATTCTTGCACTACTGGAACTTGATTTAACTCTGGTGTGGTTAAATGGTTGAGGGTGCTGGAACTGTTTCGGGGTGGGTTAGGAGAGAAACTAACCGTTTGGCCCTGAGCATTGGTGAGGGTGACGGTTTTGGTTTCAAAATTAATGATTCCCTTGAACTTGGGTAACCAGTTCACTCCTAAGATCACATCTATATCCTCTGATCCTAAGACAATCAGATTGGCTGGAAACTCTACCCCCCTTATGCGGATGCTTACGTTCTTGCAACAATGCCTAGTTTTAACCACCGATCCTGGTGTTCTTACTTGCATGGGGGTTTTCATAAGATGGACTTCTAATCGGTTCTGGTCCACGAATCTCTTTGAGACAAATGAATGCGATGCGCCTGAATCAAATAATACGGTTGCAAGCACTGAATTAACAGGGAACGTACCCATCACCACGTCGCTTGCGTCCTGAGCTTCCTCTGCGTCGACATGGTTCACACGTCCCTTGCTGAAGTTCTGGGCTCCCTTGGATCCTTGGCTTCTGGTTGGCATTGGGTGTCCTTGACGTGGGCGTTGATCGGAGTGTTCTGGAGCTTTCTTAGGACATTCTCGGGCAAAATGCCCGCTTTCACCGCACGAGAAGCAGTTGCGGTTTCCCTGGTTCTTGTTCGAACCTTCGGCAGGGTAGCTACTGACATAGTTTCTTGGAGCATTCTGGAAGTTGCGGGTGCTGTGCTGGGGAACATATGGGATAGTCCTTTGTTGTTGCGGGGCAGCAGTCCGATGGACAGTCTTCTTCTCGTAGCGGGGGCGTTGACGGGGCTCTCCTGAGGTAAAGTGCTTGTCGCTCTTGCGTTTGCGGGTATCAATCAAGCCTCGACGTTTCTCTTCCACGTTCAGAGCAGCATTAACCAGTTGCTGCAGGTCCGTAAAGGTCTGTGAAGACAGTTGATACTGAAGGATCTGCTGCAGGCCGTTCATAAACTTGTCTGTTAAAGCCTGCTCTGAGGTCAAGTCATCACCCGCGTACCGGGCTAGCTGGGTAAACTTATGGAGGTATTCTGTGACTGTCATTGTTCCTTGCTTCAGTCCGTAAAATTCCTGTTTCTTAATCCCCATTAGACTAGCGGGAATATGGTGTTTGCGAAACATTTCCTTGAACATCGCCCAGGTGATCTCTGTGTCCTTAGGCTGTGTGCTTCGAATTCTCTTCCACCATGCAGCCGCGGGTCCTTGCAGGTACTGGGTAGCATAGAGCACCTTTTCTTGCTCATTACAGCGGGCTACTTCTAATTTTTCTTCAATCACCAATAGCCAGTCATCGGCGTCAAGCGGTTCGGTTGATTGGGTAAACACAGGCGGTGATGTTCTCTGAAATTCCGATAGTTTATTGGCTCTATTGGGAGGGTTTCCAAGTAACAGTGCGTGTTGCACCGCAGTCTGGGTGGCTTCGCAGCTTCGTCCTATGATTCTCAGTATATCTAACAGGGTGGTTCTTCGGGTTGGGAATTCTGTGGTTGGTGGACGGATTCAGCACACTGGGACATTGGGTCCTCCTTCCGGCTGGGGTTGACTGGAGGCACTTCTTGTCCCTTCGGTACGGACTCTGCGTGAGATTTGGATTGTGACTTCTTGGCATTAGATCTCGCCTTCTGGGGATCAACGGGTGTCTTTGAGTGTGTTGGTTCAGCAGGTTTCGGGAGCTTGCCCTGAGCATCTGCTCCTGTTTTGCGGGCCTGGGAGTTGTTGTTGGTGTTGTGACTCATTGCCGATCTGCATAGGTGGTAAATGGGTTGGTCAGGTGTTTGAACTCTTTCAGCAGGAGGTAAGAGGGAAGAGGGGATTTACGGTGTAGCACAAACTCAAGGTCAAACACATTGCACAGATTGTCAGTGGTTGGGGCAACCAACCAAGAAGCGAATAAAAAACCAAGGAAACATTTTGCAGCATAAAAGGGAAAATACATAGAGGCACTTACACATACATTGCGCCTAAGGGCGCAGGCTAAGCCCTATTACAATATTACCAAAATAGGGGCTTAAGATCATTGCTAGGCGGGGGCGACTACTCTACTCCCTACTTATCTAATCTACCTGGTCTAGGTCCAGGTTGGTGGGCTGGGTCAGGGGTATCTCCCCGTGAACATCTCCATTCTCGGAGGGCATCGGGGTGTTTCTGGGGTGATCGTGTTCCTGTGGCGGTGCGCGGCTCGAGTGGTGGCCGCATATGTAGAAAACAACCGAAGATAATCGGCGGGCATGGTTGGCAAAGAGCTGCCTCCCATCATCACAGGTACTCCTAGCAGAGGTGGGTCTTCCGGTGCCGGTGCTTGAACGGGTGCCGGGTTGGAATCTCGAAAATGGGGGCGGGGCGGTACAAGAGGGACGGAATGCTGTGCTCGGGTAAGAGTGTCGATGAGCTGGATGAAGACTTCCGTCATGGCGACGAGGTACTGGGTGAGGTGGACGACGGCGACGTCCTGCTCGGCCTGGGTGCTGGCGTAGATGACTTCTCCTCCTGGTGCGCGGCTGGGGTAGAATCTGAAGGCTCGGCGACGCATACTTGGGACTACGGGGTGAAGTTGAAGGGTGGCCTCCCAAGCTGCTAGCTGGATAGCTAGGTCGGGGTTGGGCATCGGATGCCCGGCGATGTGGAAAGTGGCGACGTGGTTGGCGCCGGCTTGGTAAATGTGTACGTCTGCCCAGTACACATGGTTGGGGTTGGAGGCTTCCTCCTGGTAGACGTCGTACTCGGGCCTCTGAGTGGCACCGAGGGCTCTCTGCGCGACGGTCCATAGGACATCTACAAAACCTGCTAGTCCTGCCGCGGTGGTTTCATCATAAAGCACACCGCGAGGCATTGCTTTAGATGGTATAGAGAAGAAGAGGTACTAGGGTTTCTTACTCTTTAGGGTAGCGGAGAGGAATGAGTTAAGAGGGGAAAGGTTGGGGGTATTTATAGGGCAAGAAGGTGATGGCTTTGGTCGTAAGGAAGACAGATGTCCCTTATGATGTGACGGCTACCTACCTTCATAAATGGGTTGTGTCGAGGTGTCCTGCCGTACCCGAGATTCGCGTTTTGAATGACAGGTAAGAGGGATTCACGGAGAAGAGTAGACCATAAAACATTCTTTCACAACTGCTGACCGGATAGGTCATTTTATTTATATTAGTAGTGTGAGTACGAAACAACACCTACGGGTGTGGCGTACTTCACACGGCATACATAGTAGTAGTACATCATACAGGAGCATACCAACGTCTACATTATTTGGTGCACACTAGCCTAAACCAACAACTTAAGGGAGGTCCTACAAGCTTAAGGCATGATCTGCACTTCATCGTCTTCGGCGGGAATAATCTCCTCCGGGTCTTCTTCTTCTTCTGAATCCGATGCGGCGGTCTGCACGGGGGTGGGACTGGGTATGATAGGATTGGCACGGGAGGGTCCGGCTCCTGGAGTGAACCGACGAATATAAGCTTGGGTGTTGCCACAGTGCCTTTTGGGTGGAGGTGGCTGTGCGGTCTCACTCACAACATGGATATCATGGGGCTCTGGAGGCACTGCATTGGCGTTCACTCGAGTGGTGGCTTGGCTTAACAGCTCCCGCGCATGTTGTAGCTCATCTTGTACTTGATCCAGTTCGACAAGCATACAGTGCAGTAAGGAGTCCTGTGTTTCCACAAAGTGAGCTAGACTCACTACTGCGGGGTCGTCTTCGCCGTCAGGGGAAGTGTAGTGGCGAATGTTTTCTTCTAGTGGGCTCTGTGGGAAATATCTTGTGGCTCTGAAGCTTCTCAACTCAGGCATCTCATAACAAAGGTGCACCAGGGCCTTGTATGCGGCCAACTGGATGGCCAGAACGTGGGACCAGCTGCGAGTTCCGGTGATGGCATACACTCGGCTGTCTTCAGGATTTGTTTTGAATATAAATACTTTGGCCCAATAATCCGTTATTGTCTCTGATTTCTTCTCCTGATAAATGTGGTATTCCGGTATGGTCATGCCTCCATATCGTCCTAATGCTTCTCGCAGCAGCTGAGGAAATCCTCCGGCAGTGGCGGCACATGTTTCTCCAAACCTTTCAATTGCCATCTGCGAAAAATTTTAAAAATTAAGATGAGGTGAGTTTAGATGTTCAGAGATTGGTCAGGATAAGGGGAATACTAGAAGAGGTGAGAATACTAGAAGTTTATCTTTAACAATTTTATCTTGACTTAAGAAAATACTTTTTATTTGAATTCCTATCTAACGGCCGTGCTAGCTAGGGTTTCCTACAGTCAGTATGGCTCTGATACCAAGCTGTGGCGTACCCGGTTTTAGGGCCGGATACGTCTCCCGTGTTTACTGTACCGATCCCTGGATCAGTAGTCGGTACACACAAGAACTTGATAACATCCTCATACAATACCGAATATATTACATAATTATGCCATTATGGTCTTTATTCAACAACATGGCCGATTGGCCGAATAAAAGCAGCAGCGGAAAAATAACAAAAGCGCAGTTATTAACCCATCAATATGCCCATCCACAGGCAACTGACTGGGGAGAACGCCCTAGCCCTCGTGGTCGCTGACCTCGTCCTCAGAGCACCACTCTTCTTCTTCATCTGGCCAAATCAACAAGCCAGGTGAGTACATTGAATGTACTCGCAAGCTCTTCCCTCGGGGAAATAATACGGCATAGTTCATGCAAAGGGGTATCTCAAAGGAGAGCTCTATCCTAGGTTTCATGTTGTGCGGAAATGTAAGTTTGTATTGTAAATAACAGTAATAGATTGAAAGCGAACTTTGTAAAACAACGATCCTAACGTATCACATCGTCCTCCGTGGTAGCCCTTGCTACCTCTCCTTTATTTCCTCCGCGGGATAGCCGCGCTCATCACCGCTTACCCTTTCGGCTTCTGCTCACACCACCCCGGCAGTGTAGCTAGCCTTTCCTTCAGCAATTCCTGGCTACCAATCCGGGTAGCGTAAATTGCTCCCTGTGGGCACATCATGCCCACGTCCTTAATCCCTTTTCCCAGCTTTCACAAACAAAACTCAGTCTAACCAGTGTGTGGCCTTACCAGTTCATGTCCATGACCGAGGACGCGGCTATTCGAATAGATTTTAACACTCTGCAGAGGTTGTACGGCTTTACCCACAAGATGTAGTTCACCCTTAATGCCGAGCGCTAACGATACACCGCATGAGGTGTATTGGCAGGGCTAGTACAACGAGACCCTTCTCCCGTGTTCATGCCAGAGCCGGACTCGCTAGGAGGACTACCCGATCCTCTGCATCACGGATGACAGGGGTGGGACCCTCCCCCTTTGTGTCGGACCATGTTCCACGTACCTTGTAAGACTCTACTGAGCTTTGCCCCCACAATACGGTGAGACCCATGAAGAGCTTTCCCCCTACGCAGTTCCGTGGAGATCCTCTAGGGATCTACCGGACCCACTAGCACTTCAACCTAACTTCCCACGATTCCGGGCTCCGGCATTAGACGAGGTACCAGGTCCAGTCCTTCCCATAAAGGACATGTGGACGTACGGTGGGGAAACTGATTCAGCGGCACTTAGGTTCGGTCCTTAACTGATTCGAGCGGGACTCCATAACCAACCAGCTCCACGGGTAGCAACCGGCTACCCGACCATTCCTTCCACAAGCAGCATCCGGCCACTCTACATCCTCATAACACCCTTAGCATTCCCGCCCGAATCCAAAATCCTTCATCATTTCATGCGGGGTTTTCACAAACATTTCTTTTAAAAGATTTCCTCGGCATGTATAAACAAGCCGAGGTTTTGATCCCATATCCCTCCCGTACTTTGTAAAACTTATTTTACTAGAGCAGGTCTAAGCACAGCTACTGCTTATATTCCTACTACCTTGCCGGTCGATTTCGGCCGACTAACTAGACCTAGGGTTACAAGGGACGGATTTCAAACCTAGGGCTTATGCATCTATTCGGCATAACTTTGCTAACATAAAGTATCGGTGATAATAAAATAGCATGCAGGATTTCGTAAACAAAATAATTAAACGTTGCAAATATGGGATTCGACATGTTCAAGGAGGGAAAGCTTGCCTGGCAGCTCTGGGTCCTGTTCCTGATCTTGGGGTGGAGGTGACGTCGGATCCTCTCGCGGCACGTACGGCACTCCGTTAACTATACGTCGGAACGAACGGCGAATAAGAAGCAAGCGACAAACTCCAAATAAAATTCAAGAATATGCCAAAAGGTTACATGAAATGACGATGGTTTCTATTCGGATCAGAAAACTCATGACATTAGGGTTGCATGCTCGAGCTACGGCTCTTTATGAACTAATGGGTGCTAGCGTTATTTCAATGCACTGGTAATATAACTATTTACTCTGGTTATTTTGAAAATCATGCACGCATTGCATGCGTGGGTTTTGGAAAAGCTTAACGATGCCCTAACCTAACCCTACTGATAAAGCTCTAAAGCTAACTCAACTTTGAAACTTTGCGAACACAAAAGATGGGACATTTAACTTGACTTTTGGAAATTATAAATATGCATATGACGTACATGCGATTCTAAAGAAGACAGGAATAAATATTCCAACCCTATCGTTTAAATTCGAAATACTTCTAGTTTTGGAAATATAATTGAAGCAAAAGTTTCTGCATACGCTTAACTCTCTGGAACCTAATAACCTTTCAATAATCTGGTCATTAGCAATTTGGGCCGGCCGAATTGAATGTGCTGGGTTCTAAAAAAAAAGCACTGAGCTAATATGCACGTTCCGACCAAATCAATGTGTTTACATGCTGTCGGAAGCGGAATTTGGAAAAACGTTTTTACTCCATAAGGTCTACGGGTTCCTACCGCTTGGGGAGTGAGCTCCTCACTTACTCTGGTGGCTCTGATTCAGACAGGGCGGCGGCGGCGGCGGCGTCTTGGGCGAGAGGCTCCCGGCGGCGCGCTACTAAGCGGGAAGAAGGGGGTTCCAGGGAGGAGCGGCGTCTGGGTGGGTGTCCCTCGGCCAGAAGCTGGACTCAGGTGCTTTGGGTGGCTCGGGTTCTTGCTGAACAGAGGGGTGGCGGCGGGAGGTCGGTGCGGTCGGCGGCGCTTGGTAGTGGGGTGGCTGATGGGCTTTGGATCGGGGAGGGGAAAAGGCTCAAGGGAGTAGAGAGGGTCCGGGTGGTGTTCCTCGGCCGGGAACTTGGCTCGGATGCTTTGGGGCAGCTCGGGTGGAAGCGGAACAGAGGAGGGGTTGCGGCTGGGTTTGGGGAAGAAACCGGTGAGCTTTGGCTGTGGTTGGGGGAGGAGGAAACGCACTAGGGAATGGAGAGGATGGCTTGGCGGAGAAAGGAGCTTGGGGTCTACCTTTTATAGGGAAGGCGGCGAGCTGAACTGGCGGCTTTGAAGCTCGGTGATGGGACAGGTCCGGGCGGCGGCAACAGCAGCGTGGCCGGGGAAAAAGAAAGAGGACCTGGGTGCGGCAGCAGCTCGAGACAAGGCTTGACGGCGTGCGGCGCGCTGGGACGGGCGAGCGGCGCGGCTTTGGCAGGCGGGCGTGCGACGCGTGTCGACGGGCGGCGCGGTGCTCAGCGTTCGGCGCGGCGAGGGAAGCTCCCGAGGTGGCACAGGTGTGGGAGAGTTGAACGGAGGCTCCGGCGAAGAGGACGGCCGTGGCACTCGGCGCTTGGTTGGGCGGTGCTGAGGCGACGCACTGCACGGCTTTAGCATCAGCGGGGTGGATTTCAACTGGCGGGCGGCGCGGCAAGGGAAGTTCCCGATGTTCTGCAGCGACGCCGAGCTGGACGGAGGTGAGGTGACCCATCGGGCGTGAGGTGGCGCGATGGCCGTGGATTCCGGCGACTAGGAGGGCGGCTTTGGCACGGGGAACTGCGTGGTGGCACGCCGGTGCTCCCGCTTTTGGCATGTCTGAGCTTGACAGGGGCGGCCTGGTGTGGCGTGAACTTACCTAGCCATGGTCACTAGCTGCCAACCATGTTAGAGAGTCCATTGGTGAGCTGTGCATGGCTACAACGAGGCTGGCACCGAGTACTGATGCCAGAAACTTGACGACTCAAAATGACTAGTCGTTGTGTCAAGGGATAGAGCTAAGCAGGAGAAGACAATTTGTTACAGCCAAGGAGGTGCCCAGGGTTCATGTACACGTGCTGGTCTTCACCTAAGGGGTTTGGCAGCTTTAGCTCTGATGTTGTGTGCTGGAATTCTGCTGAACACTAATGCCTGTGTGGTCATGGACTAGGTCAAAGGGTAGGACAAGGGATTGCTGTGGTGGTCTTGAGTACGTTGGAAATGCTGAGGGGAATCCTGTAGTTCGACTTGGAGAACTCGCACTGACTGGCTCAATATTTTATGCATAACGCTAACAATGCAAAGGTGTCTCATGATTGCTCTCGGGACTTAAAAGAAAGGTCGGGGAAAATTAGCGTTGCGATTTGGGGTTTCGTCGGAAGTGGAATTAAATAGGGGAAGGATTCCGGGATACGGTAGGGTGGAGGGGAGTACAGCAGGTCTTCCGGATTCTCTCCCCCTTGCTTGGGTAGACTCCGGGATGAGCTGTCGTAAGCGGTCTAGGGTTTACTGCGTATGTGCGGGTCTAGGGTTTATTAGGATTTGGTCGAGAGAATGTGCATGTGTGGCAGGGTTGGATAAGACAGATGCGCGTTAAACCCTAATCATGCCTAACACGTCTACGGTTAAGCCGGTAAACAGGATTATGAAAAATGAGGTGTGACAAGCAGTTCACAAAAGCATCTAATTTCACAATAGTACACAAAAGCTTCTAAATTCATAACAGCTCACAAAAGCTTGTAAGTTCACAAAAGCATCTAACTTCGCAACATCAGTTCAGGAGCATCTCAGGTCTTATTATTCTTCCTCGGAGTCAATTTCTTGGCACGTTTTCTTATGGAGCTCTCAGGCACATCGACTGTTCTTCTTGGAGAAGCACAAGTTCTCTCCGATGCATCTTCCACAATTGCAAGAGCTAGTCTCCTGCAAATGTCATGTTGGAACGATGGCTTCCGACCGTGAATGTCGAATTCAAAATTCTTTCACTTCACCTTCACATACAAAGTCACATAAGTACTAGTATGATCAGAGTGAAAATACAGCGAAAAAACCCTCAACAATCCTTGGTGATGTGGAGCTCGTCGATAGCTTCGAAACAAGTCCAAGATCACTGAATTTCGAGTTCGTACGTAAAAGTTATGATCAAAACAGTGAACGTCCAAAGCAGCAACAGTGCAAATTTGGACCCTCCGAGTGAAATTCGGACTGTCCGAATTTCGATTTTCAGAACGCAAAAAAATGATGCAACTTTCGCTCTAGTTCAAAATCCGTCCAACCAAATTAAACAAAATTTTACAGAGATGTGTAGGAAGGTCTTGTGACTATGAATCAAGTGTTGATCCTCACAGAAATGCCTCAAGACAAGATTTTTTTATGTTCTTCCAAAAACAATCCCAAAAGTTGGACGAGAAGCAAAACTTCGATTTCTTGTTGCTCGTGAGGATTCTTGATATGAAATCAATATGGCAATCTCTCACATGTCACAGCAACCTAATCCATTTATCAAAACTCAGAAGTTTATCCCCTAAGCAAGTCAATCCCAAAACCCCAATCCTTACTTCTCTTACAAGCAAACTCAAGATATGAGAAAGGGGATTGATTTCTTGAATATGGTTGGATGGAATCAAATAGAACGTGATTTCTCCATCACTAACTTGCCATATCAAGAATCAAATCATAAGAGAAGTAAAGGAATGAAAATAAAAAAGATTCATGAAGAAGATAACTCAAGAACACATAGAGATTAGAGAAATCTTTTTGTATTGCATTTTCATGGGTTTTCTTGGGTTTTACAAGCCTCTCATCTAGGCAAAACACTTCTCTAAGTGTAGCTCTTACAAAGCTAATCAAAAATGATTCAGAGATAAGCACCTCCTACCCCCCTATTTATAGTGGAAGGGGCATACCCCTCTCCACTTGGGCCTCAAAGCCCACTTAGATGGCATGAGCACTTAGCACGCATCACAAAGCATCTAAGTGACTCATCCGCCATCCATCCTCTCCTTCTACCCTAAGCAACTAACCCTAAACCGCTTCCCGGCCGTCGCCGCAGTTTCTTGGTTATGCTTCGGTAGATTCCACGTTTTTACCAAAATGCCCTCGCACTGACTTGGTCCTCACGTCTCGTCTCCACCCGCTTTCTTGTCCTCCGCATATATGCTTTTAAGCCGCACGATGTCGTCGCCACCTCATTGACCGCATCTCAGCCCTCCAAGCCTCATGCTGGTCCATATGGCCGAATCATCGGCACACCCAACTCGCACTTGCAAACAATAGACCAAGCAAAGCGTTGCGAGCACAAGTTTTCCACTTGACCCAAGTCAGTCGAGAAAAATCCTTCATCCACTCAATTTTTCTTGGAGACAAATTGAGAAACTCAACACAATTAAGCACACAGCAAGTAATTCAAACAAATTCGTGCAACAACAAATTTTAACTCCACATAAAGTGGTAAGATATTCATTACACAAGATGTACACATCATCACATGACTCACATGTCAGATAATGGTCACAAGATGCATTACAGTTTGAATTACAGTCAAACTAAGTAGCAACGAGTGGCCGGGTTAAAATAGCACCTTGTAACAGGTATATGGCTGTCTTGCAGGATAGTAGGTAGTGTGATAGACAGTTTGCTAGGTGTACCGGTTTGCAGCACCTTCCCAAGGGAGCCACTTCAGAAGGAGGTCGATCTTCGCTTCTATGAACTGCTCGAGCTTTCCTCTTCCTATCCAAACAACACATCTCTTAATGAGATAGTCTAATGGAAAAGGAAGTATAGTAAACTTGCATGAAGGTAGGAATATAACTCTTACCTTTTCTTTGTACCATTTTGAGGACAAGCAACTCTCTGATGCCCTAGCTCTCCACATTGTCTGCATCTGTTTTTACTACCCGATCCAGAAGGTTTATTGCCAGAGCCACCATTTTCAAGACATCCTTTGAACCTCAACTTCCTTCACCTTCCAGCTGATTTCTTGCCAATTGGTGGGAGCATGACAAATCCTAGATTAACCTTGGGCCACTGAGATCTATCTGTCAGAGGCTCTATCTCCCCAGCATATGCAGCTCTAAACCTTTGCAATGAGAAGTACTCATGCACATAATCCTCAAAGTTGACATTGAAAGAGCATCTAGGCCCCTAAGTGGTTTTGATGGTTAATAGCAACTCAATCTGGGATCTAATGTTTACAATGAGTTTAAGCAGGTTAAATAGGCTCCAGGAAGAAGGGTCATCAAGGGAATGATGACCACCTAAAAAGTACAAATGTGGTTTCCAGGACAAGAGAATGGCTGTGCTAGGCAGCTGTGTCACAGCTGTGAAGAAGCTGGTGCTATGCAAGAAGTTGCAAGCAAGGTGATAGTGGCTTGATGCGTCAAGGACCGTGAATACAGTTGGTGGCAGGTAAAGCCTAGATTTGCTAGTTTCTTTGAGTCCATAGGAAGCACCCACAAGATGTAGTTCGCCCTGGGCACACTGTGCACCGTATGCTGACAGGGCTAGTACAACGAGACGCTTCACCCGCTTCCATATTAAAGCTGGCCCGCTAGACAAGATCTACCCAACTCCGTTTGTGTCCAGGCAGCCTGACACCACAACCCGGAGCGGACTCGTCTCTGTGTCGGATTTCTACCCCCATATCGTGTAGAGATCCTCTAGAGAGGTTCACCCAATCTAGCACATTCCCATACTTCCCACGGGTCCAACTCTAATACTTGCCGGGCTACTACACCAAGACCTTCCTATAAAGGTCATGTGGACGTACGGTAAGGAACCGGTTTAGCGGCACTTAGGTTCGGTCCCTAAGCGATTCGAGCGAGACTCCATTTCATCACACAGCATCCATGTAGCTTCCGGCTACTCCAACGTCACCCATAACACCCTTACATTTCTCGCTCGAATCCAAAGCCATCTCCATTCTCTTTCACTTAGGGTTTCGAAAACAACAGTTTCCAAATCATCGCCTCGGTCGGCACTGCCGGCCGAGGGTTTTATTCCCAAATCCCGGAAGGGTGTAAAGTAGCTAGATTCAAAAAGATTTTAAGTTTCTAAGCAGGGCTAAGCAGGGCTAACGCCTATAATCCTAATTAAATTGCCGATCGTCCAATGATCAGCTCTTAATACTAGGGTTACATGGATATGATTTTTCGGGCCTAAGCCATGCATCTAATAGGAATAGCTAGGTCTACATAAAATCGTGATTTTATTCACATAGCATGCAATTTCATAAACAGAATATTTAACTTCCCAAATATAGGATTTCAACATGGTCGAGGTGGGAATGCTTGCCTGGCAGTTCCTGTTCCTGTTCCTGCTGCGGAGGTGACTCCGGTTCGTCCTGACGCACGTATTTCGCTCCGCGGACTACGCGTTGAAAGAAAGCGACGAATAAGAACCAATCCAAACACTTCAACAAAATCAAACAATACGCACGGTAAAAACAATCAATGAAAGAGACGAACTGACAAGGTTTTCGGAACGATCAAGATAGGGTTTAGGGTTTCAATCGGTAGCATGCCAAACGGCAGATAGAAACGGGATGCATATACCCGGGTTTAGATTAGTGAGTAAGCTCTAGGGTTTTGGGTCGTAGGTCCTCGGGGACAAAGAATGCTTTTGGGCGATGGGTATATGCAAGAATTGTCACATGAAATGACAGTGCATGTACCCGGAAAAGAGTTCCTGTAAAGAAAATTTTATTGCGAATTTCCTGAGCAAGCGAGTTAAAGGGGAACATAAATGTTTTAGAGTTATTGGATGGAAGGAAATTTTATTTTGGCTGCTCAAGGAAACATATATATATATATATATATAGCATAGGTTGGTTCAAAGATTAAAAGAAATAACCCTACATCTATTTCTCTACTGTTTCTATTCGAAAGATTTTGAAATTTGAAAATGTGTTTGAATCAGAAGGTTATAAATCTTTTTAACTTCCTGGAACCGGAATAGCTCCTTCATAAAACTGGTCATTAGCAACAGGAGCCGGTTGAATCGGCTGTACTGGTTTTTTAAAAAAACAAGCAACTAAATTACATGTGCTTCCCGACCTAATTATTGCACCTTCGTGCTGTCGGAAATGGAAAGCAGATGGGCGCCTTCACCTTCTGGGGCAGCCGGGTACTTACCCGCTCGGGAGTGAGCTCCTGGCTTACCTCGGCTGCTTGGTTAGGACAGGGTGGCGACGGAAGTCCTTCAACGGCGCTCGGACAACCGGCGGTGAGCTCCGCTCAGCTACAGGGAGGACTGCGGCGGAGTTCCTTGCCTTAGCACGCTCTGCTACTCTCGACTCCAGATGCTCCGAGCAGCCGCGCTTGGAGTGGCCGGTGGTTGAGCTCGGGGGCAGGGGAGGTGGAACCAGAGGGTTATGGGAAGGGCTGGAGCCGTAGTTGAGCTGGGTGAGGCGTTGGGGAAGAAGGGCGCTCGGTTGGCCTTTTATAGGCAGAGCAACGAGCTGGGGCTGATGGGACTTGCTGTTCATCGACAATGGGACTAATCCGGGTGCCCGGGACGAGGAGACAGAGATGTGGGGTGACAAGGCGCTGCAGCAGGGAATAGAGGGCCATGGTGCACTGGGAGGAGCTGGACGTCGAGCTTCCGGCGTGCGGCGTGGAAAGAGGCGACGGCCCGCGCGTCGAGTCGGCGTGCGATGCGGGTACAGTGGCGAGGCTGTATAGCAGTGTCGTTCTCTCCACAGGGATTGAAGTATTGTTGTCGATCAAGTTCTCAAAGCTAAGCTAACAAGTTGGTTTTGTTGATATTTCCTAAACCTAACAATGAATCTGACAAAGCAACAAGCAATATGACTAAGACTGAGAGAGAAGCAGGGTCACAGCGAAAGTGAAGCAAGGAAACAAGACTGGGAAAGATGATTACAGATCGCAGCAGAAGGGAAGCAAGGAAACAAGACTGGGAAAGATGATTACAGATCACAGCAAAGTAACAAGAATGGGAAAGAGTTGTTCACAGATTACATTACAAAGCAAAGCATGCAGGGAAATAGACTAGGGAAGATGTTCTCACGTTACAAGTCACAGCAAAGTAGCAAGGAAGTAGAATGGGAAAGATGTTCTCAAGTTACAGCAACAGTTGGGGAAGAGTAGACGAAGATCAGCAGCAATCAGCAGGATGAAGCAAGATGATGGACGGGGAAGAACTATTTCGAGCCAAGTTTCCTTCTCTCCTCTTCTCCTTACCTACCCTGTGGCCGGACTCTCTCTGAAAACCTCCCCCCTTCTTGGATCTGGAGTCCTCCTTTTATATTCTGAGAACTTTGCGCTTTACCCCTTCAGGCTCTTTTCTTTCCATTGAAGGCCTGTGTCACCTGCCTGTGACACAGGTGGTTGAAAAAGTTGAAAGCTTGGTGATCTAGAGTGTGGCTGTGTCTACTGGCTGTGACACCGGTGATCGACACAGCTGGTGACCTAAAGCATGCCTGTATCAACTGGCTGTGACACAGGTGAATAGAGCAGTTGTGGATTTGCTTTGGCTGGGTCAGCCAGCTGTGGCACAGCTGGTTGGCAGCTTCTGCTTCAAATGCCTTAGAGCCTCATGTTTGTTGTTCCTTGTCGAAGAATTGTGCGCCTAGTCGCGCTTATCTGCAAAATTGTTGTGCAGCCAGTAAAAGTGTCCATGTGAAGACCTTTTGCTCTTAAATAACAAGATTTGAGCCAAAAGCAATCAAGATTGATGACGACAAACAACCGAATTAGCCCAAGAAAATGATACAAATTAGTGTTTATCACGCAGCGAGGAGCTCTCCCGAGGCTCTGCCGAGGCGGCGAGCTAGACGTCGATGAGGTGACGGTTCAAGGGGAGAGGTGGCGCGTCGGCCGGAGTTCCCGGCGATGGCAGTTCGGTCGCGCACGTGATGGCATGGCGATGCCAGCCCAGAGCGTGGCCAGCTCATGCCACTGGCCGGCATTCGCGCGTCCTGGTGCATGGGGGCGAGGGTATACGTGTCCCTTGCGCCAGTGATGTTGTATGAGGTGTTCAAGGGCTACAGCAAGTGTTTGGCACCAGCTTTTGCGGAGTCAAGAGAGAATTTTGTGGATGGACGTGGGAGGACTTGTCGTATCGAAGCTAAGGTTAAAAAGTAAAGGACAAGGGATGGCTGCAGAGAGGCTTGTGCCTATTGGGAATATCGAGGAGGGGCCCCTACAGCTGGACGTGGTGTTTCCTCAGTGTTCTTGTTCAACATTTCATGCGACAAGTGCACACGTGCAAGGTGTTCGATAATGGCCGTGGAGGATTTTTGTACTAGACGTATCTATGTTTTTGTACATTTGTGCTCCTGGGGAGTTCAAGACTGCCGTGGAATTTTCTCGGAATTTTCCGAGGTATATTTATATGGGTTGCAGTTCAACGCGTGGTTTGGCCCTGAAGTTAGTTAATTCCCTTTATCAATATTTTTTAATTGGACATGTCTGTTTTATTTTATGTTTGGATTGGGTATGACACTAGATTGTTCCACGAATTTATTCATGATTTTTAGAGAGATCGAAGGGGTTTAGATCTCAAGATTAAGGTTTGATGGAATTGAAATTCAAGTAGAAGGGAAATGTTCGGGAGTTAGGGTTAGGGTTTTCAGAGCGCGTCAAGGTGGGGCGGAGATATGGACCTCAAGATCAGACCTTTATTTCCGCTCGGGACATGTTGGTGGCGAGGTACCGTCCACTGCGGTGGCGTGTATGGCGCGTGTATTGCGTCAAGTCCCTTTACGTATTAGGGTTAATAGTAGTCGGGCCGAGGGAGTAGGGTTTTAGGTGCGGCAAGGCGACGGGAATACTTGGAAATGCTTCAGGATGTTAGTGTCTTAATTTCGGAACATTTGGTTTCAGGATGCCGTAACCTTAATGGCATATATAGCGCGGGTTGAATTAAGGCGCGATTTGTGTTATGGTTTATTCGGGGTAGGGAATTAGGGTTTTGGGTCATGGCAAGGGTTGAAGGGAATATGGGAGCTCGAGATAAACCTTCGTCTTGGCGTGGAACTAATTGGTGGTAAGGTACCATCGATACCAAGGCGTAAACGGTGTATGTGTAGCGTCAGGTTGTTTTCCGTGCTAGGGTTTAGATCGGGGCTAGCACTAGGGGTCCGGGGTGTGGCAGTGTGACAGGAGGGTATAGATATTCTCGGAATCTCTCCTGTCTTGGCCCGGGACTAATCGGTTTGCAGCGTGCCGTGGACGTATGGACGTATACGGTGTATATGTTGTGTTAGGGTTTAGTAACACCTCAATTTTTCGAAACCTAAAATTTAGGGCCAACAAAAACTTTTTCTTAATAATGCAAGTTAAGATGCAACATATTAAAACTTTTATCCAAATCCTGCCTCTGTCGAAACCCTAAAGCGTGTCAACCCAAACCTTTCCCCTCTGTTCCTGTATCTTTGATCTCTGTTTTGTCGGGACTCTGTTCGGCAAATGCTCTCAAACCCTGATCTATTCTTTTGTCTCCATACGTGGCTAACCACCTTGCAGTTTCCACCAAGAACATACCCTTGGCATTCCTCCCCCTCGTATCCAGCCGATGCAACCTAAATCCACATCTGCCGCTACGTGCCCATTCGGTGCTTATGCGAAATTAAAACATATACCCATCTTGAACCTCCTCCGAATGACTTGAAATTCCGCCACCAACTTCGATATATCTTATCGAGTAGTATATGCAAAATATACTGCTTTTTAAAAATATGCACATATGCCAAACCCTAATTCTTTCCTTCCGAGCCACGGAACAAAACCCTGACTCGTCATTTCGGCTCTGCCACCACCCCATGCATATACATATGCATATATCAGTGGCAGTGTTCAAACCAACTCCCTGCAACTTCGCATGTCCATTCCACCCGCATACAAATCCCATATGTGCAAAAATAACCAAGTGTATGTGGGCACATACACACCAAACCCTGAACTACTTTCCTCGGTAAAATCCTTTTACCACCTGACCCAGAAAATATCATCAGCTACCTTACCATTATTCCTTACCAAAATATATATACGCAAATTTCTTTTCACCCTTACCCCTTACTCTTGCCAGGTTACCTTTTTATCTTACCGGATGATAAATCCCTAACTAACTATTTCACCACGGTTACTTTTCTCTCTTTACCATGCAACACAAAAATATCTTTTTCACCTTTACCAGATTACCGTACCAGGAGAAAAAATATCTGTCCCAGTAGTTTTCTACCAATTAACCGTTTACCAGCTCACCGATTCATCCATATATCTCTGCTACAGTCAAAACCCCAATTACATAATGTCCTAGACATTTCCTCGCCCACGTGTGCATGCATGTACCCCCGCCACCTTTTCTCTCTCCTCAGAATACCTCTAGAATACTCCCTAAATACCTTGGCAATCTCCACCATGTGAATATTTAATAAAAACCACATGTGTATATGTATGCGTAAACATACATATTCCCAGAGGCCTCTTGCCATCTCCGCTCTGCCCTTTTGTGCAACTATGCGATCTACCTGCGTAGGTGCACATGCATCCAAAGAAATCCTGCTATCCCTTCGAGGTCACCAAGTCCCATACCCTGTTATCTATCTACGCCGCACCAAACCTGTGATGAAATAAAGGTTACCAATGCAAGCTCATCTATCCATCGTATCAAGAACCTACAGTACTCAGATAAGAGTGCTCTGTTTCTTTTGAACACGCAACCCTGCCAACCCATGTCGCAGGTCAGCGCGCAAACCAGCAATCCCATCTCTCCCTCTCCTGACCTTGTTCTTTTATTGCACCCTACAGCTCGTATGCAATCAGCAGCAGCAGCCGGACAGTGCCTACTTCTCTCCCTGCCATGTCTAGCTGCCCATGTGCATTTTCTTGTCACTCATTCCCCAAGCCACAGCAGCAGCTCTTTCTTTTTCTACTGCCATACATGTACTGCCCATAAGCCTCTCTTTAATCCAGCATCTGTCCCGCACCTTACCTCCCCTCTCTCTCCTATTCTCTTGTCAAGCTGCCCCCTCACTGCCGCACCTCATTTCTTTTCTGCCGCACCATCTCAGCAGCAGCAGCTGGTCAGACAGTCCCTTCCTCACCCCATTTCTTTTCTCTGCACCAACAGTACTACAGCAGCAACCAGCCACTACCTCCTCACCTACCCGAGCTGGCCATTTACTCATTTCTCTCTTCTCTTTTTCCCCTAAAGCAGTACCCCCAGCAGCAAGGCGCAAAAGCTCCTTCTTCAACCTCCTGCACCCTTCTCAATTCTCAGCCAAAACTCCTTTTGTTCTTCTCCTCTTAGCTTCCTCCCCAAAAGCTCCATTCTCCTCAGCCCTGAATCCCCCACGGCAAGCTGAGCTTTTGCTGTTACTTCCCTTCTAGCTTCACCCTCTCCTGGTTCTCCTTCTTTCTCCCTTGCCGCAGCAGTTCTTCCTCCATTAGTTTTCTTTTCCCATGCACGAGCCACACCGAGCTCCACCATTATACGCCCATGCTCCCCCTTCAGTCGAGCCCTTCACCAAGCAGTGCCCAGTTCCTCGCCTAACTCCTCCTTCATTTATTCCTAGCTCGCCAAATCGAGCACGCCACCTTTTCTCTGTCCACGGCAAGCAAGCAACCGTCAGGCCTCTTCTCCCCTGGTATTTCTCTCCCTCTTGGAGCACCTCTCCCAAGCTACCGTAGCCCCCATGGTCTTCCTCCTGAGTTCACCCTTCCACCAGTTCCTCTCCTTCCCAAGCTGAGCACCTGCTCGCAAGCTTCAAACCGAGCTCGAACTCCCCTATCATCCACTGTTTGTCCGTCCCTCTTCTCCATGCCGAGCCCTTCATGCCCTCTTGTCACACTTCCTTCTCCCAGTATTCGACCCAAACCGAGCTCCTCCCCCATTGTCTCCCTCAGCTCAAGCTCTCCCTCTGCTACTCTGCTGCGCCAAACTCCAGCACTCAAACCCGAGCTCTACCTTCTCCTCCCTACTGCTATTCTTCTCCACGATCTGCTGGACCAGGCGCCCGCCACACTCCTCCTTGGAGCTCCATTGGAACAGCTCCAGCTCTCCACTGCCGCAACCCCCCCCTAACTTCCTCCGCCGTGGCAGCCAAAGCCCCTGCCGCAGCCCAAGTTGCTGCCAAATCCCTACCGCGGCAGCCTACCGTGTCAACTTTCTCTGCCGCGGCAGCCGAAGCTTCTGCCGCCGCCCGCCAAAACCCTGCCGCGGCAGCCTGCCGCATCCGTTTCGCCTACCGTGGCAGCCCAGCTCAGCAACCGCCGCTGCCCCATTCCTACCCGCGGCAGCCCCATCGGCCCAAAACCCCTGCCGCGGCAACCACTACAACTGCCACAGCCTCAAGTTCCTATACTCCTCTCTGTTCTAGCCGGTACAGCCACCTCCAAGCCGATTCTCAGAAAATGTCCCAAATAAAAGTTGTTCAAAATTTTATTTCCCACATTTCCTATATAGACCATTTTTCGAAAATCCCAATATTCCTCTCTGTACAGCCCTAGTTCAGAATCCAATTCAAGTTTAAATCTGTTTTCAAAATTCCTTTTGTAATGTGTTCCAAATTCTAGGAAATTCCAGCATGTAAACATGAACATTTTAGGAACCTTGTGCAAAGATTCATACATACACACTCATGAGCATAATTAGGAGAGGAGGGATACATGCATAAACCCTAGAAACCCTAGCGGCGAGTTAATATATGTGCATGTGTAGTTTAAACCTCTTTTAAAATTTCAAACAAGTATTTGATCCATTCCAGCATTCAAGCATATAGGCTCTGGTATTTCTGGACCTTAGCAGAAGATCGCATATAGATGCATGTAACGTAGTTCAAAAGGTTGAAAGAGGCATACCGAAATTCATGAAACCTAAGCCATAAGCATGCATGTAGTGTTACTTCTTTTTCAACTTTAGTTCGATTAGATGATGCACCCCATTGGTCCAGTAGGTTTAAAAGTCCAAAACTTGTTATATACTCTAATAGCCCCTCATGCTTCACATAATGCATGATTCCAAAGTCATAGGAGCAAGTGTTTAACACCAACCCTAGCCACCCTCTAAGATCGAGGTATGGTTTTAAATATTGCTTGAGCATACTTTGGATCTTAAATGGATTTTCCTCGCGCCGTTAGTGATTCGTTGTTTTTCTCGACGTGTAGTTGCGACGCGGCGGTACCTCACGCGCAGGATTACCGATGTTGTCGTATCAGGTTTGCGATCGACTCGGCCGATAACGCCAGGCAAGCTCTCCGCCCTTGATCATGTTGAATCCCAGTTTTACGAAATATTATTTTGTTTTCGAACCGTGCATGCTATATTTTATCCCTGTTATTTTATGTAGAGTAGATATCACCGATGATAGGAAACCCTAGTCCGACCCTGTAATCCTTGTCGCCTTAGGACTATTGTATTCCGAAGATTTATCGAAAACTTAGGATAGTGTATGTATTTATATATATATGCTTAGCCCCGCAGTAGATGAATTAGGTTTTCGAAAAGGAAAAGGAAAGCAACACCCCATATTTCATGTGATGAGATATCGAAACGGACCGTCGCGTCCGGTTGTAGAGGTGCATGGAAGGTAGGATATGCATGGGTTGGGATATTCTATCGTGAAATGGTTTGTGAAACCAAGCTGAAAATGGAGAAGATTTTGATCCGGGTCGGAGATGAAGGGGGAAATGCAGGGAGCATGTTGAGTGTGAGGTAATGCCCGGCGTGGTTCTCGCAGCCCGTTCCGGGGTGAGGTGTGGAGTCCTTCTCGGATCACCTAAGGACCTGTCTTAAGTGCCGTTTGGCCAAGTCTTACCGTACGACCACATGTCCTTTGTGGGAAGGACTTGATCTAGTAACCGGCCTGGACTAGCATGAACCCGTGGGCAGTTAGTAGAGTGCAGATGGGGTGGGTTACACCCCGAAGAGGGCTAAACCCGTAGGTAACGAGGTTTGGTTCGCCACAGAGATGGAACACCAACCTCCTCGTAGCAGGGATACTGTCTCGAGCTAGGTGTGGGACATGTCCTTCTGACGGGTTCATGGCTGGGTTCACACCGGTGAAGAGTCTCGTTGTACTAGCTCTGGTAGTATGCTGGGCCCGGTATGCCCAGGGTGAACTACATCGTGTGGGTAAAGTCGTACCACCTCTGCAGAGGGTTTAAAACTATTCGAATAGCCGTGTCCGCGGTCATGGACGAACTTGGTCGGGCCACACTAAAGTAGTCTGGCTTTCTGAGCCCCAAAAAAGGATTTCTGGGTTTATGGGTTTAAGGACGCGAACCGTCGTGTTCGCAGGGCAGTTTGCCACGTTCCCGCCGTAGCGGGAGATGTGAAGTCGGGTTTTCCCGTAGACACGGGCAAACCCTAGAATCCCCGTAAGTACGAGGTGAGCGTCGTCTACCTGAGGAACCGGGTGATTGGGAACCCCGTAAGTACGAGGTGAGCAGCGTCTCCCTGTGGAACCGGGTAAGTACCGTGCTGTACCGTTGTAACGGTAAGCACAAAAGTGAACTCCCCGTTGTAACGGGTGAGTGTTTGAGCAATACCTTATCTCGCTGCATCGAGATAATTTTGATAAAATCGCTTTTACATCTATGTATTTATTTCAAATGCAACTTACTTTCTCGCACAACATGAAACTTAGGATAGAGCCATGTTATTGATAAATTCCGAGCATGATCATATCCGTACTAAACTCCCCGGTGGAGCGCTTGCGAGTACATTCAATGTACTCACCTGGCTTGTTGATTTGGCCAGACCGATGGGCGACCGTTCGAAAGCAACGGCGGTATCCGCGATAACTAGGGCGAACCCCCAGTCAGTTGCCTGTTGGAACGGCATATTGATGGGCTCATCACCACTCGTTTTTTCCGCTGCAAGATTTCTAGCCGTTGGGCTAAAGGTATAGTTTTTCGATCTTGAAGATCGGATTCCGTATTTTATTCTAATAAGTGCGCGTATGATTTTGATACACAGGTAGACTTGTGGGTATCGGCTACTGATCCAGGGACCGGTACCGTAAACACAAGGGCTTATCCGGCCTTAAAACCGGGTGTGCCACAGGTTTATGCGCCTATATGGTGCATGTGAGGTGTGTTAGCATGTACGGGCCCATGACACATGGTTCGGAGTTCTGGGTCAGGTTGTGCTGTTATGGGTGTGTCGCTTCGTGGAAAAAGGGCGACATTTGGGGTTTGCGTATATGGCGTATATACCAAGGTAGGGTTCGAGGGAAAGTGGTATATACCTGTCGTGTCTGGATTAAGGAGGGGTCAGGACATATTGTTCGATTATCCGGAGATTGGACCCTACAGATAGGTATTGTGGATTTGTCGAGAAAGAGGATTCTAGGGTTAACGTATATACGTATACGGTATGCGCGATGTACAAGGCACGCTCATATGGGTTTCGGATTGGTGTGATCTAATCTCATGGGATATTATGCATTCAACATGCGTCGAAAGTAGACCAGGATATAAAAGGGCTAACGTATAAGTAAACTAGGGTTTGCCGAGACGGATGGACTTTGGGGTTAGCGATAAAAGAAGTCACCAACCGCAGTAGGGTTACGGCCGGGTCAAGTTTTAGGTCTCCGCAGTCAGGGAAGATATTGGTGGGACATTAGAGGTTAACTAGGATCACATCACCTCGGTTCAGGTCTTTTGATCGTGAGTCGTGTTTAGGGGTTTTACCATTCGTCGAGTAGGATGATATCAGGGTTTTGGGTGTATAGGGTATATGGGTTTATGTCGGGTACTAATCCCAATTAGGATGCACAAGCTTTTTGATTTAACACAAAAAGTTTTTGTAAGCCCTAATTTTTGGGTTTTAGAAAATCGGGATGTGACAGAGATATGAGGAGAAAAGGTGGCAAGAAGATTTGTTGTTCATGTCACGATTGCAAAAATTTGGTAATGTTCGATACGAGAGGGAGGATGACGGTACACCTGACGCTTAAGGGTTTCATGTCAGGTTATACTCGTTGGATATGTCACGGTGAGGAGGAGGAAGATCAAGTGTTACAGCAAGACGTCGAACACGGAGAGGACGAAGAAGACGAGGGGAGTTTTGAACCTGACGACGCTGAAGAAGAAACGGGGAACAATTTGGCTGATATAGTGCAGGACGTTCACATGGTGGAGCAGGTGGTGATAGATCCTGGGGATGAAAGAGAGGCTGCTAAGTTCACGAGACTAATTGAAGACTCGCAAACCTTGTTGTATACCGGTTCCGATCCAGAGCACACGCGTCTTTCGGTCACGCTGGAACTTCTAAGGATCAAGGCAGCCCATAATTGTCCGGACGAAGGCTTCGATAAGACATTGGCTTATCTTGAAGTTTTTTCGAAAAACAATTTGTTGCCTATGAGCACCGATGAAGCTAAGAAGGTTGTCTGCCCTCTTGGATTGGACGTGCATAGGTTCCATGCATGTCCGAATGACTGCTTTATTTACCGCAAGGAGCACGAGAAGCTGTAGTAATGTGCCATGTGGGTACTATACCTATGCCCATATGGACTGCTTTGTTTGGTACAAGAACAAGCATTGGAAAGATATGAAAGAACTGAAGGCTTGGAGTGAGCTGGGAAGTCACTTGTACGACTGGCATCAAGACTTTGCCCGCATCCAAAGGGTCTTCGCCAAAGTCATCAACCTTGAAGTCATCAATCCAATGGTGAATTCTACGCCCGCCCACAATTTTCGAAGCCAAACTTAAGCGAGAATCAATAGATTAGTTGTTTTTAAAATTGAAGAATAGTTGCCACTATGATCTTTCTACACTTAACAACTTTACTATGTCGCTCGTCAAATATACTTGTGTTCTTTCATGCCTGTGATTAATGGTTATGTGAAGTGTTATGTCATTATGAATGTGCTATATCAACTTTTATGTGATTACGTACGAATGTGCTATGCGAAATTTGTGAATATTATAAAATTTATGAATATATTAGTGAAATTGGTGCTGATAAAAGTGCACAATGCAACACTACTGACGGGCATTTATAAAACGGCCGTCAGTAAAGTGCCACCATCACTGACGGGCGCCTAACAAGAGACCGTCTGTGGTGATACCTCGCAGGCCAACCCTGGAGGGTTTCCACTGACGGGCAGCCCGCCCGTCAGTGGAGGGAAGCCCTCCACTGACAATCCCAGGCTGACGGGCCCCCGACCATCAGTAGAGGGGCTTAAGCGACCGTCAGTACTGCCCCATTCTGCTTTAGTGTTAGTTAGTTATAGAGGCACTATTATGAAGTTTGGTCTATTATTAGTGTGTATTACTTGATACATACCGAAAACTTATAAACGTGGCTAAACTTTTTGGCCTAGCTACCTTCCCCTCCCTTCAACCGATACACGGCGCATGCCATTTTCGTGATACAAAAATTTTAATTAGACCTTGAGTGACATACGATATAGTTATATAATTAGAAAATTTGCTTACCTATCTAGTAATCGGCTGATAGTTTTATATCTGTTGTTGCCCTCGGGCTGGAATCGAGGTTTATTGCTCTGCCCTTCCTTGATATAAGGACAATAAGAATCTACAAGGCATGCCATTAAACCTAAGTTAATAATTATTGTGCATAAAGTAGAAATCAACAAGTATAGAAACTAATGTAGCGGCAATACTTACCCCTTCTGGAAGGGAAAAATATGAACTTATACAAAACCTAAAGTTATATATATGTGACATCTATCGTGATGTCGGTCTAGTATGAGTTCTAAATTGGCTATAGCATATTTTTCCTTAGAAATATTCATATTTATTGATCCTAAAGTAACGAGGTAACAGTCAACACCATCTTGTTGTTCTTAGAGACTCCGGTAAGTGCGGGCGATGTCTTCGGTGATTGTTCTGAAGAGTGTTGTGTTTCTGAAAGAGGTTTGTGGAGGCGATGCCTTCGGCACCGGACGACCTGTGGAGGCGAGATATTGCACCACATTCGGCGGCTTCCGTCGCGCCGCCCCGTCTAGCACGTACAAGGTGGACCGCCTAAAGAACTGCCAGGCTTGCGAGGTCCTCGCTTTAGGAATCATCGCATCATATACGAGGAATCATCTCTCTTCCAGAGTAAAACACGGAGTTAATTCCTCGTATATGATGCGATTGTCGTGGTATCGATCTACAGTAATAGGCTGTCGGACCCCAGATTCCATAACGGAGAGCTTTAGGAATAATCACCCGTTAAGTCAGAGCTTCAACCCCGACCTCAACTCTCCGGGATGAATCCCGAGAGGAGTAGAGTGATATGGCTCCAAATAGCCCGAGACGTCAACCCCAAAGCTTACTCCGGCAATTCAATGCACAGAGCAGTAGGGTGATATAGTCTCCTCACTCTTTCCCACTGAGCCGGAGCATCAACCCCGACCTCATCCCGGCAAATAAATGCACGGCTGGAGTAGGGTGATATAGCTCCCACCATCTCAGTGGAGAGTCACTTCACAGGGGTGACTAGACTTAATAGCTCTACGATATAAAACCTGAAATCCTCCCTGCATCACATACTTCAATCATTCACGCATTGCACATGACACAGGGGAGAACAAACTAGTACCATCACAGAGACTCTACGACCGAACCGCAATAATACTAGTTGTTCGGAAACTTAACAACATATACATACCAAAAGGTATTCACACAGCGGAAGGTTAAGTTGGCTGAGAAGCCTAAAGGTTGGGCCAAAATGGCGGCAGAAATAACCAGGCTGCCGAACCCTGGGCAAGATCACTGCCTGGGATCCCCAGCGACTAGTCGGTGTCGGGATCGGTTTCAACGTAGAAACCCTCCACTGCGGGAGTGGTTTCCTCTGCACACAAAAATATCAACGAATGCAAGGTGAGTACAAATGTACTGCGCAAGACTTACAGGGGAAAATAATAATAGATGCATCAGGTATCAAGAAGGGGCTATTTGTGGACTATTTTGCAGAAAGCTAATTTAATCTTTCACAATACCTGTAATTAGATTGAAATCCGTCTACTGGAATACTTTGCAAAAGAGATGAGCTGAAACTGCATAACAAACCTAAAGCAGACCACTGAACACAGCAAACCCTCGATCCTTTCTCGACCACCAGGGAGAAATCGATCGCTAACCGACGTCCTTAGAGTTGGCAAGTTTTAGATTAGGGTTGCACTTGTCTAATTCAATGCGGATTCTTACCAAGCTATCCATAACCGCGGACACGGCTATTCGAATAGTTTAAACCCTGCAGGGGTG
This sequence comes from Stipa capillata, assembly GCA_019208055.1. Taxonomy (NCBI): domain Eukaryota; kingdom Viridiplantae; phylum Streptophyta; class Magnoliopsida; order Poales; family Poaceae; genus Stipa; species Stipa capillata. The sequence continues at coordinate 288,792 of JAGXJF010002680.1, forward strand.
TACATCTTTACCTACACGTATCAACCGACTCCTAATGCCATCGACGATTTACACACTTTCACGAGGTGTGCTGGCGGAGGGTGGTTGAACACGACTTTTACAATGTTTTCGACTTAGGTATGAGCCGCCCTAATAGGCTAGTCCACGAACGATAGTTCGGCCGATACTTCGACGCGGTCCTACTAGTTGTGGCAGGTGATACATCCCCGGTCCCGGACCGTGTGTAACCCTCACTCCTATATTGTTGCATCACACCACCTCCTCATTTTTCACGCACCCAAGTCACGAAAACGGCAAACTATGCGGCTCATATCCTAAGCCTAGACAGATTATTCGGTCGTGGGTGGCCCATTATACCACCCGCGTAGAAGTACGCAAATCTTGGTTCGAAAGGACACCGGGAACCGGTCCATGTGGGATTAACGAGACAACCCACCATGCTCCCAGCATGGCCTCTCGTCGATGCCCGATTTGAGATTAGTCAGGTTTATTAATCACATCCCGGTGAACACCCACCTAATCCGCTAACCCATCCAGAGTGTGTTTTGTCTGCCATCCCAGGAATTACGACGTTTGCCCAACTAAGCAGGTCTAAGCATCGTGAGCTATAATAGCAATATTACAACAACAAGTAATTCACTCTAAATAGGTTGGGAGGGTCGGTGGTGTTGATTGAGCGACAAAGTAAGTTTTCATGCAAAGGATAGGGTTCACACTTAGCATAAAATATCAGTGGAACGCATGCAATACGATTTTGAAAACAAATAGTAATTTGCAAATAGTAGGTTATCCTCAAGATGGTCAAAGGGGGCTGCTTGCCTTGCTGATCCGCTATTAGGTTCTATTCCTGCTTACGGTTGTACTCGTCGAGGTAGTCCGGTCCTATCAGAAAGAACGAAAACACCCAACAAACAGACAAAAGGATAAATACCATGATGCGGAGCATCGGCATGTAATGCAATGTATGCCATGTCCTAAAGGATGCAAAATCGAAGCTAATGCAAGTGGAATCAGGTTAATCGGAGTCCGGACGCTCGAATTATCGCGATCCGAATTTCTCCGGCTAATCGGGGAAACCCTAATTTGAGTTTTTAGCCAATTAGGTTTTTCCTAGCATGCAAACATGGATGAAAATGACATTTTGAATAGATCTCATTTTTCTGAATATTTTGATATATTATTTGCATTTTTCCGATTAAAGATGCATTTTCTATGAATTTTACAAGATTTAAACCATTTTAAATGTTTTGTTGTATTTTTCTCAGTAAAATATTATTTAATTTAATTCAATAATCTTAGAGGCTGACAGGTGGGCCCTGGGTCAATCTTGGTCAACTTTGATTTAGGTCAATGACAGTGGGGCCCACTGTCATGCCCTCTTATTTGCTGTTACTTTTAATTTAATTCTACAGTAGAGGTGGGACCCAGCTGTCATAATCTCTTCTTCTTTTCTATTTTCTTTTTCTTGAAAATCTTATAGGCGGGTCCTAGATGTCATGTACAGTACATTATTGAGCTTCATTAATTGTGCTGTTAACCTTAATCTCGATTATTAGCTGGTCGGTTAACACTAATTACTTGTGAGCAGCATTTATCATGCCGGCAGAGATTAGCAATTATTAAAGGTGCTTAGCAATAAATGGAGTACTGATTATGTCTTAACAGTTAATTAGTTGCATTAAATAGGCTTAGCCATTATTATGCTTGATGATGAATAGTACGGCTTTCCGCGTATTAGGGGTGTCCGTATGTAGACTCCCGTGACTTTAGGAAGGTACAACTTACCCGGGAAGGATCCCTGGACGATAAGGTAACCCCTCTCGGGGGGAGAAGACTCTCCTTAAACTAGGAAGTCGATCCCGACGTTTAAGGAGACCAGAGTCCTACTTGGGCGTAAGTCCACGTCTAGTAGGACCTCGGACGCCCCCTATATAAGGATCAGCAATTCCATAGGGGAGGAAGAGAGATCGGGGAGAGCGAAATAGATCCAACAGAGCCAATCAGGTCAAGACATCTAGTCGCAGCTCCAGAAGACGAAGCCCTAGGAGATCCACTGCCTCGAAGGAGTCGAGCCCGGTGGTTTAGGATAGTTTAGTCTACGATTAGGCCTAGGGTAGCCACTAACATACATTCCCCCCCATTGTAAAGCGTGTTCCCGAGCAATATATAGCAACAGGACGTAGGGTTATTATCCTGAGGGAGGCCCGAACCTGTATAAAAACGGCTGTTCCCTGCTGTCAGATCTCTTGGCGCTTGGGCCCTAGAGGTCCCTACCCCCCAGTAATCATCATCTCACGAGTACAGTTAGTATTAACTCCAGGAATTAATTCACTGGTTAGCACTAATGAAGCTCATTAGTTGTGCTTAGCTTTTAATAAACTCATAAACATGTCTGAATCGGTTATTCGGTTGGCATTGAATATACTTAGCTATTATACTGATTATAAATGTGTCTGAACCGATTAATTAGGACATTAATTGCTTAGTCATTATCTTGCTTCTTAATGTGCCTCAGCTGTAGGGGATTAGAGCTTAATTAAGACTGGTTGGGACTCCGGCCACTGGGGCTTGGTCCGGCCACAAGGAGGCCAACGCCGGCGATGGGGCGACCGGCGGCGAGGCTAGGGAGGAAAGGACGCGGCGGCGACTCGGCTTACCGGAGGGAGGCGGTACGGTGGAAGGCAGCGGCTGCTTGGCTCGGAACCGAGGCGGATGGCGGGGCTCGGGCAACGACGGGGTCGGTCGGGGAAGCGACGGCGAGGCGCGGCCAGGGCAAGAGGCCGGCGAGCTCGGGTCGGTGAAGCGCGAGGCGGCATGTCGATGGCGACCGGAACGGGGCGGCACGGCGAGCCTTACCGGCGGGGAGCGGCGTAGGGCGAGGCCGACGGTGAGGCTTGGACAGGGCGGCGCGGCGAGGAGACACGGCGAGGGCAGGGCCGAGGCGGCGGGGGAGCCAAGCGGCGGGGACCCGAGGCGGTGAGGGAGGGGGGTTCGGCGAGGCGGGGGCGGTGGCCGGCTGGAGCTCGGCGGAGGGTGGCGGCGAGCCAGAGCTCGGTGGGACGGAGCAGAGCAAAAGGGGCGGCGACGGCATGGTGATGCGGCGGGAACTCGGGTGGCCGGAGGAGAGGGGGGGTGCTCGGGGCAGCAAGCGGCGGAGGTGGCGTGGCTTGGGTGGCTCGGCGAGCAAGCAGCGGAGCCGGCGGAGGCAAGCTGAGGCGAGGTGGAGCGGCACCGGGCGGTGAGAAGGGGCAGCGGGGAGCTTGGCTCCAGGGCGGAGCTGCTCGGAACAAGGCGGCGGAGAGAGGAGCTCGCGGGCGAGCTAGGGAGCGCGGCGAGGAGTGGTGCGGCGAGGTGGACCAGGGCGGTGGCGAGAGGAGCGGGGAGCGGCGGCGAGAGGAGCGGGCGGGGCGCCGAGAGGAATAGAGAGAGGGGGGGGGCGCGGAGCAGCCGAGGAGAGCTCTTAAGGGGGGGGGGTGGCGAGGTGGCGCTGGAAGGTAGAGGGCGCGCGCCACGCGGTGGCCATGGGGAAGCGGAGGTGGCGACCGGTGAGAGTAAAACCGGGGGCGGCAGGGGAAGAGAGAGAGGGGAGGAAGAAGGGCGCGGGGCAGGCCAGGTGGGCTGGGGAAGAAATGGGCCAGGGGGAGGAAGAGGGCCCACGCGGGGAGGGAGATGGGCGGGAAAAGGGGCCCGGCCGTTAGCTAGGGTTAGGTTTTAGATTTTTATTTTCTTTTAAATTTTGGGTTTCAAATTTGTTTGCAACTTTAAACAAAGTCAAACCCTATTCCTATAATTCAAATTTGTCCTACGATTCAACCAATCAAAACTGTTCCTTCGCTTCGAATAAATTTTCCCAAAAAGGTTTTCCGGATTTCTTTTGCTTCTTCTGAGTTTGCTTCCCATTTAAATTTTTCTCTAACTCAACACTTCCAAAGCTACTTTTGTTCAAGACCTTTTTAACCAAAGGTTTTGGAATTCCTCCTAAACCTCATACATGAATTAGGGTTTGGTTCTCCTAGGTGAATATAGGTGAAAAGAAATCCGAAGTTCCTTAGTTTCAATGTCATGAATGCATGCCATGATGCACAATCAACATGAACTAAGATGGGGACGTTACATAGGCAATTTATCAATCTCCAAGAGCAAGCAACGTGACTTTCGTGTCACCTAGACTGACGGTACTAGCAGTAAATACATCTCAAAAACCATCTGACCATGACCCATGAATGACATGCACACTGACTGTGGCCTTCACGGAGTGAAGAAGGTTAACACCACCACACCACGTGTAGGACCTGTCAGTGCTAGATAGGGATCCTACATAAAAAATTTATTAAGTAAATAATGATGTTTCATCTGTCCCTAACTAATGATACTAAGTAGAATATAACCAATCTATGTTGATACGAAGATAAGAGTGTGTCCATCTACGTGATCCATTTATCAAGTGGAACTTAATTACAATAACTTGACTAGAAATGTGTTAGAGAAAGTTAATTACGATGAGCTGAATTTAGTCAACAAATTTGAGTTGAGCAAGAAATTAAAGCATGTTTAAATCTTGAGAATCCTTCATATTAATGGAACCAATATATAAAGAAATACTTAAGTAAACCTAAAGCCAAAGAAGAGGTAAACACTGAGCAGAATAACAAGAACAAAAATTACAAAACCATCATTGAATGAAGTGCATAGAATAATTTGTTATGAGGTGCATAACACAAATGATGGGACAAAATATTAGCCTAAGCTTTAGTGAAGGACAAAAGGAAGGTCGAAATTTATTGAGGTGTGTATGCACTCGGACACATTTAAGCATGTCTTATTTAAAACATGTGATTACCAGTGACTTGCAAACGATGCTAAGCCATTCCCAAGCAAAATCCCAAGAGGAACTATCGCGCGAGTCCAAAAAGAATGGAACGCTATGCGGATGACCTGCTCGGTGATGGTCTGGTAGTTATCCCTCGTGCGAGCGGATATAATATTGCGCTTGCGATCTACCAAGTCACGTACGGCGACTAAACCATGCACATCCAGCGCCCATCATAAACCCGCCTCTTATTCCTGTGCTTGACTTTTGATCGAAAGATTTGCAGGCTCGTCCGTGAAACGCATGGCCGGGATAGCCCTGCACAATCATGCACGTAGCTAGCTATAATACTACTAGATTTCAACTGATCACATATGCACGAATAACCTAGAACACTAGTTGGTATCAGATAAAATAATGAGAAGCTAGCGCGGAACCACACGGACTTAGCTCGGTGGTGGTTTGACAGTTATCCCACGCGCGAGCAAACCATGTTGCGTCTAGCTGGCGATCGATCTCGCGCAACCTATCCTCTAGGGCGCATGAGGCAACTCTAGATGGATGGCGACATGAGGCATTGAGCTGCTCCTGGTCGCCAGCTCCTCAGTCCAAGGAGACGCCCTACTACATCACTTTTAGCTTTGACGGTTTGACCACGTCTATATGTCAAACACTCCTTCACACGTTTAGGTTTTTCTAGATCTTAAACGTAGAGTGTAAGCTGTAGATATTTTCATTAATACTATGTTGATCATATCTTATGGTTCTGATATCATATTAATATTATATTAATTAGTTCAATCACATGCTCAAACTGATTTAAAAAAAAACGAGTAATATATTTCATCACCGTCGATCCATGTCCCTAGTGGCCGAGGCTCCTCTGTTTGACACGGAAACAGTACGAGGACACCTTACGGATCTGTTTTGAAGTTTGACCTCGAGAGTAGCAGTGGAAGAAGGTGAACGAAAGCCCACGGGAAGTCGCCCACCACGAGCCGTCGAAGATGCTGCTTTCAGTATGCATGACCAAGTTCAACGGCGCCCTAGGCATGGTTCAATCGGAGCTGTGGGGGACTTGCGATCCATGCACCAACGTATGTATTTCTTTATATATTGGTTATCTGTGCTTTCGATCAGTTGCTGCTGATTCTCTCTTTCCAAAGTAAAGTATGGAGTTGATTCCAATATACGATTACGATTGTATCGTGGTATCTGAGGCAAACAAAGTTCCGAGTCATGTTTGGTGTGCGTACATGTTAGGTCGATTAATTACTGGTCTGTAGCTCTTTACCGTCCCGAGTCATAGTATACACACACACATCAAAGAAGCGTACTTCCAATTGGTTGGCTGAATAAACATCGCTTTCACCATCTAAAAAAGAGAAATCACTTTGTGACTGTTAATACTGTTAGTTTAGTGCTTTCTTTTCCGGATTCAAGGGAACTTGACCCTGATTTCATATAAAAACCAAGAGGTAACCATACGAGAACAGAACCAAGCACCAATCCTATCTAACATCTGCCATACGCCTTCAGAAACAAAAACATATTTCATACAGAACTCGGCCCTTTGGCCAATCAAATCCTGCACTAAGACCCCCATGTAGCAAGCTCCATAAATATGCTACATCGAAATCCATGTAGCAAGCTCCATAAATATGCTACATCGAAATCAGAAGACTCCCGTTAGCTACCACCACTTGGACGAACAATAATCTGCCACAGAGCCTTATCCATCTCCAAGCGAAGCAAACCAGACGGTTGAGATGAGTTCTAGCACCAGCCTAGTAGCACCTAAACTGGGACCAGGCAACAACGACTTTCATCTTATAGGAGCCAACTTTAAGCGTACCACAGCCTCTGGAGGTGTGAAAACTATTTCATCGTTTGTAGCAGCTTATTTCCCACTTTTACATTACTACTCCCTCCGTCCAAAACGCTAAGGCGCGTTTCAATTTCCAGAACGTCCATCGCGCTAAGGCGCATCTCCGATCGTACCGTCCGGTTTTCCACCGGTACCCCTCGCACGTCCACCGTTAATAGAATTAAATCCCTGTCACTTCCGCTAACAGAATTAAATCCCCGTCGCTTCGCTCTGATTTTGTGCTGCTCAATCAGTCCTTTTATTAAGCAAAACCAGTAGTGCTAACTATGGATCCTATGTAACACATGCACACATGCTCAGGATTAAACATGCGGCGTGATTAATTCTAACACATTCTAGCTAAGAAAATCTATGGCGTCTTGCACGACATCAGGATCACATTGCAATGTCCTTGGAAGCTCCCAGATCCTCTCCAACATTTGCTTCTTCAAGTGAGGGATGGCATAACGGTGACTCCCTTTAGCTCTCATGATTTCCCGCAAGCATGACTGATGAGTGAGGAAGATTCTGTTTGCCCTATCCACCGGGTAATCATCATATGCTTTCACAACTAGAACTACAATATCATCATATTGCCGGGCATGCCCTTCTAAAACAATGCTTGAATAGCCGCAAAGAATCCCAAGTATAAGACATTTGTATTGGGAGAATTTGGCAACTGGCACATCAAGCGGATATTAAAGCCATCTTCACGTGCAACTCGACAAAACTCTTCGTCGTTGATCGAAATGTGTGTCTTAGCATTGTCTTGTTGGATGAAGATAGGCTTTCCTCTATCTTCAACTGGCCATTTCTCCTTGATGGCCGGCAACACCTTGTTAACAAGATAATCTCTGCTTACTTCCTTGGTGATCGATGTGATGGGCTTGGTGACCAAGGTACCTCTGGGCCTATTAGAGCTACTCCTCTTTGCCGTCACTTTTTGAGTGAAAGGAAATACGCCTATCTTCCCATCAAACACCATGTTGCCATCCTCATCATACCTAGGTCGAGTCTGCGCCGCGAGAAACATCACCTTCTCAATGTAATTTTTGTTTCTAATGCTACGCTGTGGCCTATCTTCATCCGGCGCCAAGTAAAATTTTGTATTTCTCCATCTGATAAAACCACTTCTCGTCTATATGAATGACGTTGTAATTTTCTTTAAACGTTGGTGCATGGGGTATGGTATCGGTTTCTAGCATGTAAAGACAATATCGCACACGAGCTCTCATGTTCTCTTCTGTCAACGAGGGTTTTATGTCATTTGTATGCCGCCTAATCTTTCCCTTCCTTCAAACGATTGAACACTGTGCTTTTCTTCAAGTTCAAAGCACCTGCTAGATCCTGAATAGTTGTTCGAGAACTAAGCGGCACAGCACGGATGGCTTGCGGCGAAATTTGAACGCGCTGCTGTCCAACAACACGAGTACGAACAACACCATGAACCCCCCTGCAAACTGCCCTTTCTCCCATATACGCTGGACTACTCTCCTAGGCACGCCAGTATCCCAAGCTACTGAGCTTGTTACTCCATCCTGTAATGCTTATATGGCTCTTTTTGTGTCATCGCTATAATGGTTCCTTCGACGTTTGACAGGTCCATCTGTTACATATTGGAAAAAATTTGTTACAAAAAAATAAAGATTAAATTCAAAAAAAAGATTAGGTTAAAAAAAAACTTACTGTTCGGAACAGTGTCGCTATCATCTGTTTCATCCAACTTGACATATTCTTCTGTTTCATCCAACTCAACATATTCTTCTGTTTCTGTGTAAAGGGAAAAAAATGTTACAACTCGACATATTCATCCAACTCGAGATATTCATCTAACTCGGCATCCAACTTGCACCTGCCTGATGGAGAAGTATCGCGGCCGGCTTGGGCGGCCACCGCTTCTTCTGCCTCGCCCCAGCCTCCATGCGCGGCCACCCTTCTTCCACCTCGCCCAAGCATGCTTCGGCGGCCACCCCTGATGGAGCAGCGACGTGGCCGACTTGGGCGGCCACCGCTTCTTCCACCGCGCCCCAGCTCCATGCGCGGCCACCCCTTCTTCTACCGCGCCCAAGCCTGCTACGGCAATGGCTCCATCTCCATTTGATCAAAAGAAGAACGAAGGGGATTAACAATTTATGGCTCCATCTCCATCTGATCAAAACAAGAATGAAGGGGATTAACAATTTATACTCTTGAAAACACTCGGCAACTCGTTCAAATCGAAAACGCGATCAGGCTGCTCCTCCCAATCGGCATCTACCGGCTCATTCAAGTCAATACCAAGGTGATCCATGGCGGCTAAATTGGCCTGGCTATCCTCTCATATCAGCAATGGTTATTTATAGGACAAGAATAGCCGCACTTCAATATTTCCTCGCGCTGCACTTCGAGCAAAATTTGAAATCGATTTTCTTCTAAAGTGAGCGGGCATTGCAATTGCCGCGAAAATTTTCGTTGAGATTCGATGGCTAATCCTGAGCAAAGCAATCCATGGCTTGGGCGGCCACGCCCAATCGTTGGAGACCGATCCATGCAAAACGCCCAATGGCTAATCCTGAGCAAAGCGAAGTGGCCAGCGCTGGCGCGGGGAGCGAGCAGGCAGATCGCGGCGACAGGCTGCGAGCGAGGAGATCGACGGAATAAATGAGGCTAATTTCGTCCAGATTAATCCATCCAGTGGATTCCTTGGTACCTTGGTCAAAGGGGAATACGCCTTAGCGTTTTGGATGGAGGGAGTACTATAGAGTAGATCATCACAGATAGCTTATCACAGATGAATGGCCGAAAACCGTTTGCGATTAGCCTCATCACCGGTTTCTTAAAACATTCATTTGTAATAAGTAGAAATATGGGCGTAGTTTCTGGTGGTGGTTCCGGGTGATTTCGCCGACGAGCAGGCGTGGGTGGTCTCGTTCTTCACTGCGTGCTTGGTTCTGCCGACCACCTTGCCAATGGCATTGGCTTTGGTAGTGCGTTTGCGGGGAGGGAGCTTCACGCTCCTCCACGTGGTGTACTCCTCGTTGGCGTGGCCGACGCTTGTCATGATTCTTCGCGTCAGGCGCGAATTGGGCGGCTGAGGCCAAGGCTTCAGCTCTTCTCTGCTCTCTCCCTTCCTCGGTATGGGAGTATGTGTCCATAATGTCATAGAGCTCCCTAATCGTTCTCGACTGCTTCCTGTCGAGCTTGGCTGTCAGGTCCTCATCACGTATGGCGCGACGTGCGGCGTCACATACGCTTTGGTCGGTGATGTCGCGGATTTGGCATTGGAGGTTGGAGAAGCGTTTGCGGAATGCCCGGATGGATTCGCCCGGGGCCTGCTTGAGGATGTTTAGATCCGAAGAGGTAACTTACTTGTTCATGCTTCTCTGGAAGTGACTGTGCATCTGCTCGCGAAGGTGCTCCCACGAGTACACCGAGCTGGGAGGCAATGTGAGGTACCACGTGCGAGCTAACCCTGTGAGCGCAAGCAGCAGATTTTTCGCCATCACCGCTTCGCCCCCTCCGGCAGCTGATACGGCAGCCTCATACACACAGGTGTACTCTGTGGGGTCTGTCTCACCATTGTACTTGGGAAGGTCCGCCGGGCGGAACTTGCTTGGCCATGGGTTAGCTGCAAGCCCCGAGCTGAGCAGACTGAGCACGTCTGCAAGGTTGACAACCTCCTGCCTTGGCAGGCGAGCGGCCGGTGCGGCCGCCGGAGTTGGGATGTAGGCGTCAGGTGAGGCAGCTGGGTATGCGTGTTCTTTGCCCGGGCGTTGACCCGGGTTTAGCGCTTGGTCCCCTTCTTTGCTTTCGCCTTGGGAGGCATGCCTTCTTACTTCGCGAAGAAACGCGCGTGTGGTGTCGAAAACCAACGCGCGCGTGTTACGGTCGTCGGTGCTGTCCGCGGGCCTCCTCTCGACGGCGTCTCAGATGACACAACTTCTTACTCTTTCCCACAGACGGCGCCAACTGTCGTAGTTACGGGACTAGGCAGTGTACTTTAGGCACCCCCGATCGGTTACGTCGACCTCCGAGAGTACCGGGGAAGTACGAGCAAGTATGGTGTCCGTCGAGGTTAAGCGCGCGAGAGCTCGACCGGCGAAGACGTGGAGTGTAAGCCACTTGCGTCGAGGCGAAGTGAAAGCTTTCGTATTGGTTTCAGGAATTACAAATTCCCTTTGAGAAAAGTGGATCCCCTTCTCTCTACTCTCCGGGGGGTATTTATAGGGTTTAAGAATGGAAAATGGAAGATTACAATTCTGCCCTCACATGAGAGGGAATTTACAAGGGTATTATGGTCATTTGCCCATCATTACGGCCTCGACGCCCGCCGGGACGGAGCGCAACCTTGACGCCTCAGCGATACCAGCGGAGTTTATTGATGCTATGTGGAATGGGTCGACGCAAGGAGGGAGGTCTTTAATGTTGTCAGGAAGAAATCCGTCGGTTCGGGGTAACGCGGGGACCCTTCACTCAACAGTGGGAATCACGGCAACGATGGCGGTGGAGGCGGTGGGGACTCACGGCAACAGCGGCGGAGGAGCAGTGGTAGTATCGGCAATCATGGCGGCGGTGGTGGTTACGCCGGTAATGCCGGCACTGGCGGCGGCTACCACGGCCGGAACCCTGGCGGCGACGATCGGAAACACTGGATCCACGGCAGCAAGGCCGCGGTGGTGGTCGTCGTGTACCTCAGCACTTCACCGCCGATCGGACGAGCGAAGCCGAGCCCGTGGTGCGGTCCAATGCGCCCGGTGGCACAGGCTCGGTGCACACCAGCGGCAACAACGCACATGCCTCATCTTCCGGAGGTACCCGCGCGGTCAGGACTCAGGACCGAGGCTGTCACTCCGCCGCTGACGGAGCAGGCGGCTAATGAAGCGGACGACGACGTTGAAGAACAGGAAACATGCAAGAAAGGCAAAGGGAAGAAGCTCTACTGTGATATCTGCGAGGCCACTAACCACTCAGCGAAGCACTGCCATTTACTCCGCTTCTCTAAGCCGGTGGCAGACATGTGTGGCTTCCGAGTCGATCGTCTTGCTTCTACTATTTCCCTACACCAAATAACACCAAGGTGATTAAGGAATCTAAATCATGCACGATTAAGGTGCTGGGAGGAACGTTATCTGCCGAACATTTGATCTTGGAGTGACTGGGAATGGGAAGTGCAGGAGCATGAGGACAATGCATACATAGTCCCTTTTCCTTCTGTGGTTGAACTAGAGCGGCTTGTGCGTTGTAAAGAGATGAATGTTAGGGCTCATGGTGTGGTCTTACAGTTTTCCAAGTGGAACGCCGCGCGCGACAAATGCCAAATATTCTCTGAGCAAGATTTGGGCGCATGTCTATGGAATTCCTTATGAGATTAGAGATTTCTTAAACTTACGTGCCATTGGCTCTCTCATTGGGGCAACGCAGACAGTTGACATGGCGTATACTAGAAAGAAGGATGTGGTCCGTTTATAGGTTGCGGTCATAGATCTAGAGCTGATTTCCGGGAGGATTGAAATCGTTGTGGGAGATAAGACATATTATATCTTTTTACAAGGGAGAAAGAAACACATAGTGGAGAAGTTAGCAAAACAATAGAGCACACACATTCTGGAGATGAAAACAAAGAGAACGGTGATGGAGATGTTGAGATGGCGGACATAGAACCGAAAAGACTCATCAAGAACTCAGATGAGGGCGTGAATAAAAATGTTGAAGGTACAGGGTCAGGTGGATAAAACCGTGTCAGGTGAGGTAGACCAATTTGCGCTTCATCCTGCCGATTCCCCTCCGGCAGGAGTCGACGCGCGTGGTAATGTGGCCATTGCTGCGTCACCGCATGTGACGGCCACGGCCGCGACAACGGCGACGAGGGACAGACCCCCTTCTTCTGGTGGTGCGAGCCGGGCTGCAGGTCGTATCGGATAAAATAGTGAGAAGCTAGTGCGGAACCATACAGATTTGCTTGGTGATGGTCTGGCAGTTATCCTTCACGCGACCAAACATAATACTGCGATTGCGGCCCAGCATGTCGTGTCGGCGGCGATAAAACCAAACACATCCAGCAGCCACCGTACGCCGCCTCTCTTATTCCTACGACTCTGATCAAAAAGACCAGCAGAGTCTGCCTTTCTTTATATACGTGGGCGGAGGGCTCGTCAGGCTCGTCCGTGAAACGCATGGCCGGGATAGCCGTTGCATGCAACCATGCACGCACGCAGTAGCGGAGCCACCTGCCGGCGAGCCCGGGGTCGGCTAGCGAACGTCCACTGAAATCACAGCAAAGTATGAAGATTTAAGTGAAGTTTTCATGGGCAGACGCTCGTTAATGCGATCGTAGTTAGACCTGCCCATGCTCGAGAAACTGGCTGGCTCCGCCGCTGGACGCACGTAGTTAGCTGCAGTGCTAGATTTCAACTGACATATGCAAGAATCAAGGAGATGCACGTACTGATGTCCTCGAAGGAGCCGCGCTCGCCAGCCCATATATAGGCAAAAGCAGGCGTTGCCGGCCTAGACGGCCTCCGGGTCGGACCAGTCCTCGTCGGGATCCTTCTCCTCCGCCGACCTCCTCTCCCACATGCATCTCCTCTTCCTCCTCGCGCTACCGCTTCGCGTACTCCGCCGCCGCGGGGTCCCTCGTCGCGGTCCACTTGCTCAGCGCCGCCGACGACTCCTCCGCTCGCCGGTGCTTCCTGCTCGCTTCCTCCGTCTCCGCCCTGTACGCTGCCGCCGCCGCGGCGCGGGTCGCCTCCTCCTCTTTCATCTCTGTTCTGATCAGTACCCCCGCGCTGCTATGTTTTCTTGGACCGCTCTGCTAACGCAAGGAAAACCTTGATCAGAAAGAAAGCCTCCTCTTTTCGTGGCAGGAACAATTAATAGGTTTTCAATTCCAACTCCACACGTACGGTGCATGTTTTCCCTTTGGCGCACAACAAGGAAACCGAACCCAACTCTTTCCTTTAGGACAAATCTGAATCCATCTGTACACACGTTGCATTGTTTTGGAGATCGATCAATACTATGGGCGCTTGTAATTAACGGACGACCGTCAACCATTGTCCCAAACGGTCGATTCCGACAGCGGTGGTCGGAACGACCACACCCCCATGGTGGCTTGCAAAAAGAGGAGGAATTTTCGACCAAATAATCGGGAGATTTCAACCAAAAAAATAGAGAGGTTTCAACCCAAGCACCACCTACTTTCCCCTCATGTTCATCCAGATTTCAACCATAAAAATTACGAATTTCCTACTAAAAACCACCGAGCTTTCAACTAGTTGATCTAAGCTTTCAACTAAAAAACATCAAAATTGGTGACGAACTTCCTACTAAAAACCACCGAGCTTTCAACTAGTTGATCTAAGTTTTCAACTAAAAAACATCAAAATTGATGATTGAATTTAGCCTCCGATCTGAGCTTTCAACTTATTGCACACCAACTTCCAATTCATCCATCGCAAGATTTCCACCAAAAAACCCCCAAAAAAAGGAGAAAAATGAAGACAAAAGGGAAAAATCCTAGATCCATCGCCGGCGGCTCCTTGCGCCGTTGGCCGTCGTGCTGGGGCTCGCCGTGTCGGAGGGCACGGCTGTGCGGATGGCTGGCGACCGCACCCGTACGGCGTTGCGGAGGAGCGGCGGTGCAGCGGCCTGGCAGCACCGGACATGGGGAAGGAGGCGGCCGTGGTGCTCCTCCCGCCGTTGGCCGCTGCACTGGGGCTCGCCGTGTCAGAGGTCGCGGCGGTGCGGGGGAACGGCGGTGAGGCTCGGCGGGGGGCTTCGGTAACGGGGAGCTCGTCGGGCGGCTTGGGGAGACGGCGAGGGAGCTCCGGCGTCTTGAGGGAGAGGGAGGCGAGGAGGCTCCGGCCGGTGGCTTGTGAGGACGTGAGCGCGGGCGGCGGCCGGCGGGAAGAGGGAGCCGAGGGGACGGGGATGGGGGGCTGCGTGTGGTGGAGAAAAGGAAAGGGGAGAGGATAAGGATGAGGAGAAGCGGGATCCACAGAAATTGACCACGGGAGCGGTGCACCGTAAGCTACAGGTTTCGCAATACTATAGTCCATATGTACGTACCAGAAAGGGATCGATAAGATCAGCGCAAACAGAAGTGACCGGTAATCTCGCAGGTAACATAAACTCGTAGGCGTGCAGTTCTAGATGGGCGGCGGCGACATGGGGCCTTGGCCAATCTCAGAGCTGGAGCCGCTCCTCGTCGCCAGCTCCTCAGTCCAAGAAGACGAAGAACCCAGCCTAGCCAGCTCCTGAGTCCAAGAAGACAAAGAACCCAGCTGCCTAGCCCGCGACATGCAGCTGATGGACATGGACGTACGGCAACGTCGTGAGGGTGTTCAAGGGCATAGGTGGCTTTGGGACGATGTGCACGAGCGCCGACGACCTCATCTGCGTGACCAGTGGTTCTTGCGGCGGCGCCCACGTGGTCGACCCGGCCTCTGGGGAGGTGCACATGACCTGCCCCAAGGTGGAGGTGAAAGCGCATGACAAGTATCCTTACGTCGTCACGCGCTACTACACCACCTTTGGCTTCGGCCGTGCCGTCCCGTCTCCGCGCATACAAGGTGGTTCGCCTCATCGACGACTGGGCTTGCGAGGTCCTCACTTTAGGAGACGGCGCCGGCGGGTGGAGGCACACGCAGTCGTCCCCAACCATTGTCCCTAGTCGATCGCCGGCGAGGCTCGATTGTCGCTGTCAATGGTGTCCTGCACTTCTTGGCGACACGGGAGCAGTCCGAGGACTCGTTACTCTGCTTTGACCTCGAGAGCGAGCAGTGGAAGAAGGGGATCGAAGGCCCACGGAAAAGAGTGAAACAGACGTTTTCGATACGCATAACCGAGCTCAACGGCAACCTCTGCATGGTTCAGTCGGAGCTGGAAAGGACTTACGATCCATGCACCAACATATGGCTTCTGACTGGTTCGGATGCGGGCATCTGGCTCAAGGCTTACACGATCCCTATGGCCCCATCCGCTTGTCTTTATATGCCTTTGAGGATACGCGATGATGGAAAGCTACTCTTGCACTGCACTCTTGGTTACAGAGAGTCATGCATGAATGTCATGGAGATGCACCCAAAGAATCGGCCTTCGCAGCTTGCGCTTGGACCATCTTGTCTAGGCCTAGATCTTGCGTCTGCCATAGCTAAATCCTCTTTATTTTCTTAAGTTTCTTTATCAATAACTAGCACACAGTTGCCGTCGCAAATAATAAACTGAAACAGGAGAAGTGATGACACTATCATGTGTGTAGTTTCTGTCCTATGAATTCGATTGCAGCACATAAGACGTGTGGTAAATTGTACCGCCGCAGCTATCTCCTGGCGCGAACCTAGCTCCCTGTTTGGTGCAAACTCCCTGTTTGGTGCAATCAACCACATACGCCCGTACTCGATGTCTTCTGTCGCTTCTCTGGGGGTGGCCATAAAACCCAAAAAACCAAAATCGGGACTGAACTAACTGAAACCGAAACCATACTAACCAAGAATTCGGTTTCCAAAGAAAAAATGTTGAGCAGGGCCGGAAAAGAAGTGCTCATTAAGGCGGTAGCTCAAGCAATCCCCACCTTTGCTATGTCTTGTTTTGATCTCACTAAGACGCTTTGCAATGAGATAACAGCCATGGTCTGTCGCTATTGGTAGCCATGGTCTGTCGCTATTGGTGGTCCCAGATGGACAACGAACACAAAATTCACTAGCTGTCGATCAATAAGATGGCCAAACCTAAAAAGGAAGGAGGTCTCGGATTTAGGGACCTGCATCTCTTCAATTTGGCCATGCTGGCTCGGCAGGCATGGCGTTTTACTCAGAACCCGGAATCTCTTTGCGCAAGATTGTTGCGAGCAAGGTATTTCCTAGATGGGAACATGTTTGCGGCTACTCCAACATCTGGTATCTCCTACACTTGGCGAAGTATGCTAAAGGGTATTGATCTTCTTAAGGAGGGCTTTATCTGGAGAGTGGGGAATGGAATGAATATTCGTATTTGGGAGGATCCATGGTTTCCGAGGGGGATCACAAGGCGTCCTTTCTCCCAGCGTGGTCAAAGCCTGCTCCACAGAGTAAGTGATCTCATTTGCCCTTCTAGTGGGGAATGGGATAAGGAACTCCTCGATCTAAATTTCCACCCTGACGACGTCAAAACGATCCTAACAATTCCGATTGGGCATGGTAATGAGGACTTCATCGCCTGGCACCCAGATCCGAAGGGCATCTTCTCTGTCAAATCAGCATATAAGTTATGCCTCAAGCTAGCAGAAGTAGAGGCAGGGCAGCCAGCATCTAGCACCACTGTAGCAAATCCGACAAATGGCCGCAATGTTGTCTGGAAGAAGATCTGGACTCTGCGTCTCCCTAGGAAGGTCTGCATGTTTATTTGGAGGTTTGCGCACAACAGTCTACCCCTAAAGTCCAATCTTCTTCGCCGGGGCATCACCCTTGATCCTATATGTTTGCACACCTATATGTTTGATGTGCAAGAGAATGGATGAAGATGGTGGGCATCTGTTCTTCAAGTGCAAATTCGCAAAGGCATGCTGGAGAACAGCAGACATGGATCCTCTTCGCCTTCAGCTCATGAGTTGCTCCAATCCCCACGAGGTTTGCTCCGTTCTTCTCTCCCAACCCCCTGAACCTTTAAAGATTGCTACTGTTTTACTCTGGAACATCTGGTCAGCCCGCAATTCTGTTAATGTGGGTGATCAATTGTGCCAAGTCAACGATCTTGTGGCTACATGTCACAGACAGCTGTTAGATTTTGCATCCACTCTAAATCAAAATTCTTCAACTCATACATCTACCAATCTATCCTGGACTGCTCCTCCTCATGATTACCTGAAAGTAAATACTGATGGAGCCTTTTATGCATCATCTAGTCAAGGCGGTTGGGGATTCTGTATTAGAGATCTAAATGGCAGGGTTCACGGAGCAGGTAAAGGTCGATTGCAAAATCTGGTAAATGCCTTACACGCCGAATCATTTGCTTGCCTGCATGCTTTGAAGTTTGCGGCCCACGCAGGCATCGGTAAAATCATCCTTGAAACAGACGCGTTGATCCTCAAGCAAGCCCTGCAGTCCTCGGATTATGACCTGGCTCAATTGGGTTTTCTCTTCCGGGAAATCAAACTTCTCCTTCGTACTTGCTTTTCAGATTTCAAAATCTTGCACTGTAATAGGTCTTGTAATAATGTAGCTCATGTTTTGGCTAAGAGCGGTGCTCTTTTAGCGCCAGGTTCTGCTCTGTTTTGGAATACGAATGTTCCAAACTTTGTTCAATTCTTAGCGGACAGCGATTCAGCTGGGTCTCCGCATCAGTAAAGTTCTTGTGAAGTTTCAAAAAAAGAATTCGGTTTCCGATCAACTATTCAGTTGTCATCTTTCAAACACCGATTTACTTTAGTCGTTTAGGTTTTGAGTCCCTAGTGACAGAATAGACCGAAATATTTTGCAGAGGGCCAAAGACCTAATGAAGCTAAAGCTCATTAACCTACCAGTCATTAGCGTTATACAGCATTCAGCCCCTAACTCAATGCCAACGCCCAAGTGGTGAAGCCCTAGCTGGCACGCGTGCCTCTCCATCCCGACGGCGCTCCTGCTCGATCTTGATGGGTGGTGGCCAACACCTAGCGATCCCTCCTTGTGGCCTTCTCCTTTATACGTACTATCCAAGCGGCCAAGCCCCAACCCCAACTCCCCAAGGCAGTCAGTGACGCCACTCTTAACTTTTCTCTCCATCTATATCTGACCCTAATGGCTGCATCTCTTTCCGACGCCCGATGGCATCTCCTCTTGGCAATGCTTGACGCCCCTTCCTTCGCCTTGTCCTCCCCCAAGCCTCCCCCTCCCCCCGATCACTGTCACCAATCGCCTAGGACCCCCTCTAGCCACCGCCACTTGTTGCCTAGGACCTCTCCGACCGCCCCAAACCCTAGCCCTCCTCAAGTTCCCCTCTAGCCTCCCTTCGGTCTCTAGCTTCACGCGCCTGGTCGCACTCCCCACGTCCCACGGTTTCCCCTTTGATTCTCCTCTTTTCGGTTTTTTTTTGGTTTATCTGGAAAACTAAACCTAAATTTTAGTTGACAGGATTATCGGTTCCTAGATATTTGTAAGTTAACTCCATTCTAAATTTTTTTAATAATAAAATTCTGAAAAAGAAAAATAAAAAAAATGGGAAAAACTAAATGCCCACCCTGACTCGCTTCATATGCTAGTTACCATTGACCCCGCATGCACCGGAATCAGGAAAGCCGCCGGAGAAGGTCGGACGGCCGGCCGGGATCCCATCCCCTCCTTCCCGCCTACACATATTCCTTTCCCCTCCCATCCAAACATGACACGAACGAACGAACAATACTTTACTTACCGTCTTCGCGCTCTTATCCAGACGAAAGCACTCACTGACACAGAGGCCCCACCCCGGCCGATCTAGCCCGACCGAAGCCGGGTATAAAATGCGACGCGTGCACGGCACATTTCCCATCCCCACAACGGCCGTCGCGAGCAGGGCAGCATCCACCCCACGTCACGGAGTCCCGCACGACCCGCTAAACGCGACGGACAGGTGGGGCCATTACATGTTGGGCCCACTGTCAGTAAGGAGACGTAAGATTACCGGTGCGTGAGAGTGCTATTTCCTCGTCTCCTTTTATCCCCAAACCCAAAAGCGATCCCCTCTGTTTTGAATTCGCTCCCCCACCTCGCCGCCGACTCGGCTCGGGACGGAGGCTCGCTTCCTTCCAGAAGCTTCTGGAAGCTTCCCGCCGCGCCCTCCCCTGCTCCCGCTGGCGGCGTCGTCGTCGTCGTCGCCGCCGCCGCCGCCACTAGCTCGCGCGATCGATCCGTTGCTTGCTGCGGGAGGAAAGGTATTCGTTCCGCCCCGTTGCTTCGATTTGGTTTTTCTGTAGCGGCGCCGCCTCCCGTGTTGGTCGCTGCTTGGTGTTCCCCGTGCACGCTACGAATATTAGGTTGTTGAAGGGATGGATTAGGATGCTATGGTAGCGGAGTTGTGAGGCCGCAGTTGTTGCGTTCCGGATTGCTGTTCTGCGCTGCTATTCCGGTGCCGTTCGGGTTCGGCGGCTGCAATCGCGCGGCCGCGGCACGAGGTGGTTTCGGGTTGCGAGCTGCTCACATTTAGAGGGATTTGCGAGCCGGGTGTAGCGATTCCTGTGGGCTAAACTTGCTGTGTTAATTTTACTTCTGGGTAGGCTGACCTATCTGGGTTCACCCGAAGCAGTTTTGGCTGCTCGATTGGCTTCTGTTGGGTGATTCTGTTTACTTATTTCGGTCCTTCTCAAATCATGTTTAGATTAATTTCTTTGTTCATTCTTCTTAGAGCAAAGGAGGGGCACCCCCTGGTTTCATATGTAACAGAAAATTTGTTTGTTATTGCCGGAACAAGTAATCATTTGGATTTCCCCTATTCTGTGTAGCCTAACAAATTCGAACTCTAGCAAAAAGGGTTCACCTGAGTTATGATGCTAGCTTAATTGAATAATGTCTTTTAAATGCATAACGGCTGTATTAGTGAACAATATAAAGGCTTAATCTGGGATATGGTAGCAGTCTCGATCTATTTATGTTTCTTTTTGCTGATGTGAAGGAGCTTGTGGAGGGTTGTGGCATAATTGCTGCTATAGATTTGGTGCTCATAGGCTAGCAAATCACTGCTGTTTTTGGCGGTTGAAATGTATCTGATAGATGTTTCTGCGCTACAGGGCTCTCAAGATGGTCGTTTCATTCATTACCAGAGCTTTAATGTAAGCAGCAACACAATTGTTATTTTGTCCCAGCAATGGGGGTAATTCCATCTAAAAAAGAGCAATGGGCTGATTTTTTTTGGCTCCGTCTGCAATCTGTTTGCTATTTGTCTGTTTTGCAGACTTGTTCTTGGATATGCATATCCAGCTTATGATTGCTACAAGACGGTGGAGCTTAATAGGCCCGAGGTTGAGCAGTTGCGCTTCTGGTGTCAGTACTGGTTTGTCTTGGATGCCCTTTCATTTGGACTGTCATTCTTTCATTTGTTGTTGCTTGGACACAGATGCATGATCATGGTTTTGCAGGATTTTACTTGCAATGCTAACTGTTTTTGAGAGAGTTGGGGATAACTTCGTATCATGGTAATGTGATTTTTTGGATCGGAGTTTGATGTGGTTACAGTTGGGGGTGGGATTGTGTGTGTGCGTGCGTCCCCCGGGGCGGGGGGTTGTTTCATGATCATAATTCGATTTTATTTTCATACAGGTTACCAATGTATAGTGAAGCAAAGCTGGCATTTATCATGTATTTGTGGTATCCCAAGACACAGGTATGGTGTCCTGTGATTTGGAATTGTTAAAACATGGTTTTGTTTCTAACAAAGGGTTATTTCAGGGGACTGCCTATGTGTATGAGTCATTCTTCAAGCCGTATATTGCAAAACATGAATCTGAGATTGATCGCAATCTTCTTGAGTTGAGGACTAGAGCTGGTGACATGGCAGTTTTTTACTTCCAGAAGGTTGCAAACTACAGCCAGACAAGGTTCCATGAAATCTTGCAGTATGTCGCTTCGCAGTCACAGACTCAAAGATCTCGTTCTCAGGTACTTTTTCAAAATGTTTGCTTGCTAGTCATTTCCCTGTGCTATTATATCCATTTTAGCCAGAAGTGTAATGCTATTGACTTACCTACTGTATTTATTTCCTTCCCCGTTCCCACTACATGGGACACCGAAGTTCTCCCATTTGTATATCATATATTCTCATGATTTATTTCACGAGTTCACATAAGCTAGTGCTATTTTGGTTTTCTTCAGCTTGAGCTAAATGTTGTGGGCTGGATGTATTCCATTAACATGGAAATTTGAATGTTTGGTCATGAACGTTTTCATATGTCAAATTGATAAAAGAAACTTGTATCCTACCTCCCAAGTTTTCTTTTACAATGCACTCCAATTCACATTGGTGCTCTAGTTGCTGCGGAAGCTAGAACAGTAGATGCAGTAGCAGCACTCCCTCCCTCCCTCCCTCTCTCTCTCTCTCTCTAATGTTTGATTTGATCTACTATTTCATTTTTAAATTAATAGCATTGAATTTTTCCCCCAGAATTTCAGATGCATGATTGATGTTAAAATACACAGCACAGCAAATTTTACAGAAATAACTACTGGTTCTACATTTTTTTCCTAGAATTTTTTACATCTCATGTATACTGTTCGTGTTCCCATTTGCATCATTACTGACTGAATAAACAATCATTTTTATGTAGTTACAGTAGGAGTTAACTAATCGTCATGTTTGGGTAAAGCAAATGTACTATCAAGCTAAGAGATCATATTATTGTGCGAAACTTTGACATATGCATCTAGTTCTTTTTCCCTAGTTGATTATTCTCTCTCAATGGTACCCTTTGGAAGAACTTATGTGCCACAACCCAAATCAAAGAGGTTGGGCTCGAGTTTGTGAGGCTACAATATTCAGACTAACTGAAGGCACAAGTTCTGCTATTTCAGAGCATGTAGTGGCATTATAGACAATATTCTTTTTTCCCTCATTGATTAGACTGCACATCAGAGAAGCCTAGTTGTATTGTCAAATAAAACTGGCTTGAGGCATTGTCCTTAGATCTTTCAGTAATCTCTGTTGGTACTTGGTAGGCAATGGCCTTTGTTCCTCTGATTTATTTTTCAGCTTAGGAGCCTGAGTTATGGTTTATTGTGGCATTCACCCGGAGAAGGTTAACAAGCAATGATTTTGTAGTATCATGTCCATTCAGCTAGCATACTTCTGTATTGATTTTCTTGCAAAAATTCTGACAATAGGATTATTCATTGTATCCTCTAGGTTGCATAACTCTTCAACTATATATCTATGTTGCTTAACTCTCTTCAATTATATACTCTAGGTTGCTTAACTCTTATTCATTGAGATGCAGAGAAAATCGAACTTGTCTAGAATTACCTTCTCATATTTTATATAACTTGGTAAAGGCAATGTAGCTCTTTGGTCATTTACTGACAGTGATCAAGTAAAACACCCTCCAATTTAGTTTTGCTCCATGCTGCTTTTAGTAAGGTTTGATCCATAGTTCCATACATAGTTTGTATCATCTTGAATGAATAGCACTTCCATTCTTGTTATGAACTTTGCTGGAGTTAGTGATTTGAGAAGCACATATAGTCTCCATATCGGAATATGGTAACTGCTGGGCCATTTCATCATACAATGTGATGTTCATTATATTAACAAAGGGGGAGGTGCAAGACTTAGTTGATGTGCAAGAGTTGTTGTATGGGCATTTGTTGCTAGTGCAGTATGGGTTTCCTGTTTACCAGTTGTAGGAGTCATATGGTTCTTTTGAACTCAATAATAACTTATCTAGTGTGTGTGTGTGTATGTGCCAGTTTGTATATGTATCATGGTACTGACTTCACCACACTCTCTCTCTCTCTCTCTCTCTCTCTCTCTCTCTCTGGAGGCACAGCAACAGCAGCAGCGTCCACCACCTCCATGGACTCGGGTGGCGAATCCTGCACCGCCGCCTGTTCCTGCACCATCAGCACCACCAGTGCCGCCACAGCCCGCCCAAGTTCCTCCTACTCCACCAAAGATGCAAGCGCAAGATAAGCCCCCCGTTCCAGTTGCCCCTCCTGGTGCAGTGCGTCCTGTCCAGCCACAGGCACCTTCCGTTCCTGGTGCTGTTGCCAGCAATGGACCTCTGAACACCGAAGCAATGATGGTTGATCAATCTGGCCCATCGACGAGCAATGTGCCACCCCGCTCTGTGATACCGGATGAGGAGACCCTCATTGAGGAGGCGATCCGGTTGACTCGGGGCCGGCTGAGGAGGCGGATGGCTGGATCTGGACCACCGCCAAATTAGTGCCCAACAAGGATCGTTTCACGTCATTCTCTCTGTGCCGGATGATTCCCTACGAGCTTTTGCGAAGCTCTGCAAAGCTCTACTGATGATGGTAGGAGGAAATACGGGGGTGGTCCGCTAGACAGTACTGAAGAATTTCCTCGCGGATTGCATTCAAGCATTCCTCATGTAAAAACTGAATCCTGGTTCGTGTTGTTTCACGGCTCAGATTGTGTATAAATCCATGTCACCAGGGGGTAGCCGCTGGGGTGTCAATAGATCAGTAGCTAGGTACTAGCAGATGATACAGTATGGTTTGTTTCAAAACATGCATATCTAATGTGGCTAGATACAAGCGGAGGCGGCATGCATTGTTGGCTTGTTGCCTCCCAGGTCCACGACTCCCTCCTCTTCCCTTTTTAGCCACTGCCAATGACGAATTTTGAGCTGGAAGTCAGGATTTGACCAGTTCGAAGTTTGCAGTTGATTGGGCTGATAAGTTGGTGAATGTGAAGCTAAAAATAGTTATTCATTTTGCCTGAAAGTTAATTCCATGTGAGTTGAAAGAAAAGGTTCAAAGCGACTTGAAAGTGGTGTTCCTCACATCATCGTTGTCTCCGGCGATGTTGCCACAGACATAGTACAAGTGTGGATAACAAATAAGTATGCATTGCATGAGAGCCGACTCGGGACTTTTGTTTGATTTTTCTCTCCTCCACATCACCAAAATTTATATGTGGCAAATGTACAACCGATTCATACTATAGACCACTTGGAGAGATAAAAGATGACACAATGGTGTCTAACCTAGCAAAAATTGCCACAAGCTTGTTACAAGTTAGTAGAAGCCGTATTCAAATAAAATATCATTGTTTTTCTCCCACTCCAATCCCTTTCTCACATCTTCATTTCACTGTCATGTGGACCCTTCTCCCACCATCTCTTCTCTTTGCTTGGACCTTGGGCTTTGTCCAAGAGCCGGTTCCTCTTAGCCTACTTGGTTCATTGTCAATTGTTGGCTTACTAATATACTGGTGTGTCCACGAAATTGGCATCCAATTGTCTGCTTCTAAAAAGTTAGCAATCATAGTATCTTCTTCTTTTTGAGATAACGAGAGGGGAGAAACCCCTAGCAATTTTATCGAAAAAAGATAATTACAGAGGAAAGAACCTTTTGGCATCATGATACCATATAGGTGTGCCAAGCGAAAGAGCAAAGCAAAGAAGAATTAAAAATGTCGTTGTTGCTGTGAAGGACGTTAAGCCAGTTTCTTGAACTGTTAATCATAGTGTCTTTGTCAGATTTTAGCGTGGCCAATAGTTTAGCAACTTTTGATACTGCTAAGATGCGGACTTATCAATATATATTGGTAAGTCAAAAATTGGCAATGAAACAAGCGGACTCTTCCTCTTCCATGGCCCTCTCCTTCATAATGTATAGTTCTGGATCGTATCTTCTTCTGTCTCTTCAAGACCCGTTAGAATGCAACGTTGTATATGATCTAACAACTCCACGTCTCTCCACGACGCTGCGCCCCATGGTCGCGTGAGAGGTAAGTGCATAGTTGACAAGTCTGGCGCCCACCCATTGCGAGAACATGTGCTCTGGATGAGAGCGGATATCAAGCAACCAATAGAACATGTCCTATAAAACATTATTTTATAGTCTTAGAGCATTGTCAACAGTCTATTCATATGGGCATCCATCTTTATTTTGAATGTTGGGGTCTAAAATGTATCCTCTAGTAGAGCATCCATCATACCATCCAAAAATAGAGGACCTCCATCCCAGGTTACAGAGCGTCCAAATTTGGAGGGCATCCATCCTGGTCACTCCATGTAGCTATGAAGTGGGACTCATTTGGCAAAGAGAGACAGTGGAATATGGATGTTCTATTGGAGTGGTAGAATGATATAAAGGGATTTTTTTTATTGAATGGTCCTCTATATGGGGGTTGGAGATGCTCTTAGGTCACTTTCCTTAGCGTTACGCTAAATGACCTGTTGTTTTTCTTTCATCGTGTTTCTTCCCTACCTAACTTCCCTCCCTCCTGCAGTGTCCTAGACAAAGACGGCATGACTGAGGACCACCGCCAGATGTGGACTTGCATGGTGGAACTCAATGTTCACATTTATAGGTATAGTTCCGATCTCCTCTCTTTAATCTAAAATGTAAACCATTTTAGAATACAAGTCAGTCAAATATCTTTTTGCTTAACTACTAATATAAAAAAAATACCAATCTCAACAACAATAAATTAATACTACTAATCCATCGTAAAACATACTTTCAAAATATATTAATTATTTTATTTAAATATTATTATTTTTAAAAAAGTAATTGTCAAAGTATCATTTTAGAGACCATATCAATATCCAAAACTACTTGCATATGGATCAGAGATAGTATACAATCTAGAGTGAACATAGTAATATATACATAAATGTCTCTTAAGTTGTTTGTTACGAAAGTCAACACTAATAAACAACCACTAGCGTAAAGATATATTAAGATTGTCTTTAGAGTTTCAATCCATCGTAGACTACTCTTTACGGAAAATCAGTTTTGTTCTCTGCATATTTTTTTCGTCCGTTCAACTAAGGTAGCAAAGAAATAATAATTTGACGAAGGAAGGTTCCTTAAAAAATAATTTGACAAAGGAAAGCTTCGCAGTTGACTTGACTAGCAGTACACATGTTACATGTATGGGTTGTATGGTAGTTAGCGATAGTGCGGCGAGTTTTCCTAATGTTTTTCTCTTGTAACTTAAACAAATATGTTAGTCCCTGTAAATTGTAATCGATGTAGTACCAAGAGTAAACTTGAATTTGAAGATATTGACGCCATCGTGTTGAGCAAATTATAAGATGGATGGAGAAAAGTTAACATGACGATGGTATCTGTTTATTAATCGCACCCATAGAACGCGATGGTATAAACAGACTGTAAATCGGAAATACAATCGTTTAAACATTGCTACCAACATGATGGCTAGTGGGGCTTCAAACACCATCTCCATCTGACTAGTGGGGCTTCAAACATCATCTCCATCTGATCCATTCATTTTCTTTAGTTCGGTTCGTGCAATCATCTGTAACCCAATTTTCACTATCTTATCTTTGATGCATGTACATCGTTACTTTTGTATCAGACCTGATCACAGGTTTCATTCGAGTAATGAAGCCGGAGAGTAATCCCCGCGTTCATCTTAAAAGAAATCACTATCTCGTCTGAGCTTGCTGCAAAAAATCCAAACACCGTCTCCATCGTAAGTCTCGTACCTTTCCTGTGTTGTTCTTTTCTCATCTTCTGTGACCATGTTTCATTCGAATTCGACGTAGAATCCCCAATCCTTCTTTCCTACCTCAATAAGTTGTTGCAATCTGGCCTACATGTAAACGGTCCACAACATTTGTGATGATGTGGTACTCTAGAATCACTCTGTTCACACTCAGCTTTCTGAATATGCATGGTTCAGATGGAACTGGCCCGTTGCTCTAGACCGAGTCAAAGCTAGCTAGTTAGGCCAGTGAGCCATTCTGCGGCATACGTAAGTACAATTAGCTAGTGTACAGTTAAGTGAAATCGACCAGCTAGCTAGGCAACCAAAAACTTGCCCATCAAGATAAGAGACTATACTACTACTATTCCCGTCGTCCCCTCGACCTAAAGTTAAGCCTCTCGACACACGCACGCGGATGCACGTGTAGGCTGTAGCAAACGTATTCGTCGTGCTCCGTGGCAGTGACCTCAGTTGTAGCTGTAGTGCACATATGCCAAGGAACAACAGTCACTTATAAATAGCATACACACATATATTGCAGATGCCAGGACCAATAAAATATTCCTTTTTAAAAAGAAAACGCTCATGTATATCGCATAAAATGAGCTAGAAGGCATGTATGTATGTCAGGAACGGCGCCATGTTTTTGTACACACGCTTTGTGCTTGTGTTTGCTTGACGACGATCATACGTACGTACATACATGCACACCTGAGTGGTGTTTGGTGGCAGCGGCAAACTCTCTCTCTATATAAATTGGAGGTCATACATGCACATACATCATCCATCCCTGTACCTAGCAGGTACGTAATCGACAGGCACACAAGAAAAACCTTCCTGTGTTTGTTGCGCGACTCAACCTGAAATCAAGAGACGATCGTCGTTAGTGTTGGTGTGATCAGAGGAGCAATTAAGT
Organism: Stipa capillata; assembly: GCA_019208055.1. Classification (NCBI taxonomy): domain Eukaryota; kingdom Viridiplantae; phylum Streptophyta; class Magnoliopsida; order Poales; family Poaceae; genus Stipa; species Stipa capillata. Next base: position 316,491 of record JAGXJF010002680.1, read on the forward strand.
GATGGCTGCGCACACCTTCTTCTCCTTCTCCGTCAAGCCACTGCTCCATTCAGCTTCACTGGTGGCCGGAAATGGCGGACGGAGAGGCCACCCTTCGCCGGTGATATGTCCCAGACAGGAACCCGCGTCTCATGTACTGCCCAATGATTTTGACTTACAGGTAGCTCGTAGCAACAACCATTTATATAGGAAAGTAACATAAATTTCTCGCAAAAAAACTAATTTGGTCTTGGATAAATGGTATAGCTTATTATTATTATTATTAACATGGAAATTTCTAGCCTATTGAAGCTAATGCAAAAATCTCTTTTAACCTCGATTTAATAATACTTGGATTCCTAGCAAAAGTGCCAATTTGCGTTTTCGAGATAATATATTGCACCATATTTTCCTCTACTTATCTCTCTTTGGCTATGTTCAATATCATTTATTTAAATGGACTAGAGTAACATGCAAGAGTAACAAGTAACCAACCTAAGACGGATATCATATGTGTCTTGGTTGTTGTGCGCAATCCTAGAATAACATCTAGGCTCTCTTTGATTTAAAGGATTTTTTTGGTGATTGTAATGCTTAGGATTTTTTTCTGTATGGATGTTTGATTTTTAAGATTGTAATCCTTATTTCTTTTGCAATTTGCACTCTATTTTATAGCAAAATCCTAGAATAACATCTAGGGTCTCTTTGATTTATAGGATTTTTGGGTGATTGTAATGCTCAGGATTTTTTTCTGTATGGATGTTTGATTTTTAATATTGTAATCCTTATTTCTTTTACAATTTGCACTCTATTTTATAGAAAAATTTCTATTGACTCTCTCCGGTTAAAAAAAATCTTATGTTTTTCCTGGAAATTGGAATCTGTGAATCAGAGAAGTTCCAACTTTGGACTAAAGTGAATAGAGGATATCACAACTCTCTGATTTTTTCCTATTTTTTTGTAAAAGAATTTGCTTTGTATGGAACACCAGAAGGGCCTAAAGAGTGTGCAAGCGTTGCTGCATCAACACCGGAAGAGCGCCCGGGAGACGATGACCACAGTTGATCACCTCAGACGCCTCTGCATCGACCACTATTTAGAAGAGATCGACATCACCGTGGAAGCATATGTGGATCTCATCAATAGCAATGATATGTTTGATGCAACCCTTTCCTTCAGGCTGATGAGAGAGGCTGGGTATCATGTTTCAGCAGGTAAGTAAAATACAAGTTTAGGGTGATGAGCGAGAAAACCGCATAAGTTTAGGAAGCTCAATTACAATTTATAACCATGTATTAACTTCTTATAAACCTCTCTTCGAGATGAGATATATCATTATAATCCTGTATTAACTTCCTAAAAAACCCTCTATCATGCTCGATGCGGCAGATGAGGTTCTTCGAAGGTTCTCTGATGACAATGGTAATTTCAAACTTGCTCATAGCAAAGATATCAGAGGGCTGCTGAGCTTGCACGACATGTCACACCTCAACATAGGAGAAGCTTCACTTCACAAGGCAAAGGAGTTCTCAAGCAAGCACCTTAGATCTGCAATTAAGTGTTTGGAGCCAAATCTTGCAAGATATGTAAGGCAGTCACTGGACCATCCCTACCATGTCAGCCTGATGCAGTACAAGGCCAGGCACCACCTGAGCTACCTCCAGAGCTTGCCTACAAGGAACACTGCAATGGAGGAGCTGGCACTTGCAGAGTTCCAGCTTAACAAGTTGATGCATCAGAGGGAAATGGAAGAGGTTAAGAGGTACTCATACAATTAAATACTCACCTTACAAAATTAATTTTGCTAAGGACCGGCCAAAATTAATTAATTACTCATCATTTTTAAGTAAATGCTAAAACTCTTGGCAAATATTCGACAAAATAATTAATTTTGATTGCTCATAGCCTACAAAAGAGGAATTTTAACTATGAAAAATCCAATGCGACACAGCTGGTGGTTGGATCTTGGATTGGCTGAAGAAATACCAGCTGCAAGGGACCAAGTTCTGAAATGGTACATGTGGCCCATGACTGTCCTCCAGGGGCGCTCCTTCTCTAGATATCGGATTGAGATCACAAAGATCATCTCATTCGTCTACGTTGTGGATGACATCTTTGATCTTGTTGCCACACAAGAGGAGCTCTCCCTCTTCAGTGAGGCAATCAAAATGTGAGCTTGGATGTTTTTGTTCTTCAATAAAAAGACATAGCCCATTATATATATGAGCGACAATAATAATTATCATGGATTAATTAAGACTAATTCATTTTATAGAGAGAGATATTGGTGTGCTAAAAAAATTTACATGACTTGGAATGCACTTTTACAGGTGGGATCTTACAGCTGCTGATTCACTCCCCAGCTACATGAGATCATGCTACAAGGCTCTTTACACCGTCACAAATGATATCGCAGATATGGCCAAAAAAGAACATGGACTGGACCCCATCGATCATTTCAAGAAAGCTGTATGCCTCCTTGAATGATTCTTCGATTTTCTTTAATTTGATTTTTTTAGAAACCTCTTTAATTTAATTTTGCCTAGCTAGATAACTGATTAAATTAATTGTAGGACTGCACCTATGTTTCTGTCCAACATATATGGTTTGCGAAAATTCACAGGAGAGAATGCTACTTCTTTTGCAGTGGGCAATGCTGTTTGATGCATTCATGGTTGAGGCAAAATGGCTATCTAATAACCAGGTTCCCGCCCCGGAGGACTACCTGAAAAACGGGGTTGTCACTTCAGGAGGACCACTTGTATTTCTGCATCTTTTCTTCATGCTAGGGCATGATGTAACAAGAGATGCCACACGGCTCACTGACCACATCTCTCCGATCATCTCCTGCCCGGCAAAGATCATGAGACTTTGGGATGACATGGGCAGTGCCAAGGTGAGAAAACACACTACTGCAAAATTTGTTACACGCTCATGTATCCTCTCCCGTCATGTAAAATCTTCTACCAGGAATTTCACAGGAACCAGTTCGATTGATACGAATCCGCAAACATGTTAGAGACCAAAGTCTGATTTTATCATGGTCAACATTTTCCCATGCATGCAGGATGAAGCACAAGAAGGACTCGATGGATCATACAAGGAACTGTACCTGAAAGAGAACCCTCACTGTACACCCGGTGATGCAGAAGAACACATGCTTGGACTGATCCAGGGTGAATGGGAGGAGCTCAACAGAGAGTGCTTCTCTAGGAGGTCCTTCTCGCCCAATTTCGTCCGGGCCTCGCTGAACTTTGCGAGGATGGTCAGCGTCATGCATGTATGGCTACGACCAGGAGCAGAGGCTCCCCGTCCTTGAGGATTACACCAGGATGCTCCTCTTCTGAATCATGCATGCCGGCACATTGTACGATAGTCTTGTTAATGTAGTGTATATTTTGCGATGGATAGTCACGTATATACCAACGTAAAAATACGAGTTTGCAAAATTCAAATAATCTGACTCGTTCATACAAACTCTAATCGGATAGCTTACGTATTTAGTACCATCTTAAACCTAGACAAATTTAACATTGATTACACTACAATTAAGCTACTTGATAATACTATTTTTATGCTAGATTGCTCCTTGAACATAGCTAACAATATGATAATTTGGTTGATTTTCTTGCAATATTTCTAACCATGACTAGTATAATATATTTTGCAGTTCCATGATTTTGATAAAAAAAAATTAAATAGTAGATATTTTCAACCATAGCTGATATCATATATTTTACAATTTCTATGGCTCTGATGAATTAATTTAAATGTTAGAGGTAAATTCATACTGTTTTCTCTGTGACTAATAACTTAACTATTTTCTCATTAAAGCTAATTTTTTCAAAAGTAGGTCAATAATCCGTTGGATCGACATGCAATGTATAACATAAAAACATGCATTACACATGTATAACTACTAGTACATATATAGGATGTTGACTAGTAGCATGCTACGGCCTATGTGTTGCAACAAATAGGATTAGTATATTCTGCAATAGTCGACGAGCTCCATAAGGAATGTTCATTTTTAGTGCCCTGATCCTATTTTGTTTTACATTGTCTCCCCATATTAATTGTCTATAGGAGCGCGTACTATGCTGCTCCTGTGGGCGATACTGGGAGCAACTAAACCCTAGCCATCGCTACTTCAATTGCATTCCTCTCCTCACCACTATCGCCGCCAGTCTCCACACGTCTGCTCCAGACAGAGGCAGGGCCTTTTGGACGGTGACGGGGCGATCGATCCAAAGGGGGCTACGCGGGTGGATTTCTCTAGATCGGATTGGGATGGACAACCGCCGGCATGTTAGGATGGTGTGGCGGCTACTGGATGCGTGGTGCAGGAGACTGGAAAGGGCTAGTGTAGGTGTGACGCATAGGTGCCATGCCTGACTAGCGCCGAGCAGGCGTGCTCCTTGTGCTCCTATAGCTGAGTCAGGCGATCGGCGGCATGGCTTCTCTAGGGTTTGTTCTCGGCTCGACAAGCAATAGTGGTATGCGGCGGCTTGATCGACCGATGTGGGAATCGTGATGGATTTCATGCTTCCTATGTAGGCGCGTTCTACTTGGTGCGGCACGATCTCCCTCGGGCAGCTTGGACTCCATTTTGACGAAATTGGGGATTTGGCTAGGGTTATGGTAGCAGGCGACACTAGTGCATTTGGCAAACACTGGAGTTTCGGGGTGTGCAAACCCACGGTATATCCTTAGCTGGATGGATCCAGCAACGACAACGCACGAGCATCTCCCTTTTTTGGAGGTGTTGTCTTTGAAGCAACTATGATTTTCTTCGAGGTGTAAACCCTCGATTTATCCTTCGTTTTATGGATTCAACAATATATAAGTGTTGTCCCTTTCATGAAGGTGTTGTCGTCTTGGAGAGTTATTCTTTATATGTTATAGTATCATTTATGTGGATGTGTTGACTGTAAGAGTAACATGTTGTTGCATTGATAGTGGAGAGTCTCCTACCGATGTTGACCATAATATGGCATCTGTTGCCATTTTGTAAACCGGTTTTAGCATTGATGCATTGATGCATTGATCGTCGCTTAAATAAAATTTAGTTACGTGCATCGCATGACGCAGACACTGGAACGATGATCTTTTTATTATTTGAAAAATTAATTATCTAAGCACATGGTTTTTATAGGAAGTGAAGGATCAAAGATGTCGACTAAAGAGAGGAGGTGAATAGGCGACTACAAATTTTAACATTTTCTTAATTGCTTTTAGGGAAGTGCGGAATATAAGTTCTCTAAATGTGCAACTAAGTGAGTCAACCTATATGACACAATATCAATAGCTTAATGATGAACACAAGGTACACAAGTAAAACCACACAAACACAATATAGATATGTAAAGGAAACAACCACAAGCTAGAGACGAAGATTTAACCTGAAATTCACACCCTTGGGGGGATGCTAATCTCCGTTGGAGAGGCCTCCCTAATCTCCGTTGGAGAGGCGGAGGCCCAACAAAGCACCTCACGACACAAAATCTCGCCTTCTTCTCCTTTGAGCTTCGGCAAACCAAGTCCGAGCTCAAATAACTCGTGGTAGACCTTGAGATGGCCTCCAAACCTTCACAAACGATTCCGGAGCACAAATCCACACCTTGAAGGCTTCTGGGAGACACCAACCGTCTAGGGATCCTCAGAATCCCAAGAGTAACAAGCAAAGTGATGAACTCAAGGGGATTTAAATTTGGCTTGGTGGGATTATAGATCTAGGTCTCCTCTTTCTTTTCCCTCAAAGGCTTGATGGGATTTGAGCACTAGGGGAGGAGATCCTCAAGCTTTGGAGCTTAAAAATGGTAGAGGAGAGAGAGTATCAAAGCTGCAAGTCGGGTTGCCTCTTGGGGAAGAAGGGGGTGGACCTTTTATAGGTCCCCCCGAAATCTGCCCATTGGGGCTCTGCGCGCATGGTCCGGAAGTCATCCGGAACCTCCGGACGCAACCTTCGGACCATCCGGATTCCGGGCTGTCTTCCGGACAGACTTCCGTGTGAGTCCAGAGGTTACTGGACTCATCCGGAATCCATCTGGAACATTGTCACCCGGAGGTTTAGCCCGGAACCTCCGGACCCAGACTCCGGGCCAACTTGGATTCCGGGCTGTACTCCGGATAGCCTTCCGGGCGAGTCCAGAGGCTACTGGACTCATCCGGAAATCCATCCGGAAGCCATCCGGATTCCGAGAAGCCGGAGGTTCGATCCGGAACCTCCAGACCTAACATCCGGATTACAGCAGAGAGCAAGAACAGGGTAGGAAAATAAGGCTTCTCGTATGCTCTCTCTTGGGGTTTTTCTTAAACATGGGATGTGGATGAAAGATTTTATAGGAAATTTGATACCACCCTCTTGTTCATCACATTACCCCTCTTAATAGTCCAGCTTTTCTATGACTCAATCATAAGATAAAATTGCATAAATTTAAATACGCCGTCTTCTTCTCTCCTTTTTGCTTAGGGGGTCTCCGACCACCTTTGCTTATCAACCCTTGGACTAACACCTGCTCAAACACTTTGTAAACATGGTTAGTCCCCTAATCACTTGTCATTTACACTAAAACCCACTTAGGGGCTTAGATGTCCTTTCAGGAAGAAAGCTGGTTTTTATATTTATTCTCGGAATCATATATACATCTAGGTAACCACATAGTTTCCTTACTAGAAAGACATATGTAAAACCATACTTAAGATATTCTCTAGCGGACAGAAATGCAACCCCCTTATTAACCATCGCAACTTAGGTTTCTGTGTGGATACCATTTTCGACGTACTACTGCTTAGGGCGTGTTTGGGACAGCTCCAGCTCCACCGATTTGGTGGAACTGGGTTTTAGTAGCTCCACATATTTGTGGAGCTGGAGCTGGGGGTATATCGGAGATGGTTAGAAGTCATATTTTATTGACATTGTATACTAAAAGTGGTTATATAAACTACTTTATTTTAGTTTTTAATCTTCAAATCTGATATGGAGCTAGGAACTGGAGCTGTCCCAAACACGCCCTTAGTACTTTGTGATTGATAGCTAGCATGGTACTACAATTTGTTTGATGAATGTAGCTAGAATTTCGTTGCATCACACCAGCAAGGACTAGAGGTTTTTGTAGACTTGTAGCAGAGTAATCTACACAACAGGGAAGCCGCCGCCGCCGCAGCCGGGGCCCGCGTCGGTGGCGGCGGCGAGGAAGCTGCACCTCCTCCTCCGCTCGCCTACCTCGCCGCCCTCAACGCCCCCCTCCGCGCCCTCGCCGCCGCCGGCCGCGTCCGCGCCGCCACCTCCCTCTTCCGCCGCATCCCCACCCCCACACCGCACCCCTTCAATTCCCTCCTCGCCGCCATCCTCAGCCGTAGCCGCCGTCGCGCGGCTTCTGCCCTCCTCGCGGCCTTCCTCCGCTCCCCCTCAACACCCTCCTCCGCGGCCTCTCAACCGGCTCCTCGCGCCTGTCCCCTCCCGCGCTCCTCAAGCTTTTCCGCTTCCTGTTCGAGACCTGCGCCTTCGCGCCCGACGCCATCTCCTACAACTCCCTGCTCTGTGCCGTCTGCCGCGCCGTTGACCTGCCCATCGCGCGCAAGCTGTTCGACGGAATGCGCGTCGGAGAAAACGACGGCAAAGCTTCCGTACAGCTCTGCGAAGAAGCTCGCCGACTAGGCGCTCGCTGTCTTCAAGATGATGGTTGCGGACGGTGTGGCACCGAACAGGATCACCTACAACACGATGGTACAGGGGTTCTGCGAGGCCGGCAGGATGGAGCTGGTGAAAGGGTTGCTGGAGATGGACTCATTTAAGCTAGACACGTGCACATTCAACATGCTGATGACAGCGCATTGTAGGGAAGGGCGGATCAAGGACGATGGAAGTGTTCATTCAAAATGGTGGAGCTCCGTGTGAGATGCGACTCTGTGAGCTATAGCATGGTGATCCGAGCATTGTGCGAGAATGGGGAGATTATGCGGGCTGAGGAGCTTGTGGATGAGTTCTTGGAGAAGGAGGTGCTCAAGAAGCGAGGGGCTGCCTACCGCTCATTGCGGCATACAACCCAGTTTTTGTGTACTTGTGTGAGAATGGGAAGGCAAAGAAGGCAAGGATGCTGTACGGCCTGCTGTTGGATCGGAAGAGCAAGGTCGACTTTCCTGCATTCAAGACATTGATCCTAGGGCACTGCAAGGAGGGAGATCGCGAAGAAGGGTACCAGTTGGTGCTCTCAATGTTGAAGAGGGATCTTGTGCCTGATGATGAATGCTACACTGCCGTCGTAGATGGATTTTCGCAGAGGAAGGATGAAGTTTGCATGGGAGGCCCTACATTGGATGCTGAATAGTGGTCTCCGGCCTAGCACAAGCGTGTTCCACTCGGTTCTTTTGGAGCTTTTGAAGAAAGATGGCTGTGCAAATGAAGCTGCGGATTTGATTGAGATAATGCTGGAGAGGGAGATACGCCAGAATTTAGATCTTTCGACCAATATGATTGATGCATTGTTCAAAAGCAACCTAAATGACCGTGCATACAAAATTATTACATCTCTATATGACCATGGCTATTACATCAAGATGGAAAAATTAGTCGGGAGCCTTCGGGAGAAAAAGAAGTTCAAAGAGGCAGCGAACTTACTTTGTTTAGCTCGCAGAAGCGTCATGATTTCGGTGTGGCAGTATCTAGTATGGTTCTGGATGGCCTTTGCACGTCTGGTAGAGCTTCAGATGGGTTCCAGCTTTTCTATGAACTCATCGAGAACGGAAGCACTTCTGCTGCTGCTGCACCTCGCAGTTTGGTTGCACTTCATCATGCGTAGAGGAAGATGGGAAAATGAAAGAAGCTGATTTTGTTGCTAGACAGATGAGATACATCATCGTAATGAGAACCATTTGTTTCTACACCCCACTCATATTTAGCTAAATTCCGTCTCAAATACTGCATCTCGTCAATATATGCCGAAAACATAGTTTAGATTTGACAGCTCCAAAGACAATGCAAAGAACAGGTATAAAACAAGCAATCACACGCGACATCTTGAGTGTTCAAAATACCGAGTTAATTCGAAAGTTGGCAGTATTACAGTTTACAGACGGTTCTGGGTTCGACTCCCTAATACTAACGAGAGATTCATCCCTAGCCCCACAGCTTGAGATATCGCAACAGGAAAGACCATGCGGTGTGGTGGGCAGCAGGTAGACGGTATTTTGCCTGGCGGTGTCGCTCACTGGATTGAAACGCTCAAGTAATCCCCTATCTGCGAAGCAAGGTGGAATAAATAAATCAACGTGTGCATAAAGAAAAAAAGATTGTTAGTACATAATACAGCATTAGTACATAATACAGCACCAATGCATACCTGGAAACCCAGATCTGCGAGAGTTTTGGCATCATCCCCTCTTCCGTGGCCATAAGAGAAGGTTGAACCCACCTTCATAATATCCAATAAGATGAGTTATCACAGGTTGAAACTTGCAAAGGCTAGGACTGCAATTTACAGATGCAGCTGGTGGTTTAATTACACGGAATGAACTAGTACAGGCATCATTTCAGTACAAAAGTGATGATTATCGCAATGTGAATGGTGGACTCTGTATAATGGATACAGGGCTTCTATGTTATGCCAATTCCATGTGTTAGGCATGCATATATGAGAACATAATTGTTTAGTGGTGCAAGCTGAATTCCATGTGTTAGGCCTGCATATATGAGAACATAATTGTTTAGTGGTGCAAGCTGAATTCCATGTGTTAGGCATGCATATATGAGAACATAATTGTTTAGTGGTGCAAGCTGAAAGTAGAATCTGAACTCAGGGCAAACCAAGAATGAAGAGAGATAACACCAAGAATCAGGTGGTATCAGGACTAGCGTTAAAGGGCTCTGCATTTTAGCATGCTTGCATATCACTAATGGATTCCTTAGAAGGTCAGACCTTGATGTCCAGTCCAATAACTGATTTGCTTGGCATTTGCAAATTGTAATTGAAGAAAAGAATCAATTACAGCGACATAGTCACAACGGAAAATAAACTCTTACCTGTTTGACAACAAAACGACCGTTCTTATCTGGGTATACAAAAGCAAAAGATAACCTCGCATTTCTTTTCCTTGCTGCAAGAGCAACCTCTTTCACCTGAAATACAACCGTGGTTGTGATGATCAGACTTTCATCCAAGCAATGCGAAAAGTGCAAAACAATACTTAGGGAATTAGGGTGTATGATTGATATGTAGACACAAGCCTCACTTGTATTTGTCACTTCCTCGGTGGTATAAATCAATTTTCCCCTAAGATATCAGAAGCAAGTAAAATATGTAAAAATATATTACAAGATCAGTGAGCTCGCGGAGTGTGGCATCCTTCCACGTGTAAATCTGAACTTCATCTTTTGGCTCCTTCCCTCTAGTAGCAAAGTCTTCATTCTGGTGATGACCACCAACCTGCAAATAAAGCACCAGAATCAATTTCCTGCATTACTGAGTGTTTCTTTATCAATCTCCAGTCTGCACCAAAAAGACATGGTTCAGAACTGTTACAAAAAATAAAGCTAGACAGCATAAGGATCATTAATTGTTTTACGTATCACCCACATAAAATGTATCTCTGACTTCTTAAGTACTACATGCTTACTACCTGTCTTTCTTGGACGGATAAAGTACTACATGCTTACTACCATTCTTTCTTGGACGGATAAAGAATAGCTACAGCTGACTTCAAAATAAAAATAGAAAATCCAGTGCTTAAAAGAAAAGCAACAATCAATCTAGTGTTAATTTCAGCCAAAGATAGTGAACACAACAAGGGCGGTTGAGTACTCTCTCTTCAATTGAGCTCACAATTCCAACCCCAACATAACACTCCTCGAGCAATGAATATGTGAGACGTTTAAATTGCCCATTTTAAACTTGTATGAATTGCAGGCCTTGCAACCATGATAAGTAGGTTAGTGCTATTAATTGAGAATTAAGAAACATGATTTATTTGTTCATTCTTCAGAGTTGTTCAAGAAATAGGCAGATCAAACTATGTTCGGTTTCCTTTTGTCCACTGATTAACTAGACTATGCATTAAAGTAAAACTATAATGCCTCTCAGACAAGGAAAAACTAATATTATACTAAATACATTGTTGGGGTTTCCACCATATTGTTGATTACTGCTAGTTATTGTCAACAGTTAAACACCTACTCAGGTGCCATGTGTGTGAACTGATCTATACAGTGCCATCAAGGCACCAAAACCTACACATCTGTATGAATGCACAGCGGCAAGCACAATGATAACAGACCATGTTTTAGTAGCATTGTTGCACAGCGGCAAGCACAATGATAACAGACCATGTTTTAGTAGCATTGTTCAGGTCGTGACACACTTTCCAATCACTTCACTACCAACTATCCACAGCACAAAATCCAATCAGAAGTTGCAGTAGTGCGTAAACAAGTGAAACGAGAATCCTACATGTGTTCTCGACAGTCAACACACTAAAAAGAACTGTTAACCAACACGGAGATACATATCATACAGATGACAACAGAAGAAAAATAAAAGAATTGAGATATGATTATGCTTTACCTTTGTGAAAACCCGGAGCAGGAGAGGACAGGTCTGCACAAGAAGCAGATAACCAGCAAATAATCAGTCATTCGATCAGTCTGTCTTCGCAATCCTCTAAATACAAAACCTAACCTACGACTAATGATGCTGAATCGCATACCAGTTATCTACATATTACAATCATCTAAATGCAAAACCTAACGTACGACTAGTGCTGTTGAATTGCATACTACTATCTATACATACACTAGCAAACCAACCAGTGCATCGTTAGGGTTACGGAGACCTAACCTTCTCGCGATCGATGGGTTCGAGGCGGGTGCGCGCCATGGGAGGCGGCCCCCGGTGCTGCATCGGCGGTCCTGGCCGCGGCCTCATCGGCATCTCGCCCATGCCTGCCATCTCTCTCCTCAGCGGAAAAGGATCCCCGCTTCTCTGACTCTGCCAAGATCGAAGCGAGAAGAAAAGGCACAAATCAGGAGACACACCAATCTATCTAGTTCTGTTTCGATCCACAAACCAAGAATCGCCGAGCAAGGAAAACCAGGCCGACCTGCCCTCCTGCGGCGGTTGCCGTCGTCGTCTTGGATTCTTCACGGGGAGGGGAGGGGTGTGGAGGAAGGGGAGGGAGGAGTCGGCGGCGTGGATGTCTCTGGAAGCGAGACACGGAAAAACCCTAACCTTGTGTGATTTACACCCTCTCTTCGATGGAAATTGCATGAGGCATGTCTGGAGCGATAGAATTTCGGCAGAAGTTCATTTCAACCTCGAGCTTTTACTCCTGAGTTTAATTTTTCAAACTGTAACTCTTAAATGGTCCAATTTAGAACCATAAACTCTTAAAACTATTTAAATATAGCCATTTGTCTAATTATGGTTTCTTTGACCGGATTTAACCATGATATATGGATAATGTGAATGCCACTTGTGTGTCATAATACAAAAAATTACTAAATATTTCAACAATTAAAAAACTAAAGAACAAGTCCTACATGTACGACTACTATATTTTCTCCTCTCTCCCTCCTAAGGAGGAAGAAGGATGTCATAGAACATGACATATGAGTCTTTTCTTTTTCTAGTTTACTTATATAGTGCCATTTGCTACACTAACAGTTTACATGTCAAAACAACTAACACCTCAATGCCACATTAGCCAAACCACCCCGTAAAACCAATGGAGGGTGAATGTTAAACGGTTTTGAGAGTTGGAGGGTGTAAATTAGAATATTTTAGAATTTAAGGTTAAAATATAAACTTGGACAATTTTTTAAAGTTTAAAAGGAGACTTATTCCTAGATTTCAAATAATTTTGAGAAATTTCGCGACAATGGTTCAATTCTTACAATATTTGTGTTTTGAGTTACCCGTTCTAGATGGGGCGTCGGTCCGGCTCGCCTTGTTGGAACAAGGTATGTTTGAGCAAAGGCGGATATGCATAAGAAGAGCTCCAGAAAAACAATATAGCACAATACTATGTGGAGCTAACTTATGTATAATTTAACTCACTTATCCTTGATCAATCACTATTTGTAACAAATACCTTTAAAACCTGTCCGCAAAAAGCATTAGTAAAATTCCCGATTGTTGATTAAACAAAAAACATTGTCTTGCAAAATTATCATAATAGTATAACTACAAGACTCACACAAAGAAGTCTAGGATGCATTTGGTTAGAGATACTAGAGTAGATAGGATATGACGATCCACTTTTTGAACTCGCCTCTCTGTTTAGTTGGATGAATGATATGAATAGGGCAGTCGACTTTGAGGAATATTTCTCAAATATGCTGGATAGAGTGAGTCGATTATTTTGATCGAGCGAGCTCGTCACTCTTATGTAATCGTGATCATTAGCAAATGATTAGTGATAATTAGCATATTTTATTTTTAGATAATAATTATCATTATAACATTACTGTCGATAAATGCTAATGTGTTGATTACTTTGTTGATTACTACATTATTCGTGACAATTAGCATGTTTAATTGTTAATAATTATTGTATATATTAGTATTGATAAGTGTTAGTCTGTATTGAGTAGTGTATAATTAACTATTCTTAATATAAATTAAATTATATAATTTAGTTAATTAATTTGTTCCATCTACAAAATTGGTTAATTCCATCTGCGTACCCGACGTATATACTATAATTATACTCAGGATTGCCAAAAGGCATGCCACTTTTCGTCTTTGGATTTGCTTACGCAAAGGTGCCCCAAAGCCCGCCCCTGCGCCCGGGCCACCCCCCTCCTCCTCCCCACCCGCCCACCTCGCCCCGCCGCACCGCCTCGTCGCGCCCCCGCCGCCCCCGCCACGACGAGCGCCTCTTCATCTTGCCCCCGCCCCTCCTGGATCCCACCCCCGCCGCGGCCAGCTTTCCCGCCCGGCGCCGAGCCAAGGGCGCTCAATGCGCTCCGCTTCACCGGCCGGAGTGGCCCGACAGGGCGAAAGGTTAGAGCTTTCGTCGGGAACGGAGGCCGTGCTGGTTTCGAGAGGCCGAAGGTGGGGAGAGGTATCGCCGGAGCAGCAAATGGAGGCGAGGCCGGTGCGGCGGCCAGGAGGTTTCAACGAATTTTACATCTTTTTCCGTACATGGTGCGATGCCACGCCGATATGTAGCAAGAAGGAGAAGAGCTGGACGACTCGCATCGGAAACGACCGTCATCTGATGTGCACTGAGGATCCTTTTGAGACAAGCCATGACTTAGGCCGCGTAGTCGACAGGCAGACGATCAGGATCATCAGGGAGGAGTTCGAGCGAGCTGCTGGATGATGATCCATGCGTGACTCTTTTCGAGCCCTATAATTATCAACCTTGATCAGCGAAAAACCCCCAGAAAATTCGGATTATGTTTCTGCTATGTTCAGCAAGAAGTGAAAGTTCAGATGACAAACTGTTAGAACATTTCGGTAAACGAAAGAAATAAAGGTCAGGTGCATTTACCTAACCTGCTAGAAGATGAGTTGTGATTCGTTTCAGAGAAAAGTGATTTGGTAGGACGTATCCCAGATGCAGCCTGCGGGCTGCAATTAGTCCACTTCGCTGGTACACTACCCTGCTCACCTGAAAAAGGCGAACTCAAATCTTCTGATGCCATTGATGCATGCAACCGCATAGTCACAATAGGAAATCCGAAGCATACGAATGTTGCGAATTTGCAATCTCAGTTCCAGGATTTCTGCAACATCGATATTTTCTCTTGTTGTGATAAATAACTTTGACGATATTGACCATTTTGTAATTCTTCACAAAAGTGAAGTCTTTATATGCTTGTGTACCTGCACTTTACAGTGTTGCAAGTGTGTGGCAGTGAAAACATCGTAGCCTTTTCCGTAGCAGTAATGCATGAGACACAAGTTCCTAGGACAAAAGATACTGACAAGAGGACGAATTCTACCCTAGAGCCAAATGGACTTCTCTAGTCCTAACCGCATCGACCAGGTCTTGAACTTTGCTTCCAAGATTATGCAGCTCCTGCTCCAAACATAGAGCTATAGCCAACTTCTCACGAAGGATGATGGCCAGGAACAGACATTGCTGAGTGATCTTTCCAGGACTGCAAATATGTGTTATTTGTCGTCACCTCAGTTCAACCAATAATACATCCTTATGGGGCCTTCACCTTGACACAGGCTGGTTGAAGTTTTCGTTATACAACATGCCCGCTGGAGAAACAAGCCGTTGTAGAGCACTTCCGAACCGACTCTGGAATGGGAACATTGTTCAAAGAGACCAAATTAGGACTACTGTAAGATGTTAGGTTCTAAATATAATACCCAGTATATAGAAATGACCATACCCACTGGAAGAAGACAAGTATCCACCAGCATACTGACAAGCTACCAAATTTGTCCCGGATAAGCTTTTAAGATGAAATAGGAAAAGGAAAATCATCATTTTCAGAAGATTACTAAATGTCCAAATGTTATTCCAAACTACAAAAAAAAACAGAAAAAATGCTGTTCATTGAACAGCATTTGGACTTTTGCTCTTGTACTTGCTGGGTAGTGATCTCATCTCACAGCTTTATCAACTGAACAGCATTCACAAGTGACCAGAGGGTGCGCAGTTTACAGTACAGAACAGATCATGGTCGTATTTGTCATGGTTCAGACCTCATAATCATAAAAAAGAACAGATCCTTTTTTTTCTGAAGTTGACATATCATTTAGCAATGGTATCATATAATTGAAGAAGAAAAGAAAACCTGATAAACCCACATGGTCTCCCAGCAATCACTCACCACACGAAAAGAAAGGAAGGAAACAGACATACCAGTAGCAGAAAGGTTCCAATGCAAAAGCATGCACCCATTGATTGACTCAAAAACCTGAGATCCCTTCCAGCCTGACAACGGGAAGAAAACTATCAGACATTTCATCACATTTTCCAGCAAATGCTAGGCCTGTAGCTGCTGAGCTTATCAACTTTGCATGAATAGCCCTTTATTCTCTTAAATTGTCACTAGTGTCATAAAATGTCAAAAGATGGTCCCCACATTCATTATTACACTGCTGATCACCTAGCGCCCAATGGTATGCTTACGCAGAAGCGATGACACTTATCATGCAAGTTCATTTTGATAAGGTTATCCCAGATTCCCATTGTACTTTCCAGTAGAATTGGTCTAGGTTCAGCAAATGAAGTATACCAGCTTACCAGTAATGTTCCTTCAAGGCAGTGTACTGAAGGTGTCACCAGCAATGCAGTGAAATATGGAATCAGCACTTTGTGCATCTGTTGACAATATAATGCAGCAGAATTAATAGGTTTCAAATGAACTTCAAAGGTTAGACACAATGGTGGCTGTGGAAATAAAGCATGAAACTTTCTGCAGATAAACCAAGTTATGCAAGGCAACAGCATAGGCAATTTCCAGGATGACATGCATGTCAATTCTCCAAAGAGCACAGCAAACAATTCCTAACTGGACTGATATGATGAGGACAGTTCTTTTTAATCAACACCAGCATTAACAATAAATTAGCAAGCAATTCATAGTCATGGACTACAAATAGATGGCCCTAGACCTAAGCATGACCATGCCATAACGGAAGCCACACAACAGGGGCAGAGAAGAAGGAAAACGGGACTAGATTGATATATTTCTTATTGCTTCCTTAATACATAAGAGATCTGACGCCACCCTTATATAGATGGAATGGCTTAACCCTAAACTCATTTCTAATATTCTGACAACTCAATCCTATTTTATCTGAGGCAACCTAATCCTTGGGTGCCATGTGAACAGCAAATCAGTAATCTAGTGGGCAGACAGGCGCTATTCACACTACAGTACCACTCGTCAACAAGACCCAGTTGGGCCCCTTATGGGCTACACAGGATAGTAAATGTAAGTTTCACCGTAAGCATCTAAAAGACATACTACCAAAGAAACATGTATCTACTCAAAATAAAAAAGTAACATATATGGCATGACACGGTACCAAATTAGACAATAGATAATAGGAGCACTGAATTTCAAACAATGCACGATTAACAGATGAAGATTCTAGAGATATAATACAACAGAATATATAGTGAATATATAGCCTTTACCAACAAGTTAAGATGCTTGGAAACAGTATGTAGATAGATAATTGGTATACTGATAGTTCCTGAGGAGCAATCCATATGGAAAGTAATTCCAGAACAATGTGCAAAAGATTGGGCAATATATCAAACCTGTTGTACAACCATTTGATCATTAGTGAAGAGGCTGGGAAAAAGCCATGGAACAAGCGTCCCTACTGTCCCGACAGTCATTCCAGCCATAGCTCCAATCATGACAAGTGACTTCAATAGCATCCTTGCCTAGATTAAAGGTACCTTCAGTATCATTCAGAGTAATGAGCATACTATTCATACAACTTAATGTAGAAATAACTACAGAAAAATTCAGGCACTACGTTAGTCAACGAAATAACCACCAGTGCAGTACAGGTCATGTCAAGTATGCTTAGCGGTGCTGAGCCCAACAGCAGCTTTTGCTCTACTACAGGGAAAAGTTAGGTGCATATCAATCAAATGTATGCAAGTCCCTTTGTAACATGCACAAGCCTGGATTCAAATATTCCATACTTCTATATCAACAATACCCATCAACAGTAAAGACACCTCAAGTTCTAACTCCTAAGAGTAAGAAATATCAAATTTAGCAAAAGTGTAATAGTATTAAGTTTTTGTTAGATTTTACGAAAAAAGATTATTAGAATGTTAGTTGCACTCTTGCTTTGCTTGTAGGCTTTCAAAAGTCAAAATGGTGTATCTTGGCCAGTCAACTTCAGCACTGTCTTATTTTTGGCCAGTCAACCCTGTCTTGACCCTAACAAAATTCACATTTTGCTTGTTGGCTGGTTTCAAGATGCAGACTGATTTCCTAAGCCTGATCTATGGATAGCATTTTCATGCAAAATATGTAAAAGAAGAAAATTGAAAATGAAGCGTCGTGTGAAAATTACTCTGTTGTAGAGAGGCTTCGCATATCAGTTGCTTCATTGGCTATAACTAGATTCATTTAGCTGAATCAGAAAAAAGTGTCAAAAGAGTATAAGTTTGCAAGCACACATGTTCATCAAACACAACTTTGAACAGATTCTTGGATATGTCCTGATAGTATACTAACAATATCACTATGGACAGTAACAATATGGTATTGATATTCACAGGCTATTGAGCACTGTATATAGGTACCTTCATCAAATTGCGCTTAGCTCCATATATCATCTCCGGCATGAATGACTGTGCGGTCTGTGACAGGGGTTCACCCCAAACAGTGCACATGCATAACACATTAAGCATAACCTTCAAGACATAAAGTAAACAATAGATTGTCATATTTTTATAGGATGTCCTTGGGGAAAGCATTCCATAATCTAAAAAGTATGAACCTGATGGGCTGCAAGAGTTATTGCTCCCATAGAAGTCGCGGAATATGTAAGTAATGCATAAAATGCTACCTGAAGAAGATATTGAAACAATTTACAGTGAAGCTAAGGAAAAGACACGAAATACTAGAAACCCCAAAAAGATACCTTGGATGTCATTGTCACAAAAACAGGAGCTGCAATTTCAAATATCTGCAGAAGTTCTTTTGTTGACGGGATTGCGAATGAGAAACCTTGAAAACCTTTATTGTTTAGATTTACATCATCATAAAAGCTGCAACAACCTGAGTGTGTGTCAAAAGGTAGCTATTTATGAAAGAGCGGAGACCTCAAATCCATAAACAAATTGGCAATATGATCAACACCATAAAAAGCTAGAAGTGGAAGCCTGGAGGATATTGTTTGGCACAATTAATCAAATCATGATGAATGAAACATTGTATAAGGATATTCTGGGATCACTTGGACAGAATATAATCAACAACAGAAGAGGATATGGCTCCATCTAGACAGGGAGCAGTTTGCCTCGATAAGCAATTTACTTCTAAAAATATAGGTTAACCAGGTAGTATTGCTTCAGAGCAGGTGCAGAAATTTGCTTTTCAGCAATGTGGTGTTCCATTCGATTGAATGCAAATCAGATTGTGTATTTATTAAGCCTATACATTGCACGATCCACAATACTTCAGCATCATGGTCAAGTCAAGAAGTGCGAGCATGGAGACATGCAGGAGATTGGAAATATGTGTACCTGTGAAACCATAGTTGCCCAGGCAGCACCAGCAATTCCATAGCCACATATAGAGCAAAGAAATATATCACCAACGGCATTTATAACACTAGCAGCTGTCAACGCCTTCAAAGGACCCCAAGAATCTTTCATGCCTAGACTGAGTTACAGCAAACATGTAATATAATAAGATAATCATCCAATCAAGATAGCTCTAATATGACAATCAACAGAAGACTTCGAAGTGTTTACTGTTGTCAGAACTATTGTACTTGTGTAAGTATATAGCTCATGTCTGCTTATTCAGTGGCAATATATAGAATGAAATGACACATAGCATTAAAATTAGAAATATTCTTAAAAATATAGTTGTCAAAGACATTGCAGCTAAAACAGACGTCTACTAATATTCCAGAGACATATACAGTTCCACTAGTTCTTAGGTGCTTGTTTACACAAAAGCATTCCAACAACAGGTAGTGTTCTAGTATAGATATATAGATTTAGTCATCACCTCATCTTCGTTCAGAATTTTATTTCATGACTGAATGTCACATCCCTTTGTGCATAAGTTCAGTTTTTTACTGGACGAACACAGTAGTAGTAGTAATAAATCTATAATTTCATAATCTGTAGTTTAGCAAAACAAAAGGTCAAAGAAAGGAAGACAAAAAAAATTAGCAGGCATAGAAGAACCAGAAATTTGAATGAACAAAGTATATCCAATGTAATAGAAGAAAATAAATGGGCACAATTTGTACCTAGCACTTTGAGCAATTAAGCCAACAAGAACTGCAGGCCATGCGAAACCTCTAATCTGAAAGTGAATCTATGTTATGTCACATGAAACAGGGAAATTCAATTTTATACCTCATAATATAAGGTAGTAGAAGAGTACTATAAGCATACAAAACACGAATCCCCAATAATCCATGCAGTCAGAATTATGATGATAAGCAAGTTGAAAAGATCGACGATGCACCTTGATGGGATTTTTGCACCTCCAGTTAGGTAGGTATGGCTATTATGTGAGAAGAGAATAGATGCTCAAAGGATATGCAAATGCATGGTTCCTGTATTTAGACTTAAAATGCAAGAAATATGATCAGCAAGTCTTATCATTATTATCAAAACCTAAACAGATAGCTTTTTGCCACTATCTAGGCTCCGTTTGGGACAGCTCCAGCTCCTAGCTTCACATCAGATTTGAAGATTAAAAGCTAAAATAAAATAGTTTATATATCCATTTTTAATATACAATGTCAATAAAATATGACTTCTAACCATCTTCGATGTACCTCCAGCTTCAGCTCCACAAAAAAGTGAAGCTATGAAAACCCAGCTTCACTTTTTCGTGGAGCTGGAGCTGTCCCAAACGGGGCCCTAATATCAAAAGTCCTTTGTGAAGGAAGGCGTGTTAGAAAAGTTTAAATGAGCATGACCTCCTTTTCGTAACCTCCCTTCCTTTCTGCATGTTTCCTAGTTCCTTATGTAATCTTATTAGATATTATTTCAGATACAGCACGCAATTGAAGTTTTGAGTCATATCTATTTATCCTAGCAAATGTTTGACTGGTTATACTCAAGTAAGACAACCATAAAGTGTCAGTCATACATCAGAGAAACATGACCTCCCTAACATTCAACTGGAACAACAACAAAAATAGCCTAAAAGGTGAAATTACGAAGACAACTGTCGACATATACAGACCTGTGCATATGTATTGGCAGCAGAAATAATATCATAATTCCCTGATCCATTAAAAGCTGAAAATAAAATAGAAGCTATAGTAAAATTAAGTAGAAGATACCACATATGAGATTCAAGAAATGCAATGGGTAGAACCAAACACGATGCATGTGAAACTCTAAATCGATAGAACAAATACAAGTGCATCTTTTTCGTAAATACACATCCTAATCTGGGAATGAAGAATAAGAATATTGTCGAGATAAAAGCATTACATAACCCCAATTTTAAACACCCTTTGCAAGTTTAGTTGAGCCAGGAGAAGGAGAAAACGGTTTTTCAACTAGAAATAACAGGAAAAGACAGAATCTAATGATAAAAGAAGCCTTCCAGCATCTCATTACAAAATACAAAATGCCAAATGCTTTAAATAAGATGATAATTCAAGTCCACAGAACATTTTTCTTTCAAAGACTTACCAGTCAATACTTGAGTCCCAAAAATCTTAGTGAACAAAAACATTCCTATACCAAAAGCAAGAGCAACAAATAGCAGCATAGACACTTGATGTTGTGCAAGTTCTTCATCCTGCATATAGTAGCTGCAATCGAATTAAGTTTACATATAGAGCAAGAAGCTAAATACCAAGAAAGTGATGCATACATAGCTAAATACTAACAACACTGAATGCCTATAAGGTAGGACTGTAGGAATGTGCCAAGTGGAAACATTCTTGCCTGATTAATCCAAAAATTGCCAAGTAATATTTTATGTACTCATGGTGTTCTTTTTCTTTTGGGTCCCAAACAGAATGTATAGTTCATGAAAGAACACAAACATATCTCAACCTACAAGACAACTCGAAGAATTAGCTTTCATAAATTTTCACTTGTGAAGTTCTAACTTTGGCAAGTTTTTAGGCAGCTCCTGTTCGTAAATGATCTATACAATGAAGCTACACTACAACTTCTGAAGAATTCTGAGTAGCTAAAAGAACACCGCGACACCATACCCTATAGCTAAGTCGATAACCTGTGTCTTGTACTATTGCCAAGGCATGCATAGCACACTTCCCTGCAAGCTGGTTATTTAACATGAGCTGCACGCACCTTGTTAGCCAAGGAGGTGGCCACCATGTTGGACGTAGGATCGAAAGGAACATGAATATGTAGCACAGGTAGTCGCAGAACACGGTCCCAGGCCCTGAAAGGATAGCAAACATTACACTGAGCCGAGGCAGGTGGATGAGCCGATTGTGCGAATTTCATCGATTCTACAATCGCAATTTATCAAGTACTACACAATATTGGCAATTATAGCTTACAACAGAAATGTTGCGCATCCTAGTACTCTCCTCAACTAATGCCGCACGGCACACGACGTGAAGTGAAGAGCAGAGAGAGAGATAGTGTGCAGTAGAGTACAGACCTAGGGCGGCGAGCTGGAGGGAGGAGGTCTGGCCGATGACCATGGTGTCGATCAGGCTCATGAGCGGGCCGCAGATCCAGAGCCCCAGCGCCGGCCCCGCGAACACCACCACGTCCCGCACCTGCTCCCATATCCCCGGGCCCTCCGCCGCTATCACCCCCTCCCCCGCCTCCCCGGCCTCTCGTTCGCCTCCGCCGCCCACGGCGACGCATCGGCAGCGGGCGGCCGCGTGGGGGGAGATGCGCGCGTCGCGGGAGCGCGAGCGGGGGTGGGCGAGGAGGCGAGCGCCCCGGGTGGTGGAGAGGAGGGGAGGCGCGGGGGGGAGGAGGGCGCGGCGGAGGGAGGCGGAGGAGGGCGCGGGCGCGGGGAGGGAGGCCGGCGCGGAGAGGAGGCGGAGGTGGGCGGACATGGCGAATGCTAAGTGGCAGTGAAGTGGAAGTAGCAGCAGCTACGCCGCCAGATCGTGTGGATCAGTGGAGAGGCCGTTGCTCTACTTCTCGCCTCCTCTTCACTGCCTACTTCCCTCGGTTGATTCATCTACTCGTAAATTTCTTGTATAACAATAATAATTTGTTCATAGTTAAAAAAACATAATATTTTTCTTAAGCATTCATATAAAACACATATTGTTATGTCAAAACTTAACTTAAAAGAGTTAAAATACGTCTTACATAAATCACATAAATAATATTATTTTTAGTATTTTTTTCTAGAGTGTATATGTAAGATGCACATGTACGTCTACTACACCTGGTAGAAATTTTGTAGAGTGCACGAAAGTATACTGTCGCTAGTATATCACCATAAATCCGTATATTATGTAGGCCCTCGGCACTGTGCATCAGATGCTAACTCTTGGGAATTTCATTGTTTTCATCGTGAAAACGCATGAAATTCTCTCAAAAAATGCATGAAATTCATGCGTCACCTGATTCACGCTCCACCTCTCAATGCTAGCATCTGTCCATAGCTGTTGTTCCACCTTTTTTTCATAATATGACAGAAAGACAACGACCTTTTCCTGTCCTGACCTTGCCTACCTGGCACTTTGACAGCCTCTGCCAACACCCAGCCAAATGCACAAACTACGACTCTAGCACTAGGAATTTCTAAATTGCAGGATTCCTTGATGAAGCAAAAAAATCAAATTGTTTTTTGTCAAATTCTTACGAGATGCTTGTGCACAGAACAACAAAATCATCCAATGACTGAGACAAAGCCCAGTAAGAACAAATCATCCAACTGATACCAAACCCACCAAGACAAATACCTGGCCTTGGGACTGGCTGAGACAGTAGTCCAGCACTTGGAACAATAGCCATGCATATCAACGAAACAATTCATCATCTCACCGTTTGACTTAAAATAGCAGCAGCTCACAAATTCGGAACTACTCCAGAGCAAAAAATGAAATCAAATGAGCATCAAACAAACTCTGCCGACCAGACACAATAAATGGCAAGCTCAAACTCAAGATATCTTTTTAAGAGTATTCTTAATTAAACTCTAAATTTCACTTTATATCTCTATACGAGGAGGTCTTTTAGAGAAAAAGTTTACGTCTCTTCATGACCTAACTCTCCTCACTCCCACTGCCACTACCATCCCGACACTACCGCCACTTCTCCCTATATTGTCTGCTGCAACTCCACGCCACCTCTCTACTACCTCAGGGTCTCTCTCTCTCCTTCCCCTCCCCACCACCACACGCTATCTCGCCCTCACACTCCATCATCAGCACCACAGCTCCTCCGCCTCTACCTCAACCCACCCTACCCCCTCCGCACCCAAGAAGCGGACACTCGTCTCCGTGCCACTGACACTGATGCCACCCCCCAATCCGGCTTCCACCACCACCATCCTACAGTTGACACCCAAGTTCTCCTTCTCTTTTACGCCCACTCCCGACGTCTATCTCTTCACCAACTACCCATTCTTCCCCATATTCACCTTGTCACCTCCTCCCCCCACCAAGCAACAGGCCCAGCCCTCACCCGCTGACGATGATGGCCTCCCCTCCTTCCCAGCCAACATCTCCACCCTCATCACCCCATGATGAGAGGATTCAGTGCGGTGCAATGCTTCCCAATCCTCGAGGCGCTCCTCCTCTGCCTCCTCCTACTCTCCCTCCACCTCTTCCGTAGACTCTGCAGCCGCGACCACTCACCCGCCACGGCCTTATCTTTCGCATCCACCTGCCACGCCGACGACAAGGAGGGACGCTGACTCAAACCGCCGCCGATGCCCACCTTCTCATCCGCGTCCCACCACCACGCTGATGATGGTGACGACGACAAGGAGCGCCACCGACTCAAGCCGCCACTGATACCCACCTCCTTGTCCAACCCCAACACCGAGTTCATCTACCTCGGCACACTTGCCACACTGTCGCCTACACATGTTCCCCCACAACCCCCCTCCCCCCCCCCTCCCCCAGCTCACATCTCCGGGCGAGAGCACAAGAAGGGCGTCACGACAGAGGGAGGCCAGGAGGGAGAGGAGGTGGCGAACGTAACACAGCCGTAGTGGCAGGAAGGAACCCTCTGTCCGGGCATCATTGGGGGATTGAGAGGGGAGAGAGCCTTGCCACAAG
The DNA here is from genome assembly GCA_019208055.1 of Stipa capillata. Lineage (NCBI taxonomy): Eukaryota > Viridiplantae > Streptophyta > Magnoliopsida > Poales > Poaceae > Stipa > Stipa capillata. The sequence goes on from JAGXJF010002680.1 coordinate 341,345, forward strand.
TAGCGAGGAGAGCAGGATAGAGAGGCAAATGTGATGGAGAGGAAAATGGGGATTCAGTTAGAAAAGAGGGTTTTGTTGCCTTTGCTAGATAATAGTTATAGGAGTTAAACGTAGAGCCGGTTGGAGATGCTCTTTAACATAAAATCGGAAAACAAACAAGGCCCCTTCCAAGATTATTTCACTTGCATGACTCCAATATAACAAGAATGACGTTATATTACAGTTGGCCAAAAAGAATAGACTCAAACCACAGTAGGAGAGTAAAGAAAAACGAGCTGTGGTTCCACGCCGCAAATGCTTTTCTTATTCTCTTAAGTGTAAAAATCAACCTCAAATAGGTGCACGTGTTCCCGTGCAGTTCCAAGTGTTCAGGTGCCTCTGAAGGGAATACATACTGCCGCAAACTCTAATCTCTGCTTGCCTCAAGGTATACATAGAAGAAGCTATCCCCCCCTCCCCCCCCCAAGCCCATCACATGAAGTCGAACTCGTCTGGGTCATCATAAGATGCACCCGGTCGGGCGATGAAGTCCTCCTCGCCTTTCTCTATGTGGAGCTGCTTCTTTTTCGCCCCTGGGGATTTCATTGTCGACATCAGTATCAAAAGCACATGACAGTAAAACGTATTCATGTCCTAGCACAAGATATCAGGTCCGCTTAGAAATAGAAAGCACCTATAGGTCCAAGAATTCTCTCACCTTGTTTCTTTTTGCCTGCTGCAGCTTCTTTCTCAGCCTTGATCTTTTCATTAGCAATTGCTGTGACGGAGGAAGATATATCTTTCGCATCAGCACCTTTCAACGATGTCATGGAAAGTCTCATGACATTCTTAAGTAGAGCCATGTAGTGAAAGCTTTTCTGCATACATAAACCAAGGAGGTCAGTTCCAAGAGGAGAGCGCATCCAAATAAAAGCTAGCAAATGGCTTTGTAAATGTTGAACAGACCTCGTAGGGACGTAGTTTGTTTGCGATAAGCTCTGCATATTCCGCGAAGTCACTCTCAGACTTTGGGATAAAAGTCTCTAGTGAGTTTTCACTGCCATCCTTCTTTGCAAAAAGTTCTGCTGTTGACTTGAAGTCAGCTTCTTCAACGAGCCTGTAATAAGTAAACCACCAGGGTGAACCAACGACATGCATACAAATAGCAAGAACTGGTGTGCACAAATCTCAAAAGAGAGTGAAGCCACAGACTATACTCAGAAAAGAAGGTAGGAACAGGAAAGCAGCACTAAGGTGTAAACAGAGTTTCTTCATTGTAGCCAAAGTTTAGGCAATGAAAAACAGCATACCTTTGTTGGCGAAGCTTCTCCTTAGTAGGATCATCAAGAACCTCATCTTCTACTACTTCAGAACTCGTTGATGCTTGCTGTTTACCTTTTTTTGCAGCACCTTTAGTGCTAGGTTTTGACACAGGCTTTTCTACTGGCTGTGGCTTAGGTTTCTGCATTTTAAGTAGCACCAGTGTTGAATCAGTGACAATCCAAATATAGGTGGCAAGTATCCAACAAAGAGCTTACAGCTGACAGATAGTGTTTTAGCAGCAAATATAAGCAAGGCCTCAACATGGAAGTGTTGGTACACATCAAAGCCAGCCATACATAAAACCCATGTGGTCAGTGGTAACATTTGCTCCGAAGATCATCTTTGTTTAGGAGGAAAATAACAGACCAGGTGAAACTACAGAACATAATGCAGGCTCCAAGCAGATAGTCAGCTGTTTGAGAGTTAAAGTTATTGCACATTTTGCAGTCAGATCAACTGAAATTCATGGCATACCACACACCAAGGACTACTTGGGGCAAATTGTAAGCAAAATAACCATGTTATTTCCTTTTACTTTCCAAAATGAAGAAATAAAATAGTAATAGAGGGATCTCGCATTATGTAGGGGGCACATGTCTACTACGAAATTGTGGCAAATCTTTTCAGTACCTCCTCCTCCTCTTCCCATGATTCTTTTACATCGTCTTCTTCAACATCTTCATCAGCCCAGTTACTTTTAAGTGGCTCAGCTATTGCAATAGGTGCAATAGGTTGAAAATCTTCAGAATCTGTAATTTAATTTAGATTTGTTTTCAAGATGCGAACAAGAAAACATAAGTGCAAGAAAAAATCAACATCAACAGAGGTTATTGAATACAATAAAAGAACATTTATAACAAATTCAAGGCTTCCTACATCATGGACAAATTTTGATGATGTGCTTATCCTAACTCTGAGTAAAAATAAGTAATATCAGCCTGTACATAATAATAGATATTTAATACAAGATGGCAAGCAACATCCTATATTTGACCTCCCAAAAAACGAGAAGGCATTATGTGGAATCGCTCACGTGACTCCATGTATTCACACTTCCCTCCATGGCAAGTTTGAAGTACAACTTTGAAGAAGTAAGCCAACAAGAAGGCGATCTAGTAGAAGCATATAACGGTAAACAGGTGACAGGGATCTGACTACTATATGATTGTCCCTTACACAAGTGAGCACAACTACAATGTTTGTGGTTTGCACTCCATCAGTTTAAAGGGTGATTCCATCCAGCCAATATCTAGCCACAAACTCACAGTGGCACATTCAGCCCGACCATATCAAGGCCTCCTCTAAGCGTATAGCATATACAACTGTCTACGACGAAACTGAGATACGAATCCAAGTGTCCTGTGGCCAGATGCTGACATGAATTTTGTCAGACATTGTAAGAAAGGGCCAGCAAATGCTCTCTAAGTTTTCTAACTATTCAGTAGATATTACGAGCGTGCTTGGATTGATGCCAACACTTGCCTTGCCAAAATTGGGGCAAGCTAAAGTTGGGGCTTGCCAAAATTTGGCAAGGCCATGATTGGCTTGTTGCCAATAAGACACAGTTTATGGCAATTGCTTGTGGGCATAGCCAAATATTTGTGCCAAACCAATTGAGATCCAACTTTTCTTGGCTTGCCCAAGTGTTGGCAAGCCAAATTTTGGCTTTAAACCAAGCACGCTCTACAAGCACTAAGTTTTCCACAGAACCATTACGTTGTAGTGCTGAAACAAAGAGATGCAAAGGACTAACCGATTCCATGCTAGGGTATAGAAAACATCGACGTAACTTGCGCCTAAAAAAAGCAAATAAATCCTCAAAAAGATATATTTCAGACCTCAAAAGCAAATAAATCCTATAAAAAAAAGATAAACCCAAAATCCTAACCACGCTCCGAGTTCACAAACACCGTGAACTGATCTCGTACACAGCCTCAGTGCTAAACTCGCAATTATCTTCGGGCGTAGTGGCGGCTCGGTACGAACGTTCGTCGTCCATCACCTGATGACGAAGAAGTCGTATTCGCGAATAACACGTATGGCTATCTTAAGATCCGGCGACCGCTAGCAACCATCAGGCGACGAGGGTTTCATCACAAACGCACTCGCGGAGCACGAACTATTCGCATCGGGAACGAATCGGGGCATCGGCTCCGGCGAGAGGAGAGCCACAGATCGGAAGGCGATTGAGAGAGAGAGAGAGAGAGAGAGAGAGAGAGGCGCTCACCCCAGTCCTCCATCGTGGCTGGACGGCCGCGAGATCTGATAGGGTTGGCGGTGGTAGAGCGGCGCGGCGGTGAGGAGAACGAGGAGAAGGGGGGTGGACCAGTGGACGGGGGCTAGGGTTTCCGCGGCGAGGAGGAGAGGCGGCGGCGGCGGGGGAGGGGAGGAAGGTTCTGGAGGGGAAAGGATGGGTCTGGGCTTAGCTGGCTCTGATGGGAGAGTGGCGGCTTTGCGATTTCTGATTGGAAGGTGGCATATATATATATATATATATATATGCACTACAGTACGGCACGTTTTCGTGAGCCTTAGTTCGATTCCAAGGTCTCCGCAATGTGCTTTATAAATTTTGGCCAATAGATTGGTGTCTTCCTGCCTGGTATTATTTCGGATTTCCAAAGTGTACTTACTACATACACACAATGCTCCTAGTGTTTATGAGTGCATATTATCCGGAAATAAGATTTCGTTTTGAAGATTGATACACTCTCTGGTCACAAGTATAGGTCGTCGGGGAATACATGTAATAAAATTGACTATCAAGAAGTGCAAAAATACATTGATACACTTTATATAAATAATGTCATTAGATTCATCTTGTAAAATTCTTTCATTCTATGCACTTCTTATTATTATTTATAGTATATTATGAATAAAAATTATGTATAGCTGGTTTAGGCAAGGCCCATAAGGCACATATCTCTTGTATATGTTCAGTCTATGCAAGAGAGTAAATTGATTTGATCATTTTCCCTCATATCAAAACAAATGTTATCAAGCGTCAAGTGGTTCACAGAGAAGCTAACAGTTAAGATGTAGATGAAATGAGTAAAGATATGGTTTTCAGGTGCTTCATGATAGTGGCTAGTTTCTTATGTCCTAATTCATGCTTACTTCCCAGCCCGAAATTCCTGTCTCCACTGCAAGATGTTGATACAGCCAAAGATTGGGATTGGTGCAACTACATTCTTGATTTCTTACGGTACCAAATCAATAAGTTTTTGAATAAAAGGAAGAAGAATGGGAAGGTATCTAAATCAATGGGGGGCTGCATCTACTACATGGTTGTAAGTAAAATAACACACAAAATCTGTTTTTACAATATTGTTTATTTTTTTCAAGGGGAACGACTGGCTTGGTTGTATGCTTTTCTTTGTTGTTTTACATTCTAAAGTTGTTTAAACAGGTATTCTATCTTGATTTTGTGGAATTTGGATTGGGGAACATGGACCCCACTTTGCCAAAGATTAGGGTTTGGAAGGGCGACATGATCAAGGATTTTGCTGATCTGGACCAGAAGGGCAAGTGTAGAGACGGCGCAAGGGCTGTAAGTGTTTTGTGAAAGAATTACTCTTATAAATCTCTTTTCACGTGTTTTTTTTTGTTTGACTAATTACTTAAGAAAGAATTCCGCCTTTCACGTTCATCCACCCTGCAAGATCAAAGATGTAAAATCAACCTGCTACCACAAGGTGATATATTCATTTTATTTTTTTTCCAGTGTTTTATCTTTTACGTCTTCCTGTGTTCTAAACCCAAGTTTTCTTTTTTGGCCGATGAACTTGTGTTTTTGTTTCCATTTTAATGTATCTGTTGTTATATGCAGGCCTTGGGAACCGTCGGGATGACACCATCTCCTATTTCTTAGACTATAGAGAAATCAGAAGAACTTCAGAATGTACCTTTTAGCACTCAGCAAAAAGGTTTTGATGTCACAACACTAAGGCAAAAGGTCGACTTGCTGGTTTCTAGCAGCTTGTCAGAAGAGGTATTTGCTTATTTTTGTATCTTCTAGATTTTATTTGTTTTTTATACACACACATATATATGTATCTTGTTTGTCCGTATCAATCAGGCAAAATCAGCTATAATGGATATGATAAAAAAAAAGTTGGATCTGCAAGGAAACACGATCTCAAGTGCTAATTTTGAGTCATTTGTGCTCTAAATTTTGAAGTTTTTGCTGAAAATTTTAACTGTCGAGCAGTCAATGCTCACACTCAAGAGGAGGATTGGGCTGTAAATCATGGAGACTCAGTGGGTTTCAAGAAGCCTATAGTTCACCTAATCCCAAGTACCTGAAGCTGATCCGGTTGTTGCCTGTCACTGAAAAGATCCCAACTGACCCTAATTATCCTGCTGTAGCACAAGATGCGTGTGAAACGTCTATTACACAAAGAATTCTCCTGATCCTGATTACCCCGCATATCTACCAGGTTCCAGATGCGTGGATCATCTTCTTTTGTTGATTACACAAAGATCCGGAATCATCTTGGAGTTTGTTTGGCTGGGCTGAGCGAACATATCGATGGGGTCACTTTGCCGGATATGGCGGAGGCCTTTTGCTACATGAGTGAGAATGTGGCGGCACATTCTCTTGCTAGATCTTGTGAACATTCTATTTCTTTGGTTTTTCGTGATGTGGCTCCGAAATCTATCCAGGAGATACTTTGCGATGATCTTTCGGTATGAATAAAGTGCCGGTTGTTCTTTCTCAAAGAAACAAGTTCGATTCCAAGGGTGAAATTGGACAGCAGGAATTTCATGGTCGTATTTTACAGGAACTTTATTTAAAAAAAAGGTTCCATTTCCAAATTTATATGGTGAAAAAGTCCGTGTTCGGGAGGAACTTATTTTTTTTTAATCCTTTTTGAAAACATCTAAATTCTAGAACACAAGAATTTTACGAGTTACACCGTAAACAGGAAAAATTCCGACGCTCGGGGAGGGGCCTAGAGAAATTAGTTTGTATCCGATCGCGGTTTTTGAAGTACGGTCCGTTGAAAGTGCATCAATCCTGCTAAAATTACAAACGATGACCCGCATCCTTTGTTGTAAAATTATTATCATAGCAAGAAATAGCGAGTATCAACTTTTGTTTGAGGTCGAAATGGTACCATTTTTAAGAATTCGTCAAAAAAATTGTGCTCCTTTGAATTAAGAAAGTAAGAAATCTCAAGCACAAAGGAAGAACAAGAGGATATCGTGCAACATTTCTTAAAGATGATCTGATGCAGTGAGCAGTTATGCCCACCGTCCGGATCTGATCATGTACTACTTTTTCGTTACAGGATCTGACCAGCAACACTTTCCTTATGAAGATCTGATCTGCAAATCTGAGCATTAAGTTTTGGTAAACTCTACAGGCCGGTATGTTGATTTGAACAATTCATCCTCCTAACATCTAACCATTCATTATCTCACTATTCATCCAACCATTCATCTCCTCTTATAAAATTCTCCAACTCTAATTAGGGTTCCATCTCTCCCCACATCATATTCTCACCGCATGCCATGGCCGCCGTCACCGTAGAGACCCGAAAGCACCGCCCCCGCCATCCTTCATGCTGCCCACAAGACCGGCGCCGTGCCCCTCGTCCTCCACGTCGTCCACGCGACTAGCGCCGGCAAGCACACCTACCTCGACATCCTCCTCCCCGTCATTCTCGCCGCCGCCGCCATGACCTTGGAGAAGACTTCGCCGCCGTCACCGTGGAGACCCGAAAGCGCCGCCCCGCTGTCCTCCGTGCTGCCTAGGAGACCGGCCTCACCTCCGACCTCTTCATCGCCGCGCACGGTGCCAGAGCCGCAACACCTGGAGAGGATGGGGGGCAGTAGCGGCGACGGCAAGGACCTGCTCGACGTCTCGAGCAGCCGAACGACGATGGAAACAAATTATTGTTGTATATGAAGTAATTTTTTGTTGTATAGAAAACAAAATACCTGGATGAAAGAAACAAATTAAACCAATTTTGTTTCTGTAAAATCGGATCTACGACATGTGTTGCATTGGTTCAACAAGTTTGTTTTCTATGTCTTACCTATATGTTTCTATATCACGACAGCAATGTTTCCACGCATATCTACTCTGGCCAATCCAATCGTCCATTAAATCAATTAAATTCGCAGTTTGTTTCCTAAAATTTCAGGATCAGTTTCCTTAAAAATCGGATTTATGATGTTTCCTTAAAATCGGATCTACAATGTGTGTTTCCATTGTTGTATTGGTTCGAAAATTTTGCTGCGCAAGGTTTAGTAAAGTGTTTCCCTTTCACTATACAAATGTTTCCATGTTGCATTAATAGAAGAAGCCCACGCTACGTATTGCATGCAGACAGTTGTCCATGTTTCATATTGTCCCTACATTTGTTTCATATAGTCACTAAAATTATTTCCCGTAAATTTAGCTAATTATGTTTATTGCTAATCTTGCCGTCACATCCGACGGCTGTGACCTATGCCGATGGAATGCTAATATCGGTATGCCAATTTGTAGCACTCGTCTTAAGTTTTTCTCTTTATCTCCAAGGATCTATCCTAGAAATAATTCGAATACAACACGGGATGAACTCATCGTTGATCAGTCTAGCTAACCAAACTCTGTCTTGTTGCAAGACTGAAAAGAACCTACACTGCTTATTTACACGACGAAAACAGGAAGGAAGTAAGATGCTGCCTGCACAATGTTATGACTTCAGGACTGCGCCTTCGGTTATCTTCCACCCTCCTGATTTGGCAAAGGCGATCTCATACCGGGTGGTGTACTTCGTGTTGTATGAATCGTTATTCCTGGGATCAGTTACATCGGTAAGCTGGCCTGCCTCCTCGATCGTCGCCTCCACGGTGGCCCGTCGACCGTCCAAGGAGACGGTGATGCTGTCGATTGTCACGTCAGATAGTGTGTACTCCCAGAACCAGCCATGGCGCTCGATCTCCACTGCTCGGTCAGTCCATACCTTTAGCATGTTGCCGTCAAGAACCTGTTGGAATGGGGAATATCAGTACCAGTTTTCTATTGCCATCGTCATGGATGTAAGTTGGCAGTGGAAATAGTTCTGAGAAATTATGCTGCGGCAACGGAAGAGTTAAAACGTGAGCCAACCAAGCAGGGTTACAATCACGCAAGTATATTTATAAACAGTGTACAGCTGACCTATATGACTATGTCTGAAGTGTCTACTGCATAAGAAGGTAACTCATGAGCGGAAGCACTGATCAGCAAAAAAGGTCAAAGTTTTGAACCTCACCTCTTGCAATGATGCAACAGAATGATCTGATCCCAAGGCCTTGGATTTGATACTCTGCCACTTGCGAACAATATCTTCTGCCAACTTTGCATCCATTCTAGGAATCTGTATTGGCTCTTCATCTGATGCATGATCTTCAACAAATAAATATGTATGGATTACATTAGGCATGATGCATATTACATAATTAAGATAAGTACTATGGTTTCAGAAACATTATATATGTGGATCAAACATTTGGTATATAGCTTTGTTGGAAATGTCAATCCAAAGCTGTTAACTCAAGAATGTAATGTCACTACACAGCAAGCATACCCAGGAAACACCTGAGCAGATTACTATTTTATGTTATTTTACTAACTTAGGAAGCAGAAGAGTGTTTACTTACCATCAACTGAGTCAACAACATTAGCAACTGCCACGGACTCGTGCTCGCTCCTGATAGCTGGGAGCACCCTCTTACGAGGAAAGTACTTCAGGCCTACTACTGTCAGCAGCGCAAACAATGCACCAGCAGAGAGAATCTTCAAAGCCGCATTTTTGGAATCATGGCCAGAAACTTTTTCCTGGCCAAAACTTTCAAGAGATTCCTCAAGGACACCTTTAGGGTTTTCCATGGCTGACCTGTCGAGATGATCTATCAATGGAAAAACCTTGCTGAATGCTTGGAGAGCATTTGATTTTACAGTACCAAGTGCAGCTGTAGCTTGAGCACCAAGCTTTGCTATAGCAGCAGCAGCAGCCAAATGAGAAGCACCACCACCTTCCATCCTTTCTAGGTAGCTTAAAACTTTTGGGTCATCATAGTAGTCTCCGAGTATAAACTGCATACCTCGAGTATCTCTGCTCCTAGGGAAAACCTCGGAGACAAGCCAAGTCTCCAAAAGCTTACACAGCCCTGGAAGAAGATCATTCTCTTGGTTGATGCTAGAGTTGTGCACAATAAACTCTACAATTTTGGGGTCTCTATGTGGTGAGGACGCATTATCAATCCCAAGCCAAATTATGCAGTTGCTAATATCTCCCACAAGCAATGAGCAAAGCGCCCTTTCCAGTGCAAGGTCCATCTCGTTATCATAAGCATATTGAGAACCTATATTGAACTTCTGGAGTTGTTCGAAAAGATCGTCTGCCATCATGATGAGTTCTGGCCTTTTGCTTACAATTGCTTGAGCAACATTTGCGAGTGCCACGCTGTAGATTTCAAACCATTCAGGTGGTATGCTATTCGGTGTTTTTGAAAAGAAATCCATCTGAGATTATAATAGAAAATGAATTAGCACATTCTGTAAAATGTGCTACTGCAACATGAACAGGCTACTGCCTCATGAAGACTGATGATATATACAAACCTGTTCGGCTGATGTCATCTGCAAAAAAGCCTCATTCATGTAGGCTTCACGAGAAAATCCTCCTCCAACAGTAGCAATACCTCCTCTACCAACACTCCACAAAATGTTTCTCACACCTTGAAGACCTTCTTGGCGTTTATTTTGATGTTTTTCATCAAGAGGAAGGGCAAGAAGCTCCAAAACACAATGAGGTGTGATCTCCTCCAAAGTTTCATCAATCTGAGACAGCAAATCAGGTGCGAGATTGCTTGCCCCATCCTCCTACAGTACATAATTACTATTAGTGCTACTTTCTTTGCAGGGTTTCTATTAGTGCTGCTTGCAGAGTATCTTTCGCACCAAAATACAGCCTAGCTTTTCAAGCGATTTTCACATATTTTCTAGTTTAATCCATTTCAAATACCTTCCCAGTGAAAATATCATCCTTTTCTTGAGTTTCTTTTTTATATTTGGGTCCTGTAGATATATTGTACAGTTTATTGTATTATTAATATAAGTTTATTCATTAGGGTCTGCCCCTACTGTTCTCCACAAAAAAGTAACGATAGATGGTTAAAATTAAATATGAATGTATGTTCATTTGATCGTAATTCATAGCCTTCCGGGTGTTAATAGCTTACAGTCATGCGCTAATTAATTTGAGTATGATAGCGGAAAACTAGAAAATGAGATCATTCATCATCTGTAACCAGTGTTGGTTGTCAGCTAGGCGTAAAATATAAGGAAAATGAGATCATTCATCATCTGTAACCAGTGTTGGTTGTCAGCTAGGGGTAAAAATATAAGGACTAACGGCTTGACTAGTCCAGTTAACAATTAAGGCCAAAAGTGGGTAATTTCAAGCTTTGAAAACTGACATGGAAGAAAAACTTCGATAAGTCGTAACTAAAAGAAATTACATACAAAATACTAAAGGACAAACTGTTGCATTTGATGTTACCAAAAAGAGGGCTTAGTTAGCCAACTAAAGGAAGAACTAATAATCAGCAACGATGCCAATTAGATCAATCTAGACTACTTTGATCGCTTGATCTCCCATTACATTGTAAAGGTATGGTATATACAGTAGTAGAAGAACAAAATTTATGTTCTCAGTTTAGTCAACATATGACACCAAGGTTAATAAACAGATGTTTGTGCAAAGCCACCCTAGACATGTTAAATTTGCTATCCAATGTCTGATGGTGAAAATAGCTAACCTGCAAGAGCTTGAGAGCCCTCTCGAGCACCTCACAGCAGCGGATTACATCTGGAGGGCTTGCCACCATTGCATCCCTTGATAGGTCCACATAAGCCAGAGCCATTGCTAGCACCACATCCTGCTTGAACCGCTTGGCCGGCCGGTCCTGCAGTAACTGTTCCCCAGTTGCAAGCACGGCCTGTGCCTCCCCAGCCTCCTGAAGCGCACATAGCACACCTGGAACCTGCTTGGCAAGACGCCCAATTTAAGCAGAGACCAGTTAGATCCTTATGGTATTTGAAATCCTACAATATCCAAGTTCACTCTTTGTTGTCTCTACAACCTCACCTTATCCCAAGCAACATCCATTGTGAGTGTCGCATCACGGTTCTCAGAAAGCGCACGGTCATACTCGGTGCGGGAGCTCTGGTTTGTGAGAGTATCATGGGCAATCTGCAGCATTTGCCGACGGCCAACAAGAGCATCTGTGCTGTAGCCGTACTGCGGTGGCTTGGCAATCCGTGCCTCGAATGCCCTCCTGATGCCATCACCCAGGAAATGCGGCTCCGCACCGAGAATCTGAGCAGAGCAAGCCAAACAAATCATTTCCTAAAATAATCAAAGGTTCCAGCAATGCATCTAAAAGTTCATCCATCAGGTAGAAGGGTTCAATTTGTTATGAGATGACAGGAGACAATAGCCTAGAGAAAAGGTTTTTTAATGGAATATCTAAGCAGAATGCTGAAAGATACAGCCTTTCTACGACAAAGTATCATCATATTTCAAGAATAATGTCCTTTCCTCTATCAGATGATATTCAAAGAACCAAGTAAATCACACGAGATGCCCGTGAAGAAATGTACGGCCTGACCTTGTAGAAGTCGACTTGGAGGGGGAGGGAGCGGTCGGCGGCGTCGGGGAAGAGCGGGACGAACGGGGATGCGGAGGCGCCGGCGGGAGCTGCGGCAGGCGGGTCGGCGGCGGTGGGGAGGAGGTGGAAGTCGGCAAAGAGGCGGTCGGCCCAGCGGCTGGCGGCGCGGCAGACGAAGGTGTCAGGCGGCGGCCTGCGGCGCCGGCGCGGGAGGGAGAAGGCGAGTGGCGCGGAGTTGGGGCGGGCGAGGAGGTTGTGGAAGCCCTCCATTGCCGGCGGCGGCGGAGGTGGAGGCCGCGGAGAGGGGGGTTTTGGAGGGGGAGGATGCGGTGCGCGCCCGCGGCTGTGTGTTTTGTAGCTGTCTTTGTTGGATGACTAGAACGCCTCGCGTGGTGGCTCACCCCGCGTTGCCCAAGCTCGTCTCGTGCTTGCCCTTGTTGTTTGTAGTAGTTGAATTTATTTTCGTTTTGTATGTTTCAGTTTGGTATGTTAAAGCATGTATGATATGGGTATCTTCCATAAAATAGCGTCAGTTTTTTTAATTATATCACATTAGATTTATATTAATATAGAGGAATGATGGAACGAGAGAAGTTTGGAAAAGAGAAGACTTATGTCTCTAAATTAAAGATACTAGAGATACAGTATTAAATATGAAAAAATATAATTTTCTCTATGATTATACTATGCAGTTTTATTATTATCACTAAATAGAATGGAGAACATAAAAATATACTATCTTCTCTACTATTGTAGATAGATAGATGCTTCAAAGGAAACAATCTCAAAGTGGTGATCTCATTTCTCCATGAAGACAAAAAGAGTTTAAGCAAAATATTTACTCATTTAGTTCCTATCTAGTTCTTCTAGCAAGTTTAATCCTTTCGAGGTTTAATTACATTTTTGTACACGTGCAACCTATTGCGCTTAGGAGACGCAAACGCGATAGCTCCGTAAGTCGGCATTCACCTCGCTAACCATTGCCTCAATCAAACTTAACACGCTGCACTAATACTTACTGCTAACCATATGACAAACCTTACCTCAAATAATAGTTGCACATTCCACGTTTCAAGTACTACCTCCATTCCAAAATATATGACGTCTAAAAGACGTACAATCAAACTTTTATATCTTTGACTATTAGTTAATAAAAACTATTTAGATTTGTTAGGTAGAAAATGTACTATTAGATTTGCCATAAAAAATAGTTTTAAAGTTGCTCATCGAAACTGCTTAAAGTCAAAAACATCATCTATTTTGGAAAGGAGGGAGTAGCATCTAAATCAGTTGGCCATTTAGCTAATTTCATGTAATTTAATATGTATAAAACAACATGTATGCGACCAAAAGTTACCTCTGCTTGATTGTCTTCCCTTGATCTCCTAATTCGGCCTCCAAACCCTTCAAACATCACTCAAACTACACACGGTACAGACTCTCTCACACTTGTTGTCTGGTTTGAGTCAAGACCTGGGATCAATTAGCCTATGCACCTGTCGCGGGTGTGGCGCGTCCTGAGCACCATAGGTGCCTGTCACCGATAGAAGCGTCTGGATTGGGGGCTAAATGAGCAGCAGCGGCCTCGTGATTTCAGTGAGCACCCCACTTTCTCTCTTCCGCTTTTCCGACTCCAGCAGCACTTCCCCTGTTCTTCTCCAATCTTCGTAGCGAGAACAAGCCGTCCCAAGAACACAAAGAACAAAACGAAGCCATTCACCACACCTAGCGACACTCCCGTTCTTCTCCCGGCGGTGGAGCGCCCGGAAGCAAGATACCAGGATGGAGGCGCTCGATCGACCGACTCAACCTGCAAGGGCCGCACTCGCCGTTCTCGTCGCCTCCCCACCCAGATATGGTCGCTGTCGTCCTCGCACAGCCCGACCTAGGACGATATCGTGCTCGTACAGGCGAGCTCGTCTCTGTTCCCGGCGGCCTCGCTCAGATCCGGTCGCCACCGTCCTCGCCTTGCCCAAACCTGGTCGCCGATGAGCTTGTCCAATCGTTCTTGTCTCCGTCTGCCGTGGCCTCGTGCGATTTCGATCGCTATCGTTTCCGTGGGCACTGTGCGAGCTCGTCCTGTGCCATCTCTATTACTTTCGTTAAAGTAGATTATTTTCTATTATTTTTGTATACATCACTCGTTCCTTACATAGGAATCACAATAATTTAGAGTTTTCATCAGGCCAGCTTGAGCAAAACATAGGAATATGCGGTCAAAAACACTAACTGGCGATCAACTCCATGGCAAACTTAAAGAGTAATGCTAACGTCTGAGATAAATTTACAAAATTTGGTCACCATTGGAGAAAAAAATTTGACAATTCTGTCTTCTTTTTAATAGGAATACCTACATATTAAATGTTTTTCTTGTATTTGATCAAATTTGCTCCCGCTGCCTCCTCCTCCTCCTCCCGGTACAGCCGTCTATGATAATAGCCGGTGAGGAAAAAAGGAAAGAGAGAGAAGAAGAAGAGAAATCAGAGAATCTAGAGGGTGTGTGTGGTTGGCCGGAGGGAAAGAATGGTAATGTCATACGCAGCAAGCGGCAGTGACATCGGTGACGGCGACGGGGCCATAAGTCGTGGAATCTAGAGCATCCAGCAAGGCTACAGTTCGGGGCGCAACCAAAGGCAGGGATGCGATGCAACTATTGCGAGATGTCGATTCCGTGGACTGGGCACGGGAACACGGTCGGCAAATTACAGGAAAAACACTTTCACTTGGGACCTCGAAACTTTGTATTCAACGGTCGCCTAACGATCTTATGAACAGAGAAAGATGAAGCAAACAACCCAGCCGCGGATGGGTCAAGCCTGCATAGGTGAATTGGACCGTTTGATTCATGGCCATGTGGTGAACTCGAAGACCTTGCCGACGATCTCGAGGCCGGTGGGTATCTGCCAGATGAAGAGCAGAACGTTGATAGCGTTGAGCGCGATGTGCAGGCTCCTCGCGGTCTCGTTCCCCTTCTGCATCGCCGGGACCAACGCCGCGGCGGCCGCCCACAGCACGGTGATGGCCGCCCCGGCAAACAAGTGCGGGCCTGGGAAGAGCTTGCCGGTGCGGAGCCAGGTGTTGAGCGCGCCGCCGACGGACTCGGTGACGCCGAGCCCCAACAGGATCGACCCCGCGTTGAAATGCCGGTCCCGGAACGACCCCTTGAGCAGCTTCTTCCTCTCCTGCGTTCATGTCGCCGGCCGGAGCAGAGCAGAGGAATCAATGACCCACGGCGCGCAATTGCATTAACAACAGGTCGAAGTCGAACTTGATTATTACCTCGGTGAGCTCGTCGATCTTGATCTCAGCGGGCGACTTGGCGGCGGGCGGCGGGGGCGGGGCGGCGTCCCCGGCGCCGACCGCGGCGGGGGTGGCGGCCGGCCTGAGCTGCTTCTTGAGCTCGTTGATCTCGTCCTGGATGGTGCGCACCCGACGCCACTGCCATCCGAGGTAGCCCGCCCAGAGCGTGTAGGCGAAGAGGCCGCCCATCACCGCTGGGTGCAGCAGCGCGACGGTCCGGCCCTCCAGGATCCCGAGCTCGCCCCCCACCGCCAGCGCGTCCGGCGGCGGGAGCGCCGCCACCAGCACGGGCACCGCCGCCACCGCCGCGGCCCTGAGGGGCAACAATGGCACAGGCGCAGCAGACGACGGCTGCGGTTTGGGGTTCTTGGAGGTGGAGGCGGAGCATGAGACCGGGAGGAGGGTAGCGCGGACGATGGCTGTGAGCGGCGTGGCCATTGGCGAGGGCGTTGGTGCCAACGCTGTCGTACGTGAGCGCCTGCCGGGGTTTGCTTCGCGCGGGCGCGCGATCGACCGATGGGGGGTTGTGTGGGTTGGTGGTGGGGATGGGGAGGAGGAGATAAGGAAACGAACGGAGCGGAGGGGCGCGAACGAGCTGGTTGTGTTCGAGCTGAGCCGAGCAACGCAAGTGTGAGTGAGAGCGCGGGGTGCTGTGGTGTGGGGGAGAGAGGGGAGGGACGTGGCGTTCACGCGCGCGGCCAACGCTTTTGGGTTGGGTTGGTTTTGTCTTCTCGCATTTTCCCGGGCCGAAAGCGACGGGCTTCGTGGTGTCTGGACGGGCGCGGCGCGGAGGCGTCTTTGTCCATGGCGCCCGGACCGCTCCGAGCGAATGGTGGGTGGGAGGGGCACGCGCGCGGGGCTCTCGGCCATAGCCCGTAGACCGACAACCTCCAAGAGAGTGTGAGGGGGATATTTACGGTGGTTCGTGCAAATGGACGATTTTCGACATACTTTTAATTCAACGCGCTTTCCAGGTCTCGCGTTCTGATTATGAATCTCCTTTCTCTTTGTCACTCTTTTTATGGTTAAAATCTTTATATCACATCTAATTATATCTTCATCTCTAATAATAATATAGTTGTAGCCGTCATTATCGAAACATCATTGAACACATGTAACTTTTTATTTTGTGCAAAAATCTAACTTTCAATCGAATGAACAAAACCTTTCAATTATCAAATGTAACAACTTTTAACTTGTATTCACCTGACATTCAACCCAAAATAATTACAAACTTTCAACTTATAAACAAGAAGCTTTCAACCCAAACAATTCAAACTTTCCAATCAGAAAATCATCATCCAAATCCCCCAGAAAACGAAGGTTTCAACTCATACCACTACAACTTTGTACTAGCCTTTTTATAAAACACTCATAGAAAACACAGTTCTAGGCCAATCCCTACCTTCTTAGGCACATAATCTTACGACGTGGCTAGCGATAGTATCACTAGGGGGAGGGTGGCGCGGCACCGTGGGAAGGCACGTAGCCCCATTGGAGGGCAACAGTGCCTGGAAGCGCTATGATGGCAAGAGAAACATGGCGAAGGGGATCATTGCGCAGGGTGACGGCGAAGCTGCTCCACATCAAGGCGGAGGCAAGTGCAACAAGGAGGAGCAGAAGAAATCAACGTTAGTCGATGCGGTTGGGAAAAAATGTAGAAGAAAGGGTGTAGTCTACGTGAAGATAGAAAGAGAAAAAAAGAAGAATTTTCATGAAGAAAATAGATGGGGTGAAAAAGGAACAAACGTGTTGGAGTTTCACTAGCTCAAAGCGATGTGAGGACGATCACCCACAAAATATAATTATAGGAAACCTAGCCAGGTCTCTCTTCTTCCTAGAGTATTTTTTGGATTTACTTGACTTATTGTATTTTGTTAAGATAGGACAATTTATTCTTCTTGCAGTTTGTTACCTGTAATTTCTGTTGCTAATTGGTTCAATTGTGTCTAGTCAACCAGACAACGATGGCAATGCCTATACCAGAGATCAGCACTTGAATGAGTCTGATACGAATAAATCTCATCTGTTTTTTTTCCCGTTGAATAACCTCGTTACCAAGGTGGTGCTGCTACATATCAAAGACTTAATCTAGAATATTCAGTGTAAAAACTGGCACATATATACTTTTATCCATAGTTATAAATATAAAAGACGATATCTGTCTAAAGGACATTCAAGAGTGTGGTATGCAGTCCAGGGCATAGTGGAACATCTTCATATCTGACACTGTGAATCCCAACCCAACTCATGTGTTTCGGCTGCAGGCCAGTTTTTACAGGGGTTAGGTAAAAAACCACGCATTTGAAACTTAGAATAAACCATTTTCCTATTATTCAACTCGTACTGGAATCTCCCAACGAAAAAATTGAAGAATTAGCTGAGATGTTCTGAGGAGCGAGGAACGAAATAAAATCCAAGCATGAACTTCAAAAACCAACATACATACAGTAACAGAAAACATGTCACAGGTTACTTCTCAACAGTACTACCAATTACCATGTACGAACACTCAACAGTAACAGTACGTACATACACTGATCCAAGAACAGTCAGACGGAAACCATGACCAGTACGTACGTTCACCACGGTAATTAACTATACCTCACACTCATGGTTGCACGTAGCACGTAATTAAGAGGGGCAGCTAGCTGATCAGGCGGCGGGCGGCGGCTGGGAGCGGGGCAGCAGCTCGTCGGCGATGGCCTCGTCGAGCCACCCCACGGCGTCGGCCATGATGCCGGGGCTGAGCCGCACCATGAGCACGCAGAACTCCTCCTCGCTGAGCGCGCCGTCACCGTCCTGGTCGCCCTCGCGCACCATCGCCGCCGCCTCCTCGGCTGTCATCTCGGCCACGCCCAGCACGCCCGCCGCGCTCCGCCGCAGGCTCTCCGCCGTGATGGCGCCCCGGGCCGGGTCCGCCAGCAGCCGGAACCCCGCGCGGAGCTCCGACAGCAGCCCCGCCGCGCCCAGGCGCCCGGCCATCACTGGCAGCAGGTCCTCGTAGGCGTCTTCCTCGCCGCCGCGGGGCCTCGCCGCCGCCATGGCTGACTCCGGGCTCCGGTCAGGTGATCCTGTATTTGCTGCGAGCAGACAAGAACTGCTTTTGCTGCTGACGTTGTTGTTTTGTGTTGACATCTGCGCGAACGAACGCTCGGTTCTTGTATAGAACGGAGAAGCTTAGGACGGGTCGGCACGATCGACAGTGATATTAAATTGCAGCAGTCGAGAGCTGCTACGTCACTCTCGTTCTGAACTATTAAATTACATGTATTAACCGGTTTATTAAAAATATGATACTGATTTAGAGAGATGGATAATATATCTCAAATACGGTAGCTAATTTATACTCACTTCTATTACGGTTGTAAGGATGGCGCGTGAGCGATAGCGCAACAAATAAGTAACGTTAGCAAGTGAGACTTAAATGTTAGTGGGCAAAGAGACAACACATCGACCTACCGACTAGGCAACAACACCTAGCGCAAGTAGATCTTAAGGATTCGTTTGAATTTTCTCTCGGAACTTTTGAATGAAAACAAACATAAAGTCTCATTTCATAGTTTCCTCTCTCCGCATCTATAACTCATGCGTAGCTTGAAATTAGGGGTAACCCGACGGAACAATGCTTAAAACTCGCAGCAGAACGAACGATTATCAAATTCTATGAGCATTACCAAGAAAAACAAGAGATCTTTTCCCCATCAAACCACAGGACCCCATTCTTGCATGATGTGGTTGGTGTTGGGAAGCTGGATCAGGTTAACGACGAGAGAGAGGGGCAATGTAACGTCGGAGGAGAAGCTTCCTGGAAGCTGCGAGGGGAGAAGAGAGAGATTTTTGGGCGATCTTTCTTTGGACGGCGACGCACCGAATGCACGACCCAACACACGCACGCACGCACGTCCTATGATCTGACGTGACGTGGGTCCTTGTCCGACGAAGCTTCCTGAAGGTTAATGCATTTGTTGACATGGCGCGGTGGTTATCCACAAGGGTGCCTGCCAAGATATTAATACACGTTACACTCTTAATTACCAACCTATTGTAGTCACCGCTCTCCCTTCAAAATGTGATGTTTAGACATAGTCTCCGTTAAACTTTTAAATTTTTTATGATTATCAGTATCGTTTTAAATATTTAGATTAAATACTTAAAAATTATATAGATAGATTTTTCTCAGAGAATACTTTTATAATATTATAATTTTATTAAATTTTATACATATATCATAATATTAATTATTGGTCAAAGTTACATTTTAAAAACCGTGTCGATGTCCAAAACGTCGCGTTTTTGTGAACTGCGGGTGTACCACCTTGATTAATTTCTTTGATACTCCTCCTCTTTAATTCTGCCCTACGTTCATCGCTTTCTTCCCGTGATCGTCAACATGCTGTCTCCCTCCACTCCTGCCACCTTTGTCTTTTGTCCGATCCACGGTCGGTCACCCTGTGCTATCTCCCCTCACCCACTCTCGTGCTCCCTTGTGTCGTGCATCTTTCTACTCTTCTCCCCTATCTTCTCGGCACAACGAAAGGTGGGCGGGAAAGGTGTGGGGCTCCCCGTGACAGCACAAATGTAGAGAAGGACGATGAGTGGTGGCAAGAGACACGGTGCTAGCGGCGCAGGCAGTAGTAGGGCAATGAGAGTAGCCCCCCAGGCTTTTGAGGACCGGCCGCAATGAGGGTAGACCCAAAGTTTGGATTTCATAAAAATACGTGTAAAAGTTTTAAAGAAATTATGTTGGCCACTAGTATGATAATATTTGGTCAAAACATAGTGTCAATGAGACTTAGTTTGTAGTGCTAAAAAAGTGTAGACCAAAAGTTTGGCAAATCAAACACCAATCTAGCAGACTCAAAGTTATCTAAATTAGGTGTAGCAAGTTTTAGTAGTAAATCAAATGTGACCTAAATTACTTACACAGTGCTAGGTGCAGTATGGCAAGAGAAAATAATATCTAGAGAAACACATATCTATAAACACTTAAATTACTTTACTCTTCTGGAGTAGCTACATACAAATCTTCTTCCGCTCGATAAAATAACAAGAGAGAGAGATTCATAGAATTTTTTTAAAAATATTATTTTTTTTCGTAAATTGCAACTCTACATGTCGGTTTGAGAAAATTTCAAAAGTGCGGCTCAGTCGGCAAGCCAAATGGCGAAATGCTCAAATCGGCAGCCCACTTGCCGACTACGTGGGCCATCGGTGGTTCGGCTGCCGAAAAGACCCAGTCGGCAACCAATGCACCGGTTTTATTGGCTGTCGGTAGCCGAGTTGCCGATTTGGGGCATGTCGGCAAGCGGTATGCCGACTTGGGGCTTATCGGCAAGCCGTCTGCCGACATGCTCCTAATCAGCTGCTGCCGCTCGTCCCGCACACGCACACACACGCGTGCACGGAGAGCATTGAGGCGAGCGGCGGCGGTGGTGCGGCTTGGAGGGAGGGCGGCGGCCGGGGGCGCGGCGAGGCGACCGGAGAGGCCGGCGGCGAGGTTGTGGCGGCGGCCGGCGGCGAGGCTGTGGAGCGGCGGCGGGACGTGGGAGAGAGAGGAGAGGAAGAGAAGGAGGAGGAGAAGAAGAGAAGAAGAGGAGAAGAAGAAGAAGAGCGGCCTCCTCTGCGGAATTTTTCGTCGTTTCGGTAAATCCTAAATTCAAAAAAATTTATGCGATTTAGTTAGAAAATTTATCGATTGTAAGATTTTATAGCGTAGTATTAGTCCGTGATAAAATTATCAATTTAGTTACGAAATTTATCGATCGTAATTTGATGGAGAAAGAAATACAACATATTTCAACACTTATGACATGCAGGGCTATATTAATCAGATTAGCTAGCTAGTTTATAGCCTAATCTCATATTATGATCGAGGTCCATCGTACAAATGAGTAGCATACCTGCGATCATATTAACATATTAGCATTAGCATTGTAATTTTGAGGTAGAAATAATATTAACATATTAGAAATATTAATCTTCCTGATGTGTTTTAGAATAATGTACGTGTAGTGTTTTAGAAATTAAGTTGCATCTATAGTCGCATATGTCACTATTTGATCACATAGTTGACGATATTAGGAAATAGCTATACAGAATTAGAACATAGGTAAATTTTACGAAATTTTGTTACGGATAACAGGAATGTCTGATACCGTGAGATTCAAGATTTTTTATGGTCCTGGAGAAGTGATGACGAACTCTAATGGAGTGGATCTTAGTGCATTCAGCTATATTGTATTGCCTCTGGAAAATCCCGAGTCCATGAACATTAGAGAAGCTAAAGACTGGTTCACCCGTAGCTTTAGTCTTGATACGGACAAGTACAGCGTCAGCATTCAAACTGTGTTTACAATGTCTTTACGTTCTGTGCGCTGGGATCTGATGTCTGTCGAAAGAACGAAGGAGTGGACTTCTTGGCTTAGGGTCTGCAGCGCTCGTAAGGAAGATCCTGTTGCTTTGGTGCAAACTGTTGCGAAAGATCAAATGGAATTTCATCGTACAGAGTATCAAGACGATCACGTTAGTGCATCAGCGCAAGGGGTAACAGCGTACGGAGCCGGAGATCTTTCTGAATTAGCGATTCCGGGAGGAACGAGACCTAACCATGGTCCTACTGGGCGGGCGGATGAAGCTGAAGAATTCGAAGAGTTGGTGGAGGCTATAGAGCAGGAAGATCTAGCGGGCGTTGCGCAAGACGACGACGAGGAGTCCGCTGATGAAGATAGTGCTGAGGACGAGGAGACTTCTGATCGTCAAATTCCTAGCAGATGGGACCAAGAACTACTGGGTGGTATGCGTGTGACAGATGGGCATGAGTCATCGTGGGAGTTCAGAAGCAACGAGATAAAACATGGCACCATGTACCGCAGCAAGCTCGAATTAAAAGATGCAGTTGCTCTATGTGGTATGTCCACGCAAAGAACATTTTATGTTCAGGTGTCTACCCCGACTCAGTATACCGCAAAGTGCAGCAGTAATGGCTGTCCTTGTTATGTGCACGCTCACGTCCCGAAGTACGAAGTCACTTGGATTGTTAGCAGAGTAGTGCCTCATAACTATGTTCGATCCAACGTCCTCGCAGAGTATCGTAACATGTCTTCAAGTCTAATTGCAAGATTGATGTTCTCGGAGATAGTGGAGAAGAAAGATATGGAAGCGAAACATATTCAAGTTGCAATAAAGAACAAGTATCAGTTCTCTATCAGCTATGGAAAGGCATGGCGTGCTAAACAGAAAGCAATGGAGATGCGATTTGGGAACTTCAGATATTCATATCACAACCTTCCCTACCTGCTGTGGACACTACAAGGCAGGAATCCTGGCACGTATGTGGACATAAAGTATACTTTGTCATCCGAGTCACCAGGATTTAAAGAGATGAACCGGACCTTTTTCTCCTTTGGAGCTTACATTGAAGCCTTTAACCATTGTCGACCTTTGATGTGTGTTGATGGTACATTCTTGACAGGCAAGTACAGGGGGCAAATCCTTACCGCTATTGGAGTGGACGGAAATAACCAAATTCTTCCACTGGCTTTTGCATTTGTTGAAGGCGAAAACTACGCGAGCTGGCTCTGGTTCTTCAGAAGACTGAAGCGAGGTATCGTGAAAGATCGACCGAACGTGTGTATACTCCATGATAGGCATCCCGGTATATTGAGGAGGCGAGACTATATCGCGCTCCCTACGGTGTCACCATGGTGCACTACGGACGATGCATACTGGATGACAAGGAAGAAGTTGGTCTTCGACATCTGTGTCGAAGACTACGCTGTGCATCGTGTGATGCGACAGTTCGGCCTATACCAGGACGGACCACCGCCAGACGCAGTTCCTGTAGATCGTGCCACGCATGGGTACGTCCGATTTGTCTTCTTATTATGGAATCAACAAAATGACTTACATTTCTCCTGCACCCTTACGCAGCTGGTCTCGTAGAGGGGGGCTGTTAGGACACAGGAGTGGACACAGCTCCTGCACCCTTACATTCAGGCTTGGGAGGCGGCTACGGCGGACTGTTGGGATGAGTCCAGGGCCTTCGACCTTCAGGCCCATCGGGCTTACCTCCAGTGGTATGTTGCTCGGACTCGTATTTACCTCCTACCACGCATGGAGCGTGATGAGATCCAGCCAGCACGCACCACAGATTTGTACCCAGTAGACAGTGCGCGTCTGAGGGCAAATGCGGTACGTTCTACGACGTGTTTCAAACTATGTGTTAAATTACTTTGTGCGTTTCTAATAAAATCTTATGTACGTGCAGGCTGAGGTGGCACGAGAGCTTCACGCCCACATCACGACCGAGCTGACACGATCGAGGACAGCAGATGACTCTACTGCGTGGTCTCGTGCAGAGGAGCTCTGCCGTAGTTTGCTCCGTGCTCTATCCTGCACACGGGCGTCGGATGTGCACGACCCGCAGAGAGGACGTGGAGCACACCTCCCTCGAAGGCCGTCCGCGATGCAGAGTACTCCCCCAGGTCCTTCACAGGCCGGTGGGTCGTCCTGGCAGGCCCCACCTCCCCCAGGACCTTCACAGGCCGGTGGGTCGTCGTGGCACGGCCTCCAGCTCGAGGGCAGGCAGCTGTTTCCCTGGGACATGCCGGCGAGCTCTCAGCGCACACCTACGCAGTTTCCGGCCATGATCCCCAACCCGGGTACGTAACATTTTCCTGCTTCTGGAATAGATTCAACATGTTTGCACGCACTCAAGACGTATTGTCTCCCACAGGTTTTGTTCCCTTCTCACAAGGAGGAGGAGGAGGTTCGGACAGCCCGTCTCAGTACTTTGCGAACACTCAGTTCGACCCCGCCGACGGTTCTGCGTTGGGATGGGGGTATCCTTCACCGCCTTCGCCGCCGCCAGTCACGCAGGATACCCAGCCTACTGCACCTCAGCCTGAGGAGCCCTTGTACGGCAAGGGCCATCGTACGATTGTTCCGCCCGGCACAGTTGACGTACTCCGACTTCCGCAAGAGGCCGTGGAGGGGGCCGCGTCGAGGAGGTGGACAGGGAGGCCCAGGAGGACCCGCACAGGGAGACTAGCAGAACTATTTGTTTGTAATAGTTATGACAACATCTTTTCGATTTTTATCTATCTTAGTTCTACTATTTTTCGTTAGATTCGAACACTTACTTTATTTCGTCGAAATCTAGACTACGAGTACGATACATTACCAACAGTACACGTGCGGTACATGGTACGATAACATTCCCGTGATACAGCCATGGAACCGAACGATCTAATAATAGAACAACTAAGATAATGCAACATAAGACAACCTACTCAAGGCCTTTCGGATATTTTCCCTTCCTCATACGACGAGCGTGAGCTTCCTCTCCTTCTTCCTTCACGCGACGCGCGATCTCACGCTTCCTCACCCTTTCAGCCTCACGTGCTTCCGCGGCTCGACGTTCCGCCTTCATCTTTTCCTTGCGTAGCTGCTCCTGCCAACACTTCTGCTTCTCCGCCTCCTCCACCTCGTGCATGCGTTGCAGAGCGTAATCGCACCTAAAATAGACCTCACGCATCAGTTGTTCTTCGTCTTCTTTCGATTGGGTATTGTCCAGCCACTGTATGTAGTCACATATAGTGGGTGGAGACTGCAAGCAAATGAGTGTTAGCATTGTATTGTAGTGTTACGAGCGGGTGGAAGAAATAACTATTGGGTACAATGCGTGTTTTACCCTTCGCCGCTGTGTGCGCACGCTAAGCTTCGGTGGCTCTTCATCGTAGTTAGCGCACATGAAGAACCTTCGTTCGAAGGTGTACGACATCTGTCTTGACACCATTAGCTTGCATGAATCTTGGCACCAGCAAAGGGGAACCTCGACTCCATTCGGTACATCGGTAGGAAATTTCTCCGTTGGCATGTCGTCCGAACCAGATGAAGCCATTCTTACCATTTTGCAGTGCGGACGTGGTTAGTAAATCCAACGAGCTAAAAAAAATCGCGCAAATACTTACCTCACTTAAGCCCCCCTGCCGAAATCCCTCTTCCAACTCGCCTCCAAAACTCCTCTATTCTCCTCTCTATCCTCGTGTTATGTTCGTCGGTACGTGGGAAGTAGAGAGAGGCGGGGGGTGTTGCTCTGTATGTTCGTCGGTGCGTGGGAGGCAGAGAGAGGCAGGGCAGTGCGGTGCGAGGGAGGCAGAGAGAGGCGGGGTGGCTAAATAGGGCAGCCTGGGTTAGGTCGGCAGCTGGTTTGCCGACTAGGACCAAGTCGGCAGCTGGTTTGCCGACTAGGGCCAAGTCGGCAGTTGGCTCGCCGACTTCCCACTGGCGCCAAAATTCGTTGCAGATGTCGGTAGTTGGGTTGCCGACCTGCTAGAATTCGGCGTTTGGGCTGTCGACTGAGCCCATTTCGGCAATTGGGCCGCCGATTTGAGCCTTTCGGCATTTGGGTTGCCGACTGAGCCGTAATTTTAAAAAATTTTCAAACCGATATGTATACTTGCAATTTACAAAAAAAAATATTTTAGAAAAAAACTCGAGATTCATAAGCTCTTAAACCACATCAATCCTTTATAGCTGCACACAACTCCTCCTCTCACCTCACATGCCATAAATTATTTGCAGAGTGCGTAGGTGCACCGTGACAAGAGGAAATAATGAAAATACATATTCGTAAAAGACTTAAAACCACTTAATTCCTCTATAGATGCACACGACTCTTCTTATTTGTTTCTCTCTAAATTACTTGGAGAGTTGGTAGGTGCAACGTGCCAAGAGACAATAACCGGCGAGATAAAGATATATAAAGCACTTCACACCTCTATAGTTGGACATATAACTCTTTTTTTGTTTCATCACGGTCACTTGTATAGGTAGATCACACTTATTTCTTACTCAATTTCATGACTTTTTTGCTTTATGTTGATATATGTTGCCTATATTTCTCTATTAGCTTGAGCTTTTAGGCGAGTTGGTTGATGCATGCAATTAAATATGGTATTAGGGACGATACGTCTTAAGTTTAAGACCTGGTAAACACAGTATTAATAAAAAACTAGTTACGATATACATAGATCCCGTATTTAAAACTTAGAGGAGTCTAGACACGAAAGAAAGTGTTAAAATATATACCCATATTTCTCTAAGAGTTTGAGCTTTTAGATAAACTAGGTGATGCATATAATTCAATATATTTCTCTCGTCTCATATGGCTAAGAACCGCAAATTGTGCCGGCAAGGAGAGCTCATGCGCAACAAATGTGTTGTAGATCTGTAGCTAGCTGCATTAGCACACGTCGGCGAAAATTCGTGACAAATCACGAGACTATTAGAAGTTCATAGATGATATAGGCTTGGGAAGCAACGGGAATCCCGTCCTGTACGACCCATGGAGAAGTCGATTAGCACAAGTTCACGCATGACAACAGGAGAGTCTTGGTCCCTGACACGATAAGTTAGTACTCGTATCGCGTACGGGGCAACATAGCTCGGAGAAAGGCCAACTTCATTAGTACTTATAGATAATTTATGTCTCTAAAGAAGCTATAAATTCTAACAAATATTTTTTTAGCTTGAGATTTAAACTCCTCTCAGTCGTTGTAAAAAAATGGCTGTCCCAAAACAGTTTTCTGAGCTTCTCTAACCTCATGAACTTGCCCTTTAACTTGCTCTGTTATTATGCGTAAATGCCATGGTATATAAAAGAAATGTGTTAGGGTTTTTTCACCCCAATCCATCCGGAGACCCCCCAAGCCCGTTGTTCCCTGCCGCCGCCCCGGAAGAAAATCCTATACGACCCGGGTCGCACAGCCCGATCGGGAGACCACCTCTCTGTGCGTCCACGTGTCCCCTCATTCCCAATCCCCTTCCCACACCCCCGCCGCCGGCCGCCCGAGCTCGCCGCCGCCCGAGCTGCCCCGTCCCGAGCGCCCGCCGCCTCCTCCACCTCCTTCGCTGCCTCGCCTGAGCTCCTCGCCATCCTCCCCGTCGCCGCCGCCGCCTCCGCGTCGTCGCCGCCCGTCGCCTCCCCCGCCTCGCCTCGTCGTCTCGGCCCCCGCCTCCGCCTCGCCGCCGCTCCACCTCTCCGCCGCCGCTTCCCCGCGCCGCCTCGCCTCCGCCCCTCCCGGTAAGCCCCGCCGCCGTCGGTGCCGCGCCGGGGACTTGTGCGCGACAACGGCGGGGGAGCTCGGCGGGCGGCGAGCGGCGGCGAGCTAGCCGAGCGGGAGGGGGGGCAGCTCGGGGGCGGCGAGCTTGCAGAGCGGCGCGTCGGGGCAGCTCGGGCGACAGCGAGTGGCGCGTGGGAGCTGGTGACGCCGCCCGCCGCTGGACAGGCACAGGGGCGCCGCGGGGAACGCCGGTCGGGGGAGGCGCGGGGCAGGCCGGTTCGGGAGAGGCGCGAGGGAGGGGAGGGCGGCGCACGGAGGACCACGTCAGGCCGGCGGCAGTGGGGATGGAGCAGACCGCCGTCGCATCGGGCTGAGAGAGAGAAGGCTTTAAGATTCGTGCTGTGCGCCAGGTGTCTTGGACTGGAGGTGGTCTCCCGATCGGGCTGTGCGACCCGGGTCGTATAGGATTTTCTTCCCCGCCGCCCCTGTGCTCCTTCCCCCTGCTCTTCCCCCGTGCTTCACCACTGCGCCCCAAGCTCGCGCCTCGCTCGTGCTCCTCCGCCGCCACGGCCCTGCGCCGCCTCGACTCCAACCGGATGTCGTCGCCCGCACCGCCCAACTAGGAACTGGAGTAGGGTGCTCTTCTCTTTCTTGGTCATGCGCACATCCCCTCCTCCTCCGTGCTCCTCCACCGCGTCCGCAATCTCGCCACCCCCGTCGCACGAAGCTCCTCCGCCGTGCTCCTCTGCCGGGCCCCCAAGCTCCTCCCCGTGCTCGCAAGCTCGCCGCCCTATCGCGCCACCCCCGTCCCCGACCACCGGCGCGCCGGTCCCCTGCCTCCCCGACCGACGGTAGCAAAGGAGGCAACCGTTGACGGGAACGAGGCCGATGAGCGCGTTCTTGATTTGTTCATCAAAAACCCAGATTTGTGCTTGATTTTTGTTCGTTGATGGAGATCGATTTATGTTTCTAAATGCTCAAATGTTCAGATAAATATCCTTTTTTGTTTTACATATTAATTTGTTTAGGATGCCAATTCGTATTGTGAATCTATTCCAAATCCAAATGTTGAATTGTCAAGTATGCGTATTGACCGAGAGATGACCTTTTTCTTGGAAGCTTTACAAGTAATCTGTAATGTATATGCATGTGCCATTTTGCTCGATCAACTTAGCAACAATTATGCCCTCAATTTTTATGTTTTGGCATGGCTTATGTTCTGAATATTTGTTATGTTCTAATTACATAAAAAGAAAAGAGAATGCTTACAAACGACCAGCCTAGCAACCGGATTTTTGTTCTTTCCATGACATCTAAAAGAGTTTACCAAATATGGGGTTACCATTGAAATCTTCATAGAAGAGGTTTTCCATTGCCTGGAATTCTGAAGTATAAGGCACAAACTGTGTATCTGCAGTCCATCTAACTCTTACTTGAAATGGCACATGTATGTTCCTGGTTCTTTCATAAGTAGCGGCAGCAGTAGTACTCAATCATCAAGCTATCAACTTGATGTTGTGCTTGTTTAATATTCTCTATTTCAAATTTTATGTCCACTTGCATAATAAATGGCGTAGGATATAATATATAATTATATTAATATCAGTAAACATCAAACTAGATTGGACCAAGAGTATTTTAGACAATTTTTTTTCTCTCTCATACCATAAGCTCCTACCGTATAAGCTCTTACAAAGAGACAAATGGCTTATTTAGAACCCATTGCCACTGTGGTTTGCTTGGAGCTTATCCTCACAACTTACTTATACACAAGTTCTAGCTCTAACAAAGGGGGGGCTCTAACAAAGGGGGGCCAAAGGCCGGTCCAAAGAGCCCCTAAAACTAACGAGTAATTGAGTGTCTATTTTTTGTTTTTGAGAGCTTGAATTTCTATCTATTTAATTTTCTTATTATAAGATAAAATGAGGAAGATGTGAATCTATTGAATTAAGATCTAAAGGTTCATAATTTAGGTATACTCTAAAAGAAACATTCAAGTACTCCGTATACATTTAAAAAAGAGCGGAAAGAAAGAACTCATCCCGCAAGAGTTTTTTTAAAAATCGCCCCTCGACGTGTCGTCATATAGGAATGTTCCTTTTTTTCTTCTTATTTATGGGCTTCGGCCTACAAAAATTCGCGCCAAAAACCCAAACCCACACAGAAAAAACGCGGCGCGCCCTAGCTTTCTTCCCGCGAAGCCTAGCCCTGTTCGCGCCAAAACCCAACCCCACCTCCCGCCGCTTCCTCTTACTTTTACCCACCACGGCGACACGCCTCTTCCGTACTCCACCACCTGACCTTCCTCTTGTCCCTCTCCGGCTACCACCCCCGCGCGCGCACGCTGCAGATGGGTCCCGCCACGCAGCTGCGGCGCCGGACGCGCGCGCGGCGGCCTGCCAAGACGACGGACGGCTACGACGATGACGTGAGCTGCGAGGCGTGCGGGTCCGGCGACTCCGCGGAGGAGCTGCTGCTGTGCGACGGCTGCGACCGGGCACTCCACATCTTCTGCCTCCGCCCCATCCTCCCGCGCGTGCCCGCCGGCGACTGGTTCTGCCCCTCCTGCGCCAGCAGCACCAGCTCCTTGGACGCCAATTCCTCCGCCGCCGCCGCCTCCAAGATCGAGATGCCCAAGCGTGAGTGAAAAAAATCCATCGACGCAAAGGCGACGCGGCCATTAGATCTGCTCGTTTGTTGAACCGGGTCTTGTTTTTCGGTTGCAGAGTTCCCGCTGGTCCAGACAAAGATCGTCGATTTCTTCAAGATCCAACGGGGCCCGGCCGCGGTCGAGCCGCCGGAGGGGAAGAAGAGGAAGCGGAAGCCCGCGGGCGCTCTGGTCGTGTCCAAGAAGAAGAGGAAGCTGCTGCCCTTCAACCCCAGCGAGGACCCGGCCAGGCGCCTCACGCAGATGGCCTCGCTCGCCACGGCGCTCACAGCCACCAGCGCCATCTTCAGCAACAAGCTCACCTACGTGCCCGGCATGGCCCCGCGGTCGGCCAACCGCGCCGCCCTCGAAGGCGGAGGAATGCAGGTCGGATGCGACCTCAAAGTCTCAATTTTTGCCGCTCATTTCACCGCGACGCCATTGCCTTGTTGCTAAGAATCTCGGTGCTATCTCATCAGGTGCTACCAAAGGAGGACGCAGAGACCTTGAATCTGTGCAAGAGGATGATGGAGAGAGGGGAATGGCCTCCTCTTCTCGTCGTCTTCGATCCAATTGAAGGGTTAGTATTATCCTTACAATATGCTACTGAATTCTAATCTTGTTCTATCTTGAGATGTTTTGGGCACTGATGTTCTCTGTGGAATTGCTTGGACAGGTTCACGGTGGAGGCGGACAGGTTCATCAAGGACCTGACCATCATCACCGAGTACGTCGGCGATGTGGACTACCTGCGGAACCGGGAGCACGACGACGGCGACAGCGTGATGACCCTGCTCTCGGCCGGAACCCCCTCCAAGAGCCTCGTCATCTGCCCCAACAGGCGGAGCAACATCGCGCGGTTCATCAATGGCATCAACAACCACACGCCGTAAGCATCCTCCAATACCGCACATTTGACGCCTTAACTGGAGCCGTGTCTGAAAACTTTCTGTGATGATCGCAGGGACGGGAGGAAGAAGCAGAACCTCAAGTGCGTGCGGTACGACATCGACGGCGAGTGCCGCGTGCTCCTGGTGGCCAACAGAGACATCTCCAAGGGGGAGAGGCTGTACTACGATTACAATGGGTCTGAGCATGAGTACCCAACTCACCATTTTGTATGATCTAAGCTAGTGTTTAACCTGCATATGTAACTCAAAAAGAAAAATGATTGGGCTGATCCATCCCCAAAAGTCTAGAGGTATAGTCACCTAAGTGGTAAATTTGGATTGTTAACCTGGGAAGGGAAAAGGGGAATTGTATTATCGAACATTGAGTTTCCAGTGAAAAGGTGTTTTAAGGAAAGCAATGGCAACTGTAGAAGGGGTTCTGTTCTGTGCATCTTTGGCTGGTGCGATTAACCTTGTCAATGTTCTTGTCCTTAGGACCAAAGGCCAAGAATGATCAATTTTTGGACTGGAGAAATTAGTTTTAGTAGAAATTGTGCTTCATGATGTATGTTCTCCGTGGGAAATGTAGCAGCTGAAATGCTGAATCGTTCCTTTGCCTTACCATTTCCCAACAGGTGCACAGTAATGTGGTCTCAATTTCTCTCTGCAGGTATATCGATCCAATGCCAAGTTTCGCTGAGCTTCGTTCGAAATTCACTCACTTTAATTTAGCATGGTTTTGCTTCTAATTTACATACGATTTTATAATCAAGATACATAATCAAGTTTCACTGAAATTCGACTTATTAACAAGCATAACTAAGCAATTTTAAACCGATTCCACTACTGAGGTTTCTTTGCCTGCCCCATCTCACAGGCTAACACCATACCCAAGTGCAGCCCTCGGACGTCGTTTTGGAAGCAGAAATTGAACTGTTCTATATGAAATTCTAAGAGAGGCAATCGGTCTGACTCAGTTGTGTCACAATAACTCCATAAACACTTCACAATTGCTAGACATGAGAACAGGTCTATGCTGCTGAACAGATAGCTGGGATCAAGCAGCCTGGACATGTTCACCAGTACTAAGAAGAAACAACACAGAAACTAGAAATATGGCAGAACAAGGAAAGTTCACTAGTACTGCAAGCCACCATACTGTTAGTTCATACACGGTACATTTCATTCCCCAATGTCTTACTGGAAGAATCCCCTCATATGGAAGGGGGAAAAGATTTAAGCTAACATCACAAGTTGAAATCAAATCAACAAAACGTTCAGCTAGAGCTAGCTAGTAGAGATATTACAGAAGTTTTCGCCTGCCTAATATTACCAACTTTAGCATGACAACAAAGGTACAGCCATTGGTCTGAAGCAGGTGCAGGTTGAGCGCATGCACGGAACACTTTCAATCCCTATCTTCCCTTGCAGGCGAGCAGCTGCACAGTGCAAAACAATCTTAGTGTGATGCTTTGACAGTTTAACAAACATGTATGCATTTTCAGCATACTAACCTGCGGGGCCTGTCATAGCCAGGACTGGCTTCACGGCGTTCACGGCTATATTTGGGGCTGACCCTCTCGTCACCTTTGCTCCCGTACGGGCTTCCACCACGGACATAATCAGGGCTATCTCTGGCACCACCCCTGCCATAGTCCGGGCTGCCCCTCTCCCTGCCCCTGCCATAATCCGGGCTACCTCTCTCCCTCCCTCTGCCACAAGGACTTGCAGACCGCCTAAGATTGTCCCTTCTGTCCGGAGATCTATCACGACCACCTCTCCTGTCTGGACTGTATCCGTTCCTTTTTTCATCATCGTCACGAAGTGCATACTCAACAGAGATGACCCTGTCCATCAGGGTGCTGCCAAAAGAATGATGGATGCAGTTAAGGTGTAAGATACATATAATCAAGCTATTACTAAAGGTGATGTATCAATAAATGTCAGGGGAAGCTAAGATACTCCTAATAAGCAGATGCCAAGAAGCAAGTGTTCGTACCTTCCATTAGTACCGTCCAATGCTTTAGTAGCATCCTCCTGTGATTCATACTGGACAAAGGCAAAGTTCCTTCTGATTCTGATATTCGCAACCTTGCCATACTGATCAAAGTGCCTCTCCAGATCTCTTGTTCTTGTGCTGATTGGATCAAAGTTGATCACAAACAAGGTTTTGGTTGGTTTCACATTGTTTGGAGATCTCTTCGAGTTCCCTTTTCGACCACCACTGCGATCCTCCTACACAAATAATAGATGATGAGTATTAAGCAAAACAATAAGGCTACTAAGTGCACTGATTATTATTTGTTTAAAACAGCGCACCTTTGTCCACTCAACTCTAAGTCTCCTTCCTTTTCTGCCAAAGTCAGTTCTGTCAAGTCTATGGATAGCATCTTCAGCATCACGTTCATCTTCCATGTAGACGAACGCAAATCCTTCAATTATGAAAAAAAAATTGACTGATTATTCAAAGGAAATTATAGCATGTTACAAACCCTAGGGTAAACAGAGAAAGGTGAGTAGATAAATCATGATGAACAAAATCTTTGCAAGGTAAAACCTGTAACATCACCTTGCGAAGCTACAAATTGAGACGCCAAAACAAACAGGAACAGACCTTGTGTATGTCGCACTAAATGATGTCAGAGTACAATTATCCAAACGTTCATGGTACACCAAAAGAGGTGGTGGTGCAACCTCCACTCTTCTCCAGCCGGCCGTGAGATTGGCATGGTTGGATTGACGTGGGAGATTGTAATCGGGCGGGGGAGGGTGCAACATTGACGTAAAAGTAAGACATCAGTCACGAGGTGGTCGTTTCCAAGTGAACAGATGCCAGGGTGGACTGTGAACTCCTGGAAATGGATGTGGACATGAGGCGGGGCTCAGGCAGGAAAGGTAGAGCCCAGTCCATCAACCAGGAAGAGCACAGATGCTCCATGATATTCCTGCGGCAAAGAAATAATTGAGTACTGGACCTAAACTTTAAGAAATAACTTCTTTTTTCTAAATTTATCCTGGTTCACACTTGTCCAATGACTTGTCAATATAACATAAACATAATCTGGTTCTGCTGAAACTTCTGTGGCTTCACAGTGGATGCAAAACAATGTCGTCCATACAATATCTTATAACAGACTGCAGCATCCTGCACCAGGGATGGTTGAAGAAAAGATGACAGTCTTTGCTGCATTAAGGATAGCAGATTCCACTTAACATCCACCCAATCTTGTTAAAATCAATTGAGTGCACCACTGACTTGGAAGACTTACGTGGAGATCATGTATTTGTGCACATCACATACCTTTTTGAGTAAATAGCAGTTTGCACCAGTTAAATTAAATAAAATAAAAAAATATCAGCCTTAAGCTTTTTATACCAGCGCTACACTTATTAGGTGGTCTTTAGAAGAGTTTGGTGCCTTAATGAACTGATTAATGAGACTGAGTCCTGTCATCCAAAACACCAGATATGTGCAATGGCAAATTAAATTGCAAAAAGGAAAGGATTGACATGAACATTCTTACCTGTCTTCATATCAACTCGCTCCACCCTTCCATATTTGCTAAAGAGGCGCTCGATTTCAGACTGGCGAGCATCATAATCAAGGTTCCCACAGAAAATTGGTCTCATTTTACTAGACAAACAACTCTTCTCCAAACCTATCCCAAGAGAAAAACCAATGAAACTGTTACTCATGAACACATAAAAGTCTAAACTTATTATCAAGTGCTAGCAGATTTATAATACAAATCCCCAAGAGATAATAGCAGATTTACAGAGTCAATATTCCAGAAAAATTATAACAAATGAGAAATGAGAAATAGAAACATCACGTGCAGCTTTACAAATGATTAGCCCATACCAGTAAGGGTCCCCGATGAAAAGCTCTAGGATGAGATTGAATTACTTCAAATATGAGTACAGGAAAGTGAACTAGCTTAACGTTAATCTAGATCTACAAAAATAATCACTAGTAGAAGCCCGAGAGCTCCGGGACACCGCGTGGAGCACCGCCGTCCTCTTCCCTCCCTCGTTAGCATGGAATCGAAAGCTAGGGAAGCAAAGCTCAGCTAGAACCCAAGAAAAAATTCTCCAGATCTGAACTCCTGATAGATTCAGGCGAGCGAGCGCCAGATCCAGGGGGCGCCTACAAACATCGTACCCGACGGAATCGTAACATGGGAGAGATGGGATTTACTTCGTTACCTTGGGAGAGGAGGGGAGGAAGCGGAGAAGGCGAAACCCTAGCTTCTTCGGGCTTGGACGCGGCGGCAAAAGGAAGCGGGGAAGAGGGGGAGAGGGTTTATACACGGAAGACATCGCGTCGACGCGGAGGGTCAATATTAAAAATTAACTTAGAACTAAGTCTACGTAAAAAATTAACATTAAATACAGTAATCTACAAAGACAACAAAATTGACTATAAATTTTTTATTCTTCATAGAGCTTAACATTTTATATTTTATTTTCTCTCTTACATCAATAATTATTCTATGTGGGAAGATGAATAGTCAGCCGACGTCACGCTTTGTAGCTGCTTTTAGTTAACACGAGAACGAGTAGGGTTCGATCAATTGAGTAGTATGCATTTCCTAAATACAATGGATAAACTCTAAACTCGGTTAATAATTTACTCTAAACTCGGTTAATAATTTAATTTAAGTTTATACAAAAACTTTACAGTACAAAGAGTACTTAAATTTTATTTCTTATGCCTTCAAGCCGCTGTACCAAATTAGAGTAAAAAAAACCGTATAAACTCTCATGGGGTGATTTATCTTCTTCACCTCAACAAAACCTTAACAGGAACATGGCTTATTTTTCCTACACATTTCAATAGAACAAAGGTAACAAAAATTTTAACATGGAAGGACAAATCTCTTCATCATACTTGTTAGATTTTTCAATGAACTCAGGAGCCCTTTTCATTATAATGTCCTTTTCGTCATCACATGGTCGACATTTAGGGAGTCTGGGACAAAGTTGATGTCGAGCTCGGTCAGGGAGTCGGGCACGATGTTGACATCGAGGGAGTAGTCGACAAAGCAGTCCATGAAGCTGGAAGGACGCCGACATCGAAGAGTCAGCAACCACATCGATGTC
The DNA here is from genome assembly GCA_019208055.1 of Stipa capillata. Classification (NCBI taxonomy): domain Eukaryota; kingdom Viridiplantae; phylum Streptophyta; class Magnoliopsida; order Poales; family Poaceae; genus Stipa; species Stipa capillata. The sequence goes on from JAGXJF010002680.1 coordinate 377,308, forward strand.
GAGAGAGTCCGGGACCACGTCGACGACAATGAAATGTCACCGTGCCTGTGTCGAAGGTGTCAGTTGCTTTGTCACGCTCAACGACGAACTCTGCAACATTCACGTCATCGTGCCCGCATCCAACGTCAAATGAGCGACCTGCACATCGCCGTCGTCGTGCCGGCTATCGTTGGAGTCGGCTGGTTTGTCATGCCCGACGACAAAATCCATGACCTGGACGTTGCCGTCGCTGCGTCGACCATCCAACGCGTCGACCGAGTTAGCGACAAACATGTAGCATCCATCCATTGATTCTGTCGTCGCTCTTCACACCTGTATCAGGGAGGACTCTCAGCATCATTACCAAGGAAGAAAGGCAGCACATGAAAGAAGCCGGGTGGAGTAATTGCATGGGTAGATCAAAGGAGTGCATATAGAGGAGTACTTACTCTCGGCAGGTGATACGCGCCTTACATCTTGGGACAAACCAAATTCTCTTATGCGTCTAAGATAGTGAGACAAAGAGAGTAGTATGTATTTGCTAGTACTAAGTTGACTTATAATTTCTTAAATCGCATTCGACCAAGCTCAGCCATTTGATTAGACTTCATGGTCTTCTTTAATCTAGATCTAAAGTCCATTTATGTTTTTTAATTCGATGAAGATGCTATCTATGGCTAGGCTTGAAAACGGAACGGAATTTTTCCGTCTGTTTCTGGAAAAACGGAAACGGAAGACTTTACACGGAAACGGAAACGGCAATTATCGGTACGGAAACGGAAACGGTAATTTAACACGGAAATGAAAACGGAAACGAGAGAGATTTTCACGTCGGAAACGGAAACGGTATCGGAAATTCCGTATAATAAAAACGAAAACTTTCTGGTTTAGGCCCATCTGCTACCTAGCCATTCTCTCTCCCTATGGCCTAATGCCCTAACCTAAGCAGTGCCCCGCCGGCCGCCGCCTGCCCACGTGCTGCCCTGCGTCTCGCCGCTCGCCGCCCATCGCCCGTCGCCCGCCCCCTGTGCTCCCCACCGCCCGCCCCACGTGCTCCGTGCAGCGCCCCGCCTCCCCAGACCCCCGTGCAGCACCAGAGCCCCCTGCCGCCCCTCGTGCAGCGCCGCCCCGCCGCTCGATGAATGGAGTATCAACTGTCCTAAGAAAATTACGCATAGGAATTTTAATAATGCGAAAGAAAGATAAAAAGCGAGAGAAAAAGCTGTCTATAGAAATTTGTGTGGAAATCGCTGCTTACCGACAGCCTCTTTTCGTATGGAGAGTGTTGCTCGACATGGTACTGAGAGGATCTCGTGTTCTGTTGAAGCAACATGTTGTCTTTCCTGCGAAACACAGCGCGGTGAGTGAATGAAAATCAGATCCTCCATGTCTTCTCCGTGACGCGCTCGTCCCTCCACGCCTCCTCCACGACGCCCTCATCTGTGGAGGTTTTGAAGGTAGTAAAAAGGACATCCTATTGTAGAGGGTGTTTTTAGTATTGTCTATTGATGTGGAGTGATACTACAAAGAGCATGTGTATGCAAGCTCCCTGTTCATTCACCTCCCTGTTCATCCAAGTTGATCGGGTTAATGGGTGTGCTACAATCCAATAACAAACAACTAACTAAGTTTTCTTAATTAGATAATCGGACAAATGCCGCGGCCTCTTTGATTCTCGGCTAGATGGAACGAGTTGTTGCATGGATAAGCATATATCCGTGACGCAAGCTATATTCCTATTGCATGTACATATCTCACGGCTCTCTCTCCCGTGCTTCAATTTATAGTATGAAGTATACGGACCTAAGTTTAGAGTATAGAATATATATGATATTTTTATTCGTTTTATGGATTTATATATAATTGAAGTTGTAGGATGGAGTCCCTAAAAAAGTTGTAGTATGGAGTATAAGTACTTCTTTGGAAACGGTAGTATGGAGAATATTTCTTTTGAAATAGAAGTATATGAAGTATAAATACTTCCGTGGAGATGGAAGTATGGAGTATATACATCGACAAAAATATTGAGGCACGTAGATTACTCGAACAAAGCACCAAAGTATTAGAAATTGGCTATATAGCTAGTGTAAAGTTTACAAGAAGCTAGTAATAATATGAAGTACGTGGATATATCAATGATACTGCTTCCCATTTCTATACACATAGATCCTGATAATACTTCTAACTTCATGTGGTCATACTCCAATTCGTAGTATATATACTCCATACTTCATACGACACCAGTGGCGGCGCGCCTCTCGCTCTCCCTGGCTGCTCGAAAGTTGGGGGACTTCTTCCTTGGAGATTTGCTCTTTTTTTTACGAACTTCCTTGAGATCTTTTACACGGCCTCCGCTGCTTGAGGTTTTGAGAGAAAGATGAGATTTTTTTTGCAGTTGCCACCCTGTAGTTTCTACTTTACCGAACCTCTGACGTTGGTGAATTTTTTTGGAAACTTTTAGTATTGCCATGAATCATCATAACACCGTTTGGTTGAACATCATTTTTCATTACAGAAAAAGAGTTTAAACTCACGTTCGGGCTAACAGAAAAACAAGAGTTATATCCATCGTTGTGAATAACTTCTTTTTATCTTAGTGTACTTTATGAGTTAGTTACACTATAATCTCAATTGCTAACAAGATACTAACTTTTTTACAACTACTTTTACACCTCAATGTATAAAATTAGTTCAATACAACTCAATGATCAACAATAGTATGTGCACTTTCAGTTTTCTTACTTTCATTTTTACACGTCTTTTCCACGTTGAAACCAGCCATTTTGAATTGTCTGCACCATGTTTGATGGGAACATCCTTGCTACAGTTATACCCATAACACTTTCTACAACACATTAAGAATCAGATACTCAAGTACCAGAAATACAAGGACCACCTATTAGAGCTTGCGCACGTCAACTCAATTGTCAAGTACTTTTATTTTTGATACATTTAATGATTTTAAGAACTACATGATGCTACCTAAATTAGATTGTGTTATTGTATTAAGGAACCAATGTCCATGCTTGATGATGGGAAATGGACATGATGATGATGACAACAAGGGGGAGAGCTCTCAAGTTGACGTCAAGAATAGGTACTAGAAGATCTTGAAACCTCCATGATTCACAAGGAAGAGATGACTGGACTGCTCAATTTAATACAAGATGACGATAGCAAATACTTACAAATATTTCAGGATGTTAAAAACACGAAGGTGTTGTGCCACCTTAGTTTGGGCCATGCCTATGTATTGATTTCAAAATTAGAGTCCTAATTGAGGGGCCACCTTGGGCGACACCCCCTCATCCTTTATATACTGCACCACTCCCTAGGGTTAGTCTTGGACTTCATTGAACATATTTTTCCTTAGGCAAACTACATTGTCTTTCAGTTGTGTTGGACGACTAAATGTTGAGAGTACTTCGTGAATTTCACCTGTATTTGTAATTTCAGATTGCTTATGTCTTGTTATTGCTTATTCTTTGATTGCTTGCAGGAATAGAACCTTATGTTCAGGTTGATTGTGCTTCCAGCAAGATCAACAATCCTTCAAAATTGGTTTCACGATGCCAAGACGCATCGTCATCATACGGTATAGTCGGATTATCAAAATCATCTTTACCAAAATTGATACTTTGTTCTGTCCAAAAGATCAGGACATCCATAGTACTATCAACGATAATATTTACAAACAAATTATCATAATGTGGTGGGGGAGGAAAGGAGGGACATATCATGTGTAGATAACTACCTTTTAAAAATCTAAAAAGCGGTAGAAAAATCAAATGTACAAGTTTCGAAAGTTACTGAAACTGAATACTACTTGGTAAGGACGTGTTGTACCCATACGTAAATTTCCAATTTTTAATTGTATGTACTTTGGAAGATAAAAAGAATAAAATCAGTTGTGGATAGTCTACAGAATAAGTTTTGGCACCGTACATAGCTGATTTGGATAGTGTATTGAATAAATTTTGACACCATTCACAGTTGACCTTTGTCTTCTGTATCTCATTAATGAAGTCGAGTTTTTAACTGGAAATTTTATACGGGCATACAACACGCCATTGCCTAGTAATATAATTTTATTGAAATACTTTTGAATTTCTACCATGTCTCTGCACGACACTTCCATATTGAAAAAAGAATTTTTATTATGTTGTAATATGAATTGAACAAAGAGATTGAGACACAAAGAATGATTCATCTTATTGATCCTTGATGTGATTACATATATATACAACTTGACAGGACGGCAGTTGATTGATTGAAGTTCAATAGCAACCGCTAATAGCCCTTGTCTAAATTGATCAACCGTCGTGCCCTTTCCAGGGAGACGTCGGTTCGCAACACTCCCCCTTGATCAATTTCACCTTTGTATATAAAGAACATCTAGAAAACTCCTCTAAAACCCTGTGGGAAAAATATGAGGAGAAATATATATATATTGTATGCCATGAAAAACTCCTTTTAAAACCCAATGGGAAAATAAGGAGAAAATGGTATGGCATATATGAATTCTTATTGTTGGATAATATGTCATGGAAAACTCCATTAAAACCCAATGGGAAAAAGTAAGGAGCAAACGATATGACATATAGTGCTTGCATTAATATTGCCTCATTAAAAACCTTTTATGAGAAACCATTTAGGAAAAACTCATAAAGAAAAAGAGTACAATATATATGATCTGATGATCATTTATCAGGTTATATTTCAGGAGTTTACTCCCCCTGAACCTTGCAATTCTCGAATTTGTCTCATACCAATCCCATGAACATATTTCTGGAATAAAGATGTTGGTAGGGAGTTTGTGAATAAATCTACAAGATTTTCACAAGACTTAGTTTACAAGATTTCAATTTCCCCTTTTTCTGTAATTCATGGGGATAAAATAATTTAGGAGCAATGTGCTTTGTAATATTGCTCTTTATATAACCTGATTGCATTTGTGTAATACAAGCAAAATTATCTTCGTAGATAATTGTTGGTGATTCTAAGGAACCAATTCCACATAACTGTTGTATGTGGTTAACCATTCTGCGAAGCCAGACGCTTTCACGTGATGTTTCATATAATGCAATTATTTCAGAATGATTAGTGGAAGTAGTCACTAAAGTCTGTTTTGATGACTTCCAAGATATGGCTGTTCCACCATGTAGGAATACAAATCCAGTCCGAGATCTGGCATTGTGGGGATCAGATAGATAGCCAGCATCTACATATCCCACTATAGTCATATCTTGATTTTTCTGATAGAATAAACCAAGATCTTTTGTGCCTTGGAGATATCTGATGATATTCCTGACACCTACCATATGCCTTTTTGTAGGGGATGCACTATGTCTAGCCAATAGATTAACTGCAAATGAAATATCAGGCCTGGTGCAGTTTGCTAGATACATTAGTGCTCCGATGACACTGAGATAAGGAACTTCAGGTCCTAATATTTCTTCGTCATTGGCCCTAGGTCTAAATGGATCTTTTTCTCTATCAAGAGATCAAACGACCATAGGGGTCTTGGACGGATATGATTTATCCATATTGATTTTATTCAAGATTTTCTGGATATAAGCAGATTGATGTACAAGGATTCCTGAGGGAAAATACTCAAGTTGTAAACCTAAGCAGAATTTGGTTTTACCCAAATCTTTCATCTCAAATTCCGTCTTTAGATTATTACTTGCCTCTTGTATGTCTTGTGTAGTTCTGATGATATTGAGATCATCGACATACACTGAGAGGATTTCTTTATAAATACACAAGGGCAATCATCATTATTTGAGTAACCCTTCTGAAGAAGGAATTCACTTAATCAGTTGTACCACATTCTTCCTGATTGTTTTAAGCCATAGAGTGACTTTTGTAATTTTACACAATACATGTTACGATTTGCATTTGGATTCAGGATTTTAAGTCCATCAGGGACTTTCATGTAAATATCCGAATCGAGTGACCCATATAAGTATGCGGTCACTACGTCCATCAACTGCATGGATAACTTCATTTGTACTGTCAAAGATATTAAATATCGGACGTTATTCCACTCATAACAGGAGAGTATGTTTCATCATAATCGATGCCGGGTCTCTACGTGAACCCTTGTGCTACAAGTCTCGCTTTGTATCTCACCACCTCATTGTTTTCATTTCTTTTTCGAACGAAAACCCATTTTGCTCCCACAGGGAAGCCATTTTGAGGAGTTGGTATTACTGAAGTAAATACCTCTCTTTTCTTGAACGAGCGCAATTCTGCCTCTATTGCTTCCTTCCATTTGGACCAATCTGAGCGCTTGAGGCACTCTGCCATGGACTTAGGTTCTGGATCCAATTGAAGGTTCTTAGCAATTTTTGAGGAGAAGTAAATATTGACAACTGTAGTTTTTCTGTTAAACGATTCTCCTAAATCAATATAGTTTATGGAAATTTCATTATCATCTTCTAACTTATTGTGATTTCCCTCAACATTAGAGTTAGGATGTTCCGATGTCCCAGCACTTAAATTTATGTGCACATTTTTGCTGGGTTGTGGATGTTGATCATCCGACAAATGTTTCTCTTTTTAGATTCATTTGCATTTACTATTTGAGGATTTAGAGTCCTCTGTTTCCGCGGACGCTTTTGCGAAGCTGGATCCTTTGTGGCAGAAGTTCTCCCCCTTTTGCTCTCATTAGGGAGTTGAGTGGTTTTATTAGGTACCTCCACTCTTTCTGGCACATTAACCGCCGGAATATGTGATTTTGTTACACCTTTATGGTCAATAAATGCATCTGGCAGGTTATTTGCAATCTGTTGTAAATTTATGATTATCTGAACTTCAGATTCAGATTCTTTAGTACGTGGGTCTAAGGATTGAATGCCTGTGACATTCCAATCTATTTCTCGGCATTCTTTGTGGTACTTGTCTTTATCTCCCCCTAATGCCGGGAAATGATTTTAATCGAAGATGCAATCAGCATACCGGGCTGTAAATAAGTCCCCTGTTAGAGGCTCGAGGTATTTAATTATTGACGGAGAATTATACCCCACATAGATCCCTATTTTCTGTGAGGGCCCACTTGTGTACGCTGCGGTGGTGATATTGGTACGTATACAGCGCAGCCAAATTGACGCAGATGGGAAATACTTGGTTGATTTCCATGTACTAACTGCAACGGGGAAGCCGTATGATATGCAGTTGGACGAATTTGAATTAATTCTGCAGCGTGTAAAACCGCATGACCCTAACAAGATGTTGGTAGATTTGAATTCTGTAAAAGTGGTCGAGCGATTAATTTGACTCTTTTAATAAAAGATTCAGCCAAACCATTTTGGGTATGTACATAAGGTACGGAGTGCTCTAAATTTATGCCTAATGTTAGGCAATAATCGTTAAATGCTCGCGAAGTGAATTCTGCGGCATTATCCATTCGAATGGTTTTTATCCTGTGTTCGGGATAATTCTCTTAATTTAATAATTTGAGTGATTATTTTAGCAAATTCATGGTGAAAGAGCATCTAGGTTCCTAATTAGTTTTGATGGTTAATGGCAACTCAAACTGGAATCTAATGTTTACAAGGAGTGTAAGCAGGTTTAATAGGTTTCAGGAAAAAGGGTCATCAAGAAAAAGATGACCACCTAAAAAATACAAAGGTGGTTTCCAGGACAAGGGAATGGCTGTGCTAGGCAGCTGTATCACAGTTGTGAGGAAGCCGGTGCTGTGCAAGGAGTTGCAAACAAGGTGATGGTGGCTTGATGCGTCAAGGGCCGTGAATACAGTTGGTGGCAGGTAAAACCTAGATTTGCTAGTTTTTTTGAGTCCATAGAAAACACCCGTACTATCAAGAGGGATGAAGCAGTAATGATCTTTGGAGGTTCTTTTGCTCAGTGCTCGAAGTGTTGAACAGTGACACTGATGCTTTGAGGTCAGTGGCTCTGTGTTAACAGTTTTGCACAAGTGTGAAACTGGCTTGTGCTAGCACTCTGCAGTGCTAGCAGTAGAAAACCCTAGAGGTTAGAGCCACGGTGTGACACAGCTGTGTCACAGGTGGTCTTTCGCTCTGTGACTCAGGTACACTTCTGTACCAGGGGAGAGCTTGTAAATGCTAAGGGATCTGCACTGCGATGGTCTGTCTGCCGAGTCAGAAGACTGTTGGAGGTTCTCTTCTTATTAGGGATCAGAGTTAGTTGTGCGCTGAGGGCATGTAGTGTGCCAAGATTGGGCTGAGTAGTTAGGTTATGTCAGCTAAGGGTTCACCTGTGTGTGCCGCCGGTGACACAGGTGTCGGTCTGCTCGAGCCGGTTATAGTTGGGCGGTGTGATTGGCTGTGTCACCAGTGACTTACTTAATCCTACGTGGCAACAGTGTAACGGTCGGATGCTTGTGAACCCTATATATAGGGGACCAGAAGAGGTCTTCAACCTCAACCTTGCTCAATTCAGTGAATCATATTCGACCGTCGCAAAGCCTCCTACTTTCAGAATAAAAGCCAAACTTTCTAAGTGTTAGTTCACGAGAGTTAGAGTCTCTGAGCAAAAAGCATTCATTCCTCCAAGAGTTGTTGCTGCTGAATCTGTTACTCTTGGAGTGTCTACTCCTAGACGGGCGTAGGAGTCGCTGGTATCACCGAAACTTGTGTGGGTTGAACCAGATGTTTGAGAAGGTGATCTGAAGTCTACTTGCTGCAAGGCTAAAGGACTTCCACAACCAAAAGAAGAGGCCTGATCACTCAGGTACTCGGAGAACAAGCACGATTCAGTGCTGGCGATCTCTTTGGAGTAGCCTCTCCAACGGAGATGTACCTCTCTGTAAAGAGTAGGGAACTTCGGTGAAAAACACCTTGTTTCTCTGAGTTCTTTCTACATTGCTTTTAGATATTGATTAGACTTGCCTGCCTGTGTTGATCATTCATATCTTGTTCATCTGTGATTGATTACCTTTACACCTGTGTTAGTATAGCTGTGTCTCAGTTGCTGAATATCATATCTCTTGTCTGTGTCAGCTACCTGTTACACAGCTGATTAACTTGCTTATCTATTCTAAGATTTTAGCTTACCTGTGTTAGACACCTGTGTGACAATTAAGTGTTAATTTACATATCACATATTGCCTGTATCATTTACCTGTCTCACAGCTAGCTTATCCTAGCAATCTGTTAAGGTTTAAATTGATAACCAAAGTTAAAACAAGTGAAAAATAGTTAGCCTTCTATTCACCCCCCTCTAGTCGGCATCCTCGGTCCTTTCACATGGTTCCTTGTGGATAGTAGACACACACGCGACCATCTTGTAGATACGTCGATTAGAACCATGAAATATCTGAATGGTCCAGATAATGGCTGAATTAGACCACATATATCTCCTTGAATGCGTTCAAGGAAATTAAGTGGTTCATTTCGTATCTTAAGATATAAGAGGGTCTTAAGATTAATTTCCCTGTAGCACATGCGGTGCATACGAAATCCGAGGATTTGGGAAATTTTGTAAGTTTTAAATCATGACCGACAGAATTTTCAATAATTTTTCTCGTCATCCCGATGCCGGGACGACCAAGGCGATCATGCCAAACCTTGAATTTATCAAGATTTTAAAAAATTACTTTATACGTAACATGTTGAATTGGTCTAATGTATATGTAGTACAATCCAGTTTTTAAAGAGGGAATTTTCTCAAGTATTTATTTTTCATATCCGTTATTTTTAGTGATGAGGAGACTTTCGTCATTGCACTCAACACTAGTTTCAATGTGGAAACCACTCTTACAGATATCTTTAAAACTGAGTAGGGTACGAGTTGAATTGGGATACAAGAGTGCATCCTCTATTGTGATTTTCGTACCCATAGGGAGAATGATTGTGGCTTGAACAGAGCCTATGATTATGGCATCGCGTCCAACGATAATCATAATATTTCCTTTACTCTTTTTTAGAGTTTGGAAATATTTCATTTCCCTTAAAATTATGTTAGTGGTGCAGCTATCCACTAAACATATTTTCTCCTCCATTGGATTGTCTTGAAAATTCTATATAAAGAAAAAATTTTTTATTATGAACTTAATTTATATAGAACACATACATTATATATTTAAGTATTATGTCTGAGGTACATAATAATATAAATACAATAATAGACAATATAGTACGTCTTTTACAACTTAGTATGTACAATGTATAGGCTATTGACATATTTTATGGATAAATTTGGGGACTAATTGAGATCTCCATACATGTCTTGGGAATTGAATTCCACAAGCATGTCGTCAAGGTCCATAGGGTCATCATTTTTCTTGGCTTGTTCTTGATTCTCCTTCTGAGGAAGAGTTTGAGAACATTCTGCCTCTAGAGTGATGTCTGGTTGTTCGTTGAAGTGAGCTTCAAATATTGCCTGGACTTGTTTGCCTTTGCCTTTGGATTGGAGATACAACTCGACCAGGTGCTTTGGAGTTCGGTATTTCTTTGTATGATGATTCATACATCCACATTTTTGACAAACTTGAGAGTTGTCTTTAAAGTCATTTTTCTTAAAATGACATTTGCCCTTATTAAACTTGTTGAAGTTCTGCTTGTTGCCTTGTTTCTACTTTCCTTTGAACTTTTTGTGGTTCCTCTTGTGACCATTGATTTTGTTCTGAGTATTGGCATGAACTTCTGGTAATGCCATAGCGCCCGTTGGACGACTTTGATGATTCTTCATAAGAAGTTTATCATGCTTCTCAGCTTGAAGAAGCGTGTAAATTAACTCAGAATGTTTTGTGTATTTTTGTTGGCGATATTGCTGTTGCAATATACGCATAGAGGGATGGAAAGTACACAAGGTCTTCTCAATCAGATCGACGTCTGAAATAGCCTTGTCGCAGAATCTCAACTTAGCGTTGATCTTATGAATAGCGAAGTTGTAATCCACCACGGATTTAAAATCCTGAAAACGAATGTTGGACCATTCGCGTTGTGCTTCAGGTAGCATGACCGCTCTTTGTTGGTCATAACGCTCCTTGAAGGCGGTCCATAGGGCTAGTGGATCTTCCTTCATGAGATACTCAATTTTGAGACCGGGATAGAGGTGATGCCGGATAAAATGCAAAGCTGCATATTTTGTTCTCTCTAGTAGAGCCTCCTCTCCTTCTTGAGGAGGATTTATGGTAGCACCAAGACCACGACCTAATAAATTGATTTTAAGGTCCATGGCCCAAGTCAGATAGTTGCTCCCATCTAGGGCAAGTTCGGCAAAATCCTTCTTGGATATGTCTGCCATTGTCCTGCATAAAATGATCATGCTTGTATTAATTTACTTGAGAGTAAATTAAAGAAATTTTGATGATGCAAAGAGTTGTGCAATATTTAGGTCAAGATGATTCTTTAACGACCCAAGTGTAGATCTTCATTATAGTATAGGTGATACAATCATCGCTAGTATTTTTGGACTTCATTTCTAAGGAAATGAGTGATACTACGATCACTGCCAAAAATATAGACTCTATACTTGTTGATTTTTTTGGTTTAAGCACTTTGAAGGTAATCACCGTATGTCGGTGTAGACCTCGCAGTAATGGGCGAAATAAATCACCGCTATTATCGTGGACTCCATTCTAAAGAACGGGCGATACTACAATCACAGCCATTGATATAGACTCCATTACCTTATGCATTTGCCAAAAAAATTAGAAGATAATCACTTAAATATGTGCAAATTTGCATAATTTTCTATAAAATTTAAAGCAAAATGAGGCTTTAAATGAGAATTTATGAGCGGAATAGATAATATTGCAATAAAATAAAAGAATTGCAAAATAAAATGCATACTATAGTATTACGGAGGTAATACACAATTAATGCATGATTATATATTGATATATGCAAATATTTAAGACCTGAGGGTCTGGAATGCAAGATTACATAAAGCCTGAGGGCTAACATGCGATTAATAGTAAACCTGAGGGTTTTACTGTAGTATATTCAACTAAGGTTGAACATTATGTAATTATACGGAAACTGGGGGGCTAAACAGCAAATATACAACCCCCAGCCTTTGTTTGCCCGGATGGGCCTGTTGAGCTAGCCCAATGGGCCACCGTCGGCTCAGGGTGCTGTTATGGCCCATTGCGGCCTGTTGGCCCGTGGGCCGGTTATCCCTTTTGGCAGGCCGGACGGTCGGCCCACATGGCCAACCCGAGCCATGGCCTCAGCCCGTGAGGCATGCCGGCCTGGAGTGGGCCATGTGGCCGGTTGGCCCATTGTGGCTGGCCAGCCCACCCGAGCCCCTTGTGGGGGGTTTTTAGCCTGGGCGGTTAGGGGAATTAGGGATTCCCCTAACCGCCGTCGGCGCCGCTTGCTGCTGGTCGAAGAAGACGCCGCGAGGGCCCAACCAACGCCGCCGTTCATGCCACGGAAGAACAAGGGTGGCGGAGGGGCGGCGAGGACTGGGTCGGTGATTCTGATGAAGTCGGGCGGGGAGCGGGTAGAGGAGGGCGCGGCCGGGCTTGGCCAAGGGCGCCATGGCGAAGGCTCGCGCGGTGGGGAGGCAGCGCCGGTCGCGGAGGCCTCGGGCGCCTGAGGAAGGAGACCCCACGGGCGTCGGCGATGTGGGCGCGAGGAGCTGCCGGCGTCTGCCACTGCCGTGAGGGCGAGGCGGCGAGCTCGCCTGCCGATCGGAGCCGGCGCCATTGTTGGGGATGTGGCATCCTCCAAGAGGCGGTTAGGCGAGGAAATTCTCGAAGCCATCGTTGGAGGATGGAGCGCGCGGCGAGAATGGCGACGGCGACGAGAACGGCGACGGTGCCGGCGTGGTGGCGAAGCCGAGGGTGGAAGGAGTGCGGCGATGGCGCCATCGACGGTTGCAAGAACGGTGAGAATCTCTTGAATGATTCTCTCAGCCATTTCTCACCTTTTCTTCCTCTCTGTTCTTCTTCTTCTTGATTGTTTACCAGAGTTCTTTTCTGTTCTTGTTGTGGCCTGAGTGCTCTTTTGGTTGAGCGAGTACTGATAACGTGTTGTAATATGAATTGAACAAAGAGATTGAGACACAGAGAATGATTCATCTTATTGATCCTTGATGTGATTACATATATATACAACTTGACAGGACAGTAGTTGATTGATTGAAGTTCAATAGCAACCGCTAATAGCCGTTGTCTAAATTAATCAACCGTCGTGCCCTTTCCCTTTGACGATTTGTCCAAGTTAATATACCACTCTTTCAGATACCCAAAGTTAGTGTGCCACATCACTTGACCATTAACACTCCACGTGAAATGACCCTACTGCTCCTGACTTTTTTCCTTGGTCATCTGGAATTTTAATCAGCCGTATATCAACTTGGACAAATCATCAAAGATACACCAACTCTTGGGGTAAATAATCAAACATCCCTATTTAAAAATGCCAATCCTCAGCCGTCAGATCTGAGCTAGCCAATCAGTAGCAATTCAAATCAGATGCTAGAGTACCCGGTCTACAATATTTTCGCTACAGTACTCATGCGATCTCACCCTTTGTGTCGATCCAATGAGTGTGAAGCAAAGTCACCGCTCTGTAACACGGTGAGATAGCATCACGAAGTCAGAGAATCCGGATCCGACCGTCGACATGGTTCGCTGGAGTTGGAGAGCTAGAAATAATACACATATCACATGTTCCGGTAACCAAACTCTCAAAGAAACGCTGAGACTTTCATACAACAGCGATGCAGCCACGCACAAATTGAATATACTACTCTAGAGCCAGCAAAGAAGAAATAAGTTATTGGTCATCACAGGATTCCATCATACTAATGTCCCTGGTGGAGATGAGAGGAACCGAGCTCCATTTCTAACAGCACTCCCATGCTACGATGAAGGTCCATTTGATTTAAATTGCGCTGACAGCGGGTTTTGGTTTCTCTTCATCCTTGTTCTCTGCGGTTGCAGTTTGGGGTCTCTGTTGATGCTGCACGACTGCAAGTTGATCGGCAAAAAGCAATTCCCGTATATAATGGACCTGCTGCCTCTCTTTCTCCATCAGCAGCTCCTTCTGTTCAAAGCGGCATATTTTATCTCGGATTTCCTTCATCTGAAAAGCATTTGAAACAAGATATGACAAGAAGTCAATATAAATACCAATTTAGCAGTATCATCTCAGAATCCCAGTGTTGGTACCTGGACATCCACTATGTCAGATAAAGATTGCTCTATATCCTTCTGTTCCTTTTCAAGTTGTACTTGTGCACTAGCAGATGCCTCTTTGATTAAATCGTTGGCTGAAAGCCCATTTGTGAAAGGAGATTCTGCATAGGATACTAATTTAGCATAAGTGATCTTTTTGATAATCTTGCAATAATGATTCTTAGGAAAGAAGTGACGAGCTAAGTATCACGATATGCATTCAGATTCCAGCAAGCAGCAGCAAGAATTTTAAGTTGATCATTATTCATATGAAGTTCATTAAAATTTTACTCACTCGTGGCACACAAGGAGCCAGGAGCCAGGAGCCAGGATACAAGTCCATATATTCATTGCACACGCACCAATTCTACTAGGCGTGCATGATGGAGCTAATTGCTCCCAGCGCATTTATTTGAACACTGATGCTGTTACTACACTTGTGAGTTATCATTGTTTGCACAATGACATGCAAAGCAGTATTTTAGTACATCAATATGACAGAAGCTGTCAAAGAACATGTCAAACTCATGGGTTAGAGAACAGAGCTGCTACCTTCTTGCTCGACGTTGTTGATTGAAGAATCAATCCTGCTGTCATTTACATCAACCTGGGACTGTGCAGAAATAGCTGCTTGAGCTGCAGCAGCAGCAACATCTGAACCAACAATGGCCGACAAGAAGGTGACCTGGTAAGACAATGTCAATTACTCAGTTTGTTCCATTAAAACTTCTACATGTTCAAACTAGACCCATATAAGGCAGCTTTGAAACATGGTGGCCGCCAGCATATACATAGCAGGCCAGTGCAACACGGTGCAGAAGTCCTCTGCATACCAAAAACAGAAATTATTTTAAAATGTTTTGGAAGAAACCATTTTAAAGTTATCATAATGTTTCGTGTCCGAAGTAAAAAGTATAACTAATACATGTGCGGACCTGAGACTATTCAAGTATTTACAGTGTCTTTCATCTATTCACAAGAATATCCCAATAAATGTAATGCTCCAGACTTCCAACTCAAGTGACACTCTTAGACATGACACAGGTCTTGTAGTTCCAATTTGGAAATACGATTCTTTTGGCCACTATGATAGCAGTTTTTGCTCCAAGTACAAGCAGATGGCATGCCCAAGATATATTACTAATTGTTAACTTCGAATTTGAATACAGAACTGCTGGTAACAAGCAAGGGAGTTAGCAGCTACGACACCAGTCACCAGGGTAAAGTCAAAGATACAGACCTGAGCCATAATTGGATTGCTTGCATCCGCCAGTGGCGTGAGACGAAATCGTTTTGAGATCTCTGCTCTAGATTCATCATTAACTTCGTCATCAGTCTCAAACTGCATTTTGTCCTCCTTGGGTCCCATGAACTGTTCTCCAAAGGGTAATCGGATGAGTCTAGCGATGCAGTCTTTCTCTGATCGACTACCAACATGTTCAGACACCTTCTTCCAGTCTTCTCCATAATGCAAGACAGCCTCAAGTAGGTGAAGCGTTTCCTTGTCTGTCCAATCTGATTTCACGTCTTCGCTAATGTCAACTCTCTTGAAGTCTGCTGGAGTAAGACCTGGCCGGTAGTTGGCACGCACATAACATCTAGCACAGACACTTATATCCGCCTGAACATAAGCAGAAGTTAAAGAGGGAAAATAGCAACTCTTCCAACTCAAATAGCCAAGATATCAATGATGGTTCCAGCCAACATACAAGCATGATATGATGACGATAGCTCGACTGATGTAACAATATAATATAATATAATACTAGTCATGTACAAATAGAACCAAATCAAGGGACAACTGCAGGCTAAATAAAGTGTTCCAATGACTTGAAATGAATGCAATTACTAGATTGTTTACAAATCTTTATTGTATGATACTCCCTCCAGTTCACAACATATTTTTGTGAAATGGAGGGGGTAGTTCGAAACGAATTCTAAAGCACCCTGCTAATCCCTCTACTTCACAGCCACTCCAAAAGCAGCGATGAGCCCATCAGGTTACAGGTTAAAACAAAAGCTTGGTAACAGCAGATTCATCATTATTCCAGCATGAAGAACAAGCTATAGACAGCTGAGCAAAAGGGCATGCTAGTGTAAGCCATGAGTTCCATGAAAAGCTAAAGATTTTAGTAGGTGCAGACAAATCTGTGCACATGAATTCTATTACCCACAACTTAAATTTATAACTACAAACGATAATTGATAATTCCAAAAACAAAATATACATTGATAATTCGGAAAACAAAATATACATCATTAACCCTTTGTCAACAAGCTTGTTTGCTCGTCTGTCCTAATGCCCTTTCTATGGAACGTATCAAACCAGCTAAACTAAAACCATCAATCAACCAGGAATAGTCCACTGGAAATAGTTGCACGAATAAGCTAATATAGTTCTACCCAGATATAAATGATGCATACATATTACCTAATCTGTAACGCAAGTTTACGCAGCACTACATACATATCTTGTTCACAAATCAAAATAACGGCAAAGCACTCACCTTCTCGCAGGTGAAGTAGGCAAGCCCGCAGACGGTGCGGCATACTGTGCAAAGCTTCCTGGGCATTGTTGCCCCAGCAGGCAATGAAGACTGAGATGTCGCCGCCGCCTCCTCCCTCTTATCTCTCCCCTGCTTCGCCCCCGGTGGCGAAGCACCATAGTTGATGAGGCCCCACTCCTCAAGGAAGTCGAACACACGGCGCACGGAGCCGACATCGCCGACGAGACCCCGCCTGGCCTCCGTGAGCGTGAGCCGCCGCACCGGCGTCGCTCGGAACCTCTTCACGAGGGTGTCGCGGTAATACTTGTACGCCTCCGGGCCCCTGGACCCAGACGCCGCCGCGACCTCCCCTTCGAAGAACTCCGGCATGAGGCGGCGCTCCGTGTCGCTGATGCCGTCGTAGGAGAACCACGCTGCGAGCGGAACCCTCGGTTAGGGTTCTAGGTTTTCAGCGTTTACATTACAGGAGGCGGAGTGCTCTTGTGCAGGGGCAGGGGAGGTCACCTGAGTAGCTAGGGACGGTGATGGTGTAGGATGCGTCCTCGGCCGCGGCTCCTGCGGCGACTCCGCCGGCGGTGGAGGTGGAGGTGGAGGTGGGAGGGATCTCCGTCTTGACAGTGCCGGCAGTAGAGGGGGGCTGGGAAAAGGGTGGCGCCTTGTACGGCGGCTGTGTAGGAGTCTGCGCGGAGTTGGCGGTGGCCGCCGGCGGCGGCGCCGGCGACGGCGACGGCAACGACGGTGTGGCCATCGGCGCTAAGCTACGACACGGCGGCAGCTCTAGGACACAGCGGTGGCGGATTATTGGGGTTGGATTTGGAGCTCAGAACATGAAAAGTCGATGTGGAGGAGATGATTTTGAATGGGGACGGAGAGCAGAGGATCGATTCGATTATACGAAAGGAGAATAGAGACGCACTCGTTCGTTCAGAAATATGAATAGGTTGTTTTCATTTTTAATGCTCGTTAGTATAAAATTTTGACTACAATAAAATGGAGTATCAACTGTCGGTAGAAAATTACGCATAGGAATTTTAATAATACGAAAGAAAGATAAAAAATAGAAATTTGTGTGGAAATCGCTGCTTACCGACAGCCTCTTTTCGTATGGAGAGTGTCGCTCGACATGGTACTGAGAGGATCTCGTGTTCCGTGGAAGCAACATGTTGTTTTTCCTGTGAAACACAGCGCGGTGCGTGAATGAAAATCAGATCCTTCATGTCTTCTCCGTGACGCGCTCGTCCCTCCACGCCTCCTCCATGACGCCCTCCTCTGTGGAGGTTTTGCAGGTAGCAAAAAGGACATCCTATTGTAGAGGGTGTTTTTAGTGTTGTCTATTGATGTGGAGTGATTAGAAAGAGCATGTGTATGAACTATTGAACATACTCTAATATATTATCAAAAATAGAAAAAAGTGAAAAGAAGTTTGCAAGACAAAATTTAATGAAATTATCTCCGTAGAGTGAATCAATGTATCTTCGTAAATATTAATGGTCAGATTTTTAAAAGGCCGACCACATGAATTCCATGCTAACATATGTTTCAGAATAGAGGTAGTATAGTCTTTTTCTTTCTTTCTAAAACTAGTTTAGAAATTTTTCTCGTAGTATAAATATAGATAGATATATAAATAGATACGTCAATAGGTAGAAAGATATATGTTATGTCAAAGCCTATAATCTATTTCTTATGCATCTCTTTCATCAATTTGCGCTTAGCATAAAGAGAGCAAGAGATGGAATCGAGATATTTATGGTAGGGTTGGCAACCATTTTTCAAGGTAAAGTCCATCACCATCCCCACGTCAACCTTAAGTTTGTTGTTCCAGTAAACGGCGACCACCAGACAGAGCTAGCCGAGGAGGCCACCAATAAGCTCTCCTACATTCATTGAAGTCATCATTGCTAATCTCCCGAGACTACATCAGACCAAGTGTTCACTATTAATAGATTTTCACTATTAATAATTTTTCCGTGTACAAGAGCGATATATGTGCTCGCTACTATGACCATTTTGTCCTCGAGCTCATCATCATTACAATTATGCCATTCCACTATGTCGACATGGCATCGTTCTTCTTTGTTGTGTTATCGTGAGTCGAGTCAACATGATGATATTGATAGTAGACCCTAAAGGGCATCCTCCACACAGCCTCTAATAAGACTTTGTTGTTGTTAGAGCCAGATTATTATTGTGGAACCAATGCGGATGAGGCAAGTGGAGTAACATCAAAAAAGTTATGAAAAGGAGGAGACATAAAGAAAGTAAAAGGCTCCCCAATAATAGATGAGACATATTTATTTTCTCTCCAACAAGTGAATTTGTTACTCCACTTGAGTTTTTACTTTGACATCTTTCATTATCCAACAATTTGGACATGTCGTGCAAATGGATGCAAGTTTAAGGAGTTTGCAAAGTAAAATAAGTTCATGAGTAAGTGAAAGATCCCGAGCATAGCAAGTTTTTATTTATTTATCTTTTAGAAATTACAAATAATGTGAAATCTTTTTATACGCACGCGCTTGATAGTAGTACAAAATGTTATTCAATAAACTCGTTGCAAAACACGGTTGGTGACTACTTACACCAAACACTCAAACACTCTATAATATCCTCTAATAAGATACGCCTTAGTTAGATACACATACACTATGACCATCTATTTAGATATTTAAGTGGTACTAAATTAGACAATTATGCGCGCACATGCACGTGAACACATATATATGGGAAGTATGTCCTTGCCCCCCGTGGGCTATACCACATCTGGATCCAGTGTCGGTTCATCGTTTGATATTTGCATATTTTCATCATTCCAGGCGTTTATAAATCCAATTTTACAGTGTCGTCATGTCTAGAATATGATCAATGTAGTCTGGATTCAACTATCACTTAATTGTTAATTAATTTTCAATGCCTAGCATGCATATAAATTGATTAGTGCAATCTAAATATAGATTATTTCAGCATAGAGAGTATAAACATAAAACATATACATCTCAAAGCATGAACTAATAGTAGATAGAGTGGATTCAATGTCTATCGAGGTACTGAATTTCACGCACAGGAAGGCTCTACACTACCACCGGGGTAACTACCCCCTAAGTACTCAATACTACCACCGGGGGTAAGTATCTACCGTTCATTCACCTCCCCGTTCATCCAAACTGATCGGGTTAATGGGTGCGCTACAATCCAACAACAAAAAACTAACTGAGTTTTCTTAATTAGATAGTCGGATAAATGCCGCGGCCTCCTTGATTCTCGGCTAGATGGAACGAGTTGTTGCATGGATAAGCATATATCCGTGACGCAAGCTATATTCCTATTGCATGTACATATCTCACGGCTCTCTCTCCCATGCTTCAATTTGTAGTATGAAGTATATGTACCTAAGTTTAGAGTATAGAGTATATATGATATTTTTATTCGTTGTATGGATTTATATATAATTCAAGTTGTAGGATGGAGTCCCTAAAAAAGTTGTAGTATGGAGTATAAGTACTTCTTTGGAAACGGTCGTATGGAGAATAACAAAAATAACAGATGCAATTTTGCCACCTAAATGATTAACCAAAAGTAATTAGCCTTAAATATTCTTTCACGTGATTAACAAACTACTGAAACAAAAATAGTAAGTTACCTTTTGATGCCGTGATCCAATCTTTAGTACAAACTAAAGCCTGGACAGTCTTAGGATCTAGATGGCTACGAAATGGGTCAACAACCCGTCCACCGGCACTGAATGCCGACTCTGAAGCAACTGTAGACACTTGCATAGAAAGTACATCACGAGCAAGTCGGGAGAGAATAGGGAACTCAGCTTGTTTGACCTTCCACCATGACAAGATATCAAAATCTTTATTTCTAGGTGCAAGATGTTGCTCCAAATAGACTTCTAACTCAGTTTTGGTATCATGGTCTATTGTACTTTTGCTATGTAAGAACATGTCAAGATCATCATCCCCATCAACATCATCAAGCTGAGAAGCCACTTGATGCACATTAGTAGCACTAGAGGCTGTATTCTTTGAAGTTGAGGCATAAGCTTGAAACAATTGGTTAACAACCATAGTAAAATTTTCAATCTCTTGCATAGAAGTGCTGGGGTAAATTCTTGTTGCATAAAATTCTATGATATTTCTTTTATACCTAGGAACAAAGAAGTATGCTACAGCAAGTGCCATGTTGGACTTTTCCTAATACTTATCATATTTAATTTTCATGGACTGTGCCATAGCCTTAATTACCGTGTCAGAACTATTACACCATTCTGCTATTGCAATCTTAATCTTACAGAAACCGATGAAAAATAGATTCGCAGTCGGGTACTTACAGCTAGAAAAATATCACAGTAGCATCAGCAAATAGTTTCAAGCAAGCATATATTTTTGTTGCCATTTCTCAATTATTCAAAGTAGGAGCACATTTCCTATATTTCCTTTCACGCCGAAGAAAAAGCCTATTAAAATCATCTTTATAGTAAATTACACTCTTCAACATGTCATATGTGGAATTCCACCTTGTAGGAACATCCAAAGAGAGTTCTGAATTCACATTCAAATCACATTCTGAAGCACACTTCTTAAACTCCTCATATTGCAATGAAGAATTCTTCACAATTGCAACTATATTTCTAATATTTGCAATAGCCGGTGCAATTTTCTTAAGTCCATCTTGAGCAACGAGATTCAAAATATGATTCAAACATCTCACATAAAAAAAGATGCCATCACAAATTAATGAAGATATCTTATTTAGTTTGGCTACTACCCCCTCAACACATTTATCATTAACTGAAGCATTGTCCAATGTAAGCACAAACAATCTCCTATCAAGATTTCAATCCACCATACTATCATAATACTCCAAGCATAAATTCTTTCCCAAATGATGTCCTTCTACATGCATAAACTTGATGATCCTTTTTTACATGCACCAACTATCATCTATCCAATGAACTGTGATGCACATGTAGCCTTTGGTTTGATTAGATGTCCACATGTCCATGGTTGTACTAAAATGACATTGAAGTATTTTAAAGTACTCATACAATTTCTTCTTTTCCTCCATAAATATATTCACTATATCCTTCTTCACAGTAGGATGACTTTTAATTGGAAAAGTAGGACGCAGAGACTTGATAAAATCAACCATGTAGTCATGTTCAACAATATTGAAGGGATATCCGTACATAATAATTGTAAGATAAAATTTCTTCAAACTAACAACCTCATCATACCTATAAGTCTCAACTGATGCAGTGGACTCGTTACCTTCACTTTTCTTCAAATTGAGTACTTGCTGGCCGATCAAGATGTTGTGTTCGTGTTTCAAGTGACTTCTGAAAGCCGACGTGCCTTGACTACTCTCTCGTCGGTTCACATATTTGCATCCACTCTTGTTGTACTTAGCCCATAGCTCTACAAAATCATTGCCATTTTCATCTTTCACGGTTTTATCATACTTTGTGAAGTGCTCCCAAACATCAAATGTTGACTTCTTCGATCTCTTCGCAGCAGGAGGCTTGACCCTTGTTTCATCAGTTAAATCTACGATTGGATTTGAAGTAAGAGCTACAACATTTGGAGTTGAAGTGGCATTGGAGATAGCCAACGCCGGGGATGTCGCACTTACACTTGCACTACTACTTGCGGTAGTGTCCATCTGTGAGAAAATGAAGAGAAAATATGGATTAGTCTCATGTTGTACATAATTCAAGTTTAGATACAATTAGCCTATGTTAATTTCTTTCCGTAGCATAACAAAAAAAGAAGTATCATACAATTGTTTAGTTGTATCATCTCCTGGAATTCTAGTAATTTAACCCTAGGGTTTTTTTTTAATCATGCACTGGACTGAACTACTGATGCTCACTCGGTTGCTTGATGAATTTATTCTTCCTAGTCCAGTCCAGAGGCCCATACCTTTTCTCCTCATTTGTTCAGCTGTCCTCATCAGGGTTTCCATAGCCAGAACTAGCCCTAAAACTGAATGTAGGTTCTAGTTTTCAGCCGGAGTTCAGAACAAAAAGGTGCACTTTTTATTTGTCAAGTAGTTGACTGTGTTTTTGTTTCAAGATTTGATACCCAAACCATGTCTAAGCACTACACACAGCCTTCCTCAATTGGGTATCAGGGGGCATTTTTGAAGGCCTGAACTGATCTCTTAAAAGTATTTACGGGTTTTTCGAGCCCCCTGGTCCTAAGAACAATCAATTCAATTTTCCACTTTTCATTGTACTGATTCTGCAACTTTGTTTTGAAACTATCCTTGAGATGATTCTGAAATGAGCGGTGTATGTGCAATCAAGTAATTTGGGCCTATGCGGTGTCCAACGACAAAAATAGAGCTTTCATGCGAAATAAGGTGTGTTACAAATCCAAGCCATGTATTCTTAATTGCAGTTGATGTTTCCCTATTGTATGAGAAGTTAAGATGTTTATGTTCATACCGTCACCTGAGTACATACCGTCGCAGCGTCGCCAGAGTGGTCAAGTGGGCGGAGGTGCGGCGTTGCCTGTTGGCCGTGGGTGCGCGTCGTTGGATGGCCGGGGCCTCACGTCGTCGGGTGGCCAGGGGCGGAGGGCGCGTGTCGCGCGTTGCCGGGTGGCCCAAGAGTGGTGGAGCGCTGCACGGGGGTCGGCCAGTTGGGGTCGGGGCACGGGGGCGCTGCACGTCGAGCGGTGGGGTGGCGCTGCACGGGGGGTGGCAGGGGGCTCCGGTGCTGCACGAGGGTCGGGGGAGGCGGGGCGCTGCACGGGAGCACGTGGGGCGGGCGGCGAGGAGCACAGGGGGCGAGCGGCGGGGCACTGCTTAGGTTAGGGCATTAGGCCACAGGTGGACATGCCATAGGGAGAGAGAATGGGCCAGGTAGCGGATGGGCTAAATTACCTGGGCCTAAACTGGAAAGTTTCCATTTTTATTATATAGACGTTTCCGACGTAAAAATCTCTTCCGTTTCCATTTTCGTTTCTGTGTAAAATTACCGTTTCCATTTCCGTACCGATAATTGCCGTTTCCGTTTTCGTGTAAAATAAATCTTATATTTTTATTTTTTCGAAAACGGACGGAAAAATTCCGTTCCGTTTTCAAGCCTATCTATGGCTGGTGACGTGTCAACCAAGAATTAAGAAATAGGAATAGCTAATGCTCGATCTGTCGACTGAGATCGAGCTTAGCACCGATTAGCCTCAGGATTCTTTTTTTTTCCAAGGTCTAAATTTTTTATCACGCAATAAAGATTCAACGGTTCACTCGCCAACTAAGATTTTATGAAATCAAAGTCGACTGATGCCTGAACTTAAAACAACACGATGCAACACACCAGAATCACACAAAAATCCTGGTGGCCGAGAAGATAATGTTTTAGATCATATATACAGCCGAGCAGCATCGCAGATATTATAGCTAGCAAAAGGAAAGAATAGAAAAAACAGCAATGTATGCCAACCAATATTTGCGTGTAAACGACTAACAGTACCTGTATGTTGCATCATAGCGACACGCTGCGAGGTACATAAATATCAGAATATCTATCGAGGTCTGTACTCAAACGAGTATCTGCACGTTTCTGGTACAGCTTATGATCAAAGCTTATGCGCAAAATACAACAGGGGTACCTTTATCTACCATCTACGTCAGCACACGTAAATATCATTGGCAAATTACAATGAGTAACTAAAATCTTTGCCTGGTCTTCACGTTGCCGCCTCCATTTAAAGAAGATTGGCATCAAGTAAATTGTACATACACGATACATATATATCATCATTTCCTGCATAGATGCTATCTGCGATAAGAGAGACCTGCAATTTCCATGCAAGCCGGATCATGACATGCACATTTACTGCGTTGAAGTTGGAGCACATTCACCATGATCATCCATGTAAAGGGCACTGCAGACTGATGCTATGACACCAATATTGTATCAGCTGAAGGCAGTGCGACCACAGTAAGCAGAATCTGAAACGATTGGATAATTATATTTCACCTCAGATTAAGGAAGAAGATCTTGAGCCAGTAGTCTAATACACTTCCCATGTTTTTGCATATGGTTTACCTGCAAGCTGCAGTGTACTCTAGCTAGGGACAAAATCACTTCAGTGGCATGCTTAGTGCTGCAAGCAAACCAACAAAATGATTCCATATGCATTTCAAAGGCACCGGATAGTCATACTTTTGCCAGGTGATTGTGCAACCTTACGAAATCATCCAGCATCAAATCAGATGGTCTAGCCTGCCAGCAATAGAGAATTAGGCACGTGCTAGAGGAAGGGTGGGAGGGAGAGAGAGCTTACTGTAGCTGGAAGACCAATATTGCTAAGAGCAGCCTCGATCTCAGCAGAAGAACATAAATGTTGAAGTGATTTCCGAAGCATCTTACGCTTCCCATTGAAAGCGGAGTTCACCTGCAATTGAAGGATATGAGCTAGTCTTAATGGCTATTATCAACAACATGGGTGTTAATTAATACTGGAAGGTAAAGGCAGGAAACTTTTGTGTGCAGTCTGACGCACCATTGAAAAGAAACTTTTGTTAGAACCAACAGGCGGATACTCCCCAGCATTCTTTAGTTTAAAGCTTATAACAGCACCATCGACCTGCAGATGGTATCCGCAATAAGTCTTTGCGTGTCACATTTATGAAACCCTGAGCAATTGGCTTATAACAATGTGCTATGTACAAGAACACGAGAAATAAGAAATTGCTTACCTTCGGTTGAGGGAAAAAATTTGCCCTCTCAACTTTGAACTTGTATTCAGGTTCTACACAGAACAAGGAAAATGTATGTGCGTGATTAATTACCATGATCCGTGTAACCAACTAGATATACCAACCAAATAATCAAGACATGGGAAAAAAATTTCAGGTGATTTCATAATTGTCAAGGCATGGATTCATAGTTGCTATGGTTAAGTAAGGTTTCTGTACTATTGCATGCATTCTGAAAAGATTTTGGTTAGCTCTTTGATCCATAAGGGGCAATGAGGACAGCTTTCATCATTTAACTGTTCAGCAACTTTAATGTGTGTCAGTGCATCCACGTGTCAGAAGTCAAAACAATAGCAAACAAATGATTTCTAATTAGTGTAGAAGGCGAAATCGTGAGGGCTTTCCTTACTGTTTCCCTCAAGAAAGTAAGGGGATGTACAGAAGCATGATCATGTATGAAAATTGAATAAAAGTGTAAACCTATTGTAGGGGATATACAGAAGCATGATCATGTATGAAAATTGAATAAAAGTGTAAACCTATTGTCAAGCCTGGATGCAGGCATGTAGCAAAAGACATTCCTCGGTGACATGCAGTTCGCGAGAAAATAACACTAAAGGTAGATCATCTTACTGGAGTAGAAATTCACAAACACATTGATAGGTCGGTACTCTGATGTTTGTATTGAAGCATTTGCAAGGCGCAGTGCTGTTTCATCCTGAAATGAAAAAAAAACTAAAATGTACCTTTCCGTATTAACGGTTCAATGAATCACTAAAAATAATAAAAAATAAAAGAACCACACATCTAACAAGAATTTTGTCAGAAGTTATAGTTGAGGTGCACAGAAGATGCATAAAAATGATATCATGTTTAAAACAGATAGATAACATAAATGAGTAGTCTCTAAAATGCAAATCATATTGAAGCACTTTATACTACAGCAAATACCCAGAATTCAATATCTTCTGAACCAACATTAGCTCGTAATTAATTGGAACTCAGAAGCAACATGTAGCCACTTCATGTGAAATAGAGCAGAGGCGATTCGAACCTGAAGCATAAGCACCATGACAGAGAAAACATCCCCCATTGGGAGAATTTGTTTGACAACTTCAGTGCTGACATTGAATGGTAAGTTTGACACAACCTGCAAAGTACAATGTGGACACAGAAGCAAATTCATAACGCCCAATGGCCATCTAATTCTGTACACAGTTCAGTGAAATACAATCAACACCAAACATTGATGCTGACCTTGGCATATTTTTTCGTGCAATGGGACTTCTCCAGGAAAGCGAGAAAATGGGAGTGAACATGAAATTTTGTGATATCTTCCTCAATGATCTGTAATAATTTATTAAAATCATTACACATCAGATGAAAGCTAACTTTATGGTCAATATCCAACATTGGATAAAAGTGATTTTATTTGATGCACAGTGTAAAAGATTTGTTCATTCAGAAGAGACCCTGCTGTTGGAAGTTGTAACTAATTTTATTTTTACCATTCAAACAATATCAGTAGTCAACACACATGCTAATGAATAATGCAATGACAATACCTTCAATTGCTTTGTTGATCCAAACCTATCTTTCACAAGGGTAGCCATATGCTTATCCTGTCACCAAACAGACAAGGAACAAGATTGCATTGCAGATTATGGAAGAAAACAGTTAGTAGAAGTGAAGTGTAGTTCATGTAAAGAAGAACTTGCTTGGGTACTATAACTGGAAGCTACTATGACAAATCCTGTCCCTAACTTTTAGTACTCCTAAAATGAAAAGGAAAATCCATCAGTGCTTTCTGCATTCCCATAATACTCTCCAAAATGAAGGAAAATCATGTCTATCCGAATCTGTAAATGCCGAATTCAGCTTTATCGAAATGTTAGAAATCTTGCAGACTACAAGAACTAACTCGAACCTATCCAAACATGAACAATAGTTCAAGGCATGATGGACAGGTTCGCTGATCGATCAATGGTACTAGACCAGTAAATTCAAACGAGCAGACCTTTTCGACGGCGATGACGGTGGCGCCGGCCGCGAGCAGCGCGGCGGTGAGCGAGCCCATCCCCGGGCCGATCTCGAGTACGACGTCCCCCTGCTCCACCCCAGCCGCCGCCACCAGCTCCTCGTTCACCCTCGCGTTCAGCATGTAGTTCTGCAGTGGCAGCAGGGAGACCAAACCCACGTCGGGACACGATAGGATGAGGGTTTCAGGAACAGGGAGAGGGTGGCTGGACGTACCTGGCCGAGGGATTTGCGGGGGACGTGGCGGCGGCCGTGGGAGTTGAGCGAGCGGATGGTGGAGTGGTAATCGTCTGCTGTGCCGCCGCCGTCGGAGGTGGCGGATGCGGATACGGATACGGATGCGGATGCGACCAAGTTGCGGCGGATCTTGCCGTGCGGTGGAGAGGTGATGAGAGGCGGCGGCGGCGGCGGCCGGCGGCGAGACGTGGCCGGAGACGGGGGAGGGCGGGAGCGTGGCGGTGGGGATAAGGAAGTGAGCGCCACCATTTTCGAAGGTTTTACTACCTTTTTTTTCTTTTTCCAGCGCCTCACACCATATGACCGAGTCGGTCGGACGGGTCTGGCCCAGGGGCCCGTTCAAGTGTTTCTGGTTGGGCTCAGCCCACCAAAGGCACCCGCTTACTTCGAGTCTTAGCCCATCTCTCTCTC
Organism: Stipa capillata; assembly: GCA_019208055.1. Lineage (NCBI taxonomy): Eukaryota > Viridiplantae > Streptophyta > Magnoliopsida > Poales > Poaceae > Stipa > Stipa capillata. The sequence goes on from JAGXJF010002680.1 coordinate 405,307, forward strand.
TCTCTCTCTCTCTCTCTCTCTCTCTCTCTCTCAAAGAAGAAGAAGAAGAAGAAAGATCCCGACAACAGACTCTAATGCAAATTCTCAGACTTTCCCATCTACTGAGCTGCAGGTATCTGCTTCTGCACAACCCTCTCTAAGATCAGGTATAGAGGAAGGCAAACCATTGCGCAAATTCCTACGGAAGAGAGCTGTGCTGACAAAGAAAGAAATCAGTAAACATCCTCCTGTTAATAGGAAGAGAGCTGCTGAAGTACTCAATACAGAAGCTGAAAATAATTCTAATAAGAAGCTATGTGATTCAGATGGTCATGTGCTGGGTAGTGCTCAGAGATCGGATGTCTCTCAAAGGGCTGGGCTGTCCGAACAGCCCGGCCAGTCCCAATGAGGATTGTGGCTTGGAACTGCCGGGGGTTGGGCAATCGCCCGGCAGTTCGTGGGCTTCTGGACCTCCAGAAGCGAGTAGATCCGGATATACTTTTTTTGTCCGAAACAAAGCTGTTTAAGAGGAGAATGGAAAAGTTCCGGTGGATGCTTAGAATGCCTCACATGGTTGTAAAGGACAGCGAGGGGAGGAGTGGCGGCTTAGCCCTTTTATGGAAGCGGGAAGTCAGTGTAGACATTAAAGGAATCTATCGATTGTTCATGGATGCTGAAATCACATCGGAGAATGGTATGTCCTGGTGGCTCACGGGCTTTTATGGCGAACCCTGCGCAGCAAGAAAGGATATGACATGGAGAGCTCTTAGATCTCTCCGTCATCACGCTAACCGACCGTGGCTATGCCTAGGGGATTTTAATGAAATCTTGTCCAGCCATGAAAAGCAAGGTGGAACCCCTCGCCCTCAAATTTGCATGGATCGTTTTCGGAATACTTTAATGGACTGTGATCTGCAAGATCTTGGGTACCAGGGTGATAAATTCACCTGGCGGAATCATAGCTATCACCATGATCGGTATATCAAAGAGCGACTAGACAGGGCGTTGGGAAATCTTCTATGGCAAGCCCAATTCCCAGATTATGCAGTCATCAATGCTGATCCTCGCCACTCAGACCATCGCCCGATTGTTGTCCGAACAGAGAGTATCGAGACGCCATACATTTCTGCCAGCCACTCTTTTCGCTTTGAAGCTGCTTGGCTCAGTGAAGAAGAATGTACTCAGGTTGTCCAGAATGCTTGGCATCGTTTGTATGACGGGTCTGCCAATTCTGTTACTCATAGATTGAGACGTGTTGCCGCGGATCTCCTCAGCTGGAGCAAGAACAGTCTGGGTGGCCTTGAAGAACGGATGAACACTCTGAAGAATGAGTTACAGATCTGTCTGCGAGGGGATATCTCAGAAGAGAATACTCATCGTGAACATGTTGTAAGATCCAAACTAGAGCGACTTCAAGATCAACATGATATTTATTGGCGTCAACGTGCACACGTAGACTGGCTAAAATTCGGAGACAGAAACTCAAGATTCTTTCATGCTTGCTGTTCAGAAAGGCGTAGAGCTAATAAAATTATCAGGATAAAACGGGATGATCGGACTATAGCTAATAATAACCCAAGTCTTAAATCTTACATTACAGAATTCTACCGTACCTTGTTCTCTGCTCAACACAGTCCTAATCTCCACTCGGTCCTGCAGCATGTCCAGCCAAGAGTAACTGATCAAATGAACACCTTCTTGTGTGCATCGTTCTCCAGGGAAGAGATCGAAAAAGCGCTCAATGATATTGGCGATCTTAAAGCGCCTGGTCCAGATGGTATGCCGGCGATTTTTTACAAATCATTCTGGACAGAGGTGGGCGATCTCATCTGCGAGGAAGTTCTCCATGTCCTCAATGGCAATCCAATGCCAGCTGATTGGAACGCCACGACAATTGTCCTAATTCCGAAGGTAAAAAGCCCTGAATGCCTCAAAGACCTTCGCCCCATTAGTCTCTGCAATGTCATTTACAAGATTGTTTCTAAAGCCCTAGCAAATAGATTGAAAGGCCTCCTCAACGAGCTAATTTCCCAAAATCAAAGCGCTTTTGTGCCTGGAAGATTGATAACCGACAACATTCTTATAGCATATGAAATGTCTCATTTTATAAACAACAAAAGAAATGGGAAAGATGGGTACATGGCCCTCAAATTAGACATGAGCAAAGCGTATGATAGAGTTGACTAGAACTTTCTCGAAGCAATGATGATCAAGCTTGGGTTCCATGCATCTTGAGTTCACCTCATTATGAATTGTGTACGTTCTGTCACTTATCGGATCAGGATCAATGGGCAGCTCACAGATACTATTGTCCCTCATCGAGGTTTGCGCCAGGGAGATCCTTTATCTCCTTACCTATTCTTGATCTGTGCTGAAGGCTTCTCATCTCTCCTTCAAAATAGTGAGGCGCAAGGTCTCATTAAAGGAATTCGTATATGTCACAATGCCCCTACCATTTCGCATCTGCTGTTCGCGGACGACTCATTGATCCTGCTTAAGGCGGATAGGATGAATGCATTGGAACTTAGAAGGATTCTGAACCTTTATGAATCATGTTCTGGTAAGTTAATCAATCGGGACAAAAGCAAAGTCAGATTTAGCCGTAATTGCAGTCCTGCAATCAAGAGGGAGGTACTCCAATGTCTGCAGATAGGCTCCGAAGCACCTAATGATAGGTATCTAGGCCTCCCCATCTACATCGGCAGATCCAAAACTCAAACCTTCAGTTACCTTAAGGATAAAATCTGGAAAAGGATCCATGGCTGGAAAGAAAAAATGTTGAGCAGGGCCGGAAAAGAAGTGCTCATTAAGGCGGTAGCTCAAGCAATCCCCACCTTTGCTATGTCTTGTTTTGATCTCACTAAGACGCTTTGCAATGAGATAACAACCATGTGTTGGAAATATGCCCTAGAGGCAATAATAAAGTTGTTATTATTCTATTTTCATGTTCATGATTAAGTTTATGTTCTATGCTAAAATTGCATTGGTTCTTGAATATGAGATTCAGAGGAAAACCTAATTGCATGTGTGGAATAATAAACACCATTCAGATCCCTAGTCAGGCCTCTGGACTAGCTCATGTATTGTTGATGATCTTGTTTTCCTGATCATGGGCATTGTTAATGTAACAAGGATGCCGGCAATAATGGGAACACATTGTTAGGGTAACAATGGTGTTGGATAGACCCCTTATGAGATACTGCGAGATCACTTCGTCAATATGTTGTCAGTATCTTCTCATGATGTGTTAACGTTTACTTGCGTCCTTAGACCATGAGAATATCATAGACCCGGATACCGGATGGTTGCTTTGGGGTCATCAATCGTTACGCCGTAACTGGGTAATTATAAAGGTGACTTCCAGGTACACCAGAAAGTATATCGTGGTTCTAGATATGTCAAGACTGGGATTTGCCCATCCGGCGATGGAGAGATACACTCTGGGCCCACTCGGTATTACGGTGTCCAGCATCGCCTGGCCAGGTATTGTGACTAAAAGGTTAGTCACGGGGATACCGGAATACGGAAACGAGAAAAGAGTACAAACCGGTAACGAGGATAACTAGGTATGGTGATCAAGGAGTTGATCACAGGGATACCGTCAAAGTCTCGCCTCGGGTTGTGTAATGTATCGTGAGGCAAAAGGAATTGTATGCGACAATACAAGGTTTGCTCGATAAAGATCTTCGATGATATGTGGGAGTCGTTATGGGTGTCCAGATCCCGCTGACGATTATTGACCGGAATGTATTCCGGACATGTCCACATATACTCGAACCTATAGGGTCACACGCTTAACGTTTTAGCGACATTTAGGAATGCTATGATTTATGGAGAACGAGAGAGAAGGGTTCCGAAAGTGTTTCGGATGATCTCGAAAGTGTTCCGGGAGGTCCCGGATGGTTCCGGTGATGTCCGGAAGTGTTCCGGAAAGTATTGGAAGGTTCTAGAAGGTTCTGGAAGGTTCTAGTAGGTTCTAGAAATTCTAGAAGGTTCTGGAAGGTTCTAGAAATTCTAGAAGGTTCTAGAAGGTTCTAGTGGAGTTGGACTCCAACTCCAACAGGGTGTCCCTGCTGAAGTAGGACTCCACCTGCCTAGGGAGAGCTGCCCCAACCCCTATAAATAGAGGGGCAGGGCACCTCAAAGGGTATCCCAAGCAGCCCCAGAGGCAGCCCTAGTCCCTTGGACTAAACCCTAGGCCGGCCATCTCTAGATTGGCCACAGCCTTCTTTTTCTCTCTCTTCTAGATTGGATCTAGTACAGCTGCCGGCGCGCTGCTGATTCTCCTTCTCGTAGATCCCCGCTGTTCTTGTGTGCTGGTCCACACATTACCGCGGTGTCGCTGATCCGGTACGCGTGGATACCTCGGAGACGTCGTATACTTCGGCGTTTGATCGGGCGAACTATTCACGAGGAGATCGCTCTCGCGGCTGGGAGGTATAACCTAGCTGCGGGAGTCTGCGGACTTCATCGACATCGGTCAACTTCTCCGCTGCATTGACGTGATCGTCGAAGGTATGATATCGTTATCTACACCTCGATAGTGTTTCTTGGTTTGGTTCGTGCGCGGAAAAATTTTGTTTTGCGTAGCGCGTTCCCCAACACCATGGTCTGTCGCTATTGGTGGTCCCAAATGGACAACGAACACAAAATTCACTGGATGTCGATCGATAAGATGGCCAAACCTAAAAAGGAAGGAGGTCTCGGATTTAGGGACCTGCATCTCTTCAATTTGGCCATGCTGGCTCGGCAGGCATGGCGCTTTACTCAGAACCCGGAATCTCTTTGCGCAAGATTGTTGCGAGCAAGGTATTTTCCAGATGGGAACATGTTTGCGGCTACTCCAACATCTGGTATCTCCTACACTTGGCGAAGTATCCTAAAGGGTATTGATCTTCTTAAGGAGGGCTTTATCTGGAGAGTGGGGAATGGAATGAATATTCGTATTTGGGAGGATCCATGGTTTCCGAGGGGGATAACAAGGCGTCCTTTCTCCCAGCGTGGTCAAAGCCTGCTCCACAGAGTAAGTGATCTCATTTGCCCTTCTAGTGGGGAATGGGATAAGGAACTCCTTGATCTAAATTTCCACCCTGACGACGTCAAAACGATCCTAACAATTCCGATTGGGCATGGTAATGAGGACTTCATCGCCTGGCACCCAGATTCGAAGGGCATCTTCTCTGTCAAATCAGCATATAAGTTATGCCTCAAGCTAGCAGAAGTAGAGGCAGGGCAGCCAGCATCTAGCACCACTGTAGCAAACCCGACAAACGGCCGCAATGCTGTCTGGAAGAAGATTTGGACTCTGCGTCTCCCTAGGAAGGTTTGCATGTTTATTTGGAGGTTTGCGCACAACAGTCTACCCCTAAAGTCCAATCTTCTTCGCCGGGGAATCACCCTTGATCCTATATGTTTGATGTGCAAGAGGATGGATGAAGATGGTGGGCACCTGTTCTTCAAGTGCAAATTCGCAAAGGCATGCTGGAGAACAGCAGACATGGATCCTCTTCGCCTTCAGCTCATGAGTTGCTCCAATCCCCATGAGGTTTGCTCCGTTCTTCTCTCCCAACCCCCTGAACCTTTAAAGATTGCTACTGTTTTACTCTGGAACATCTGGTCAGCCCGCAACTCTGTTAATGTGGGTGATCAATTGTGCCAAGCCAACGATCTTGTGGCTACATGTCACAGACAGCTGTTAGATTTTGCATCCACTCTAAATCAAAATTCTTCAACTCATACATCTACCAATCTATCCTGGATTGCTCCTCCTCATGATTACCTGAAAGTAAATACTGATGGAACCTTTTATGCATCATCTAGTCAAGGAGGTTGGGGATTCTGTATTAGAGATCTGAATGGCAGGGTTCACGGAGCAGGTAAAGGTCGATTGCAAAATCTGGTAAATGCCTTACATGCCGAATCATTTGCTTGCCTGCATGCTCTGAAGTTTGCGGCCCACGCAGGCATCGGTAAAATCATCCTTGAAACAGACGCGTTGATCCTCAAGCAAGTCCTGCAGTCCTCGGATTATGACCTGGCTCAATTGGGTGTTCTCTTCCGGGAAATCAAACTTCTCCTTCGTACTTGCTTTTCAGATTTCAAAATCTTGCACTGTAATAGGTCTTGTAATAATGTAGCTCATGTTTTGGCTAAGAGAGGTGCTCTCTTAGCGCTAGGTTCTGCTCTGTTTTGGAATACGAATGTTCCAAACTTTGTACAATCCTTGGCGGACAGCGATTCAGCTGGGTTTCCGCATCAGTAAAGTTCTTGTGAAGTTTCAAAAAAAAAGAAGAAGAAAGATCCAGCGGTGGCCGGCGCCGATGCTTCCCTGGCCGGCCTCCTGGCCTCTTATCCGGTCACACTGCGCTATCAACTGATCCCGCGCCCGCGCATGGAGCATATGAAGTACCACACCTCTGCGTTGCTATATTCCTCTTATGGCTGCACTCATGTAGATAGATCATCGGTAGCATGCACGTGTTAACGTTCATGGTGCTTTGCGTGCTCTACCAAGATGCGTCGTGGTATCTGACGGCGTTGGCACTGCTAGGGCTTGCTTGTTCCACCGTGCCTGCAGGCCCGGCTGGCTGGCACGCCAAGGAGAGCCGCCGAACGTCTGTTCATCTTCGCGGCACGCAATCACTGCATTTCCTGGGGGCCGTGCCGGCCGTAGGTTCTCTGTTCTGGGGCATCAAAGACGACGGCGAATCCTTTCTGGTTTACAACAGCGAGTTCTGGATCTTCCGGTTGCCGGACCTCATCCGAGGGTCGTCCCCGAGAATCATTGATCATGCAAGCGACGACGACAGGATGCGTGTTGTTTCCTTGCGGCCAGCAACCTCGGTGTCTTCACGACACTGCGACGGTGTCGGCCGGCGAGTGCGTGCTCCAGAAGAGCCTCCAGTTGATGAACGCTACCCGCTGTCTAGTAGGGCACAAACAGGAGTGCTTTGGCAACGTTGCTAATTTGGAGATTGTTACGGCTAGCATGAGGTCCATCGTCCTCGCTCCGGCGACGAAGACATGGATGTTCTCCATCGATCTTGACACCATAGAGGTGGCGGAATGCAAGTACAAGACAAACGAGTACGCAAGCGTCGTGGCTTATCTATGTGAGCTGCCATGGCCACCTGTCTTGCACGCATGTAAAGTGCGCTAGCTGCAGAAGATATGGGGAGGTATCCATGTTCTCACATTTGTATCCGATTGAATGTATTGCCTTGTTTTGTAGTAAATGTTACAACATATCTCAGTCATATCGTGAAATATATGGCAAAAATGTATATATGCTCTTTTTATGTACAATAGACTGTTTTTTGTCTGGCACTAGTTCACTCTCCTCTCCTCTCTCTTTTTCTTCTGCCGGGAAATATAATTAATGCCCCGCAAGGCTACAAGCTGTTACTGCTTTTCCATGTTCCGATGACCAGTCGGTCCTCTTCGATCTACTGAATAGCCAGGACTGTTTTGGCGTCATTTGGTTCAATAGCATTGCATGATTCACGTTATCTGCACGTTCGTGCCACTGCCGTTGCACTTACAATTCTTTTTTTTTGAAGAATTAAGCAGGAGCTCTGCCTCTCTCATAGATAGAAGTTAATGGAAAATAAGTTCAGTTCAATACAAGGGAAAACAAGGACTAGGAAAAATGAAAGAATTAGAAAAAGCAACACAACTTGTTCAGCTAGGAAGGGGGTCGCCTCGTTTGACGTTCTGCAGAACGCAAGCCTTCTGGCTGTTATGTCCTCTTGTGCCTTAAGCGCGACGGTGTGAACATTTGTGAATACATTGTTGAAAATGCGAGCGTTTCTCTCCTTCCAGATATTCCAGAGCACGTAGGCAATGATGCCATATTTCTTCCGTCTATCCTTCTTCATCCACGTCGAGCCGCAAAAGCACCACCATGCAGATAAGTTGTCTTGGTTAGAGTGAAGAATATCATCAGCAGAAATCCCATTTATGGTAGCAACTTGGCGTAGCACTTGTCTGACGAATGCGCAGTCGATAGTGATGTGTAGGGCTGTCTCCATGTGGATCCCGCATAGGGTGCATATCGAGCCATTATTCCATCCGCGCTTCTCCAGTCTGTCTGCTGTGAGGATTTTATGTTGGATGAGGAGCCAAATATGGATTTTGACTTTGTGCTCTGTCTCTGCTGTCCAAATGGTTGTGGCGTCAAAGTTATTATATGTTCCTGTGAACTGGAAATTGTATGCTGATTTGGCAGAGTATTGGGCGTTTCCTGTCCAGCGCCATGCTATGCGGTCAGGTGTGTGGGCATCTAGCTGTACCGCCCGGATGAGGTTCCAAAGCGTAGCGAATTGATGTACCTGTGGAGTTGTGTGAATCGCGCGGAGAGGTCTCATCCATCTGTTGTCTTGCAGCTCGTAAGCTACTGTTCTGTGCTTCCTGTTGATGAGCGTGAAGAGGTCAGGGGCGATCTCCCTTGGGGCAGCATGGTGGAGCCACCTAGAGGTCCAGAATTTCGCTGTTTGCCCGTTTCCAACTTGGATGACTGTGGAGGCATCAAACGCGGCTTTGTCGGAATTATCGCAGGGTGTGGGTTGGCCGAACCAAGGCTTCCTAATGGTGTTCCACTCGCCCCATAGCCAGCGAAGTCTGAGAGCTGTACTGAACCTGTGGATATCCTTGACGCCCAAGCCTCCTAGAGATTTTGGCTTGCTAACCTGCTTCCAGTTGATCAGGCAATGGCCTCCAGAGCAATTCTCGTCTCCTCTCCAAAGGAATGATCTGAGGATCTTCTCAATTCTTTTAATTGCCCATTTGTCGAGCTTGAAGGCCGAAAGGAAGTAGACTAAGCATGGGGATAGAACCGAGTTTATGAGTGTCAATCTCCCCGCTCGTGAAAGCATCTTTCCTTTCCACCCTGCTAGCCTGGAGGTCAGCTTGTCGAAGATTGGTTGTACGTCAGTTCTACGAAGCTTGGAAGTGTGGAGGGGAAGGCCGAGGTAGGTACATGGGAATTGCTTCAGCTGTGCTTGAAAGTTCTGCGTAACCCTCTGTATTGTAGTCTATGAGCATTTTATTGGGTAGATGCAGCTTTTCTGAAAATTGGTGTGAAGTCCTGTTGCCTCACCAAAAATCTGGAGGCAGGCTTGGATGGTCTGCATTTCAGCTGGGTCGGGGTTTGCAAAAATGGCTGCGTCATCTGCGTAGAGGGAGATCCTCAGCTCGTTATTTATGCCCGCCATTGGTTTGATTAAGTTAGCCTGTATCGCTTGGAGCAGGAGCTTCTGAAGGGGGTCGATCGCTAGGATGAAGAGGAGTGGGGATAACGGGTCGCCCTGTCGAAGACCTCTGCGGTGCCAAATGCGCTGAGTACGTTCACCGTTTACAATAATGCAGCTGGAGGACGAAGCTAGAATGCAGGCAAGCCAGTCTGTCCATCTTTGGCCAAAGCCCAAGATGTGAAGAAGCTCAAAGAGGTATTCCCAGCTAACGGAATCGAACGCCTTCTGAATATCTAACTTGAGAAAAAGCCCTGGGATCCTGTTTTTGTGCAGCGCTTTGATAGAGTTCTGGGTGAAGATGAAGTTGTCTTGGATTCCTCGTTTCTTGATGTAGGCGCTCTGCGTCTTCGAGACATAGACTCTAGTTCAGGCGCTAGTCTGTTGGCCATGATCTTAGTAATGATTTTCCCGAAGGTGTGAATAAGGCTAATAGGCCGAAAGTCTCCAATCTGTGTCGCTTGCTTCTTCTTCGGGATCAGCATGACTTCTGCACTATTGAGCAAGTGTAACCTGTCGGTTCTGAAATGGCAGAACTGGTTGATTGCCTGTACCAGATCATCCTTGATGATTCCCCAGAAAAGCTTATAGAAGCGGCTTGTAAATCCGTCTGGTCCCGGAGATTTGTCGTTCGGCATCGAGTTTATCGCATTATGGATCTCTTCTTCTGTGAAGTCTTCCTCCAGGTGACTTAGCTCGTGACGCTGAAGCCGCATGGGCGCCCAATTAAAGGTGTGCGTTCTCTGTCTCTTGGTTCCAAGGATCGAGCTGAAGTGGTCTGCAATGAGGGACAATTTCTCATTCTGATTGTACACTGTCTGGCTATTAAACTGCAATGAAGCAATGGTGTTTCTTCCTCTGCGGGAGTTGATTTTGAGATGGAAAAAACTTGTGTTTGCGTCGCCCTGCTTGATCCATTGTGCTTTTGCTCTTTGTTTGTACCTGAGCTTCTGTATGACAGCTAAACCGAGTAACCTGGTCTTGAGATTCTTTGTCAGCATTAATTCGCCATCGCTTAAGCTTCTGAACTCTTGTGCCCTGTCAAGCTGTGTGATGATTTCTGTAGCCACTGCAAATTGCATTCGAGTGTTACCAAAGAGGTTTGAGTTCCATTTACGCAACGTTTTGGCGAGTCTGGACAGCTTGACATGCAGCCGGGTGATGGCATCTGTGGGTGTAGCTGTCCTCTGCCAGCAGTCGTGAATAGCCTGGTGTATTCCGGGAATAGAACACCACCAGTTTTCGAACCTGAAGGAGGTAATCTTTGATGATCTTCTTGCTCCTAGGAGTAGCAGCGAGCAGTGATCAGAGATCATTGTTGAGGAAGCCTGGAGGTGCGAGTCGCTGAACTCCATGTCCCAGTCTGTGGAGCATAGCATCTTGTCGATATTGGTGCAGGTGGGATTGCGGCGCCCATTCGACCAGGTGAAGTCTCGGCCATGGAGACGTAGCTCTCTGAGGTGTAGGCTGTCTACCACCGCTCTGAATGCGGCCATTGTTCTGGCGTTAAGTCGATTGTTGTTTTTATCTGCTGCCTTTAGAATTAGATTGAAGTCCCCGACGATGAGCCACTTGGGTAGGGAGATGGCCTGAGTATCTTTAAGCTCTTGGAGGAAGCTCATCTTATCCTGTTCGGCCTGTGGTCCGTACACAACCGTGCAGGTCCATTCTAGGTTGCTCTCAATTTGCTTGATGTTGGCTGTGATGGAGAACGATGCTGGGTAAATGGAGTTTAGAGAGAAGTAGTTGTCTGCACACGCGAGGATGATTCCCCCTCGAGTTCCATCTGCTGGGAGCGAGCAGTAATTGGCGACAAAGCGTGGTCCGAGACTCTGAAGGATGTCCATGTCATCTACCGAGCTGAGCTTCGTTTCCTGAAGGCATATGATTGTGGCACCATTTTGTCTGATAGCTTCTCGTACCACGTCTTTTCTCGCGGCGGTGTTCAGACCTCGAATGTTCCAAGACATCAGTTTAACCTGGCTGTGTGTCATAGGGAAACTGAGAGCGCCTCCTGGTTGCGATCTGTGACTCGCCTGGCTGGATGTACAGGTGCGGGGATCTGTGGCAGAGTGGGCGCTGGCGTCGGAGGCTGGTCGTGATCAGCAGGGAAGCGGAGAAGTGTAAGATCGTCCGAACGACCAGTGATCTGTTAACGAGCCGTGAGCTATGACGGTAGCGAGGTGATCGGCTAAACATCGACGCAAGCTTGGAGCTGAAGCCAGGCTTGTTATAGCATCGGAAAGAGGGAGGTTTCATAGACGAACCCGCAAGAAGACTGCATAAGCTTGGAGCTGAAGCCAGGCTTGTTATAGCATCGGAAAGAGGGAGGTTTCATAGACGAACCCGCAAGAAGACTGCATAAGGACGATAACCTGTTCGCGACAACAAGTCTGTTACAACTGATACAGCCATCAGGCCTGTTATAGCTCCGCTGACGGAGAAGACCTGGACCTGGACCTGTAACTACACAACACGATGATCCTAGGGTACAACGTGTTGAATTCATGGGATACAATGGTGCGACATGAAGGCTAGCGCGGAGACCGCGTTCAGGCCGAGGTTTTGAGGACCTCTGCGACATCGAGCTTTCCCAGGATACCTGCAAGGGCGGCAAAGTCCTGAATGTTAGCTTCAGTAAGGGGATCCTTGAACAGCTCCTTGTAGCGCTCAAAGTCTGCTGCTCCTGGCTCGTTGTTTGCTGCTAAGATGCCGAGCTTCTTCATGAGGAGGAGGCGAGCCTTCTCCATGATGGGGATGTTGTCTGAGGCGCTGTTCCTGTTCGGGTTTTTCGTTGCTTCTGCCTTCCTCGCCTTACTCCGAGTAATCGGTGCAGGCGGAGCTGTGGGGATCAGCGGAGTTGGAACCTGGCGAGTGAGCTGTTGGCGAAAAGCAGCGAGGGTCATGCCCTCGTCTATCTCTGAGCCTCCTGTATCAATATCAGGCGTCGGCGCTTTGACATGGTCGATGTGGTGTTCGGTCTCTGCAGGTGGCTCTTCGGTCGGCGGTGGAGGGGTCAAGCGTGCTTCATCGTTCATCGGTCCACGTTCACCAGGGTCAGAGCATGGACCTGCGTCATGGTCTGTAGGAGTTGCTCTTCGAAGTACGGCTGCTGCTTGAGCGGGAACGGGAAACGTTCCGGGGAGCGGGAGCGGTCTCTATTCGGGATCTGCGTGGCCAGGCCATCTGTGATCTGCTCGCCATCTGCGTTGCTGTATGTTTCGGCCAGGCCAGTGGGAAACGGCTTGTGGGCTCGTTGGCGGCTCCCTCCTCTTCTCGAGTTGTGCCCTCTGTTTCCTCTTGGGTTGTGGCGTCGTTCTCCGGCTCTTAAGTTGTTACGCGGCGGCACGTACAATTCTGAGACTGTCTCTTTCTGCAAAGAAAAGGCCAATTCTGAGACAGTAGCGTTCAACTGGTTTAGCAGTACTGAGACAGTAGCGTTCAACTGGTTTAGCAGTACTGTACAGGAACATCACCATCGTTTGCAATGAGCATCGGCTTCCGTCGCCTTCCAGTTTCAGTCAGCAAGAGATGCTTGTGTTGGAAACTTTCTTGCCATTTCACATACAAAAACTATGAGAAGTTTTACGTGTTGATTTTATTTTTCGTGTATATATAGCATTTTTTTATACTTACAAAAGGTCGACCTATACTCGTTACTGTTAGTATTATAGATTAATAATTGCCCTGATCCCTTCACAAGAACTCGTCACTCTTGACCCAACGATGCATTTGATCTGTGTCCCCTAAAATGACGTGCATTCAAATTCAGCAACCATCACAGTTCTAATTTTCATTGACAAATCTCACGCATGCATGTTACATTTGAAGACGATGGGATCAGTGTGTGCAAGTTCTCAATTTGTTTTAGGCAAACGGGAGGGGTTAAAAGCCCATAACAGAAATCAAAGTACGTTATCAACTTTCAAGTGCTTGAGACTTATAGATTAAACCATCATATATTCCTGAAAGATCTAACTAATTCCATAATTTACGTAATCGACTTTCAGAAGGATTACACTCATGCTGTCACAGTGAGTATCCTGATTGTGCTGCTTCTGTAATTTTCTAAGATATCAGGTGACTGTGCTATCAGCTTGGGGTTGAGCTAATGGTCCTTGGACAGTTTGAGGGAAGTACAGGCAATTTACTTCTACACCGAGTTTAGGCGTCACTGAAGTTCAGTATCCTTGTAGATTCCGATGGTGCTCCTGATGGACAAGGCTGGAAGGAGGCCGCTTCTGATGGTAAAAAAAAGATACACTTAATAGAGGACGGTAACTACAGTAATATTTCCAGGTCAAAAAAGATAAATACACATATTAATAAAATTTTCGTAACGAATGAATACTTGTGAACGAATAATAATAAAGTGATAAAAGTGACGGTTATTCCCGCAAGTAGCGTGCAGCTAAGACGTGACTCTCGAGGCTCTGGTCTTATACTAGCCAAAAGCTATCGTGATGGTTGGCATAGTTAAATAACCAGAGCAGGTAGCTCAGTTAAAATCCAAGTCAATACATCGGGCTTCAAAACAATGCGGCAGCTGACTCTTTAGTGTCTGACGTTGGATTGTTGTTAACATAGATTAGAGTGGCAGAAGAGCCTGATTCTACGAGACTATATAAAAAGTCCGGATTTTAGAATCGATGTCATTATCTTCGTATATTGTTGTCTCTTGTTGTTGAGATGACTTAGGGCACGTTTGATTAAAATTCCTGTTGAGAAAATACAACTGTTTTTCGTAAAATTCCTATAAGATTTCTATAAAATCCAGTTAAATCAAAAAGGCCTTTAACGTATGATGTATCTTCTATGTTGACTCTAGATGACATCTAAGAAAGAAAATACTCTATCTTTATACGTGCTCGTAAGAGGTCACTAATTTATCAGGACATTACAACGTGGTAAATCCACATTGCAAACTCCAGTCTGGTGCCAAATCCTGATCAAGCGCGGCCCGGGGACACGCTTCACTCCGCGGGCCGGATACCGTCACCCGCCCGGTGACGTAACACAAACCTCCGTCTTCTTGGCGCCAAACGGAGCCTGAAAATCCCCCGGCGCGGGGCGGTGACCGCACCGCACCACCACTGGCTCCCGCGCCGCGTTTCCCGAAAGCGTCATGGACCAGGTCAAACCTAACCACCCCACCGTTGGTCCACGGACGCAACGCCCGGTGCTCGTGGACCTGAGCAGGGACGCGTGATGCGGGCGTCGCCGGCGCAGGTGGACCGGTCGTATGGAGACGCGGGAGGTGGTGGTCCCGCTGACCACCCCGGTTAGTTCGCGTCAATGAGGTGTCTTTCCCGCTCTTAACCTCGGAAAAGGTGAGCGGCAATTAGCTCCGGGACTTCTTTGCTCCAGGGATTGGGTGGGCGCGGTGTGCCATGCCAGCAGCAGTAGCCGTGGACTTCTGCTCACGTGTCACCATTAGCTACTTGATGCCTTGGATTACGTGAGAACGAATTTACTTCGGAAAAAAAAAGCAATTCAAAAGCAGCCACAGCTATCAACCGCACGATGAGCAATTTGTTTCTGTCTATTTACTGACATGAGGCATATTGAGGGGCGGAGGCAAGTAAGCTCTTTCTAAATTTTTTTTTACAAGTACGTAGATCTTAAAATTACTGTGTGCACTAGATTAGCCTAAAAAGAGTGCACCAGGACTAAAATTTCACTATATAATCCACTCCATTTGTGCAACTAGCTTGTTATTGTGCATCAGACCAAAATTTTCTCTAGCTTCGCCCCTGGGCATATTAGTTTGTGAAGCAGTAGCTTTCTTATTGATTTAAGTAATTAAACACGTGGACTAAATTGATTATGTGATTTGAAGTTGCATTGTGTTGATGTATAAAACGCTTAATGAGTACATAGCTTGGGGTACTTGCACGAAAGAGTTTGTCTCGCTATATCAACTATCCAAATTCTGCATAGTTCATAATTAGCTGTATATTTTTATCATCACATTTAACCAAAACTTATAGATACAAAACACAATGATTGGATCACAACAACTCAATCGGAGCATTTGTTATACATGTGGTAACATGTTAACAAACTTCTGCGGACCGTTTACTCGGTGGTTACTAACTTGTGGGCAAGACCCACGCCGAGAAATTGATGTTGTGCATGACTAAACCCCATGGCTGACCTGGCAGACCATCCACGTCATAAATCTCGCATCCCATCGCAGCATTATAGTATCACGCACGCGCGATATGATTTATGAGCGCGACGACACCACGCCAGAACCCAACCCAACTCCAACCCCTCAAGTCCACCACACAACACACACACACACACCCTTCTCCTCTCCCCCACTCGTCGCCGCCGCCGCCAATCCACGGCCGCCGCTCCCCTCCGATCCGCACACCACCGCCCGGATCGCCCCGCCATGGACCAGGTGAGCCCGCCCGACCCCTCCGATCGCACTGCCGCTGCCGCTTCCTCCTCGAGCCGCGCCGCTCCAGCCCCATCCGTTCTTCCGCGCCGCCGGCGGTAATGTGCGCTCGTTTGGTGTGCGTGTAGTATGAGAAGGTGGAGAAGATCGGGGAGGGCACGTACGGGGTGGTATACAAGGCCAAGGACCGGCACACCAACGAGACGATCGCGCTCAAGAAGATCCGCCTCGAGCAGGAGGACGAGGGCGTCCCCTCCACCGCCATCCGTGAGATCTCCCTCCTCAAGGAGATGCAACACCGCAACATCGTCAGGTACCAGGCCTAGCCTCGCTCTTCTCTCCCTCTCGACTCTGCCGCCGTCTCCGGCGTCAGGGTTTGGGTTGGATTTGTGTCGCTGCTGAATGGATTATGGATGGGTCGAGTGGTTTGAGCATTTTTTTTTGCTGCTGCTTTGCAGGCTGCAGGACGTGGTGCACAACGAGAAGTGCATATACCTTGTCTTCGAGTATCTCGACCTCGACCTCAAGAAGCACATGGACTCCTCCCCGGACTTCAAGAACCACCGCATAGTCAAAGTCAGATACTAGCACCGTCGTCCCCTTTGCTTTGCTTTGATTGTCAACTGTCATTTACTGAACAGTAGCTCTATTTGGGAGTGGGGGAATGAATTGCCTGCTGCTCCATTTTTTTGCTGTGATCGTAATGAAATGTGGAATGTAATGCTGTTCCGTGCTCTGCGCGCAGTCCTTCCTCTACCAGATCCTGCGGGGCATCGCGTACTGCCACTCGCACCGCGTGCTTCACAGGGATCTGAAGCCCCAGAACCTGCTGATAGATCGGCGTACCAACTCATTGAAGCTTGCTGACTTTGGATTGGCCAGGGCGTTCGGCATTCCTGTCCGGACATTTACTCACGAGGTACGTTTTGTAGCCCTATGTGTTGTCGATCTGGTACATTGTGATGTAAGGTGTGCATGTCAGGCGATGGCAGATGAAAAGTGTCCTGCTGTGCTTTTATCATAGAAAAGAATGCAGTCACGTTTGTAAATTTCCAATGAAACATAACAGCCCCTCCTCAATCACAATGCATTTTGTAGTTGTTCAATTCAGTAGGCCACATGTGCACACTTTTCATATGGTGTCCTACTAGGCTACTATCCAACTCATTTGAATATTATGCATGTATTTGTAGAAACAAGATAAGTACGAACTATGTTTGATTGTGAATCGAAGTCCGATGTCCCCCATTAGTGGTACATCTTAAAACTGTTTGGTTCTCTCTTTCCTCTTTCGCCTTTATCAAGTGCTTCTAGAATCAACGATAGATGGTTTTTCTAGTCTCTTGTCATAGTGCTACCTTGTCAACTTGATTTTACTCTCCTGTATGAGAAATCTCGTGATATCTATTACCTTATGCTTCAGCATACAGCATACACGACTCATTTCATCTTTCATGCCTGCTCCTGCACAAACAGCAGAACAAGTAGTATTGAAGTTGAAAAGGCAATGAGAAAGCTTGTAGTAAAATAATACATTTAGATAAAATTGGAAGTGTTAACCAGGAAAGGAATAGAACAATTGCTACATTTCCAGAACATAGGATGGTGCATGCGTAGTTATAGTTGTTGTTACTACAGGCAAAGGAGAAGAAAGCGTGAAGTTTTTGTTCCTTTTGGAGAATTTCCAATTTGAGCAAACCTAGTTCCAGGTTTAATTTAGTTGGAGCTGGTATTCATATCAATGAGCTGTTCTCATGCTTCTCAGATTTTGCTCCTGCCTTTTTGTACTTGTTTTCATTTTAATCTAAATAAAATGTGGTTTATAGGTGGTGACACTGTGGTACAGAGCACCTGAAATTCTTCTTGGTGCAAGGCAATATTCCACCCCTGTTGACGTGTGGTCAGTTGGTTGCATTTTTGCTGAAATGGTGAATCAGAAGCCTCTGTTTCCTGGGGATTCTGAGATTGATGAACTGTTCAAGATTTTCAGGTCTTTCTCTTAGAAATGCTGTTCAGTTGCTTTAAGCTCTTCCATGGATCTGGACAAACAACTAATCTGGGTTATGCATTCTGTCATGTCTTTTATGTTCATGCAGAATTATGGGCACTCCAAACGAAGAAACCTGGCCAGGTGTTGCTTCATTACCTGACTACAAATCAGCTTTCCCCAAGTGGCCGTCCGTGGTAAATCATAAATGTCTTCTCTTTATTCTTGTGAAAAATAGGTTATAATTTGAAGTTGTGGATAGCGATCAAACTTTTTTTTTCTCCTGGTTGCTATTAAGTCAGTTTGGACTCTTATCGTGTAAGTGTATGATGATTATACAACACAGTGATTGTGATACTAGATTTTTGGTTCTAACCTGAGGTGTTTGCTGCAGGATCTTGCAACTGTGGTCCCAACACTCGAACCTTCAGGGATTAATCTTCTCTCTGTAAGTCGGACCTAGAAATGCTTTTGGTTTCCATAATGCAATTTGTGTTTTCATATGTTTGTGCCAATAAGACCACTATTCCTTGGTCCATTAATTGTGATTTATGCTTATTTTTTTGCTGTTGGCATTCATTTTGCTTATTGGGTAGTTGACATGGTGTTTCCTTTGTGAGGGTTATGGAAGGACTTTTTTCATTGCATTTCAATAATCCAAGGTGAATGATGAGGTTTCTTTCTCTATTCCTGCGATCCTGTCTGTGCTTATGGGACTCTGTAGCAGCGTTCTTAGTTGTGTTTCCCACATGAAGTTCAGGCAAACACACCCAAAAATTCTCAGTCTCTGTTACAAATTGAAATTTGCCATGTTGTAAACACTTGGATGCACTTTGCTAATTTTTTCTAGGCTGCTAGGCGTAGGAACCCTTTTGAGTTGATATTGTATAGTTCGTTCTCATCATGGCTCTAGCACCATTTATATTGATCACCCAATAGAAGATTCCTTGCACGATTCTATTGCTGCATATGAAATTATAAATTATATGTCTCTGCTTCCTTTGATCTGATGTATGCTCAGTTGTGACATATGAGCATAATACATTGAACTAGATGAACTGTTCTTGCTGACATTATTTCCTTTGTAGCTTTCTTTTTTCCCTGCCATGAATATGTGATTCTACTGATGTGCATTCATAACCTTGCTGACTTCTCTCACCTGCATGCAGAAAATGCTCTGTTTAGATCCAAGCAGAAGAATCAATGCCCGGGCTGCCCTCGAGCACGAATACTTCAAGGATCTTGACGTGACATCATAGATTATGCCTCCTCCTCTTGTCCTCTGTACATTAAGATAGTGTTGGTTGCTCCTCGGAGTTCTTTTCCGGCTTGCTGAACCTAAAGATTGTGTGCTCCTTCCCTTATTTTTTGACTTCTGGGCTGTGTAGAGAAACGAGAACAGAAGGTACCTCCTGGTTACCTCGCTGTGTAACTCAAGCCAATTGAAAGATCCTTGTGTTCTGGGAGCTCCACATTGCAGTTTTGCTCCTGTTTACATCGGCACCGGACTTTATCGTGCCCGAAAGATTATTTTTGAAACTGTAGCAGATCATTAGTCAAGGGTGTGTCATGAAATTCTAACTGATGTGACAATGTTTGGTACTTGGTAAACATCATTATCATCATGAATGGAATCAATTCAGGTCACCTGCATGTCATGTGGTTGCGACTTAAAAAGGGAGAGTTACTACCACATGTGGTTGCATGCTTATGCAGTGCATGACCTGTACTGGCCTCACGCGTGAAGTTATGAGCAAACAATAGTACAGTACAGCTAAACCAGTTGAATGCGACGTACTGCCTCAGGATTATTCAGGACAGCAGCAAGCTCGTGGAGAACATTATCTAGTGCTCTCGTGCAGTACGGGACGAATATGACTGAATGGTCATCGGAGCACGGATAAGCAGTGACGACGACCTGGTAGGGCATTAGACTTGCTCAGCAGAGACGAGGAGAGTGAACTAATGCCAGAACAAACAGGGTAGGTAATGCTTAGAGGTCCTCGTAATGCTATGTATCTCAGGATGTCAGGTTGTATCCAGAGGCTACTGCGCATATAAAGAGTATCATATAACAATAATTTGCAATATTGTTCAATAACAGATAAAAACACGAGAACATTTGCCCTGCTTATATCTTGTACAATGCACTTTACAGGCGTTCAAGGCAGTTGGCCATGGCAGCTCACATCCATAAGTCTTCGTTTTATACTTGCATTTCGCCACTTCCATGGTGTCAATGTCGACGGAGAACATCCATATCTTTGAACATTCATATCTTCATCCCTGCAGCGAGGATGATGCATCTTGGCTTCTTAAATGAGTTTTGATGATTAATAACAAAGAACTAAAAGACTAATATGTTTATCGAGTATGTATTCAGATTTGAGTCCCTTAAGTGAAGTTTAACCGGCATTGATGATCCCCCCTAAAAAAGAGATTGAAAAGAAGACGATAAAAACTCATCAAGAATAAATCTTTTTTTTAAGGTTTACCGTGATTTCGATAATCACATTGAGTATTGTCGTAGGTACGAGTCTAGACAATGGGAGAGAGGCACCCTCGTTCGGTTACGCAGTCCTATGGGGGTGCACGTCGGGACATGAGGGAGAAGATAGCGAGCGCAGTTAGGCCTCGCGCGGTGGTTTCGTGTTTCTCTCCCCAAATTAGGGTTTGCAAAAGTGAGAAAAGAAAAATGAGATCCCCTCCCCCTTGCCCTTGGGGCCCTATTTATAGAGGAGGTGGAGGTAGGATGATAAATTTATAAGTTTACCATTCTAGGGTAGAAAATGCCCGTAGGGGATTCTAAACTATTTACATAACGCTTTAATGGTATGCCGGCGGTCCGGGGTACCGTAGGGACGCCCCTCCAACAGTAGCCCCTTGCTGGTCCGGGCGGTAGGGCCGCCCGTCCGGACCAGCGCACAGGGGTTGGTGCGCGGACCGGACCGACAATGCCTACGTGATGGCGGAACGCGATGTGCTTTGTGGCGAGGAGTCCGCCCTTGTTCCCTTTCTTATCCCCCCTTTTCCTTCTCTTTTCTCGGAAATATGATCTGTATCCTAGTGAGGGGTCGGCTCTGTTGGAGTGAAGGCCGGCCGGAGCGGAGGACATATTCTTTTTTTTCCTTTTCTCTTTTTCCTTCTTCCCTTATTCTTTTTCTTTTCTCCCTCTGTTTTTTTCTTTCTTTCCAGCCTGCACGGCCTTCTTCCTTTCCTACCGCCCCGTGCGGCCTCCTTCTCCTAGCCGTGGGCCTAGGCGCCAACCCACTCGCTCTTAGGGTTGAGCAAGGGCGTGCAGAGGTACAAAGGCCCACCTGGGCACCGCCCCTGCCGCACCCCGGTTGCTCCCCTGCCGCCTGGTCATGCCGCCGCCCTGCTGCTACCTCGCTGGCTCGCCGCTGCCTCGCCGGAGCGCCGATCGCCCTACTGTCGCCGCCCAGCAGCAGCTACTGCCGTCCGTGGGTCGTGCCACTCTTGTCATGAGCCGCGCCACGCCGGTGCCGCCTCTGCTTCGACGCCGTGCTGGGCCGCGAGCCACGCTAGGAGCCGCTTTGTCCAGCGCCACGCTGCTCCCGTCGCAAACCACGCCACGCTGACGCCGCCTCTGCTTTAATGCCGTGTTGGGCCGCGAGCCACGCCGGGAGCCGCCTCGCCCGGCACCGCTGCCGTGAAGCACTTCGCGCCGTGGCTCCGCCCCGCGCTGGCATGCGTTGGGCAGCCTGTAGGGGGGCCACGCTGCCACCGCCAAGCCCGGAGGTTGGCTGCGTGCAATGTATGAGACTTCTATGTTTTGATTCCACAAACTGCTATCGCTTTTTGTATATGCAATGTATGAGACTTTTATGTTTTGATTCCACAAACTGCTATCGCTTTTGATGCCATGCGCGAGATAGGGCCGTCGATTGTATCAGAAATGTCGACATATGTCGCGGGAGGTCGAGGTCGTCGTGAGGGTGATACCGACGCTCGCGCTTATTGTTGTAATTGCTTGTTGCTCAGGTATGGGTATCATTGCCATTCTTCTAGTTGTCGGCGCTACTGACCGTCTACTGATTCGTGGCTCCCCCGGTCGTCCATCTCCCCACCCGCTCCTCCTCCACCGCCCTTGAGACGCTTGAGAGGAGCGCTGTAGGGTGAGGCCGTCGTGTGTAGGGGGCGCGAGTTGCTGGATACTGATATATGGCTCCCTGGTTGTCCATCTCTCCATCAGCTCCTCCAGTGCCCTTGAGGCGCTTGAGAGGAGCGCCATAGGGTGAGGCCGTCGTGTGTAGGGGCGCGAGTTGCTGGGGGAATGGACGCATGTCGGGACGGGTGCGTGGGCGGCCTCGACCCGTCTTCAAGGCGTCACGCACTTGCTCGCCCAGAGCTGTGTACGGGGGTACGGGGACCCTACGCGAGGCGGCGTGCCTTCCGTGGGGAAGCAATGACCCTCCTTGGGGGGCGTTTGGAGCCTTCCATGGGGGCGCGAGAACCCTCCGCGGGAGTACGAGGACCCTTCGCAGGGGTGTGTGGAATCATCTACAGGAGCACGAGGACCCTCCCCGGGGGTATGCGTGGAGCCATCCGCAGGGACGCGACGATTCTCTGTGGGGGCACGCGCTACTATCCGCCACCTCAGTTGCCTGTCTCTCCACTCTGCTCCCCACCATGCCGAGTGGACCATGTTGACGCCGAGCAGCACATTGTTGTCGTGTGGTGCATGTCGATCCCTGGCGGCATGTTGACGTCGAGTGACACATGTCGACACCGGGCGGACCATGTCAACGTTGGGCAGAACATGTCGACGCCGAGCGGTGGGCGGACGCTGAGTGGTGCATGTCGACATCGAGGAGACCATGTCAACGCTGGGCGGACCCTGTCAACGTCTGGTGGTGAGTTGACACCGGGCGGCACATGTCGATGACAGGTGGACTATGTTGCGGGGTACGTAGTACCCTATCCCCTAATAGGAAAAAAAATAGTGCACAAGGACGCAGTGGAGACCGCTTTTGGCTCTCCCTCTGATAAAAAACGATAGCGCACGATGGCGACAAATGCTTGGTTGCTCGATGGCAGTAACATTCGATCGCGGATGGCGGCAAACACTTAGTTGCTCGATGGCAGTGACATCCGATCGTGCGATGGCGATAACACTCGGTGTATGGTGTTGTTAAAGACTAAGTCATGCGATGGTGACAAACACTTGGTTGCTCGATGGCACTGACATCTGGTCGCGCGATGGTGATAAATACTTAGTTGCTCGATAGCAGTGACATCCGGTTGCAAGATGGCGACAAACATTCGGTGCATGATATCCGTAGTTGCTGGGTGCACAATGATGTTAAACAAGCGACGCGGGATAGCGTCAAAGGTGTGACGTACGATGATGACGGTTATGTTGGGTGGAATTGCTCGACATTGCAAGGAGACGTTATTTGGGCATGCAGTGCGATGCAGGAGGGTAGGTACACTCTATACCGGATGGAAGTGGCTCGACATTGCGAGGAGCTATTGTCGCGCGACCCTAGGGGGAAGGGATACTCTATCCTGAATGGAGAAGGCTCGACATCGCGGGGAGCTATCATCGCGTGACCCCAGAGGGAAGGGTCACTCTATCCCGAATGGAGATGGCTCGACGTCGAGGGAGCTTATCGTCGCGCGACCCCGGAGGGAAGTGACACTCTATCCCCGACGGAGGTGGCTCGACATTGCGGGAAGCTATCGTCGTGCAACCCCGAAGGGAAGGGACACTCTATCCCGAATGGAGACTGCTCAACATCGTGGGGAGCTGTCACACCCTGATTTTCATCGTTTGGATTTCCCAAAAACCTAAACCCTAAGATGCGTATATACGTATATGTTCTTCGACTAAAGTTACCATGCATATTTTGATTTTAGTTTTTCTCGAACATGTCATTTCATGGGAGCACTTGAGTTAGGTTGCACTGTCACGCAACAAACCCAAGTCGCGACCGCATCATCGCATGGGCATATAAAACCCTAAATCGGACACACGCACCGTATACTCACAAACACTCCCCAAATCCAAACCCTAAGTGGCAACCTGCTCATCTTTATTCCTGACCCTCCAAATATAAACCCTAACCTCCCCCATACTCTACCTCAGTCGTCCCGTCGCCCGAAACCCTAAAACCTAATCTGTCGTCCTAATTCCTAATAATTCTTTTATCAGGAAGAAACCCTAAAATCTATATTGCATGCATTTTCTTCCACCCAAAAATTCTAGAAAAATTTCATAAACTTTCTAAAACTGCTTGTCACCCATTTATGAAATAATATCTGTAGGCCCAGTTCAAAAATTTTGATTTACCTCCAAATTCGAAATTAGGTCAAATCTTCACCTTGAACTACAACCCTTCTAAATCTTGCTCAAAAAATTTTAGAAAAATTCTACAATGCTCATCTCTGTACCAATGTTTCAAATATGCAAAGACATAGGTAGGTCCAGTTCAATATTTTGGAGGAAACTCTGTCGAACACCTTGTGCATTTTCTCTTCTCTCCATAAAATCAAGCCCAACACTCAACCCCCCTTGCTCCAAATTTCTCCAGCATCTCTATTCTAGCTCAGCTGCTGTCCCCATTCACTTTTTCCCCATTAGGTCAACTTCTCCCTGAAGTTCAACCCTAACGTCCCCTCATGCCAACATTGGCAAGCTATGGCAGCCTTGCTCCATACTCTTTCTCAAGCCAACTCCTCTCTACTCTCTCTCCCTCTGGTCATCTCAATCTCGCTGACTTGATTAGACACCTCAAAACCCTTGTGCACGCACACGCCGGCCTGGACGCGCTCTGGCGTGGCACTGGACGCGCCCCAGTGCGTTGCCGTGCCAGCCACCCATGTCAACCCGCCACCAGTGGCGCCAGTCCCTCCCTCTCTTGCTTAAACGATCACCAACACGCCTCCTCCAACCTACTGCTTCTTGGTCACCCCCACGCCACCAGCTGGACGACCCGTCCAGATCAGAGCTTGCCCAACGCCAAGTTCGGCGGGGCCTCCTATGTCTCCTCTAATGCGCGCGTGTATATGAAGCTGCCCGAGGAGCTCCCTCAAGCTTGGCCACTACACCAAGACCTTTCCTCCTCCCCTCAAGCACTAGCAAGCCACCGTCTCTTCCCTAATCTTCTTCCTTGCTCCGCTACTCCAGCAACCGCCCACTGCCACTTTCGAGAAGAAATCAAGCTGACCTAGTGAAGATCTTCTCCTTTTCTCCTTCCAGAACTCCTCTGGAACCTCTCTTAGCCTCTCCCGAACTTCCTCTGCAGCTGCCGATCACCGGAGCCCCATCTCCACCTTTGCCTCCACCTCCACCGATCTGGTCCTCGACGAAACCCTACCTCCATCAACCGCCCAAGCTTCCCACCCTCGAAAACGAGCTCGCCGATCTTCCCTGAGGCCGAAGGTAGCAGCCGCTCCCTTGATTTCCCCCGGAATCAACCGCGATTGCTTGCCGTAGTTTCCACCGGAGCATCCCCGGAGTCGGGAAATGCCTCGCCTGAAGCCTCGCCTGCGCACGTTTTTAACCGGTCATTGACACGTGGGGTCCGCACACGGTTTTAAAACCATACCGCTTCGCACAGCCGAGGCCCACCAGTCGGGTTAAGTGGAAGCGACCTCCTCCAGTACGCTTTTCCCTTGGAGAAGCGTATTCCCAGCTGAGCTTTTCTGTTCCCACTCATCCCCACTTCGAAGGCGTCTTTGTTCTTCCCGCCTTCGACGTCATACCCTCTGAGGCAGAGAACCGGCTAGTTCTTTTCCAGAAAACCTTAGAATCTTGGTTCAACCGGTTCAAGGTCTAAATGACCGGTTCCTGAAAAACTTTCAAAATAGAAGTTGCTCCTAAAATTATTCTTCATCTTTTGGGTTCAAAAGAATTTCTAAAAATTTAAATCTTCTTTGCTGTACAGAGAGTAGATCAATATTCTTTTTAAATTCAACCCTTTTCAAATTTCTTTTGACCTTTTAATCCATCCCAAAAATTTCTAACAAGTTAGGATCTAATTTTCTGAACTCTTGCACTAAACACATATACCTTCATATGTCGCATGATTCAAAAGAATAAAAAAGGGCGTAGGTATACCCTAAAACCCTAATCTCATATTTCATGCATATATATGTTTTTTTATAGCATCCAACCATATTGAACCTCGTCAAAAATATTTCTCCAGCATCTTTTAGACCACCAAGTCCCTAGACTCCCCATGTTTAAATGTTATATTAAGAGTTCTTCAAGCTAATAAAGATGAAACTCTTGAAAAACCCTAATTCCGATGATCATCTATACGCATAAAATATGAAGATACCCAACAACATCCCCTTCCCCGATTTATTCTTGCATATCAAAAGCATGGCATATGTTCTGCATTGAGTTGCCCTTCTTGGTTCTTTGTCGTGTTTGGATTCTTATTGGTGTTATTTTGAAACGTGTAGTTGATGGTGTGAGGTATGTGCGTCAGGAGGAACCCGAAGCATCCCTGCATCCGGATCAAAGCCAGGAACTGCCAGGCAAGCTCTCCACCCTTGATCATGTTGAATTCCAAGTTTAAGAAATATATTTTGTTTTACGAAACATGCATGCTATGTTTTATACCCGTTATTTTATGTAGAGTAGTTATAGCCGATGCCTAGAAAACCTAGCTCGACCCTGTATTCCTTGTCACCCTAAGGACTACATATCCTGGGAAAGATATCGAAAACCTAGGGTGGAGTATGTAGGTATGCTTAGCCCTGCGGTAGCAAAAATTAGGTTTTCAAAATAAAAGGTGAAATACTCCCATATTTTATGTGGCGAATGTTTGGAAACGGACCATCGTGTCCGAAGGTGTATGAAGGTAGTATATCTAAGGGTTGGGATATTTTACCGCAAAAAGGTTTTCGTTAAAACCTGAAAAACAAAAATGGAGAAGATTTTGATCCGGGTCGGAAATGAAGGGTGAAAACAGGAAGCTTGTTAAAGAGCGAGGTAAGGCCCGATGTGGTTCTCGCTGCCCGTTTACGGAAGTGGTGTGGAGTCCCTCTCGGATCACCTAAGGACCGATCTTAAGTGTCGTTTGGCCAAGTCTTACCGTACGTCCGCATGTCCTTTATGGGAAGGACTTAATCTAGTACCCCGGCCTGAACTAGCATGAACCCGTAGGCAGTGTGTAGCGTGCAGATGAGGTTGTAGCCTCTGTAGAGAAAAGTTTCCGCGGCAAAGCGATGGCTTGTCCACGGTCAAGGACGAACTTGGTTAGGCCACACTAAAGTAGATTGGGTTGCAAAACCTAAAAATATGGTTATGGGTTTAAGGACGCGATCCGCTGAGTTCACAGGGTGACATGCAAGATCCCCGCATTAGCGGGGGAGTGGAGAAAAGGGTTCCCGTCATAGCGGGCAACCGTTGATATCCCCGTAGGTACCGGGTGAGCTATGTCTCCCCGAGGAATCGGGTGATTACCGTGTTTTTGTTGGTATCCCCGTATGTACCGAGTGAGCTATGTCTCCCTAAGGAATCGGACGATTACCATGCTTTGCCGTCATCACGGAAAGCACAGAGATGATTCCCCGTTGTAAAGGGAAGAGTGATAAAAGCAGGTACCTTATCTCGTTGCGTCGAGATACCTTGCTAAAACTGCTTTAATATCTATTTACATATTTCAAATGCAAACTTACTTTCTCGCACAATATGAAACCTAGGATAGAGCCAATTTCTCGATAATTCCCTTGCATGCTCATATCCGTGATAAACTCCCTGGCGGAGTGTTTGCGAGTACATTCCATGTACTCACCTGGCTTGTTATGTGGCCAGACGATGAGGAGGAGTACCAGTCCAGAGATAGCGACAGCGATTTCGAGACGTAGGGTTTCTCCCCCAGTCAGTTGCCTGTGGTCAGGCATATTGAAGGGCTATCTACCGCATGTTTATTTCCGCTGTTGTTTTAAATTCGGCAAATAGGTCTGGCTTGTACTAAACAAAGACCAATTATGGCTAAGCGTGTAATGAACGATGTATTGCATGTCTATGCTATCAAGTGCTTGTGTGTATCGGCTACTGATCCAGGGACCGATACAGTAAACACAAGGGTTTTTTCCAGCCTCAAAACTGGGTACGCCACAGGAGCTATCGTCGCGCGACCCCGGAGGGAAAGGACACTCTATCCCGAATGGAGATAGCTCGACGTCGCAGGGAGCTTATCATCGCGCGACCCTAGTAGGAAGGGACACTCTATCCTCGACGGAGGTGGCTCGACTTTGTGGGGAGCTATCATCGCGCGACCCGGAGGGGGGGGATACTATCCCGAATAGAGATGACTTGACATCATGGGGAGCTATGAGCTATCCCATATGTCGCTGAAGACGAGCGTGTGCTCGGGGAACACTAAGTTCAAGCGTGCGCGCATGCGACACATAGTGTGCAGTCGCTAAAGACAGGCGCGGATGATGTCGGTGTCCGAGAGCGTGCAGGGACGGTGCTGACGATAAGCCCTTGGTGTCGTCGAGGATGAGCGCGGAGGACAACAAGTCCGAGAGTGCACGCAAGGGGCCGTGCTGGTGGTGAGCCCCTAGTGTTGCTGAAGACGAACACGAAGGACACCAAGTTCAGGAGCCCGCGGGGGGATGGTGCTGACGACGAGCCCCTGGTGTTGCTGGGGACAGGCACGGAGGACACCAAGTTCGAGAGCGCGCGTAAGGGGCTGTGTTGGCGGTGAGCCCCTGGTGCGCATTGAGCCTTTTGCGAAGTACGCTCAAGGCCTCCGCAGGGGTACGCGTAGGGGTATGCGTGGAGGACCTCCCGAAGGGGTGTGCCCAGGGGTACGTGCAGGGCCTCGTGGGGCTGCGCGCAGGGGTACGTGCGCATGCCTCCATGAGGTACGCGCAGGGCCTCCGCATGGGGTGCACGCAGGGGTATGTCGAAGGACCTCCCGCAGGGGTGCGCGCAAGGGCCTCCGCGAGGGTGCGCGTAGGGGTACGTGCAAGATGCGCGTAGGGAGTGCGTGCAGGGGTATGCACGGAGGACCTCCTGCGGGTTGCGCAGGGGTACACGTAGGGGCACGTGCAAGGCCTCCACGAGGTGCGCGCAGGGGTGCGTGCAGGGGCTCCGCAAGGGTACACATAGGGGTTCGCGCGCAGGGCCTCCGCGAGGGTGCGTGTAGGGGTACGCGCGGAGGTGCACGTCAAGGCGCGTGGAGCCTCCTGCGGAGGTGCGTGGACCTCTGGCGTGAGTACGCGCAGGGGTAAGCACGAAGCCTCCCGCGGGGTATGCGCAGGGTAAAGGACCTCCCGCGGGGGTGCGCTTAGGATGGGCGTACGGGTACGCGCAGAGGACCTCCCGCGGGTTGCGTGCAGGGGTATGCGCAGGGGCGCGTGCAGGGCCTCTGCGAGGGTCCACGCAGGGGTGCATGCAGGGCCTCCACGGGGGTGTGTGCAGGGGTACACGCGCAGGGGTGCGTGCAGGGCCTCCATGGGGATGCACGCAGAGATATGCACATATGACCTCCCGCAAGGGTGCGCCCAAGGGTGCACACAGGGCCTCCGCGAGGGTGCACGCAGGGGTACGCACGGAGGACCTCCCGCGGGTTGCGCGCAGGGGTACGCGCAAGTCCTTCGCAAGGGTGCACGCGGAGCGCGCGCAGGGGTGAATGTAGGGCCTCTGCGGGGGTGCGCGCAGGGGTACGCGCGCAGCGCCTCCGCGAGGATGCGCGTAGGAGTTCGCACGGAGGTGCGCATCAAGGCGCATGGAACCTCCTACAGAGGTGCGTGGACCTCCGGCGGAGGTGCGTACAGGGGTAAGCGCGAAGCCTCCCGCGGGGGTGCGTGCGGAGGACCTCCCGCGAAGGGACGTGTAGGTTGCACGCAGACCTTTGTAAGGGTGCTCACATGACCTCCCGCATGGGTACATGTCGGGTCACGCAGTGGGGTGGTTGTCCTAGCCGCGCTCGCACTCCTCCTCTTCGGCGCCATGGCTTTTCGCTCACATCCCCACAGTCGGCGCCAACTGTCACAGGTACAAGTCTAGACAATGAGAGAGAGGCATCCCCGTTCGGTTACGCAGGCCTAGGGGGCGCACGTCGGGACATGAGGGAGAAGATAGCGAGCGCAGCTAGGCCTCGCACAGCGGTTTCGTGTTTCTCTCCCCAAATTAAGGTTTGCAAAAGTGAGAAAGGAAAAATGAGATCCCTCCCCATTGGCCTTGGGGCCCTAGTTATAGAGGAGGTGGAGGTGGGATGAGGAATTTACAAGTTTGCCATTCTAGGGTAGAAAATACCCATAAGGGGATTCTAAACTATTTACACAATGCTTTAATGGTATGCCGGTGGTCCGGGGTACCGCGGGGACGCCCCTCCAACAAATATAGAAAATGCCATACTATTACGAGAGGTTATGAAAAGTATCAACCTAGGCTAGAAAAGGATACTGATGTCCCTACTGTCTCTAAGAAATCGGTGTCCAAGAAAGCAACAAGAAATCCTTCTCCTAAGCCTCACATGCCTAGCAACATTGTG
Source organism: Stipa capillata (assembly GCA_019208055.1). Taxonomy (NCBI): domain Eukaryota; kingdom Viridiplantae; phylum Streptophyta; class Magnoliopsida; order Poales; family Poaceae; genus Stipa; species Stipa capillata. Next base: position 435,412 of record JAGXJF010002680.1, read on the forward strand.
AACGCTATCAAGTCCATCTTCAACATGTGCAAGAACATTTGAGTCAAGCAGTCCAAACTTACCCATACAATCAAGCAGAGGCTTAGAGTGTCCGGACATATCCTTGTGAGAGAGAGCAGCTATTTTCAGTGCCCTAAGTATCCGGGGGTGCCTCAGAGTGTCCGGACATATCTCAGAGAATCGAGCAGAGGCTTTAGGATTTCAATTCTCTGTCTCTTGTCTAGAGTGTCCAGACATAGGTTCAAAGTATTCGGACATGTGAAAACTCTAATTCAACCAAAGTCTCCGGAAAAGTCTCTCCGGGGATCCAACTTGAGCATTGTGAGATCATGCTCTTGATGCCATTTCACCAACTAGTATCTAACTCGCACATATTTTTCTCACACATAGAAAATGGGTTAGACACCAAATATAATTCTCAATTGCTTATCAAAACCGCTTGATCACACGATCACAAAGTGGCATGTCTTTTAAACTCTAAGTTGACTATCTTGAATTCATCCTCAAACTTCATCTTGATCAACCTCCATCATCTTTTGAACTTCACCATGATGTCGTATGGCTCACACGTTGAGCCCATTATACAACTAGGGAAGTTCTCTATTTCACTACAATGGAGAGCTTGCACGGCCCAGAGAATGCAGTGATTGCGCCACGAAGATGCATGCGTGCCAGTCTCTTACCGGCGTACTAGCCGGGCTTCCGATGCATGGCTATTCTACCACAAATCATATACTAGTTGAACACGCATGCCCTGATAGTGCCAACATTGTCAGATACCTCTACATATCCTTGGTAGACCAGCAAATCACCTTGAACATTGACATGCTAGCTCTGCGATGTCCCTACTAGGCACCGCTGTCCTGGACGCCACCATGGAGGAATATACCAAGGCAGTGGTGGATTTTATCGATTTTTCTACTACGCAGTTGCCTACATTTTCTCTTGCTTGTAGTCGACAATATGATGCCACCAGTGGACTACGAGGCGGAGCCGCTGGCGACGCGAGAGCAGTGACAACGGTGAAGCCGAGAGAAGAGGCCTCGTCGGAGTGGTTAGGTTCACGAGGCGGAGTCGCCAGTGACACAGGAGCGACGATGGATGACGGAGCCGAGGGAGGAAACATCACTGGAGTTAGGGATCAGAAATGGAGGTGGTTAAGGTGAGGGGTTCACCGGAGCCGAGGGTTGGTTTAGAGGGAATGCTTGATCTAGTGACGACGACGGCTAGACACAACGAGTCAAAGGCAGCACTGCTGACAAGGTGAGGTTGGATTGGAGAGACGGCTGCAGTGTAGGGTTAGGAAGAAGAAAAAGATGTGCCGTCGGATCTAGAACTGTGGCTAGGGGAAAAGTCGGACGCCTGCTGTGCAGGCCTCGAATTTCATCTCCACGAGGTTGAGGAGGCAGTGGCGCCTCCACCCGGTCTTGAAGAGGCCGATGTTGTTGTTGACAAGCTCGCCACGGACCGGCCGCATGGAAGAAAGTTGAATGAGAAGTGGATGCTGTTGATGACGTCAAGCGCCTCCACCAGCAAGGAAGAAACGAAGATGGGGCCACAGCCGTCGGGCGGGGATGCGCGGTTGTGGTAGTTCCCTATAACAGGGTACCATGGGTGCCGGCGGTTGGCATGGACTAGTTCGTAGTGGAACCTGGTGGCGAGTCAGCGCCACGTGGCGGACGAGTGATGCCTGTGAGGCGGAAGAGCTCGTTAGGGACTTCGTGGAGCGTCGTCATCGGCCTGATCTCCTCCTTGGGCACGGCCATTGGAATCGATGGATCGATTGATTGTCGTCGGCTAGGGATCGCTGAGATCACGGACGGGGTATTAGGGCATCTCCAATAGTAGAGAAGGCAGTCTTCTCTTATGCCTTCCACGTTATCTAGAGATAACAATAAAAACATGTTATACAATGGGTTATCTCTTGATGCCATCTCTAACAATTAATGCATGCATAAATATATGATCAAAATTAAACTAGAAAATATGAATTTAAGGGAAAAACATATTGTACAATGGAGAAAATAATGATCTCTTAAGTGTGAAGAGATCATCCCTTCACCAAGGGAAGACAATCTTCTCTTTCTTCTCTCTCTCCCCTCCAACTCAACAAAAATCCTATGTGGCATCTATAAGAGAAGGCTGACATCACCCTATTGGAGATGCCCTTATTAGTTTCTGTCTCGATCACGTTGGCTTTGGCTTCAGCGGCTAGCTAGTTTGATCGTCTAGGAAGCGTCGATTGACTTGGATGCGTCATTCGGCTTCATTTCAAGCATGGAGGAATTAAGCAACCCGGATTTTTAACCCTCAGGGGTATCTCCCACGTTAAAAAGTTGTTATATTTTTTTGAAACATTTTATAAATATATATCATACTATAACACTCACACTTGTAAATATTGGTGCAAATGTATAATTATATATAGAAAAGATAAATTCCAACATATACAGTAATTAATATTTAAATTGCACTAATTTATTTGAAAAATATAAGTTTGACGAACACTTTACTGAATTTCCACGTCAAACAATTATAAGATGATATGCATATACAAGAGTAGGAGGTATGATTTAAAGGAATCAATTTTTTTATTTCTCACTTTACGTTAAAATGTACTTCCTCCGTCTAGAAATATAAGATGCACACGCTTTCTAAAATTTATTTTTGATCAATAATTTATTTAATAATATGTGAATTACATGGTACAAAATTGATATAGTTGGATTTATATTAAAAAATTATTTTTTAATGGTATCAATTTTATATCATTTAGTCCACGTATCATTAAATAAATTTTGGATTAAATATAAATTTTAAAAAATATGTGTGCTTTATATTTCTGAACGGAGAAAGAAATATAACTTTTTAAAAACTTTTAAGTGAGAATGGAATCCTTGATTCCTAAAACCCGAAGGCATTCGGGTTCCAAACGGGTCGTAAAGTCTATACACGAAAAAGTGAAACAAAAATCAAAGTCACTGTCAAAAAGCATATACTCAGAATCACTGAGAGGGCGGCCCCACCAGTCAGGTTCCAACCATTACTAAGCTCTGATGAAGAGAGCAGCAGGGGAGTAAAACCAATTAAATCCCCACCCGTCGCGCGGCCGGCCGCCGCCGTTCGCCGGAGATCGGACGGCTCCCCGTGCTCCCAACGCCATCCTTCGCAAGGCAGTGCTGCGTCGTCTTCTTGCCCTAGCTCCTCCAGCAGGAAGGAGGGAGAAGGCGGTGAGCTGAGTCGCCGTCGCCATGGAGGCGTACAAGCTCTGGGTGCGCAAGAACCGGGACCTCGTCCGCTCCCTCGAGTCCCCTCGCCAACGTAACCTCCGACAACCCTTCCCCGGGCGGCGCGAGCAGCTCCCTCCCTCTTTCGTTAGGCGCGTTGCTCTCTGCGTTCCACGGGAGCTCGTGTACCCCTAACCCGCGTCGATACGGTGCTCCTTCTTGGGATTTGTGGATCAGATTCTGGTTGGGGCTGGTTCGATCGTATGCATGCTTTGGTGATCTGGTCGGGGCTCCTCAGCTAGAGTTTACGCGAATTCGTGTGGTTTGGCTGTTTCCTGGAGCCTCCTGGCTTTGCGAGACCACAGAAGAGGATCGATTTCACATTCCCTTTTACGAATTTCCATCTTGGTTCTGCTCTAGTGTCATGGAATTTTGGTTTTGATCGCGAATTCCGGTCGCAGTTTCGTACTAGTAGGCTACTGATGGAATGAGTGGCTACAAGTTGGCCAAGTTTTGCTTATATTTGCTTGAACTCTTTGCAGGGGGTGACGTGGATACTTCCCGAGCGCTTTGCCAACTCCGAGATCACACCGGAAGCAGGTGCTGTGAGTGGTTATCCTTCGTTAGGAGTAACATTTAGTTCCACTGCACAATCTGTTTATCTGTATCTTTGATCATATTTACTATGTTTAGTGTGTCATGGTGTTTGGCCTTGGAGCAGTACTGAGTTGCTGTATTTGCAAATGAGTGTTGAAGTGTCTATTATGTGTTAATCAGATGAAACATAGGCTCTGCAAATAACATCCGGTTACAACAAATACATTTTTGGACTGCTAGAAAGTAGAATGTATTGGAATAATTATGATCAAAGAGGTATAAGTTGCACAGGCTGTGATTTTTGAGATATATGGAGGCTCAAGTGTCAATTTTTGTGCGTGAGATTTTTTGACATTTTGTGCCCCTTTGTTCATGCTGCATTTTTATTGGGTTTCATCTCTAGCCTACCCCAACTTGCTTGGGACAAAATGCTTAGTTGTTGTTGTTGTTGTTGTTCATGCTGCATGTGAGGCATATGCGAGTCCTTGTGTGCATCGAGGAAAGCATATGTGTTTTGTAGTTCAGGAGATCAATACTGTTTGGGGAGTCAAAATGATATGTTTGCTACATGTCGCTACGAAAAACCTTCTAGTTGTTCAAAACTCCTAATGCAACTGAGTAGATACTAGATTTGGCTTTTGTGTTGCTGTGATAGCTGTTCGAGGTATCGCATAAAGGCAATAAATATTATTTGTTCCTGTCAGCTCCTATTTTTTTGTGCAACTCATATTAGAGCTGCCTTAGATGGTCTTAGCACTAAAGTGATTAAACCTGATGCTGGATTTGCATTCCTCTTTCTGTCAGCACTTGGCACAGTTGGCTAAAAGTACTATAGCGCCATACTCGACATAGGAGATTATCAGCGTTGCAAATATATATCCAATTTTGCTGAACTTCGAATGCACCCTATTGTTTGCTCACCAAACGAGAAGACAGTCTTTAGCCATTTAAATCTTCATTTCACTCACCCTTCTAAAAAGATATCGTTATTTGTAGATAATATTTTGTAGTGAACATGTATTTGCTTCTGGGTATAATATATGTTGGCACGAAGAAAAATTATTTGCTAATACTAAAGCCTAGGAGTCCGGGCTACTAACCTAGCAATTTTGTTACTGATGTGAAAAAGAACATAGAGCTTAGTTCTTTAAGTAGCAAAAATCTTTCCAAGGAAACTCTATCCCCTGGAAACAAAAACATCTGTTCACTTATAAACATGTATATACTATGTATTGAAGCAATTATTTGCTTTTGTGATTCAAAGGGGCTGTTTTCAGTGGTATGACCTGATCGTTTGACATTTACCCTCCCTTTTTTTTCCTGAACAGTATATGCGCTTCTGGGCATTGTGAGTTCTGTTAACCAGCATATAATTGACACGCCAACCGATGGTGATTCACTGGCCTCCAAGGAGCAATCTGTCCCATGGGCTCTTGTTGTATCTATACTCAAGGATGTGGAGGCAGTTGTCGAGGTTGCTGCCCAACACTTCGTTGGCGATGATCGCAAATGGAGCTTCCTTGCTGTTACAGAAGCAGTGAAGTAAGATGATTTCTTATGTATTATTTTTCTTGGTTGCTTATCTGATATTGCCATGCATCTCTGGCTTTGTTCAGACGAATGATAATTGTTGTGCAACATTTCAGAGCATGTGTCAGATTAGCCGCTTTCAGGGAGAGTGGCTACAGGATGCTCTTACAAGGAGGGGAGGTGGCAAATGAAGAAGAGGAGGATGTTCTTGCAGAAAATCATGGAGTCAAAAGTAATGGAGTGCCAGTCATCTACCCAATGAATGTACATTCCCCTAATGGCCATGGGGTTGGCTCTAATGGCCTGGATGGAAAAGCTGGATTTGTATCTAAGAGTCTGGAGGGAAGAGCGGTAGCTGCTTTGAGCAAGTTTGGCCAGAATGCTAAGATGATGTCAGATCCCATGTGGATGAGGAGGCTCCAACCTACTCCTGTTCCTCCTGGTAACTTCTTTTTACTAAAAATTTATCATGGTTCCCGATTGGGACGTTTATCTACTAATTGTCTTGCTCATCATTACTTTACTTTCCGGATCGCCATGCAGTGATGGAGGTCGAGAAGCCAACTTTGGCAACTATTTGGTCTTCTAAAGGGGTTTCAGGGCGCTTATTTTTGTTAGGGGAGGCTGTCCACATATTCAGACCACTTGTATACGTTCTCTTGATCAGAAAGTTTGGAATCAGATCTTGGACCCCATGGTTAGTGTCGTTAGCTGTGGAGCTCACAAGCCTTGGCATCCATTCACATGCAACAGATCTAAATCATACAGCCAAGAAAGTTCATCAGCTCTCATCTGCTGAGAGGGACGAGGCAAGATGATTTCAGTTTCCTATTGTGTTAGATTTTGTTTGATCATGTTATCTCTGTTGCTGAATTAGCTCTTCTTTGGTTCAATTCCATCAGTTGAAAAGGCGAAAGATGATGTGGGCCCTTTATGTCATGAGAGATCCATTCTTTGCCAACTACACCAAGTAATGAACATGACACCCTAATACGAAAATGTCTGATTCTTGATTTGATCTTTTTCCTTTATGCCCATGCTTACACTTGTTTCCTGACAGGCGTCATCTTGAGAAGGCTGAGAAAGTGCTGAATCCAGTGCCATTTATTGGTTTCCTTGCGGGTATGTAAACCTTCAACGTATCTATGGATTTCTTTCCTACATAACGTAAAAGGAAGCATTTTCCGATAAGCTTTACATGCTCAATTTATTGCAGGTAAACTTGTGGAGCTATTGGAGGGGGCTCAGTCACGATATACTTACACATCAGGCTCATAGGGATTGAGATAACTTAACCTGCAAATACCTGAGAGCTTCTTGTTAATTTTCCATGGTGAATCTTTGCTGGTCGATGGATTTTGTCTTAGTAGCTCAGGATCTGAGCCCAATCCTGTCTGTGCCTTGCCATTTCCTAGTGATTTGGCATGCTTGTCTCAAGACGCTGCTAAGCTGCGGCTACATTACCTCTCCTGGCCGTTGAGAATGTAATTATATCGGGGTAACGTTAAGAATTGGCACGCAATGATACCGTGTATTTACTGAGAAGAAAAACCATAATAAGTTCCTTCTACACTGTTCTATGTTGGATCATCACTGGAGATGACTGAACTGCCATCCTTCTGTTGGGTGCTGTATATCAACTTGAATAGTATTTTTGTTAGCTTGGAACCTTCTTTGGTTGGGGTGTCCATGAAGCGTTTCAGATCCAAGGAATGTGAATTATGAAGCTTTCAGTTTGTCCCCTGTTGGTGAAATTTGCAAGATTCAGAAAACCAACTCTTACCTCCGAAATGTTGAATCAGATTGAATATAGTATGTACAGAGAGGGCAAAATGCATACAATACGGTACTTGCAACTTGCATCTATTTCATTCTATTCTATACACTGTTAATGTATAAGAATGACACAAGAAACGTATGTTCCAGCTCCATAAGAACTATAGGCAAGATAATATCACAGGCGTGCAACAGTTCTGTTGAGGCTCAGCTCAACGCCTCGTACAGATCGAGCATTTTTCGCCTTATTGTGAGATTCGCGAACAGTAGCCTGTGAGCTTATGTAGCATAGGGATTGCAACCATGACACCAGCACCGGCTTCCGTACAACATCGTCAGATTCCGCGACATGGGCATGCATGTCGTCGAGGAGAACATCCTGGCCTTCCTTTGGCAGCGAAGTGACAAATTCTGCCAGCTCCTTCAGCAGATAAGAGAATGACTGCAGATAGAGAAGAAAAGGGTGTTGAGTGAATATTATCTGCGAAGACTTGCTACAGGTAGCAGTGCTGCAAGCATTGGATTCTAATCATGGCATCTAAGCTGAATAAATCCACCTAGGACGTAGCTACCAAGCATGGGACAACGTGATTTGTAGTTATCAAACATCAATCACAAAGGGTCCAAGACTCCATCTTTACAAGAATTCAGTACATGAAAATACTCAACAGGATCTCCAAGCTAGTGATGTTTGCAATGTTTGTACTATGAGAAAAAAGTTGGTCTGTGTTTCCATGGTTCTACGGTAATAAAATGATTGTCCTGGCAAATGGATTAACCATATCCTGAATGCCCTAAGGAGATAACAACCAAACCATATTTCACGTGGGAAAATAATTTAATGCTCTACACACCATCAAAAAAGAAAAACCTTGTGATCTTGTCTTACCTGAATATCCACAAGGAAGATGAGCCGCAGCAACAAGTCTAATATTTTCTTACAAGGTTCTGTGCTATCTTCCCATGACCTCCATAAAGATTTGTCCTGAACCATTGTAGTATTGCAAAGATCTTTAGCTTTGACAACAAGGCTATGGATACAGAAAAGAATGGCAGGACACTTTGCAGGAAGGTGCCGAACAAGTGCTGCAACTCCTGACGCTAATCCTTCAAATGGGGTTACCCCAGGATATGCCTTTTAAATGAAGAAAGTAGAAAATTAAGTCAGTTTTTCAGCCAGGAACAAAAAATATGAAAAATGATATCAAATGAACTACCTCCAAAGATCTCTTGATATAGTCAAAGGCAAGTTGCTCTTTCAAAGCTATTCGATCATCCTGATCAGTATCATTGCCAGATGACAGGAATGATACCATCACAGAGTGTGCAGCACGTGTTACTTTCTCATTCGAATGCTGTATGTATCTGATAAGTTTGTATTAAGGGGGGCAATTGTTTATAAGAATCTAGATAACCAAAGGAGAAGGACAAATACTAAGACATAAAATAGTTGCATGGTGTCTATAAAGGATACAGGAACATGACCGGAGCTAATTTATTCTGAATTATATGAGCTGGAATGAGGCTAATACAAGTAGGCATGACCCGCAGGTAAAACAATATGCGTGATGTCTGAACCTCATCTCTGTACCAGGTATATCTTGTTGCGTCCAAGGTTAGTAAATCTAAAATATACCAAAGATCTATTTTAATCAACAGTTGCAATGACATCCAAGCAATCACAAGAGGAGTTTTAATCACAATGCCACAAGGAGAGAAATGACATTTAAATAACCTGGTTTGCTTGTCAATTCAGCATACGAAGGCATTGACTCAATGAACAAAGCACTAGCTGCTGCATTCTCCTGATTGACAAGGACAGCACGGCGGATTGCTTCAGTGTACTCAGGAAGACGTAGGCGTCTCAGATGTTCCACACAAGAGAATGCCACCAAGATCCGAACAGCAACCTCTGGCGGGAAACCCCCTGAGGAGTTAGCATCCAGCCTGTGTTTTGTGACCTCTGCTGCAAAGACTACAATCATAAGAAATGCTGCCTCAGCAATCTTATCAATCTCTGCAAGCAAATCATCCCGTTTCGCCTGGTGCAGCAACACTGCCGCACGAAGATGACAATACAGCTCCTGTGCATATTGACATACACAAGTTTCGACATAAGTTTTAGCCTTCTCATCAGCGAAGGAATACTGCTTGCAAAGAACTCCAGTCACAGGTCCTGCCTCTCTGAAAAGGACACTATCCTGGTGTTGCTTGACCTGATTCTTGATGAGCTCGGCTGAATTCCCATCTGGACTCTTAACTGACATCCTAAGCAGATGTGGCAGAGGGAGGAGCTCCTCCAGTAGTGCCATACAGACGCACCGTAACACTGTCTCATGAAACACGATCTGTCCACACCGTGTCAAACCCAATGCAACACACTGAAGAAGGACACGACGCCGATCATCATCGCACCTCCCTTCTATAATTGCCCTCTCAGCGGCAAAACGTATGGTCCGCTCAGGCGCCTCCTTCAATCTTGGATCAAAGTCCAACCGGTATCTCACTGAAGCAACCCTCAACCCCCGCAATGCACCGCAAGCCACCATCACCACCGGAAACAGCACATAACCCTCGCTCTCGCACTTGTCTTGTGAAATCACATCGAATAGAACCTGAACCTTCTGCATCCTCCTCGACTCGATAAACCCCAAGACGAGCCACTCCGCCAGCTTAAGCACCCTGACACCAACACCTAGGTTCCCAATCCTCCCGCAAATCCTAATCAGGGACCCAAGGATCCTTCCAAGGTGCAGCTCATCAGCACATGCCAGCGCACAACCAATCCCAGCAAGCGCAAGGTGGTCAAGATCATCGCAGCTCTCGCTCCCCTGCTCCATATCCTCAAGAACACGACTCACAGCGACAACAGGATCATCGCCATCACGGCCACTGCCAGGCTGACCACTGCCGAGATTCTCCGTGGCGGGGCTCCCCGAGCTGGCATTGCCGGCGACGTTCTTGGAGCTCTTGGCGGAGGCGAGCGCGCCCAGGAGCAGGAGCCGAGGGGAGATGGGGAGGGAGGCCGGGAGGGAAGAGGCGGGGGGGAGGAGGTGCGGGGAGGTGGCAAGCAGCGGGGAGACGAGGCGGGGGTGGAGCGGGAGGTGCGGGAGGAGGAGCTCAAGGTGCGCGGAGGAGAGGCGGAGCGAGCGGCGGTGGAGGCTGAGGGTCTCGAGGGCGGCGAGGGTGGACGGGGAGGAGGGGCTGCGGAGGTCCGACCACGCGGAGAGGATGGTGGAGGGGGAGGGATGCGGGGGCGGCGGCGCAGGAGGCGCGAAGGTGGCGGACTCGAGGAGGTCGGCGAGGGGCGCGGCGGCGGGCGGCGGCGTTGACATGGTTGCGTGGGGTTTGGATTGGAATTGGAAGTGCCTCTTCAGACTCCAGAGGACTCTTGGTCCTCTCGGAGGAAATGGAGCAGTTTTTTCCCTTTTTTACCATCGATGCGAGACTTTACTGATAACTAAAAATATTACCAACATACATAAAAAAACTGAATTAAACACGAGCTATAAAGACATTTAATAAAAATAAAAGTTAGGTCAAATTTTTTAAAGTCAACGTCTCCATCATCGCTCGTGCCTACATATCTTTGCGTTCCTCCAAATCTCCGATGAAGATACAACTAGAAGACCAAATCTACACAAGCTGTTTCGAACATCAAAAGTTTTGAAGAGCCATATAAGCTACCCACTCTAATAGGACTGAAGATTGTTGAACATACTATGGCTGAAAACACCCCTTATAAGACAGATTGCTTAACCATCGCTACAGAGCAGCTACCACAAACAAATATGTCCTTGAATTTTATGCATAAATTTTGACCAGATGCAATATATTCATACAGCCTAGGGGAACTATGATGCTATCCAAGTCCCTCTTGAATTTTATGCATAAATTTTGACCTGAGCCGTCGATCGGATGGTTCATGAGGTGGTTATACAGTCTATCCGTCAGGGATCAACCTCCAATAATAGGCGAAGTTCTGGCGATGCCATTCGTGCCCTTTTTGAATATGTCTTATTCGAGTAATTTTCATATTCAGGTAATTTTGTTCGATGGGCCTGAACTCTGAACATGTGACACACTGTGTTGCTTGTGTGCTTATTTTGGTAATTGCCACCAGTTTAGAATCCATGATTCTGAAGTTATGTGTTCAATGGAGTTCATATATGTATATGAATTGCCACCAAACTAGACATAGATGTTTAATAATTAACTGATCAGTCGAGCTGCAAATACCCCATGTATAAACCAAGTTCGTTTCAGCTAATGATGATGTCAAGATGAGATGAGAACAGCAAGCTCTCCCGTATTATTGTTGGTGCTGTCCGGGAAGCATGCAGTGGAATCAAGCGTACAGGTTGATGCCCCAGAACTTGGCCGGCTGGTTGGTGCGGTAGTTGCGATCGATGGCCTTCATCTTCTCCATGTCCTCGCCCGAGATGTCGAAGTCGAAGACCGCAAAGTTCTCCTCCAGCCTCTCCGCCTTGGAGGTCTTGGGAATGACCACCGTGCTCCTTTGGAGCCCCCACCGGAGGACGAGCTGTGCCGGGGTCTTGCCGTATTTCTCAGCCAGAGACTGCAACACGGGTGCAGCAACAAGTTTAGAGAATTATCACAAGGCTTCCACAAATGCAAGATACTGGAGTGAAGTGCGATTTTGTGTAAATCATGGAGCGATAGTGTGATCATGTATTGGAGGACTGTAGTATCAACCTTGATGACAGGGTCGTCGAGGCATGAGACGGTTCCGAACCACTCGGTGTTGGCAGTGGAACCACCCAGTGGGGTATGCGCGGTGACACAGATCCCATGCTTTTGGCAGAACTTCACAAGAGAATCACGCTGGAAGTAGGGGTGCGTCTCGATTTGATTCACCGCAGGCTTTATCTTGGCGTATGCCAAGCAGTCTCTGGTAAGGAAGATGTCATAGTTGCTGCACGAATAACTCAATGATTAGATTTGCAATTAGAATTCCTCCAGCATGACAACAGAATAGAACTATGGAGGTGCAGAGATTTATTATGGTTCTTCTAATCTGAATAGCTCAAGTAGTTAAGTTTAAAACTGACACCTGAAGTGCTACAACCAATAGTTACTTCTAATGAATGGCAGTACTTTAGAGACTGAAAAAATGCAGCTAGTTAGAGATCACACAGTGTCATGGAGAACATGTAGAACCATCACGCTGATGGTAATGTACAAATTTGGAGCTCGGTCAGGAGCTGAAGATATTTTTCATGACTACAGACACCGTGCGAAGAGGCAAACCAAGGATTGGCTGTAGAAAAGAATAAACATGGAAAGGCATTCTTTCTTATTCTGTACACCAGCGTGCGTGACATTCTGCCTGTTCATCTGGACGGTATGGCACGTGGTAATTGGAAGTTCTTCACTTGGTGCAAGAGTAAAATTCACATAGAAGCTATTCAAAATTTTGAAGGTACTGGACTGTACAGATGATAACAGACACCTCAGTAACCTAGAGGAAAGAGTAGCCCGTACAATCATGCAATGGGAGCAAGTAGCCAAGAACTATACACACAACTTTATATAGTATACAATCAACAACATCAATTTATGATAATTCAGGTTCAACAGGACTTAAAAGGTTCCCAGAACAAGACCTCACGCTCTTTCATTAAAAAGCATGAAGATAAACTGGGCAATAATAACCAGCAACTAATTTGCACACGAAGCAGTAAGCCAGTAAATGGAAAGATCAGGAAGCACCAAATCATTGTAAATATGCAGCAGAGAAGACATATAGAACAAGCAAGTTTTTCGTACTAGTAAAATAAGGGAACAACTAACCTGAATAGTTCCAATACTAAGTAAAGTAAACTGTGACTACGACTAGGGAAAATAGTCATTATGAAATAATTGAACAAAGCAATGGATCATAATATCGAGGCAGGCTAAACAAGTCAAGACCAAATACCTCAAAAGTCAAAACAGAGTTAACAAGATAAGGAAACACGGACGAACAAATAGCAATATGCTTTACTTTACCTAATTCCAATGCTGCGAACCAGTCCTAAGGAAACAAGATCTTCCATTGCATGCCATGTTGTCTCCAGTGAGATAGTGGTATCAATATCAAGCACACCATCATCACCAAGAGCACTGGCAGTTGTGCCAACTCCTGTAGACAATTGAGTTAAAGTACTAAATTCAGTGAGTCACCCAATGAAATGGAATGAAATGTTCTTCTTCCATGTTAGGTAAAATAAATACAAGGATCATACCAGTATGCTTAGTAGCTACTGGGAAGTGAACAAGGTAGAGATCTAGATAATCTAGCCGCAACTTCTTCAAACTATCCTTACAGGCTTCAAGCACATGCCCGTGATCTGAGTTCCACAACTACAATCACAACAGACATGGAGCTTTTAATAACATATTAGCTGTGGGGAAAAAATATTGCAACAACATCAGCTGAGCATTTTGAGTGATAATTGGGTGTAAACCAACAAACTTAGTTTTACTGAGAATGTCATCAGGGGTCCCAATGAACATCACGTAACACGTGGACCATAACAATTCTAAAATTAGGAAATGCAGTAATTGATGAACAAAACTGGAATTCAAGGGGGTGTGACTCGTATTTGAATATCGGCACTGACAAACAAATATCAGGTAGCGCTAGAAGCTAACCATGGTTTGGAAAAAACCACTGCTACAAGCCACCATTACTGTATTTTAAGCCAGCCAGTCTAGAGGATTAGTTTTAGGGCATCCTCTGCTGAGTTAGTCTAAACAACCAATGATACTTAACATTCCAGTATATTATACTCCCAAATCAGCAATGACTCCAAAACCTTGTTCCAGCTTAGTTACAGGGCCACCTTCATCTCAGTGTACATCCAATACTTAATAGGTTGTTACCCAGTGAATTGTTAGGAGATGGGACCTGATGTAACAGCTATGCCTAGCAGCAACCAATGTAGCACCTTGGTTTTTCAAAATCCTAGATCAAGCATATGACTTCACTCCATCTTGCTTCTGAATACCACATCTAATCATAAAGTGATTTAACCAATGATGTTTAGACATCCAATATTATTTCTTCCTTCTCTATACAAAGCCTGTTTCAGTCTGCTCATAGAACATAATTTTTAACGACTCAGGTCCCTGTCCCAAGTGGCAGTAGGCGAGTAATTTCCAACATAAGAGTGCGTCGAGAAAATAATAATAATAACCTTGGTTGTGATGAAAAGATCCTTTCTCTTGACAAGTCCAGTCTGGAATGCCTCTGCAAGTGCATCACCAACTTCCGCCTCGTTTTGGTAGTCAGCTGCATGACCAGAAAGCAAGCCCAGTTAGCAAATCATCCAATGGGAAATCTCCGGAAAGACGTCACTATCAATTAAGAGCTAGAATTGAAATTAGAAAAGGAACACTAAGATTTTTCCGATCTGTACAAGTCTACTGCTCATCCGGATTGGAACTGCATACACTAGACATGATGAACGAATTAGAAATTTCACGGCGATACACACAAGCGTCCTAGATTAGAGACGGTGCCAGTTTAACTCATAGGGATCGACTCGATTCGGTCCAGATGGGTAGAGATGCGAAGAGGTGGAGGGAGCGAGTGGGTACCGGCGCAGTCGAAGTGGCGGTAACCGGCACGGAGGGCGGAGTGGATGAGGCCGCGGATGGCGGGGGAGTCCATCCGCCACACGCCGAGCCCCACCGCCGGCATCTTGTGCCCGCTGCTCAGCGCCAGCGCCGTCGCCGCCATCTCTCGCTTGGGCTCGCCGGAGTCGGAGATAATTCAGTACCCTCCCCTTTTTCCTACCGTGGCATCTGCACTGCACAAAAGATTCTCGACTTTGTGGTGATGGGCGAGCTCTGTTTAGGGCCTCTTTGATTAGTTAAATTTTTATATAGAACAGTTTAATTTTTCTTGAGAAGATGAGGAATTCGTAAAATTAAAGAGACTCTTAGATAACACGAAATTTATAAGGAATTTAAATTCCCCGTACTAGGAGTATTCAACTAAGTTGTGTTCGCTACATAAAGATGTAGATGTAGAATTAAAAAGATGTGATTGTTTAGTTAAGAGAAAATCCTAGGCCTCCCTCGAATCAGTTTTCTTTTCATCCGTTCCTTTAGATCGGTGCAAAATTCTTTTCAACTTCTGAGTTCCAAATGGCCTTTTTTTTTCTATTTTCCACTTACTCGCTAATTTTCGCTCCACCATCCGCACTTGTAAGATGGATTGATGACTAGGGCATTTTATTTGTATATTGTACAATATTTTATCCGTTAGTGTCGTCTCTAACTAATGCTCAATATATAGTGATTAAAATTTTAAAATAAAATGTATTAGGGTATGTAGAGTGGTAGTAAAGGTAGACTTCTCTTGTACATTCAATAACATTTAGAGATAACAATAAAAATATGTTATATAATAGGTTGTTTTTTAATGTCATCTCTACCAATAATTAATGCTTACATGCATCTAAAAGTATTTGGTCAAATAAAATTAGAAAAAGTGTGACACATGACAACATCTCGAACAAAAAGTCTTCCTTTAGGCATGGGAGGATCATCCCTTCCTCAGTATTCTATCTCTATCAACTCAGCAAAAATTTATGTGGCATCTCTAAAAGAAGATTAATGTCATCACATTGTACATTCTCCGATGAAGGAGTGACATCTAATACAATGAGAATATAGTGATTGATCTCTTAAATGTGAAGGAATCGTTTCTTCACTAAGGGAAGACAACATTATCAGAGGCGGAGCTTAGTGGAGACCAACTTGGGTCTTGGCCTCTCGCAATTGTCTAACTCCTCGGTTAAATAGTACTACGAGTAGCTTCTTTGTTGATCCAGCACGAAAATCACTACCAAATTCACCCACAAAATACATGTTGGCCCCCACTTAATTTTGCACCAAGCTCTGCCACTGAACATCATCTCCCTTCATTCGCTTAGCTCAAATTTAACTAGAGCATCTACAATGGTGTGACATCAACTTTCTCTTAGAGATGCTACGTAGAAATTTGGCTAAGTTAGAACAGAGATCAATGATGACTTCTTTTGGTGAAGGGATGATCAGTTCACATCCAAGGGTGACTATTTTCTCTATTATACTACATGTCTTCCCTTGCTCACAAGCTTTTTAATTTAACTTTAATATCACTGCATACTTTGACATCTATGCGAGCATTAGTTGCTACAAATGACATGAAGCGATAAGATATTGCATAACATGTTTATTTGTCATCTCTAGGTGACATAAAGGATACAAGAGAATACTGCTTTCTCGAAAGATGTCCTAAAAATCCTATGTTTCACCTTTAAAGAAATGCTGAAATCATACCGTTATAGATGCCCTAAGAAAAGTAAATACAAGGAAAAAAACAGTGTTCTCTACCAATGTGTTACATGAAAGTTATCTTCCCGAACATTGTACATGCTCTAATATGGTAGATCAGCTATCATAAGCACAACAACGACCAGCTAGTAATTCACTGGTCTCTTCTTGTTCTCATCCAGAGATTGTGCTTGGTTGATTGACTCATCTATTGTCTACGTACGTAATCCCTCGAGCTACCTAGGGAAATCGAGATCGACACGAGCGGATTTGTGAGGGGGAAGACCGGCTGGACGTAGTGCTAGTATTTTGGTTGGAGTAATAATAACTATTTTGCTATCTCAGTTGCCTGAAAATTTTATAGATCTCAATCACCTAAATTGCACACTACTATGTCTAAAATTGTAGTCCCAAAAGTGTGCTATTTTAGTTCAACATTACTGCAACTTTTAACCTAGATTATAAACAGAGTGAAGAAGTGGGGATGACGGTGGCCTTTCTTAACGTCATTATCTTCTTGGAGGCGTCACTTTGGAGGCTTATCCCGTTGCACGTGCCTTGTGGTGTCATGGTCGGCATGAGGCCGGCCGACGATGCACATGGAGGCATGGTAACTCATGTGGCAACGATGATGATAACGAGCAGCATTGGGATGCGGCATGGGCTTCGGTGTCAGCTAGTTGGCGTGGCTGTTGGCCCTTCTGTGCACCGTTTCGCCATGTTACAGTGAAGTTGGAGCTGCCGCGTCATGATGGATGACAAGGCAGTGGTGATGACTCGCGGATGGTGGCTTCGGTGGACAGCACTTGCCAGCGGTTGCGGTGGACCCAGTCGATGCAAGTCTTGCTACTTTCTTCAGCGAGACTTGTCGTCAAAATTGAAACTGTCCTGTTGTCGGCATGCTGACTGACTTTGTGGCTTGGCTTGCGTGGGTTTAGTGCGGCGTTGTGGCGATTGGTGATTTGGTGATCGTTTTTGATGAAATTGGAGAGGGCGACTAGGCGATAATGATGACATTTGTGGGTGGCTTTGGTAAATCGATCTTCTTAATATTGTGTGTCGAGTTTGTGTTGCTATGGTCATGTCGGTCAGTGATATTCTAGGTCTAGCTTGAGTAGGTTTGAACATGTTTGTAATTTTAGTTTTGTCTGATTTCTCTCTAATTATTTGATCAATTCTTTTAAACTTAGTTAAATAGATCGAGTCAATTGAACTCTGGTTTCAATTTTTTTTTCTTGTACTAGACATACAACACACGTACATTAACAAGTAAAAAGAACTTCTCGAGTTCGGAATTCCTTTAGTAAAATATATGACCGGAGACTGTTACAGAGAAGAAATATTTGACACAAAGGCTATAAAATTAGTAATCATAACACAACGCACAAACAACAGGGCTAGCTGCTCCTTGCTCTGAAAATTGGGGAAGGATCGTTAGAAATTAGGCACCAAGTATTAATTAGTACATGGCCCATTTCATACAATTCAAAATCAAAATGTATATATCGTGGTTTAGTACCACACCATTGCTAAAACAAGGTGGAGGAGGAGACAGATATATAAGGTGGGATCCTTTCCGTTCCCGGCTGTGAGCGCGGTGGTGGCGGGGGAGCCGGGGCCCTTGATGTCGTCGACCTTACCGCCGGCGCCGAGGAAGAAGGAGAGGGGGAGGCAACTGTGCATGCGTTGTCACACTCGAGCTCGCCCGGGTCCTTGTGTTCTTCTTCGGCCATCTGGATGCAGCGCCGGTGGCAATAGTCCATGCAGCTCTCGGCCTCCGCCGGCAGCAACGCGTCCGCCGCCACGAGGGCGACGAGGAGCAGCGCGGTCACGCCTCTGGCCATCGCCGATGATTAATTAACCTCACGAGAGGTAGTGGTTGATGATGGTAATGGTGAGAGGCGGGGCTTGTGATAGAGGTGTTGCCGTCGCCGGCCGAGCTCGGATATATAGGTGGTGGCGCGGGGAGACGTACGTACGGCGTGAGGCCGTGAGAGCTTCGGGGGGACGCATGGTGGCAATCGGATGCGTGCGTGATGTGCTTATATATGTATATGTCCGAAAACAGTTGGTGATATGAACTAATGATTCGATCTCTTGGTGACATATAAACGAAATTTCTTTCTTTTAATTTTGTTCGATCAAGTGTTATTACTCGGTGCGTGCATGCTTCATGGATTTCTTTCTTTGTTACTGCCCTCGATCCCGGGTGCATGCATGCATATATTCGTGATGGATGGATTAATTGGCCGTCAGCAAATTAAACAACCTCTCTTATCATGCATACGTGACGGTGAACCCGACAATGGATTAATTTGCCGTCAGCAAACAACCAAAGTTAAACTGACCAAACAAGGAAATTTTCCGGCAAAGCCCACGCTCTACCGATGGCCAGCATCTTTCGTTCGTCATGCCTGTCGCATGCAAGCACATGTACTATACGTGTTTCCTCCTATAAATACGATATAATTAGCTAGTAAGTATCTGAGTATATATTTCACATACATACATCCGTACGTAATATCACCAGAGCTACGTGTGTACCTTTCTGTGAGTTAATACACTTCTCTTTCCTGCTTCTTACGCTTCTGATCATCTCCACACGGTTCTTGCTTATCCAATTATGCTATTGGATGGAGATTGTGGTAGCCGCCATTTCTATTTGAACCAGGCGGAGAATTCATCGGCCGGGCTCGGCCTCCACATCCTCCTCCAACTCATAGTGTGAGCTAATTGCTTAGATATTTACTTCCTCTTTCTTAGTTTTCACACAGTATATACTAATAAACTTTGCCCTTTGTGTCTGCTACTCACAGATATCATTGGACGCATGAATGTTATCTCTGATGCTACCCGATGCAGCACATGTATTTACACAACATATTACGCTTGGTAAAATTTGGTAAGTCCGTGCTTACACCTTCAGTAGTCAATATGGTTCAGAGGCATTGTCCCGTAGATTTCATCTCGTTTTTGTTGTGAACACCGCATATTGCAAAAAATGTTCCTTACCACGTACTCGTGATGCTCTATATATGTAAATTATCATTTAGTGATGCTCTCGTAGCATTTGCACGGTAGATTCTCATTTATCACAGTGCAGAGTGATAGCAAGCTAAATGGCAGAGTAAGAGTTGAGATGATGGGGCTGGTACGTCTAGAAATAGAAATGATTAAACCTCTTCTAAGGTATAATCCGAGCTTCCTTCTCCAAAGTAATTCCTTGGAAAGGGCCAATCCTCTTCGTACGTGTGTTCTCTCTTTCTTTCTCTGTATTCACGCGAAGTCTGAACAACAGTTTGTTTTTTTGTTGGAACGTCAATACAATTGCTTGCATTTTGTGCACCATTTCCAATCTGTCTGGACTAAGCTGATGCGTTAGCTTTGTAACATGTGCTTGCAGATCGATCTGAACCAAGAAGTCGACTATGAATGAACTGCGAGAATGCCGATGCATGGAAGTCGGTTTAGGCACGGGCG
This sequence comes from Stipa capillata, assembly GCA_019208055.1. Classification (NCBI taxonomy): domain Eukaryota; kingdom Viridiplantae; phylum Streptophyta; class Magnoliopsida; order Poales; family Poaceae; genus Stipa; species Stipa capillata. The sequence goes on from JAGXJF010002680.1 coordinate 455,352, forward strand.
TACCGATTTCTGGATATTCAATAGTTAATTAGCTGATGGGCAATGCTTATTATTTCATGGTTAGTGCTGTAGATGTCAATAGAATCAGATTCGTTTATATTGGACATGACAATACACCATAGTGCTACTTTTCATTTACATTCAGTTGCTGCTGATTTATTGTTTCGGGCTTGAAAATAATAAAACATTGTTTCAAAACCTTTTAGGATATGTGCGGAAGAAGGTGCTAGGCTTAGGTCAAGTGATGCTAGTCCAATTCGTGCCGCTAGCGGCTAGCACTAGCTATCAGGTTGGTCACTCTACTTTGAGCTCTTTGTATTTTCTTCCACAATTTTGATTTTTGATACAGGTGGATCCAATACATCTAATGGCATAGGTGCTGGCCCGAAAAGTAGCTGACTTGGTGCAGTATTCATATCTGATTTGGTGTGGACTTTGTTTTATGACATGTTGGGTAATTGTCCATTTCCCTGTTATGAAGCAAGTTTGTATAACTGTCGTTTTCTTTACGCAGATAACCTTATGAGATGTGTGATGTTGGGCCTCAATATTTTTTTTGAAATAATGGCAGGAGCACTGCCCGTTCATTTAAGTAGAGTTTTGAGAATATATATAAGGTTTTATAAAGTTTGTCTCATGGCACTACTCCCACATATGTTTGCACGCCATTAGTTGGGCCCTAGCCTTTATATGCTTAAGTACTTCTTATTTTTCTCTTTGCTTCCTTCAAATGTATTCATGCACATATTGGAAGATTTATATTTTACGAGGTTATCTTTTGTGAATTCCATGTTGTTCGTTTTATGCTTTTAGTAAACAAAATTTACGAAATAGTTGTAGTGAGCTATTTATTGCCAAAGATTGAGGTCAAGGAGAGGCCGACCCAGAGTAGTATAGAGTGGGGAAGCAAAAAGAAAACAGAAAAACAAGGGGAAAAGGAAAAGGAAAGAAAGGAAAAGTTTTATGGATTATAGAACATCGTCGGGTCCGGAGGTGAGCTCGCGAAGTCCCAGACTGCCAGCTTTGGCCCAGAGTGCCGTTTCATTTTGGATAAGCACCAGAAGTCCTCCACCCCGAACAGCCTTTTGATCGAAGATGTGGCGATTGCGCTCTTTCTAGATCTCCCACAGCATGAGGATTAGCAGAGACTTAGCGGCCTTCACTCGCTTGCTAGCTAGCACCCTCAGCATTGCCCACATCAACTTGATTTAACCACCATTCGGAAATGCTACTATCACGCGCCCAGCCCGTCGGCTGCAAATGGTTTAGGGCCTGACCAAACTGCCACACATTGCGAGATGTCTCGAGCATATGGGCAGTGGGACGAGCAGGTGCCGTGCCATCTCCGAGGTGTTCCTACAGAAGGCACAACACCTGTCGTTTGGAATATTTCTGGTTTCAAGCAGGTCAGCCTGGGGATACGCTCTTGTATTGCGAGTCAACCGAAAAAGCGGCATTTCTCCGGTACCAGACATTCCAAATCACCTTTTGGAAGGGGCAGCGCAGCAGTCCTTTGAAATGGACATTGTATGCTAACTTCGCCGAGTACAAGCCCGATGTTGTAAACTTCCATCTGATCGAGTCAGGGATGCTCGGCGTGAGCTCGATGTTAGCCACCTGCTAGAAAAGCGCAGCGTACTCCGGCAGGTTGTTGCCATTGATGCAATCAGCCACGTCGAAGATCCACTTGTTGTCGGTCAGGGCGCTCTTCACTGAACTATTTGTCAGAACGGGAGGCAAGATAGACGAGCGGCGCAATGTCCATGGGTCTCAACCCGCGCAGCCACGCATCTGTTCAGAAAAGCGCCGTCTCACTGTTCCCACTAGCCATTGTCGTCAAGGCAGCAAAGACGTCCCGATCTGTGGCGTCAAAGTGGAGTCTCTGTTAGAATTAATGGGCTAGGTCCAAACTAGTTCTACATTTAATTCTAGATAAATCCCAAAGGCCCACTCATGCATAGCAATAGCTAGTGGCTTCAGTCCATATTGCTAGTTGAAGTGTAGGGAGACCACCCTATAAGGAATGGTGCTTCACACCTCTCCAAAGCAATGTAAGGAGAGAAAGGGAAATACCACACGCTTGCCTCGCCGAGCGTGGCGTGGCGTGGCAAAGGGCACGCGTACATGAATTTGGATTTCCCAATGCGCCCTGGCGTAGCTCTCTTTTGCCATTTGTTTTGTCACACGATTTTGGAAGGATCCAAACCGAGTTCAGATCATGCGCAGTACTTGCGTCCAAATCGGATCCAAAGTTGTGGCGGCTCATCTATAAGAAGTCTTTTTCTTCCAGACGAAAACACACCGAAAAATCAAACGGTTCTCTGTTTTCCACCCGTGCTACGCCGTCGTCCAGGTCTTCTCCATCCCGTTCCTCGACATGCACCGAGCGACGGGAGAGCAGGTCTCCAAAACCCTCCGCTCTTGAGATCCTGTACGGGAGAGAGCAAATAAGGTTTTTGGAAAGCGCCTACGCGACTGCTCACTATTGTACGATCTCCTGCACTGCGTTGAGCTCTTCACGGCATCGGTCTCTTCACTGCATCGAGTCGCACTGTATCGCCTTTATCGCTGCGGCAAGTTTCGCTGCGACGCTTCTTCACATCTCTGGTAATACTCTGCTTTCGTAGATGGAATTGATGACGATGTTGCTTGCTGTGCTGGTGATAATATGTGATCTAGATATGTGCTATGATGTAGTTCCTATGTTGCTGATGATGTCTAGATTTGATTCACTGTTTCTAGTCATGTTAAGTTTTTAGATTAGTTTTATTATATTGTCTAATTATCCAACAGTCTCCATGCAGGTCCATGGCCTAAGCGGTTGCGTCCATTTGAGCCAAGCCCATTTCACGCGAAGTGCCCGGAAAATTTTATGATGTCAAGCACCGGCATATCCTTTAGATAGCAGGCAGCTACATATATGTGATTAGCAGGACAGGCATGCCTGAACAAGTTCCATAGCGATCATTGTCAGGTGAAGACACATCACGAACGCTCTGTGGCAAGTACGCTTGCTCTGCAGTTTATAACGGTAGGTACTCTTTGCTATAGCATTTGTGTCCGCCATTTAACTGATTGCCTCTTCTGCAGAGGTAGATGATTTTGATGGTGTGTAGTGCTCGGCATTTCTGCATTCTTTAGCATACGAATCAACAATTATGCAATCAACTAGCTTTTATTTTATACTTTTGTCTTTAGTTTCGTCTGTCCTGCGCGAGTTGTAACTGTTACGGCTTTGTGTGACCTGCCTAGGCTATGCACAATGCTATATTATTACGTCGTTGCCGTTTGTACTCCTGTGCTACCTACTGTTTTGTTCGAGCACACCAATATGATTTAGGTAAGCTTTATGTAAATATTATCCCCATGGTCAGCTTTCGACAAGGATTATGTAGATGTTATCTCATATATTTTTTGGAGAGTACTATGCAATAGCATTATGTGTAGTTTTATCATGTATCCTTGCTTTTCGTCTATTTACACTACTACAGAATTCATTTAACGGGACGCCCCTGTACAGACGGTTTTTTGGAGCCGTCTGTACAAATAGTAGTCCAGACGGTTCCAAACGAAAACCGTCTGTACAAATGATCTCAACAAGCGGGACGCTACAGTACAGACGGTTCCAAACTGGAACCGTCTGTACAAATAGCACAGACGGGTCCAAACTAGAACCGTCTGTACAAATCAAACAGTACAGACGGTTCTAAATTCGGAACCGTCTGTACAAATATGTGAACAGTACAGACGGTTCCAAGTTGGAACCGTCTGCACAAATCGAACAGTATAGACGGTTGTTCTAAGTTCGGAACCGTCTGTAAACAGTACAGACGGCTCTAAACTTGGAACAGTCTGTACAAATTGGAACCGTCTGTACAAATAGCTGAAGCAAGGCTAGTTGATCTCTGCTGCCGCGGCAGCAAAAACTGCAGATTTCCTTGCCGCGGCAGGAAAGTGGCAGCGTCGGGGAGGGAGTTTGGCAGCTCCGATTGTCGAACGGTTTTCACGGCTGTGAGCGGGAGGCCAAACTCTACATCTCCAGAAATTTTGAGCCAATTCCGAGAAAGTCGATGAAACGACTAGTGGAAATCCCGGCCCGAAATCGAAGATTTTGAAAACGGCACCCAAACGAAATTGCTCGGCAGAAGCTGGGATCAAGGTGGAAAGCAAGTCCTCGACTCAAGCTAACCAGGGAAACAAGAATCACCCAATTCGGAGTCCGGGTGAAGGAGATATGCCCTCCGGAAGATGAGAAAAAGTAACGGAAAAACTTCCGGAGCGAAAAAGTCCCACTTAGAAGCGGAATTTTGAGGGTCAAGATGGGTACAGGTGTAAACACTTGTATTTTTTCAGATGCGCGTCGTCGTTAGCTTCGATTTGAGTGGTCGTGGACGTAAAACGGACTCCGTATGAGAAAGTTACGGCCGTTTTACTAAAACCTCTCAAACTAGGGTTTTTCAGCTACTCCCTTGCCGTGGCAGCAGATTTTGCTGTTTTTCTTGCCGCGGCAGGACTTTGTGGGCTTCTACACGGAGTTTGGGTGCACGAAAAGAGCTGAAATTTTGGGGGCAAGATCAGCACATATATATCTCCCAAACGGCAGAGTTTGAGCCCAATCTGAGGACTTTGAATTTTTGGAGTCTGAAACACATAGTGTTAATCTAATAGTCCAGACGGTTCTCAGTTTGGAACCGTCTGTGCTATTTGTGCAGACGGTTCCAAGCTTAGAACCGTCTGGACTAGGGGCGTCCCGCTTGGTCGTAGGGATAAGTTAAAAATAAAGCCCTCCCATATGTGTCGCGAAGTCCGTCTAGGTCAGCTGGCAACGTCACTGCTTGAGCAACGCGAGGTCGCGGGTTCGAATCCCGCTGGGAAGCATATTGCGCAATTTATTCCTAGCGGTTGGATGGGACACGCGGACGGCCGGATGAGACGCGGCTGAAGGACGAGGCTCCTGGCGCGAGGTGTTATATTTTTATTTTTGAAGCACGACATCACAGAATCGATTAGTACAGACGGTTCCAAACTAGAACCGTCTGTACAAATCGGTTTGGAACCGTCTGTACAAATCGATTTGTGCAGACGGCTCTAGTTTGGAACCGTGTACAAATCGATTTGTGCAGACGGTTCTAGTTTGGAACCGTCTGTACAAATTGATTTGTACAGACGGCTCAAAAATCGTCCCGCTTATCTGATTTGTACAGACTGTTAGGACCAGACGGTTCGGAAAACCGTCCCACCTGGGAGTTCCGAACCGTCTGGACAAATCATTTCTGCAGTAGTGTTACAATCTTTATTATGGGAAAAAGAAGCTTAGTGCTCGAAGGATGTGGCCGATTCTGATTCATGGTTGTAGCCTACATATTTTGGCCCACGTTACGTAGCGTGCAGCTCACAAACACCGCTGCCCACGCCCGTTCCCAACGCTTAGCTCTCCACGCCGCTGCTTGCACAAGAGGAAGCACACGGTCTCTATCTCATGGAAAAAGATGGATAAAAGCACTGGTGAACTGAGTACCCTAGAGAAAGGAACCTGCCCTTAATGACACGCATAGGGTACATGAAGGGGCAAACGATTATTATCCAGTTCATTTAGATATTTGAGGTGAACCATCGCTTCGACCAGCACATACCGTGCCCAGGCCCGCTAATTAGACCATATATTAACTGCATCATGTTTGTTATTTACCTACGGCCATCGCGTAAAACACAGGCCCGCTTCAGCAAATCGATTGACTATTTCTGGTAGGTTTGCATAAGAGCTCACAACACCCCTCTCTTGTGTGATCCTTTGTGATTAGACAGTGTTCTAATGAGCGTTATAGCCCCCAATTACCTGTCACACGTGAAGACGGACACCGTGCGGCAAGCCGCACATCCTATCTAGTATAATAAGAAGTGTGATCAGAGAGTATCCCCACGGGAATTACCCTGTGTAAATATGTATATATATGTGAGTATGTCCTAGACGAGTTGTGAGAAGTCTCCTAGCCTCCTAGGCTCAGTTTGCTAGCACCATAGAGTGGGATAGCCAACCTAGGTTGGACCCTTCGGTGTGCCTATTTATTTGTGTTGAAAAAGTCTGCATTCCACATCTTCATTTTCAAGCGGGTTGCGGCGCCAAACACTGAAATTTAAATAGCTACGCAGGGAGGAACCGTCCAAAACATGTATATGCACAAATGCATAAGGAACAAAGAGATATACCCTATCCAAGGCCAAATATATACTTTGGAATAAGGGGTCTCCCCTGTGATTACTCCTATGATGATTTGACTGTTTCAAAACGCAAGTACGTCGTATCTGGTGATCAAGCAAACAATTAATTGTTTCAATTCTCAGCTGTTTAGTTTACCAGCAAATTAAGCAAGAAAACCAAACAAGTTCCGGTAAAACCAACGTTAAATCTGCAAGATCGCTTCATGCCGAACTCAAGCCTAACACGCTAGCTATATATAGACCCACAAGTATATATACACAATCCAAGCGGCTGCGGAGACGTACGTGCATCCATAGTTTCCATCTGAACTTCGAAATTGCTTGAGATCTTCGATCGAGAAATGGCCGAGAACTCGTCGTTGTCCAAGGCATCGGCGCCTCACCGCAAGACGTCGTGGCCGGAGGTGGTGGGCATGCCGGCGACGCCGGCGGTGATGAAGATCATGCATGATAGGCCCGACCTCTCCGTGGAGGTGCTCCCGCCGGGCACCCAGCTGCTCCCCGGAGCCAACCCCGGGCGCGTCCGCGTCTTCATCAACGGCCTCGGCGCCGTTTCCAAGACCCCCGCCATCGGCTAGCTAGCTAGCTAAGCACCTAGCTATACATGTATGAACCTGCGTGGACATGTGTCATGCAAAATAATATTCCAGCCTACATCTGTGATTTATCAAGGAAACAAATGAATAATGTACGTTTTGCTCCGGGCTTATGATTTTTGGCAAGGAAACAAATAATGCGTCTTAATCTTAAGTTCGATCAATCAACATGGATGCATGATATTACTACAGGTGTATCGATCTTTCGATGACAAACACATGATCGATTTGGTATAGACGATTTTGACGATTCGACTATACCGTATGATGGGTCTTAACAATCGCTAAATTAACTCTGGTAGGTTATTGATAATGCCAGAAACATGATCAACCTGAACATAAAGTTATAATCCCTTCGAGCAATCAAAAACAAACAAAAACTATGAAGAAGTAATCTGAATTGCAAATATAGATGAAGTTTGTCGATAATGTAGAGTTCTGAAAAGCGGTCTTGATTTGGTTGTTGGACACAAACGAAGAACACGAGTAGCACCGCATGGCTAAAACTCTAACTAAAAAAAAACTCAAGTCTGACCTAAGAAGTACGACCACTATATATAGGAAATGAGGCAGCAATGAAGGATGTCATTTTAGGTGGAGGATGACTAGAACTCCTCCCCCTCTCGGACTCTTACTCTAAATTCCAAAACTGGTACATGGGCCTGGCCCAAATTTAGGTGGCACAGCACCTTGATGTTTTAACATCCTAGAATATTTTTAAGTCTTGGTTGCCATAATCTTGTATCAAATTGAGCATTACAGTCATGTCTTCATCATTCATCATGGTGGCTTCAAAGGTGTTGTAGTATCCATTCTTGAGATCAACTTAAGAGCTCCCCTCCTTGTTGCCATCATCATCATCATCATGTCCATCTCCCATCATCAATCTTGGACTTTGGTTCCTTAATATAATAACACAATCGGATTTAGGTAGCATCATATTCATGTGTAAATTATGTAAAGTACCAAGAAACGAAAGTGTCTGATAACTAAGTTGTCGTGCACGAGTTCTAGTTATTGGTCCTTTTACTTCCAGCACTTGAGTAGTGGTAACTTGTTTAGGTGTAGGAGCTGTAGGTATAGTAGTAGGGATGTCCTCATTAATGCATGGCATGCGTTTATTCAGAATTTAATCCGCGAGCACCATTGGTTAGGTGGGGTTAAGTTAACTGGTCAAAGTTATTTAACCTCATTAATTCGGAATTTAACCTACCAAAAAGGTGGAGTAACTTAAGTCAACACAATTCTCTCTCATAATTTCATTCTTTTCTACTGCTAACTAAATTAACCTGCTAATCTAGCCAAACAGTAATTTGAATTAATGGACTAGTTGCCAAAAACAAAATAGGGACTAAGCTAACTATCTAGGTTAAGATTAGCTAACCTAATTATCTTAAACCTAAACCAAATGCAGCCTAACTATTATGTTTCTGTACCGACATGTTCACCCAAATTAGCTCAAGCTGATGGGGAAATGTGAGCTATATGAGAATAATTTGATGTTCACCAATTGAGTCTCAAACTCGAGAGATTGGGTTCTAATACCATATAGAGTCTTTTACACCGACCAGTTCATCCAAAATCTCAAGGTGATGAAGAAAGATGCTCATACTTCAAACTTATTAACCAGGGTTGTTGATCTCCTGATTCCAAATGAGCCTAACGCTACTACAGAGCAAGCTATAACTGACAGTTCAGAAAGCCCATCACAATCGATTTTCTGAACGCCTGCTCCTAAGAGTCTTTGATGACCCCCTGTCATCCGAGACGGTTACTATACCATGTGTGATATCACAAATGGTTCACATAGAGAGTCGTCTGTGATAAGCTTATATCACGTATGGTTCTTAGTCCGAGCCATCTATGACAAACTGCTTTTCTTAAGAACTGTCTAAGATAAGATTTTGTGCTCCTACATTATTTTTTGTTCATTGGTTAGCCTCAGGAAAATTCTAGTCATGCCCTCTGAAACAACAAAAAACATAAGATATACAGCAACAACCTCATTCACACACCCATTCACAGCCCACAAGTATACAAACTAAATCAAAATGCATTCACAATTTCAAATACAATATTCTCTAACTGCGCTATGTGCACACTTACTATCGTGTCATTCATTCCACTGTGATGTGCCCATTAAATACTAGAACCGCAGAAATGATATATATTTTACCAATATGTAATGCTACAATAATGAAAAAATTGAGCAAAACTTGTACCATATCAGTCAGTTGAGATAGATTGATTTGCCAGAACTACATAAATGGTAGAGATTTTGCCAAAACTTGTACCACATCAGTCGATTGTGTCAATCAAATGCCAGAAGCTCTAGCAAGAATTGAAATCGCAAGAGAGCCGGGGGTAATCCAATGACTTGCCGCTACCCCACCTCTAAAGGAGAAGTTCCTTCACAGGAGGAATGGTAGCAAGCCGTCAGTTTGCCACCCTCTCTTTGCGATACCAATGCTTATCGGAGCCTCTGTCCTGTCATTAACAGAAACATGGAGGCGGTACAAATTTTATATAACAAGCTCTTATCATCACTAGTCTGATAATCTTGTTTTCCAAAGCACTTGAGCAAAGATTAAGCAAAAATTGAGCAAACAACCATCATCGGCATAACTTTTACCACATCAGGTGGTTGTGTCAAATCAATCTTTTCTAAGGTGTCCATCTCACGTGAGAACGGTCAATTATTCTTGCATGAGATGGACACATTAGACGGACTGCTTTCACAGAACCGTTTAAAATGCTAGAAATTTTGCCGATGCTCATTGAGCGTACTATCTTCATCTGAAGACTTGTACCACATTAGTCTGTTGTGTCAAATCAAAACCTGGAAGCTCCAAGAAGCACTGAAAATCGCATGAGAGGTGAGGATAATCTGATGAGTTACCACCACCCCTCCTGCGAAGGAGAGGTCGCACCTCTCCTTTGCAGGATAGGTCACCTCTTCTTCATAGGAGGGGGAGGTAACCCTTCGATTTACCACCACCTCTCTTGCGATACTGATGCTTTCCGAAGCATCCGACCTTTCACTAACATAATCACGGAAATGATACAAATTTTTATACCTTAATTCATGTACCATCATGCTTAATTTATAAAAGAGGTTCAGAATTAATCTTAATTACATTAAATGAACATGAGCCGTGGTTACATCAAGGACTAGTTGAAGTAACGACAAGCCTAGAAAAGTTCTATCACACTAAAGTAATCTACCATCGGTATACAATGTGCTAGTGTATACTGGTGGCATAATAATTTTCTAACAAAACTCTTTAAAGAGATCGTGCTAATTCAATCTAGTCCTTGAAGCAAGCACAACACATGTTCATTTTTAAAAAATAATAATGATTGTAAGCCGTAATTAATGGTAGAAATATGTCTTAGAATTGCAGGTACCAACTCATTGGACAAGGGCTCAAGTGGTTTAGGGTTCAGGGTATTGAGTTTAATAAAATTTAAACCAAGTCCTAAACCCTAAACCACTGAGCTCTTGTAAAATATTAATTATGTGGTCCTTTTCATTATTGACGAAATAAAGCTAATCAATCGCAAACATTTTAGATTCATCAAACAGACTTATTCGACTAGTTTAATTTAAGCTTCAAAATTATCAGCAAAAAGCCAAAATGTTTTGTCCATCGTCACAGACACATTTCTTAAAATTTCAAAGAACTAATCCATATAATCATGTTATTCGCTAAATACCCTAAATATTCTAGTTTCTCTCATCTCATCACAACCATATACGTCTAACGCAAATCGACTTTACATCACAACCATATACAATAATCAAATAATATTCATCAATCATGTAATGAATTATCCATCAAATTCATCAATTATGCAAGGATTTGGAGGAGGCATCATCCTCGTTGCGGCCGCGGTAGTGAGGAGGTAGCTGTCGAGGAGGAGGCAGTGGTGGCTGGGAGGGCATTGTCTAGGAGGAGGCGGAGGTGGCCGCGGCGCTGTCATCAGGGAGGAGGTGGCTGCGGCTGTGGCACCTTGGTGCAAGGCGACACCATCGTTGGGGAGGAGGAGGTGGCGGACACGGCGCCTCGGTGCAGCGCGGCACCGTCATCTGGAAGGAGAGGCGACCACAGTGCCATCGTCGGGAAGGAAGCAGAGGCGGCTGCGACGCCTCTGTGCGGCGTGGCACTGTTGTCGGGAGGAGGCGACGCCGTCATCATCGCCATTGACGGTGCCATCATCGTCATTGGGGAGGAGTAGGAGGTCGCTGGTGACTAGATCTGGGAGGCAGCGTGCGCATTTGAGAGGAGGTGGAAATATGGAGAGGAATAGAGAGGGCTAGATAGGCGATGCTGGGACTTGAGGAAATCGGGAGAGGAGGAGAGAGGGCTAGAGGGATGGCGAGACTTAGGGAAAACGGGGCTAGGAAAGTTAGGGTAAAAGAGGCCGATGACTGGTGGGCCTAGTGTACGGTTTTTCTAATCCCAGACGACTTTCTAGAAAATCATGTGTGATGATTTATATATCACAGACGGTTTTTTCTGTGATTTGAATATTTGAAAGAACCGTCTATGATAATTTTTATTACATACGATTTTTGGTGTATTATCTAATAAGGCGTCTGAAATAGACGTTCCTATGTAACGTAATAATAGGTAGATATGACGATTAATTATGACATAAAGTACATCGCAAGGAAAGTTCGTTCAAAAAATGAAATAAGATAAAAGTTAATGAATGCATATGTACTCTCTATCATGCTTTATACACGATATTCGGTTACGTATCATGGTGTCAGCACAAAAGAAGCTAATTAAGCAATGCGCGTCGCAAAACCCAACGCTGATCTATTATTATTATATATCCTAAAAGCACATAACCACTAGAAAGAGAGAAATATACTAGATACTCCAGTATATACATAACTATAATGTAGATAAATACGTAGTATATAGATCTAGATATTCAAACATATACATGGCTACTAAAAAATTATTTGAATTGAGGGGGCCAGGCCCTCCCTGCCCCCCAACTTAGCTCCGCCTCTGCCGCCGGGCAACTCGATCACGTTGGGGTTCCGCCAAGCGGGTCTGTGTACGTCTTCGTCGACGTCGTCGGAAACCCCGTCATCGGCTAGCTAGCAACGCCGCATGCAGACGATCGAGTGTATTTATGCACGTACGTCGATCCCTGCATGCAGTGTACTACTGTCGTTACTGCGTACGTATATGCATATGTACATAACATCATAATGCAATAAATGGATGCTTTGCACTTCTGATATCAAGTTTGTATCTGACAACTAGGAGTACAATCCCAGAACATTAACTATTAATTCCATGACCGGAGTAATTAATCAATTGACAATTCTGAGAGAACTTAGAAAACAGAACTTATTATAGAGATAGAGAATTTTTGTTTGCTACTGACCGGGAACAATTAATAATAATCCATGGCGGAATTAATACTCGATCATGTGTGATACTCCAGTACCATCTTATTAAGGACTTGGACGATCGCGCGCGCGAGCTAGCTAGCCGACGACAGGGGTGCACAAGACGCGGCCGCGCGCTTCAAACACGTCGAAGAAGACGCGGGCGCGCCCGGCGTTGTACCCCGGCGCCACATGAGTGGTGGTGGACGGGAGCAGCTCGACGGCGACGTCGGGCCTGTCGGGCGTTGATCTGCGTCGCGGCCGCCGGCGCCAGCCAGCCCACCACCTCCGGCCAAGACGTTTTCTCAGCTCTGCTCATTTTCCAACCTCCTCTCTCTCCTTTTTTTGCTCCAGACTTCAGAGACCGATCTGCAAAGAATTAATGTTCACAAATGTGCAAGTGCTTGCACTGCTGCTGACTGCTGTGCTGGTGCTAGTGATCAAGGACATGAATCTCAGGCATGATACTTATAGGGTTAGACGCACTTAAGCATGATGCATGTAGCAATACATGCAATTGGGCATGCCGCCATGCCGGAACCCTTGGTTTTGTCACCCCTTGTTATTAGTCCCCTTGTTAAGTTTAGTGAGAATAACATACATAGGAATTGTTTGAAAACTATCTTGTAAGCGCACTCACGCCTAGAAATTTTGCTGAAGTTTCAGGGTCTCACGGAACGTGGACGCACAATGCACCGCACATGTGTAGTCTAATTTTTTTTGATAATCGTGTACTCTAATTAAATAGGATTCGGTCCGACTGCAAGGCCATCAGCATGTCCTTAATTATCAAAGGGCCTGCTGGATGCCTTTTTGGCCCATTTACCAAACTTGTTTTGTTCTGTGATCCATCTATTTTGGGCCGGTACTGGGCCAGTTACAACCAAAAGAATTTATGGACCGAAGGAGCCCATGTAGAAAAAATGACAAGACTTGAGGTCACCCTTGACTCAATGAGCGAGCGCAAGAGGGAACCCTAGCGGCGGCAAAGGGAGAGAGCTGGCAGCGGCTCTAGCTTCCCCTCCAAGGCGACGACTTCCCACAGCTCCGATATCTCCAGGACTCAGACTCAGTGGACCTGGAGGCGACGGCTGCCTTGACCTCGGAGACCTCAATGACAGTCTGGTAGTCGCACTGCTCTATCTGCTCGCGGTCACGGTCATAGTCGGCATCGGTGCGGGAGAGGAGGTCGTTGGTGCTCTTGAGGATGGGCCGGAGGAGTACTTCTGACAGGTGGAGAGCGGCGCAAGAAGGGGTAGGGGGCCAAATTTGGGAAGGCCTTGGCAGAGATCCTCTCAAGACCAGAGGAAGGCATGGAGGAGGCGGTGGAGGCCATGGCCTGGAGCGCCACAAGAACACGGGAGGAGACGGCGGTGTTAGTCGTGAGGCCATCACACGGGACCATCCTACGTGAAGGCCTTGAGGCGACAGAAGAGGCTCTCAGAGTTGGCGAGGGCATCCTTGGCAGCTTGATAGAGGCGACGCTCCTTGCTAGTGGAGATTTCAAAGCTACGGGATAGTCACTACGCTGGAGGGGAAGTTGCACGTTGATAGTAGCTCATTCACGGATGACGATGGCAACTCATTCAATTACTCCTATCTTCCTATCCAAAGAGACTAAAAACAATTCATCTATATTAAGTTGTTTTGTTTGTGTATAGTATTTTACATACGTAAACTATTTACATTCAGGAAATTTTACGGGTTCCCAAGCGGGCCTGAGTGTAGTCACTAAAGCCCTAATAACCAGGAGGTTTTCATTTCATTCATTCTCTTCCTCTCTCCTTAGCTTTCTGCTCTTGTCTTGTCCGCTCACCCTCTCGATGCCTCCTCTCTCCCTCTCTCCACCGGCTCTACCGGTCTGCACTGCTCTCCATCTTGTATTTTATCTCATCATGGTAGTTCCTTAGTAATTGTCGGCATCTTGCTAGCTAGTTCTCGGGGGTTGCTTGTCCGCGAGGAGGCGTCGGTAAGAATGCTTCGATATCTTCTGCACCTTGGCCATTGTCATCCTTGTCATCCGCCTTGTCGTGGTACACACTGAAGCTCCCTCCCTCAATAACCTCTCTTCAAATCTAGCCGAATAAGCTACTCTCTCTTCCTCCTTGGCTTACTGAAGTTGGAGTAAGTCTGCTATGTCGGCGAATCCTTTTCCCTCTTTTAGCTACAATAGTCTCCTCTGCTCTTCGTTTGGTGTTCGAGTGCTGATCTGTTCTTGGAATCTTCCTGGTTGGTGTTCACTCTGTCGTGCTCTAGATCTGGACGTTGGGTGACTGGAACAAGCTAGCGGGGATTGGATGCATGTGCTTCTTGTTAGTTTCTGGCTCCGATCCCTTCCTGCTCCGATGATGTTCTTCTCCCTACTCTCATGCATCCGAGCGGGACTAGTCTCTATCGTTCTTCTTGCTAGATTTCTGCTTTGTTCCCCTTCAACCTCCTTTATTGGAGGCCCCGTTTCTGGTTCCTAGATCAAGCAGATGACTGGTGGATCCTGTGGTGATGTTTTGTCCCCCGTTCGGCGTCTAGAGCCCATTTGAGGGGCGTCTTCTAGGCCACTGGGGCATAGGCTTCCCCTAACATCCCCGACTTCAATGGCCTTTCCATCCTCCGGACCTCTTTTCCGAGATCTCGGAGGCTGATCGTCTATTGTTGTCTTTGTCAAGTTGGTGGCGGCCAGAGCTGGAGATCATCGGCAACGCACTTGAAGTTGGTTGGCGGTGGTGATGTCATGTTGACACATGTGCGACTTGGAGGGTCGCCGTGAAAACTCAAGATGCATGTTAGGACGCGAAGAGATCTCTGCCTTTGATGGCCCTCCATGTTTATTTGAGGGGCATGTTTATAATTCCTTCTTTTTCCCCCTTTTATGTAACTCAGGTTGTACTCTATACTTATCTGGGGGCTTTTGTCCTACTGTTAAAGTATAACGTAGAGTATATTTTCTTATAAAAAAATAAAGCCCTAGGAACCTACTGATAGTTTCATGCAGGATAAACCCACCGAAATCACGTGAAGCAATATTTGCACTGGACAGTAATTGGCTCCAATTCATGAATGAACGAAGGGGCCGTCATAACATGTCCCATTTTTCCTTTTGGTTTCTGCGAAGGCCGACATGGGCTGGTATAAAAAGGCCCGAGAATAACTAGACCCCTGAAATGAAGAAGAAAATGAAAATCGCTGCGAGGGCATGCATACAGTTTGAATGGGTCCGCCGTTAATCGTGGCATTACAAGAGACCAAACAAGCATCTTAGCTCTACGCATGAAAAATTCCCCTATCTCCTCGATCTGTCCCACTCAAGCGAATTGGTTATGAGAGCATTTTGCCACTTTTTTTGACGACTTTCACTTTCAACACGATTCACTATTGCCTTTATGCCCAGCCATTTCGAAGAATTAACACCGCTCGCCCCTCCGGCCCTCCCACCTCCCCTCTCGTCTTACCGCGACTGTTTGCCAGAGTTAGACGAGGCTTCCTCGTCGAGTCAATATATCATGGTCACTCAAGTGTGCGCAAATTGGAGTTCTCCTATACTATTGAACAACTCATGATACATTCACTAAAATGACTTAAGCAACCTTGCTGAGTAATGCCTTGATGTGCAAAATTAAGTTACGTACCACTTACAGTGTGCACTCCCACGGTTCGACAAATATATCATTTTGGATATCAATGCGATCTTCAAAGTGTAATTTTGTTAACTGATTTCTACTAAAATACACTTAGACACCAATTATAAATAAATTAAGGAGCTTCCGTACTCTACACATACATTAATCAAAGGAAAACACTATAATAAATTTTTGAGAAGACAAACATGGAAAAACAAAAAGACAAATACTGTTGTAAATAGTTTGCTGTAAATAGTAGCCAAAAACCGACTATTCACAGCGGTATCTGTATTTTTTTTCTCAATACGAACATATAAAATTTGGATTTGAAGTTCTATGGCAAAGCATATGTGTGTTGTGTACATTCGAATTTTTTTCATGACCAGTACTGATTTGGACTCCGCCCTAAACCCCATCGCGCGCACACAATTGATGTGGCCGCGTGGATATCAGACGGTGCTTGCTGGCCTACTGCCTCCTTGGAGTTGATCGATCCGCCACGAATACGCTGTGGTACGTACAGGACAGGACTCACGAGTCCAGATAATTTGGTACTCTACTGAGTACTATTATCGATCGTCTTGATTAACTGACAGACGCCGGCTATCTATTGGTTGCTTCTGTGCTAGCTAGCTGACTACGTCAAGAACTGTCATTTAAAAACAGCAACCTTGCAGCTTAATTGATAGCTAATTAATTTGATATAATCATGCTAGCTAGGAGCCAATCAACAAGAAGACACTGGCGAAACCGTCGCCGGCCACGAGTTCCACCAATGGAGGGCGGTGTACGCGATGGAATACCACCGCTTACAGCGAGTATGATCGATCTTATAAATACCATCAAATTAGCGTGGACTAATCACTACACGTCCTACAGCCAGCCGCAAAAATCACAGGTACGTTGGTTCACCGGGATATCCAAACAATAACAATGGCTGGCCTGAGGACGTCGTGGCCGGAGGTAGTGGGGTGGCCGCAGCTGAACGCGTGGTACCAGATCAACAGCGACCGGCCCGACGTCTCGGTGGGGTTCTACGTGCAGGGCTCCCCCTTGCCGTCCGGCCACGACCCCCGCCGCGTCGTCATCATCTCCAACGCGTCCGGCGTCGTCATCAAGACCCCCGTCGTCGGCTAGTTATATTATTTACGTACGTGTGTGTGCTAGCTGTATCCGTATTAATTGTACCTCGTTATATATTGCGAGAGGTGCTAGCTGATTAATTAGTCGGGGTTATTTATAATTGTAATCCTTGATGGTCAGCACATGAATAAAAAAGAACATTTAACTTGCTCAGTTCTTTTAGTATAGCCGTAATGCCGGCTGGAAATTAGAGCAATATATCGATCGACAAGAGGGTCCGTCAAATTAAAGGCTCCGGCCCGTTGTAGCCAAGGAAGAAGAAGCTGTAGCGCGCAACTCTGAATTATTTGGGCATGCATGCAGCTGAAAACATATGCATGTTCGTGACTATTTCACTTCATCTTCTATACGCATGCACGTAGTATGGCCATGCCAAATGTTGCTATTTGAACATGATCACAGACATTCATGTTATTATTGTTCTATGCTATATTTTTTTTGCTGAATTTGCTATTGTTTGTAGCAACAATTGGATGGCTAAATTGAGAAATGAGTTGTTGCTATTTGCATGAGATCATATATGTGCTATTTATTATTTTTGTATGCTATATTTTTGTGCATAACTGTTGAAAATTTAGCCATTACAAAAATTAGCTGTTAAAAAAATAAGTAGTTGCAAGATATTAATAGAATATAGGTGAGTAGAATATAGGGAACAATATTTAGGGAGTCGGTTGGAGCACGTAGAGAAATAGGGAGGGAATCTTTTAGTGATGCTCCCTATATCTTCATATAGGGAGCGAGATTTGGCAACTCGGTTGGAGTTGCTCTAAGGGGGGCAAATTGGGGGAGGCCTTGGCGGAGATCCTCTCAAGGCCAGAAGAGGGCATGGATTAGGCGGTGAAAGCCTCGGCCTGGAGCGCCACAAGAACGCGGGAGAAGATGGTGGTGTTGGCCTTGAGGCCATCGCACGGGGCTGTCCTATGCGAAGGTCTTGAGGTGGCAGAAGAGGGTCTCAGAGTTGGCAAGGGCGTCTTCGGCAACGCGACGGAGGCAACGCTCCTTGCTAGTGGAGATTTTGGAGCTCCGGGATAGAGTCACCACCCTAGAGGAGAAGCTACACGCTGACAGCAGCTCATTCACGGATGACGATGGCAACTCACAGTTACTCCTACCTTCCTATCCAAACAGATTAAAAACAATCCTTTATATTAAGTTGTTTTGTTTGTGTGTAGCATTTTATATACGTAAACTCTTTACATACGTGAAATTTTACGGGGTTCCCAAGTGGGGCATGAGTGTAGTCACTAAATCCCTAATAACCAGGAGGCCTTCATTTCCTTCGTTCTCTTTCTCTCTCCTCAGCTTTTTGCTCTTGTCTTTTCCGCTCGCCCTCTTGATGCCTCCTCTCCCCCTCTCCTCCGCCGGCTCTACCGGTCGGACAAGAGGGGGAGAGCGGCTCTGCACCGCTCTCCATCTTGTATTTTATCCCATCGTGGTAGTTTCTTAGTAATTGTCAGCGTCTTGCAGGCTGGTTCTTGAGGTTGCCTGTAGGCAAGGAGGCGTCAGCAAGCACGCTTCGATATCTTCCGCACCTTGGCCATTGTCATCCTCGTCATCCACCTTGCCGTGGTACACACGGAAGCTCCCTCCCTCAATAACCTCTCTTCATATCTAGCCGAATCCGCTACTCTCTCTTCCTCCTTGGCTCATCGCTGGAGTTGGAATGAGTCTGCTATGTCAGCGGATCTTTTTCCCTCTTTTAGCTAAAATAATCTCCCCTGCTCTTTGTTTGGTGTTCGAGTGTTCTCTCTGTTGTGCTCCAGATCTAGACGTTGGATGGCTGGAACAGGCCGGCGGGGATTGGGTAGATGTGCTTCTTGTTAGTTTCTGGCTCTAATACTTTCCTGCTTTGGTGATGTTCTTCTCCCTTATCTCATGCATTTGAGCGGGACTAGTCTCTGTCGTTCTTCCCACCAGATTTCTGCTTTGCTCCTCTTCAACCTCCTTTACTAAAGGCCCCGTTTTCGGTTCCTGGATCAAGCAGACGACTGGCGGATCTTGTGGAGACGTTCTGTCCCCCGTTCAACGTCTAGAGCCCATTCAAGGGGCATGTTTATAATTCCTTCTTTTTTCCCCTTTTATGTAACTCAGGTTGTACTCCATACTTATCTGTGGGCTTTCGTCCTACTGTTTTAGTATGAACAGGATATTTAAAAATAAACAAAAATAAAGCCCTAATAACCTACTGATAGTTTCATGCAGGATAAACAAACCGAAATCACGTGAAGCAATATTCATACCGGACAGTAATGGGCTGCAATTCATGAATGAACAAATGGGCCGTCATAACATGGTCCCATTTTTCCTTTTGGTTTATGCGAAGGTCGACATGGGCTGGTATAAAAAGGCCAGAGTATAACTCATCGCCTGAAATGAAGAAGAAAATGAAAATCGCTACGAGGGCATGCATATAGTTTGAACGGATTCACCGTTAATTAATCGTGGCATTACAAGAAACCAAACAAGCAGCTTAGCTCTATGCATGAAAAATTCCCCTATCTCCTCGATCTGTCCCACTCAAATTGGTTATGAGAGCATTCATCACTTTTTTGACGACTTTCACTTTCAACACGATTCACTATTGCCTTTATGCCTGGCCATTTCAAAAATTAACACCCTCGCCCCTCCGCCCTCCCATCTCCCCCTCTCGTCTTACCGCGATTGCTTGCCAGAGTTAGACGAGGCTTCCTCATCGAGTCAATATATCATGTTCACTTAGGGGTGCACAAATTGGAGTTCCTCCTATACTATTGAACAATTCATGATATATTCACTAAAATGACTTAAGCAACCCTAATGCCTTGATGTGCAAAATTAAGTCACGTACCACTTACGGTACGCACTCCCTCAGTTCGACTAATATATCATTTTGGATATCGATGCGATCCTCAAAGTGTAATTTTGTTAACTGATTTCTACTGAAATGTACTTAAGACACTAATTATAGACAAATTAAGGAGCTTCCGTACTCTACACATTCATTAATCAAAGGAAAACACTATAATAAATTTTTGAGAAGACAAACATGGAAAAACAAACAAGGGAAATACTGTTGTGAATAGTACAAATTCAAATTTTGCTGTAAACAGTAGCCAAAAACCGACTATTCACAGCAATATCTGTATTTTTTTCTCAATATGAATATATAAAAATTTGGATTTGAAATTCCATGGCAAAGCATATTTGTGTTGTGTACATTCGAATTTTTTTCATGAACAGTACTGATTTGGACGCCGCCCTAAACCCCATCGTGCGCACATAATTGATGTGGCCCCGTGGATATCAGACGGTGCTTGCTGGCCTTCTGCCTCCGTGGAACTGATCGATCTGCCACGAATACGCTGTGGTACGTACAGAATAGGACTCACGAGTCCAGAGATTATTGGTACTCTCCCTGAGTACTATTATCGATCGTCTTGATTAACTAACAGACGCCGGCTAGCTATTGGTTGCTTGTGTGCTAGCTGACTATACGTCAAGAACATCATTTAAAAACAGCAACCTGTCGGCTTAACTGATAGCTAAATTGATTTGATCTAATCATGCTAGTTAGGAGCCAATCAACAAAAAAGACAGTGGCGAAACCGTCGCCGGCCACGAGTTCCACCAATGCAGGGCGGTGTACGCGATGCACTACCACCGCTTACATCGAGTAATGATCGATCTTATAAATACCATCAAATTAGCGTGGACTAATCACTACACATCCTACAGCCAGCCGCAGAAATCACAGGTACATTAGTTCACCGGGATATCCAAACAATAATAATGGCGGGCCTGAGGACGTCGTGGCCGGAGGTAGTGGGGTGGCCGCAGCTGAACGCGGCGTACCAGATCAACAGCGACCGGCCCGACGTCTCTGTGGGGTTCTACATGCAGGGCTCCCCCTTGCCGTCCGGCCACGACCCCCGCCGCGTCGTCATCATCTCCAACGCGTCCGGCGTCGTCATCAAGACCCCCGTCGTCGGCTAGCTATATTATATACGTACGTGCGTGTGTTGTATCCCTACTGTACCTCATTATATACTGCGAAAAGGTGCTAGCTGATTAATTGGTCGGGGTTATTTATAATTGTAATCCTTGATGGTCAGCACACGAATAAAAAAGAACATGTAACTTGATCGATGCTTTTAGTGTAGCCGTACGTGTTGCAGGCTGGAAATAAGAGCAAATATCGATCTATCAGAGGTACGTCAAATTAAAGGCTCCGGCCCGTTGTAGCCAAGGAAGAAGAAGCTGTAGCGCGCAACTCTGAATTATCTGGGCATGCATGCAGCTAAAAAACATATGCGCGCGCCGGGTCATCTATCGCCGGCACCAGCGTAAGTACACGGCGGCGTCACTGTATCGATCGGTGGCACCGCTCGCGCGCCATCGGCACGGCGAAATCTAGCTTGGCGGTCTCGATCCGGCACCGGACGGCTAAGAAAGAGGTCGCTTACTTAATAAACAGGCCGCCGGTGTGCCGCGCCCCGGCCGACGGCGATCGATGTGCGACTGCCATGATCTGCCATGTGATGTGCCGCGGTCATGGTGCGCGTGGAGAGCTAGCTTTCCTTCTCCGGCCGGACGAAACGCGCAGCGGCGCATGCTATACGTCGTGTCATACTGATTAACCGATACTTACCAAGGTACGTACGTAGATTCCCCTACTCTACGACGGGCAACGCGAACCAATTTAATTAACGAAATTGTTACTTTTTAGTCGACGATTTTCTTTAAATGTCAGTCGACGAAGCTAGCTTAGCCATCAAATTGGTATTAGGATTCTCAGTTTGTCTTTTCTCAGATATAAAATTCCTTTTTTTACTCTGACAGCTTTTATTAACTTAAGCCAACGTTATATCGTGCACTAACAACTAAACAATAAAATTATAAGGGTCATCTATCCACACGTATACTGGTTCAAATATCATCTTAACTAATTTATGAGCTACCACTACTATAAAACAGACTTTTCTGGACCCCTTATCTTAGCCGGTTTTAGTGAAACCGATTGCGTTAGAGGAATCACAGCCGGTTAAATATACCTCAATCGGTTAGAAAAAGAAAGCATGCTGAAATAATATCTACCTCAGTCGGTTAGAAAAGGAAACAGACTGAAAAGATATCTCAGTCGGTTCAAAAACATAAACCAACTGAAATATAAATATTTCAGCCGGTTTTTTGCACAAACCGACTGAGATATTTTTGCACAAACCTATCTACCCTCTCGTATCGGTCTCATCCGGCCCCTTAATCCCGCCGCCGCCCCACCCTTTCTCCACCCTTCTCTTCCTCTCCCAGCCCTTCCTCCAGATCCACCTTCTCCCTCTCCCCATCCTTTCTCCAGATCTGCCGGCGAGGGCCGCTGCCACCTCCACTGGCGAGCTCGTGCACTGCCAGCCCAAGCCCCGTGGGCACTGCTCCCCGCACGTGCGCCTACGCTACGGCCTCCCCGCTACTCCCGGTGCCGGATCTAGAGGAGGGGTTGAGCTGCTACAACCGATTTGATTTGTGGTTTGACTGTTTGTTGTTTGCAGCGGTGCGGCGGCGAGGAGAGCACAGCAGCGAGGAGGAGGAGAGCAGCCGACACGATTCGAGGTGCAGATCCAAATTTTTTCTATGGTGAAATGTTGATCGATTTTTTTATTTTGGACATGAATTAGTGATATGGTCCAGATCTGATCTAGTTCTTATTTGCGGTTTGATTTTTCTTTGCTAGATTTCATAATGTAGGAGTAGGATTTCACACGATCATCTAAAGAATTGGAGAAAGGCATTAAGAATTGGATGGTTATGCGTCGCGGACTTGTTTGGCCATTTTCCATTGCAGATTTGTGCAAATGATTTTGCGTTAGATTGTGCAAATGCTTGTAACTTTTAGGTTGGAGGAAGCCAGGATGTGTGCAAATGGTTGTAACTTTTAGATTGGAGAAAGCCAGGACGGGTAGCATCAGTATTTTTTTTAACTCAGTAATTAACATCCCAGCCGGTTCAAAAGTTTGAACGGCCTGAGGAAAATTTTCATCTCTGACGTTTTGCTGGCTAGAACCAACTGAGATGATATCATATTTCAGTCGGTTTTGTTTGTACAACTGGCTGAAGTGTTATTATCTCAGTCGGTTTTATAACCGGCTGAGATAATTCGTATTATTAGCACCCTTTCTCTACAGGCGGACGGTAAACCGACTGAGAAAACAATTTTTCACTGACTGTAATTATGTGTTTTATAGTAATGTACATTGTCCACGTCGTGGACAATGTGTAAAAGTTGCCTCGACGAACTGCATTGCTGAGGTCCTGCAGTTGCCGAATATACTAGCCACTACACCATCCAAAATGACCCCTTCATTCGTGATCTCAACATCCTATAGATAATAGAACTCCATTATAATTCTGTTGCACCCGATATGATTGTCTAGCTTTAAACCGTTTTGGAGCGTCAAAATTTTAGTGGTTGGAGCACGAAAAATATGCTGAATCATCTAGGATGTTTCTCATTTTTTTATTTTCAATTGTACGATAGAGATTTCAAGAATTGACTAAGATCCAGTCAAACCCTTTAATTAAAGCCCACGAAGATGTCACCAGGATGCACGAGGGCTCCCACCAAGCGAGGGCTGCACAGCGCGTGCAGTGTAAGCGATCAGCACATGCTTCCTCTCATCCTACCACTAACTATTACTATACTCTCTATAGATATCATCATATAATATTAACATATCTACCCTCAATTGCGTGTTGTCATTTATACACAAACCAGTGTATTTTAGTAGAAACTTTGTGAAATTCATAAATTTATTCTAGATCACTATTAAAGCGTGAGCTAAGCAAGCGCGCTTATATAAGTGTGTACATGCGTTCTCTTTTATAATCGAAAAGTGTAGATGTCACAAAGGATGTCTGAGATACACTAGGACATGGTTTAAAGTTGTGACAAAATTTCTGAAATTTTGAGGGTACCAAAATAATTGAGTCTCTAAACTTCAGTATAAATTCAAATTTTATCAAATGTTTGATGAAATTTGTCTAAAATTATTTCCGCAATCGAAGCTTTAAACCCATGCTAGTGCTGGGGGTTAAGATTAGGTCACGGTCATTGAACGGAACTATGGAGATAAGATGACATCACCGTTTTAATCACGCGCGACAACGACTACGCAAACTAAAATAGCTAGCTAGCCTAGCACAAGTGACACAACCGGCAACGTTGTTTCCCGTACTCGAGGACGGCGTACGCGATGCATGCTATGGCTCAGTAACTGACGCAACCTACCCCGTAGGAACAAATTTTACCCCTAGCTATAAATTGGATACCATGCATACTACTCGAATCACAAGCTAATCGTCAAGCACAAAACATTAGCTCCAAATTACCAATTAAGGAGGGTGAGTATTAATTAGTTGGAGCATGGGCACCATTCGGCCGCCTGACCGCTCCCGGACGTCGTGGCCGGAGCTGGTAGGTTTCTCGGCCTTCGACGGGGGGTTGGTCATCTTCTACGACAGGCCCGACGTCCACATCGACTTCTTCCACGTCGGCCAGGCTCTGCCGCGGGCGAGGGACCACAAGCGCGTCGTCGCCTTCTTCGACGACGGCAACATCATCGTCTACCCTCCCTACGTCGGGTAGCTTAAGCTAGCTACTACGTACTTGTATGCATGTTGCTATATCTAGCGAGTAATTACAAGGTACGTATGTGGTACCTCTACATGAATAACAGTCGAGATATAAGTGCGTACTAACGTACTTGAGTTACTATATATACTCCCGCTATCATGCATGCATGGAGTGTATATGGTACTAAGTACGTACGTACATGCATGTATTTGGACGTGATCGTCCGCTTGCAGTTAAGCACGCTCGCGACGTATGTATCCACCATGTATCAAAATATCGAATACATCCGCAGGGGTAGCTACACGTGTCCACATGCATTCCACGGTCAAAGATAGTTAGTAGCAAATCGTTCTGCCGTACGGTTCCCACTGAGATGATTTAGTATCCAACCGTTCTACCACACGTGCCTTGGGTGGCGGAGCGGCGATGGCTGCCGTCGCGCTCGGCCCTCCTCCCTCCGTCGGTGGTGTTCTAGCACCGTTGTGGCCGCATCTAATCTCCCAAGCGGGATGCTAGCTAGCTCCGGCATGGGAGGACAGCGCCCGGATCGGCAAGACGGAAAACCCCACCCCTCACGGCCATCCTCCCACGACCAACCGTCACCACACACCGACGGAGGGGAGCCGTCGGCCCCGCAACCGCGCCGCCAGGGAGCAGTGTCGCTATGCCGGCGGCAGCTGCGGCGCGCGCAGCCCCTGCTCCAGATCCAAACCGCCAGCCGCCGGGACGCCGCATCGGACCGGAAGATGGGGTGGGCTTAAAAGTGGCTCCGCGGGCTGCTTGGCGGCGGTAAGAAGGCAAGCACCTCCTCCGACGAGCGAGAAGAAGCGCTGGGGATTCGGGAAGTCTTCCGGGAGAAGGACCCGGTGCGGCCACCGACGCCCCCGGTGCAGCGGGCGGCGACACCCCGTCACACGTACGAGGCGTCGGACGAGGGGGGCGACGAGCAGAGTGACAGGTCCAGAGTCTCACTCGTGATCTCTCTCACACGGTGGACACACAACGCACTAACCTACAACACACGGTGGTTAATCTCGCCGGAGCAATGGTACGTGAGGTGTTCGACGCAAACGGCCTGCGTCTTTTCTGGCGCTCTGTTATTAAATCAGCAGCTGCTAGCTGCGCTAAGTAGAGCACATGCGCACAACACGAATTCCACATGATCCGGTCATAGCCAGGATCGATTCTCACGCCTCTACTCCTATCTATATGCAAGGAGCTCCGTGCTACGTCGTGCACATTTATAGCACACCGCAACACGACCACGGTTTATACAAGATAAATATGCATACCTGAGAAGGAAATATGACATTAAAACCAACAATTCACCCTCTTAATCTTGTGTTCTCTTCTTCACCGCACGCACGCCGATCCTTTCGCGCATCTCCAAGAATTTGACGTGGGCAAGCGGCTTCGTCGGAATATCAGCAAGCTGGTCGCCTGTTCCGACGTGCTTCACGGCAACTTTTCCTTCCTCCACGCACTCACGTATAAGTGATAGCGTAGATCAATGTGCTTGCTCCTGTCATGATGGACTGGGTTCTTGCTCAGAGCAATTGCCGACTGATTGTCCACCATGATCAGCACCTTCTGCGGCTCCTCCTTCAGAAGTTCACTGAGCAACCTGCTCAGTCAAATCCCCTGGCATGCTGTGGTGGACGCCGCAATGTATTCAGCTTCACACGAAGATAACGGCACTACCTTTTGCTTCTGTGAGACCCATGTCACTGGATTTGAGCCCAGAAAGAAAATAGCACCCGAGGTGCTTCTTCGATCATTGAGGTCTCCGGCATGATCACTGTCGCTGTAACTGACAAGCTCAGTCTTCTTCCCTTCCTTCCTGACATAGTGACATCCCTGGTTCATGCTCCCACGATCGTACCTCAAAATTTGCTTGACTGCTGCCATGTGGTGCACTGTCGGAGCTTCCATGAAGCGGCTTACAATGCCCACCGAGTAAGCTAGGTCCGGTCTTGTGTTCACCAAGTACCTGAGACTTCCCACTATGCTGCGGAACATGGAAAAAAATTTCGACGAAATTTCGTCGAAATTTTCGAAATTTCGGTAATTTCGGTGGGCCCCGAAATTTTGCTAATTCGGTCAAAAAATCGGTTTGAGGAAATTTTAAGCCCAGCCCAAGAGAAGCCCACCGTAACTCTTCCTATGCCTCCCAACTGTGACCAAATCCCAATCTCCCGTGCCCTAACTTCTCAAATCCCGATCTCCCGTGCCCTGCGGCGGCGTGCCCTGCGCCGGCCGCCGCTCCCGATCTCCCATGCCCTGCGGCGGCGTGCCCTGCGGCGGTGTGCCCTGCGCCGGCCGCCGCTCCCGATCTCCCGTGCCCTGCGGCGGCGTGCCCTGCGCCGGCCGCCGCTCGATTCTGGCGGCCTACTGCCGTGCTGTGCTGCGCCGGCCGCCGCTCGATTCCGGCGGCCTACTGCCGTGCTGGTGCAAATACATGACTGGATGGAGCTATCTTGGTATGAGCTACAGTGAAGATTACTCTTTACATTGATTGGTGATTCGAACTTATTAAGCACAAGTATCATCTATTATTTTGCTTGATGTGATGGCTCATGGTGGCTATCAAACATTTTTATTTTGTTTAGTGTCATACTGTGATGGTGATTGGTGTTTCTCAACTTGTCAAGTCATTTTAGTTGCTTGGTGTGATGGTATATCTTGCTGTGAATCTTTTTTGCTTGTGATATATCTATTCTTACGCTATGTTTGGATGACACTGTTCCTGGAAATTTTGGTCAAATTTTGAAAAAAATTCGGTCAAAATTTGGTCAAATTTGATCAAATTTTGGTCAAATTTTAAACTGTCTTTCCGAAATGATTTCCGAAATTTCGGGAATTTCGGTGGGTTCCGAAATTTTGGTGAAACCGAAATTTTTTTCCTTGCTGCGGAACTGGGTTGAATCCGCTTTCTCGTCTTGTTCAGACTTGATCAGCTTCAGCCTCGGCTCCATCGGAACATGACATGAGTTGCAATCTGCCATGCCGAGCTTCTTGAGTATCTTCTTTGCGTACCCGACTTGGCAGAGTGTGATGCCGTTTGCTGTCTGGGCGACCTCGACCCCAGATATAAGAGAGCAACCCGAGGTCACTCATCTTAAACTTGCTCATCATCCGAGTCTTGAACGCGCCAATCTCCTGCTGGCTTGATCCGGTGATGATCAAATCATCTCCATAGACTCCCACAAGTAGTCGTGCGCTGCCATCACTCCAAGCATAAAACCGCGTGCTTGAGGGGACTTCTCTCGAAACCGAGCGATAGCAAGCTCGCATCCAACTTCACGTACCATGCGCGAGGAGCCTGGCGCAGACCATACAGAGCTTTCTGCAGCTTCATCACCATTTGGCCCTTCCCTTCTCGTAACCGGGAGGTTGTCGGACGACCACTTCTTCCTGGAGATTGCCATTCAGGAAAGCAGACTTCAAATCCATGTGGTGTAGTTTCCATCCCTCCTGCGCGGCGAGTGTGGCGAGCAAGCGCACCGTCTCGAGCCATGCAACAGGCGCAAAGACCTCATCGAAGTCCACCCCCTTCCTCTGGAGATACCCCTACGCGACAGCAGCGCTTTGTATTTCACGACGGTGCCGCTCGGGTCCTTCTTCAACTTGTAAACCCACTTCAAACCAATGGGCTTGTTTCCAGCAGGTAGGTTCACGAGCGTCCACGTGTCGTTGCTACGGGTGGAGTCAAGCTCCTCTTCCATGGCGCGCCGCCAGCACGCCTGCCCCTGCGCCTCGGCCAGAGAGGCCGGCTCGTCAACGCCAAGGAGACACAACTCTGCCTCCTCGTCATTGTACCGGAGCTCACGTGTACTCACGGTGTCCATCAGCTC
Organism: Stipa capillata; assembly: GCA_019208055.1. Classification (NCBI taxonomy): domain Eukaryota; kingdom Viridiplantae; phylum Streptophyta; class Magnoliopsida; order Poales; family Poaceae; genus Stipa; species Stipa capillata. The sequence goes on from JAGXJF010002680.1 coordinate 483,797, forward strand.
CTGCACGCTGCGGTAGCGCCTTGAGGCCCCACAGACCCTGCACTCGGTGTCGTGGATGCCAATGCTGCTGTGTCCATGTCGTCACCTCCCGCCGCGCTCGGCGCGTCGGGGACTGTGAACGCGGTTGATGCTGTTTTGCCTGGTGCGCTCGTCGCCGGCATGGCCTCGGCGTCGTGTCCAGATGCCGCCCCGGTGCCGTCATGCCACTCTCAGTGCGCGGTGGGTAGTATACCATGAACACGTCGGGCGCCGCTGGTTCTGGATCAAACACCGTGCTCCAATGCCACTGGTTTGCCTCGTCAAACACCACGTCCCGTGTCACAATGACCTGCTTGCGCACAGGATCAAACACACGGTACGCCTTGGTGTTCTTCTCGTAACCGAGCAGCACGGTGCGGACACTCCAGTCCGTGAGCTTGGGCAGGTTCGGCTTCGTGATCTTGGCGTGCGCAACGCACCCGAAGGTGCGAAGGTGGCTCACCTCCGGCTTCTCGCCATGCCACGCTTCATACGGTGTCTTGTTCAAGACGCTCTTCGTCGGCGCGTGGTTCAATAAATACACCGTGGTCACCACGGCCTCACCCCAGAAACCGCCCCGGCATCCCCTTGCTCTTCAATAGACTGTGGGCCATGCCCCAAAATCGTTTGGTTGCGCCTCTCCACAACCCCATTTTGTTGTGGCGAATACGGGGCTGTGAGGTAGGCGGATGCCGTGCTCGTCGCAGAACGCCGTGAATGCACTCGACGTGAACCCGCCGCCCCTGTCAGTTCGGAGCACGCCCATGCCGCATCCGACTTCCATTTCTGCGTGTTTCTTAAAGATGCAGAACGCCTCCAGAGCTTGGTCCTTGCTTTTCAACAGGACAATCCACATGTACCTGCTGAGATCGTCTACAAAAAATAGAAAATATTGCTTACCCACCGGATGTTGGCGGCGAAATCGGTCCGCACAGGTCGCCGTGCACGAGCCCATGCAGTTTGTTAGTGTGGTACGTTGCCACGGCTGGGAACGAGCTCCGCTTTTGCTTGGCAACCAGACACCCGTCGCACACTTGATCAACATGATCGATGCACGGGAGTCCTCGCACCATCTGTTTGCACGCGAGATTGCGCAGCGCCTTGAAGTTCAGGTGGCCGTAGCGTGCGTTCCATAGCCACGCCGCGTCGCCGAAGCTCGCGATCATGCACACGGGCTGCACCATGTTCAAATCGAGGAGGTACAAACCGATTACGTGACCGCGTCACGTGCGCGAGCAGCTTGTGTTCCTTATGGAAGATGCGGAGGTAGTCGTCCACGATGTTGACCTTGCATCCATGCTCAGCCAGCTGACCCAGACTGATGATGATGCTGCTGCGGAGAGCCGGTAGGTAGTAGACGTCCCGCCAGAGCGCGGTGCTCGCCACTGTGGCATCGGAATAGCACAGTCCCGCGCCCACGGATCTCCACCGTCGAGCTGTCACCGAACTTGACTTTCCCGCGCACGGTGTCATCGAGATCAGTGAATTTCTCCAGGCTACTGGTCACGTGGTTGCTGGCTCCGGTATCCAAGTACCAAAGTCCTCCATCATACCTCTCCGGTCTCACCTTTTCTTCATTCAGGAACACCTCGCCTCAGGCGTGCTCCCCATCTGCGATCTGGGTCAGGGACATATATTTTTTATCATACACGGTACATACCGGTAAGAGATCACTGTCAACCTCTGCTTGAGATCTGTGTCTGTATTGAACCATTTATTGCCATATATTTCTATACTATTGTGTAAAGTCTCACACAATACAGAGCATCTTCTCTCTCTCCCCCGTTTATTCCCCTCTCCATACAACCATCACGTGTACTTTCCATAGATTCCTTCTCTCCATTCCAACTCAGACATTTAATGTGCTACCTTTACCTAAATTCTCTCTCTCCACTACAACTCACCCATTTAATTTTTCATGTCAATATTTTAAATGACTAAATCTTTTCACCAAAATTCCGATTTAAGTCTCGTTTGAACAGTTGTGTTTGTTATGAGAAGATCTTCAAGATGAGATCAATATTTGATATATTATCTAAAAATAATTTTTTTATTTGAAACTTGATGAAACCGACATGAAACTGTTTAAAATTTTGAAAAGAGATAACAATATGCTCATAAAATATTGTACTGTACTTTGTTATGTTTCACAAATATTTCGTGAATTTTTATGAAATTTTTGGTGATTTTCACTGTACTTTGTACTGTTTCATAGAGTTTCATCATGTTTTATATGGATTTCAGTATGGTTCCGATTGTCATGTGATTTCACTCGTGTTTCAGCATGTTACATTCTAATTTGACTATTTCAATACATTTAGAAAACAAAAGCAAGTTATTGTATCATTGAATTTTTAATGAATTTTTAGTGATTTTTACCATATTTTGTAGCGGGTTTCATCGTGTTTCATATGAGTTTTACTTTGGTTTACTCCAGTTTCATCGCGTTTCATATGAGTTTCACCCTGGTTTACTCTGGTTTCAGCGTGTTTCATTTTATTTAACTATTTCAATACATGTAAAACAAAAGTGGCGTATCAACAGTGTTTCAGTAATGTTTCTCACAATTCATATAAGTTTCATACGTGGTTCACACATATTTCGCATCGGTTTCATTGGAGTTCGTCGTGTTTTAGTAATGTTTCTCACAATTCATATAATTTACATACGTGATTCACACATCTTTCATATCAATTTTATTGGAGTTCATCATGTTTCAGTATGTTTCTTATAATTCCTATAATTTCCATACGTGATTCACACATATTTCACATCAGTTTCATCAGAGTTCGTCATGTTTCAGTGATGTTTCTCACAATTCCTATAATTTCCACACGTGATCAGACATATTTCACATCAGTCTTCACATTTTTCTACTTCCAAATCCACATAAAAACGATCATTTCTATAATTTCAGACTAGTGAACTAATAGCATATAAACAGACAAGCACACCAAATTCTTTTATCTCGGCCAGGAATCTTCCATATATACATGACAGAAATCGGAAATCTAAACCAAAATGAAGCTATGGCTGAAAAGAAATAAGCAAAAACAAGAACATTGTTAAAGCATCCAGCTTAAGCCATGCTGAATGGACCTGACTGCTTCGAAGGGAGCTGAGCCAGAGAAAATCAACCAAGAACACAACCATGCGACTACCAGATGCTACCAAGCAGCCTGTTTTGCTACTAGATTTGAGCATCCCGTCACCGGTGCGGTTGGGCACCAAGGAGGCCCTCCGCATGCAAGGAGACCAAGGCCGTGAGGTTGAGCACAAGGAAAGAAGAAAGCTGGGTCCAAGGCAAAAGAAAATGATGCATCTGGGAAGAATGCTTCTAAAAACCTGCAAAGGCAAAGAAAATAATAAAAGAACATAAACACAACAACTCAAATTCTGGAATGGTGGAGTCCCCAGTCTCTAAGGCCTAGAAGTAATTTTGGCCACCTCCAAATGCCAAAAAATATATCTAAACCTCCTGAAGCTCAAGATCATCCAAGCTGCGGTCCGAAGGATGCAAAACTTGTGAAATTGTGGTCACTTGAATTTGGAATGCATACTAGACCTCTTTTTTCTTCAACTCTGCCAATGATTCCTCCACCAATTTGTGATAACTAGTATACCCGCATATCAATGCAGAGCCTCTTGGCCCCATGCCGTACTCTTGAACTGCCTAATAAGACACCAGATCATTAGCTTCACTAATCACACACTGATGCAGAATACTCGATAGGCAGAACAATGGCTACAGGTACATCAGATTTTGCACACCTTCACTGCGGCCTCACGGATTGCCGAATGTGAGCTGTGGCCCATGTATCATTCCCGAGAAAAGAATCAGCTTCTCACCCAATTCCTCTTCTTGGCCAGCGTGGCTTTCAACGACGCGTCGGCCAGCGCGGCCGCGTAGCCCGTGGCGGCGCGGCTGCTGCTGCTGCTGTGCACCGGGACGACCGCAGGAACCGGTGAGGGTGAGGAGGAGGAAGAGCGCACCGGCGCCACCATGTCCGCCAGGTCAGCGCTCCACCACAGCGGGGCCACTCCGACCGCCGCGCGCACCTTGTTATGCGGCGCCAGGAACTCATCCGCCGGCGCCGGCGCGGTCGCGTTGGCCGCCACCTACGCCTTGCTGACCACGCCGCCAGGCAGTACACGCGGCCGCCGTAGGCCGGCGTAGCGAACAGCGCGAGGAGGACGAGGGAGCACACCGTGGCCACCGCGTCGGTGGCGGCGCTGAGGAGCCATGAGATCTGGAGTAGCTGAGCCGAGTAATGGCGAGAAGTAGTGAGAGCACTGTGGAGGCTTGAGCTGCCATGGAGCTTTGGGAGGAGTGGAGTAAAGTGCGCGTGGGGAGTGTGTTCTGTACTGGGTGTTTGAGAGTTTGCAGGAGATGATGGGACATAATAAAAAGTTGCACAGAAATAGCAAGACTGTTGTGAAATATATCGAAATACAAGGAGGTGAAAGCTGTACGCACGGATCCTAAAGCATATCAGACAGTGATCTCATGCACGGCATGTGGCGTGCATGCTAGAAAAGAGTTTCCCTCTGGGTCAGCTCACATGCTTCCATCATGAGCAAAGCCGGGGTGTCATCTTCCTCCTCAGCGACGTGCGCTTGCTCCTTCTTCGGCTTGTGACATTCAGAAGAAAAATACCCCTTGATGCCACAGTTGTGGCACTTCTGCTTCATATTCTGCCAGGCGGCCTTCTTTGCCTCCGGCGTGCGATCATTGCCACCGCCGCCGCCATTACCAGCCTCAGCCTTACCGCGGCCAATGTTGCGATCGCCTTCAGACTTGCTGGTATTGCTCCACGAGCTACTACCTTGTTTGTGTGCGTTGAACTTTCCCCATTGCGCACGAGAGAGCATCAAATGCTGGCCCTCACTCGGGTTGCTGAAATTTATCCGGACGCGCTCGTCGTACACCTTGTATCTGCCGACGAGGTCCTCAATGGAGCTGACGGTCTGCATGTACTTCACCGGGGCAGCCTGTAGAAATTTTTGCACCACGGTGAGCTCGTCAACGATGTGCCCAAACGCACGCATAGTGCTCACAAGCGATCGTCACGCGTGCGGTGAAGTCGTCGATGGGCTCTGTTTTGCCCATCTTCAGCTCTTTGAATTTCTACTTGGCTAGGACGAGACCTTCGCTCCTGGCAGTCCAAGCGTGTGGGGAACATTCGACTCCAAATAGAAGTTGCTTCTGAAATAGTGCACAGGCTCGACGAGGCACAGGACGGAAGACAGCTAACACCGGTAGAAAGAGATCTTCGACGTGACCTTAAACTGAGATTGCTTGGCCTTGCTGCCGTGGAACGTGTGCTTTGGCGACAGAAATCTCGTGTTACTTGGCTATGTGCTGGCGATGCAAACACACGTTTCTTTCACATGAAAGTTAATGGCCGACGGTAGAAGAACTTCATTGCTCTTTTTGTCCATCAGGGCACTCTATGCACATCCAATAATGCCAAGGTGATCACCATCTGACAAACACTTTGTGATCCTCCTGGGCACAACCTCTTCTGCGAGCACCGGAATTAAGTGGAGTCATTTAGGGATGCAAGTTTCAAACCTCCAGGAGCTAGATGAGCCAATAACCCTCCAAGAATTGGATGATGCAATCAAAGATATGCCGCCAGACAAAGCGCCCGGGGCCAGATGGTTTCCTCGGTATTTTCTTTAAGCGTTGTTGGAGCATCATCAGGATGGACATTATGATGGCCATCTACAAATTCAATGCTCTCAATAGTTCCTACTTCCACAAACTGAACTCCGCTTGCATCGTGCTCCTGCCCAAAAAGCCAGATGCTATGGGCATTAGGGACTACCACCCAGTCAGTCTTACCCACTCAATTGAAAAGCCGGTGACAAAGGAGCTCGCTCGCCGGCTTGCCCCGCGCCTACACGATCTCGTTGGCACCACTGCCAGAGTGCGTTTATCAAAGGAAGAGCAATTCATGATGCCTTCCTCTACGTACAAAACCTCTCCCGTAGGTATCACTACTCCAAGACTCCGATGGTACTGCTCAAACTCGACTTTATGAAAGCATTCGACTCTATCTCCTGGCCTTTCTTGCTTGAAGCTTTGAGAGCCCGTGGTTTCGGCACCAAGTAGATAGCTTGGCTCTGCATTCTCTTTTCCATGGCTTCCTCATGAGTCCTCTGCAATGGAACCGAAGGACATGCCTTTCAAACACCGGCGCGGACTGCGGCAGGGGGATTCCTTGTCCCCTATCTGTTCATTCTTGCCATCGAGCCACTGAACCGCATCTTCCAGCTTGCCACTGAGCATGGCCTTCTGAGCCCACTCCCCAGCCGCGTCACGCGGATGCGCATCTCGATGTATGCTGATGATGTCGTCCTTTTCGTCAGGTCGGTGCGGGAGGGAAATTGCGGCCATTCGGCAGATCTTAGATTTCTTTGGTCAAGTGTCCGGCCTTGTCATCAACATCCCCAAGAGCACCGTCCTTCCCATCAGATGTTCGAATTTGGACCTCGACGACATCCTGACGGACCTCCCAATCCCTGTTAGACATTTCCCGTGTTCGTATCTCGGGCTCCCTCTGTACCTTCGAACGCCGGGCAGAGTTATGTTCCAACCACTCTTGGATAAAATTGAAGAATGATGGGTTACAAGCAGCAGCTCTTTTCCAAAGGTGGGAAGCTAACGGTCCTCCACTCAGTGCTTTCAGCAATCCCGGCTTATCATCTCACTGCTCTACACCTTCCAGTTGTGATCCGCAAGAAAATAGACTCCTTTAGACGGGCGTGGCTATGGAGCGACGAGCTTAGTTGCAGCGGAGCCAAATGCCTGTCAACTGGAACTCAGTATGCAGGCCAAAAGAGTTTGGCAGCCTCGGTGTGTTGGACATTACTAGGTTCGGTCGTGTGCTACGCCTGCGTTGGGGCCTGGCTCAAATGGACGCAACCGCTTCGCCCATGGACCTCTATGGAGACACTTCTTGATGCCGATGACTATGATCTCTTCATAGCTCTCACGACTGTGACCATCGGCAATGGCGAGACAGCACGCTTCTGGGCAGATGCATTGTTGCGAGGGCATCGGCCCATGGACATTGCACCCCTGGTCTTCTGCGTCTCCGTTTGGCCCAATAGGTCAGTAAAGAGCGCCATGGCAGCTAGCAATTGGATATTGGATGTTGCCGATCGCATCGACGGCAGCAACATCTCAGAGTTTGTCGTTCTCTTCCAATACCTGGCTGATATCGTGCTCATGCCAGTCACAGCTGACTCGATCTCTTGGAAGCTTACTGATTTCGGCGTATATTCGGCACGCTCAACTTACCTCGCACAGTTTCAAGGACTTATTCGTTGCCCGTTCATGGGCCTGATAAGGAATGTTTGGGACCTGAAAAGTGTCGCTTCTTTAGCTGGCTCGTGGTGCAGGAGCGTATTCCCACAGCTGACCTTCTAATAGTAAGGAACATCCCAAACGATCACTGCTGCGTGCTCTGCATAAACTCTCTGGAAATAGCCCGGCACCTTCTAATCCACTGCCCATATGCCCGAGATGTTTGGAGCCGCGTAGCGTCATGGTCCAACTTACATCACCTGTGACTAGTTAGCTGGGTGCGTGGTGTCTCTATCTATGACTGGTGGCTGAACCGAGACGAGGAACATAACACTCTGGGGACTAACAGCCGCATCAAGGCTGCTAAGTCGTTGCTCATTCTCACGCTCTAGGAGATTTGGAAAGAGCGGAATCGTCGTATTTTCAACCAGAAAGCACTTCGAAGCATGGGGGTCCTACTCTTCATCCAAGAGGAAGCAATGCTTTGGGCGAGAGCTGGTGGCCCGGGCATTGGCGAGCTTACCTCCGGAGCCGATGATGTTCCTTAGTTTCCTTTTTCTAGTCGGTTTCTAGCGTTCGGTGTTTGTTTTGTTTTTTTCCTCCCCTCCCTTCCCCGCCCCTTCTACACCTTGTAACCTCCCGGCTCTCCTCGACTCTTTCCTTTAGCAATAAATAGCTTGCTACAACTGTTTCATCAAAAAAAAATTCTTCCTTGCCGCCTGCAGATTCGCCATCCGCACGCACTCATGGCCAATATTCGTTACCTTTATGGCTTCCCACGCCGCCTTGGCAGTGTCCTTCCCAGCAAGGGAGGTCATCACAGGGTCGAGAACAGCCTGGTAAATGGCGTAGAGCGCGTCGCGGTCCCTCTGGAATCTGGCTCATCAGTTTTGACGGCTTCCCACATGCGCTGTGACTAAAGTGCGACACGCATCTTCATCGCCCAAATGCTCTAGTTGGTGCGTGTCAATTGCGGATAGGTGATCGACTGGGCGCGCTGTTCTTGACCTCATCATCCTCATGCGAGCGTACGTACAGGCGCGGCGGCATGCCGTCGCCTGACTTCCCCGACGTCTGATCCACCACCTTTCCCGACATGACTCGGCTCTGACACCAAATGACAGGTCCAGACTTCACTCGTGATCTCTCTCACACGGTGGACACAACGCACTAACCTACAACACATAGTGGTTAATCTCGCTAGAATTGAACAAGAACAGAGCAATGGCACGTGAGGTGTTCGACGCAAATGGCATGCGTCTTTCTGGCGCTCTGTTATTAAGTCAGCAGCTGCTAGCTGCGCTAAGTAGAGCACATGCGCACAACGCGAACTCCACATGATCCGGTCATGGCTAGGACCGATTCTCACGCCTCTACTCCTATCCATGCACTAGTCTATATGCAAGGAGCTCCGTGCGACGTCGTGCACGTTTATAGCACACGCAACACGACCACAGTTTATACAAGATAAACATGCATAACTGAGAAGGAAATATGACCCTAACGGCAAGATTAAAACCAACATAGGGCAAGCGGGGCTATCGCTGTGGCTGCGACGACAGAGGCTGTGGCCGAGGCCGCCGTTGCCACGACGCAGGCGGCTGCCGTCGTGGAGTTGTTGACTAGTAGCGGACGGTGCGCGCAGGCCGCTGCAAAGCAGGAGGAGTGGGCGGCCGTTCAGAGAGGCAGGGCTTCTTGTGTAAGGGGTGCCAGGAGGCAACAACACAAGCTAGGACGAGGTGTGCGGGGTGGGTGGTGGCGGAGCCGCGGCACGCGCAGGGTCATCAGCGGCTAAGGACGGTAGCGATGAAGAAGCATCATGGTTATGGTTCCAGCCAGTGTGTGGGGGTGGCCAAGGCGGCGGGGGTGCCTTCGCACGGTCGTAGCACTGATGAAGCAGCGCACCTGTTTCAACGCCTGATGAAGTAGTGCACCTGGAATGCGCCTGACGTGTCACTGCTCCCTACACCGGCTGTATCTTCGTTTCCAAAAAGATCGGCAGGCTACTCAACTTGCTGCAGGTGCTCTCCGCGCTCGCCTGCGTTGCGCTCCCTGTCATGTCATTGCCAACTTGCGGCAGGACTTCAGCGACAGCCAAGTCATTCCAACATGCTGTCAGCACTGCTGCTCTTGCTGTCTGCTGCCAAATGGTTTAATATTTGATTCTTTTTCTTGGTCTCTATCCAAACAGTTGTTCAAGTGAAGTTGAGATGGTTTAATCTTCGAAAAAGATTGATTCCATTCATTGAATTTTGTGGGATAGTTTTGTTCCACATATTTTTTGATGGTTTTATGAATGATTGTCGTACAAATAATGCTGTGGATATTATGTTTATTGGCAAAAATGCAATAATTGTGTAGTTAACTGAATTGGTGAAATTTTGGCTTCCGAGTTTGGCTCAGTACAGATAGACATAATCTTGATAGCATATCTCGGTAACCATCTGTAAGTAAATATCTGCTATTTTCAGATATAAAAAGGTAACCACAACGGGTAGGGTTGTGAGGCGGAGCGAAGTTGACGCGGGGAGTATCGACGGAGGCCAGCCGAGGCAGCTACACCAGTACCACAATGGTACTAGATGTGAAAAGATAGATTTCGTATCTTGCATGATAGGTGTCGGGGTATTATTCCGGCAATACTGAATATGAGGCAGCGTACGAGTAGCAGATCTAGATGGGTGCACACGGGACACAGAGTTTAGACAGGTTCAGACCCTCACGGAGAGGTAATACCCTACGTCCTGTGTTTGGTGGCTAGTATTGATGTATCCCGTATGAGGGTATATATCTATGCCTATGATCAGATGATCTGAGAGCTCTATTTTTGTCTCCCTATCCGGGAATCCCTACCCGGCCTTATATAGGCGGCCGGGATAGAGTTACAAGAGTCCGAATCGGCTTACAGATATGTTTCCTAATCGGTTACAACTACCACCCGGGATTCCGGGCAGGTACGTATCCATGTCTTGTACTCCAAGTCGATGATGCACCCCGTGTTGTAGTCGGACTCTGAGTAGTCGGCCTGGCCCACCCTATGCCTGGATGGCCAGTTTTGTCCTCCTTGACGATACCCGGGTGCTATGTCATCGTCAGTAGCCCCCGAGCCTTCGGCCGACTGGATTAGTCGGGCAGAGGCTGCTTCTGTAGACTTCACTCTGGGGGCACGAACAGTGCACCCAGAGGGTGTAGCCCCCGAGCCTCTACTCGGTTCGAAGAACCGAGTGGAGGGTCCTTATGACCTTTCCCGAGTAGCTGATTTTTGTCTTGGTTACGCCGAGTGCTTTTGCCTTCTCCCCTGGGCAGGCTTCCCGAGTGGCATTCGCCTGAGCGGGCCTCGTCGTCACTTGCAAAGAGAGTGTGAGGGACTTTAGAACCTCACGAATCCCGACTGAATCGCCAAATGGTATCTGGTTTCCCGAGTGGCTCAGGTCCAGCACTACCACAGAAAAGCTCATCGCACACGGGTAAAAAAGCTCATCGCATACGGTTTTCCAGGCCATATGCACGGGCTGGTCAGTGATGTGGGGGGCACATCACACACGGGTCCAGCGCCGTATGCGATGACATGCACATCGCACACGGCTTTTTAAATATGCCCGTGTGCGATGGCTCGGCACATCGCACACGATTCCATTCTTTTCACCGTGTGCGATGGGTGGGCACATCGCACACGGGTCCACAGTATTCACCGTGTGCGATGAAGACACACATCGCACACGCTTCCCAAATAGGACCCGTGTGCAATAATATCCCACATCGCACACGGTTATGTTTTCAGAACCGTGTGTGATATATTTGTCCCACGTCGCACACGGTTATTTGGTATTAACCGTGGGCGATGACTGCGCGTCATCACACACGAGCATATATTTGGACCGTGTGCGATGAGTTGCCACATCACACACGGTCCAATGCTCTGGTCCGTGTGCGTTGACAGGCACATCGCCCACAATTCAGATCGCTGAGCCGTGTGTGATGCTGGCAATGCAACAGTAGCGACAATAGGAAATTTCAGGCAACAATATCATTTAGCAGAATTCATCGGCCACATTCACAGAATTCATTATTCAGCCACATATATACGCAGATTTCATCCATCAGGCAAAATAAACGGATTTGATCCAAACACAAATAAAACAGAGATCACATACATTTCAGAGCCGACATATAAGCAAATTGAATCAATTGAATATGAGTTGACCCATTCACAGCTACCTAAACAGGAGTTCACAGCCAACATTCGTACAAGTTTGGATCTGACAAGGTTGACAGCCAACAGAAAGAAAATAAATACCTCACAACGAATTAAGGTGATCTGAATTGTCCCTTTTCCGGTATGACATGCTCACAGAAGAATAAGGCAAACTGTCCTCTAATGTCGGCAATATCGTCTTGACTGAACGGTCCATCGTGCATCGAATTCAAAACCTGCATGAAGTAATTAAATTCAGATTTAGGTGCATGTAGGTAAAAAGTAAAATCTTGAGTCTCACATACAGTACTAACCGAATGGAGGCCAGCAGTGCCTCTTGTCTTCGAAGTCGGAGCAATCCTCGTCATTTGCTTACAAACGTAAAAAGTACAAAGGTTGGTTCCTGCTGGCTGCTGGTTACAGGGCTGAAAAGTTGTTGACGAATTACGGCATCAATTAGGGCATCAATTAGCATTACTTAGCACTTAGGAGGAATGTTGTACCAATTGTTACCTGCACAGAGTCGTCGGCTCCTTGGTCCAAGACCCCCAGGACCCCATTTCGTGAGCACCTCCCTCCACGCTTGGCGTACTCGGCGAAAGCACCCTGCAAGAATTTCCTTATCTTCGAGAAGTCGTAATGTGCCACTTGCGAGGAATCAAGGTACACGGCTTTGCTCCATTTAGGTATGATGATAATTAAGATCCAATGTTTGCTGCAAAAAAAAGATATCACAACCCGTGTGGAATGATGACAATGGACGTACAGCTAATGTATAAATTAAAACACACATACTCCATGTTGTATGGAAGGAGAATGAACTCTTTTTCTGTTGAGCGATCATAAACTCGACGACATATTTAAAGATGATTTCCTTATTCGCGTCGATTTGTTGCTCCAAGACCAACTGTGGGTCGAGGAAACCCACCGGTTCTTTCCGAGCCTTGCATTCGGTGATCATATTCCTAAGCATACGAAAGAAAAGAGGTATCATTTACGAAACAAAAGAGAGTTGCTAGAATGTGGAATTCCTTGTAAAATACTTACAATGTCCAGCATCTCATGAGGGAGGCATCGAGCTCATCCAGGTTGAAGAGGAGAAACAAGTCCTCGAAGCCCACCGTGGCACAATTACTCATATCATGAAGGAAATGCTCCTTCTTGAACCACACTGGAATGCTCGACTCACTGGCTTCACATAGTTTCATACAGTGCTCATGTAGCCGTGTGCATATCAAACCTGCTCCCACCAAGTCTCGGGGGAGTAGCAATGGCTCTCCTTTGACGTACTTCCTTACGACCTCCGCCGGGGGAAACATTCGGTTCAATTGTTCATCCGCCATGAACCCCAGCTCCATGGCCATGTCCTGGACCCTGCCCTGGCCCTTGCCCTGGCCCTTGCCCTGGCCCTTGCCCTTGCCCTGTCCCTTGCCCGTGCCCTTCAGCGGCGCTGATCTCATACTTCTAGTCTGCGCTGGTGCGGGCGGTGACGGTAAGTCAACATCTCCTGGTGTCGGAAGCACCAGCGCTTGGTTGGGTGACCCTTGAGGTTGTGGGCACGAAGGCGGCGCAGACGGCGTGCTCATGACGGGATGTGGTGCGAAGAGCGGCTCAGATCCAGCATGCAATGGTGGGGAAGCAGGAGGCGGTGCCGATGTGAAGGGCACAAGGAGTATGTCCTTCTTCGGCCACTGGACGAAGGACATCTCCGCCTGTCCCAAGGTCTGGAGTTCGGCATCCTGGCTTACGTGGAATAGCGGGAGGCCCTGGAAGCCAGGCTCGACTTTATCGACGGTGCACCTCGCGAACCCTGGCTGTATCGGTACACCGTGCACGGTAGCTCCCTCAGCCGGTGGATGAACCAATCCGGTAGCTGCCACCAACGGAAAAGCCATGTGCGCTGTTGGCACTTGTAGCTTGCACTTCGTCGGCCCCGTGATGTCATCGATAGGAGACCTGGCGGCTGTTTCCTCATGGCCTTCAACCGCATCGTGACATGACGCATAGCTACTCCTGCGTGCACCGGGGATTGGGTGTGCAGCAGCTTCAACCGCGTGCGATCTGTACGTCTCCTCCCACGCAGCTCTTTCTTTCGCGAGCCTTTCGTCCATCATGCCCGCAAATTGGGCGAGTAGCTCTTTTTTCATCTCTTCTTTTTTCTGCTCCGCTCTCGCCCTTTTCCTCGCACGCATCTCCTCCGCGTCTTGAGGGAAGGCCTTGCTACGGGCAACATTGGTCCCGATCGCCCTACAACGACCCGAGGGCTCCTTGGTTCCCAATGCGGCCGTGAGAATGTCGTTGCAGCCTTGAGGCTTAAATGAGCCTTGCAAAGCCTGGACGCTTAGCTCTTTCTGCACATAAAGACATATATAATTAGTAGGTACATAAGCATAATATTGTCGTAACTATAGACCGACGACTGAATGAGGTAGTCGCTCTTACCATAGTTTGGTACACTTCCTGGTCTGCTGGGTTGGGTAACACAACCTGACCCAAGGAATCGGTTGTAGACCTCGCCCTCAGGAAGTCTCTTGCCCGATCTGCCAAAACATCAGGAAAAGACACATCGCCTCCCCAAAGGCGTAGGTTCTCGTCCTCCCTGTCCCAAATCTTCCGCTTCCCATAGTATCCTTTGACCCCCATTCTATGGGGGTGTTTGTTCTTCGCGATTAGAGCCCTGCCTGCCGCACTCTTGGCTTCAAACTCCGGCGTTCGCCGCATCTCCACAAATCTGGCCCAGTCCTCGGGTCGAATGTGTGGATACTTTCCGAAGGGCTCCTTATTCTGCTTCATAAACTTCATGTGCAACACGTACTTAAAATTCCTAAAAGCATCCTTTGCCTTCGAGAGTGCACATTGTTCCACCTGCGTTTTCCATTGCTTCGGCACCCTGAAGTGTTGCATGATCTCTAGCACTACGGCGTCGCGCAGGTCCTTACCAACCTTTGTCCAATCCTCGAAGTGAATGGGGACCCTATCCCTTACCACTGCCCCGCACATGGTTCGGAACTTCCTCTCCGTTTTCTCTGGTTCCGTAGGAGCCCCGGTTCTGTTGTCGATGGCCTCCACTTGCCATACTCCTTGGGGCTTTTTGCTTGGTTTTCTAATTCCTCTGGACTTCTTCACAGCTGTCAGGGTTTCTGCTTGATCAGTGGTGGTCCCTTCCGGCTGTGATGATGAGTTCTCTTCGGTCTCTCTCGGCCATTCATTACCGGACGTCATAGCTAACTAACAGGATGATAATGGTACAAAAAATAAGAAGTAAATCAAGTGCCGGAACACACGCAAATATTTGCAAGCAGCACTGGAACACACGCATTCATATAGCCCTATCTTGCGACTCGTTGTGAGGACACTGAGAACCCTAACCTGTTGGGGAGGCGGCGCTCGGCGACGGGGAGGCAGGCGATGGGAGACCTCGAGGCAGTCGGGAGATGGCGAGGCGGCGCTCGGGGACTCGACGACAGGGAGCCGGCGACCGGAGATGGCGAGGCGGCGCTCCGGGAGGCGGGAGGCGACGGAAATTCGGGCGAGGCGGCGCGCACGAAGTCGAAATGTTTTGATGGACGGACGGGGTGACCTAGGTACTACTTGTACGGCGCTAGCCATCGCACACGGTCACATATTACAGCCCGTGTGGGATGTAACATCCATCGCACACGGGTGTATAACTCTAACCGTGTGCGAAGTAATCACACACGGGTTACTGGTAACACCCGTGTGCAATGTGAGTAACATCGCACACGTGTATGATTAAGTCTCCGTGTGCGATGTGTTTCACATCGCACACGGATATCGGTTCGTAACCGTGTGCGACACGAAGAGTCGCCCCTGTAGACCTCCGCCTCTTTGGTTTCTCAACTTCACTCCTATTAAACCGCCGCCTCGTCGGTTTCTCTACTTCACTCCTACAAGCCACGCCTCAAGCCTCGTCGGTTCCTCTACTTCACTCCGTACTTCATTCCACGCCGTGCTCCGTCGAACCTCTTCTTCCTTACCCCTCCAGCCACCTCCTCCATCTATCGTAATGGCCGCTGCAGGGAGCTCTGCGGGGAAGCGGAAGCGCGACGAGTCGCCCATCCGCGAGGACCGCGTGCAGATGACCATGCCCCTCTCCCGCGCCACTGCCAAGGCACTGGAGTTTGCCGACTATGGACCCACCGACGGCACCCTCCTCTGTGCGTACCACTCCGACCCCGTCCATTACTCCGGTGCGTACGCCGTCCGGTGTATCCTGGAGAAGAAGTTCCCGCGGCACCTCGGATTTCTCCTCGAAGCTCACCACGAGCCGGGGCGTACCCTCATCCGCTGCAGGAACCCCAGGATTGGCCTGCGCCTCCACGCGAAGTGCATCCGGTGGGGTGACGAGGCGGTGAGCTTCTACATAGTTAAAAATATCTCGGAGCTCACTCCTGACCCTGTGGACGAAGATCTGCCGCTGGAGACCGTGTAGATAGTTTGTATTTTCGTTTGCTTTCGTTATGTAATGTGTTATGTATTTTCCTTTGCTTTAGTTTTGGAAATGTGTCATGTAATGTGTTGTTAAACGGTGTTGGAAATGTGTTATGTAATGTCATCTTAAACCTTGTTGGAAATGTGTTGTTAATCTGTGTTCCAAATGTACGCTAAATCTGCGTTCGAAATGTCTACTTTCTGATTGTAAATGTCTTGTTAATCTGTGTGAAAATGTCTTCTCCATCAGTGTTGCAAATGACAGAGTAGACGGTTAGATGACCTGTGGTAGGCCACATCGCATACGGGCTGCAGCTTCTAACCGTGTGCGATGTGACCAAGACCACATCGCACACGGGCTGAGCGAGTTTACCGTTTGCGACGTAAGTGACATCACACACGGGCTATTTGCTTACAACCGTGTGCGATGTGATGATCCTCTATAGTACGACCGATTAGGTATTCGACATATATGACTATCAGAATCAAAATTCCGCATATATTCGACATATGTGCGATCACTTTTCGAAACATAATTTGCTAACTTCAACAGATTGCATATTCAAAATGAGTACAGATTTGGCTCAAAAACAAATTTGAGTACTACGCCAGATTCAAAATAAATCATGAATCCACTACATGATGACTTCCTTTGTACACTAGCCCGTCGGAATGATCTTGGCGTACGTAGTGGCAAGTTTCCCCTTGGTCTTGCTCGTCGATTCTTATGCGTTCTCCAATAGGTGGCAACTCATCGAACTGGTTGTATTCATCCTCGTCGACAACATTCTCAACTCCTACGATCCTCCTTTTTCCATGCATCACTACATGGCAGTTCTTATGTGCGAGGTCTTTTACATAGAAAATTTGGGTAGCTTGGGAGGCTAAAATGAAGGGTTCATTCATGTAACCCAATTTGCTGAGGTTGACATAAGTATGGCCGTAATTGTCGACTTTGACATGTCTGAGATCGACCCATTTGCACTTGAACAGTGGAATCCAGAATGTCACGTAGTCAAGCTCCCAAATCTCCTCTATGATCCCGTAGTAAAATTCCTTCTGTCCATCTGTATCTATGGCCTCCACTCGGACAGAGCTATTCTGAAATGTGGTCTTCGCATCTCGATCCTTCGTATAGAACGTGTACCCATTCAGGTCGTACGCTTCCCAACTATGAACTGTAAATGCTGGCCCCTTGGCCAACCACGTTAGCGTGTCATCTATCGGCCCGTCTACGATACGGTTCTGCAACCACCGGCTGAATGTAAGGTTGTGCTTGTTCAAGATCCGACTGTATGGCACATTTGGGAACTCTTGCCGTAGCTTGTTCAGGTGTTCTTCTATATAAGGGGAAACTATGGTCATGTGCTGCAAGACCGTAAAATGGGCAATGTCAAATAGATGAGTATCCTTCCAGCTGACTTCTTTTCCGACAGTCCCTTTTCCAGATAGCCTCCCCTCATGCCGAGACCTGGGCACACCAATAGGCTGTGAGTTGTGCATGTAATCGGTGCAAAACTCAACCACCTCCTCCGACGTATATCCTTCTACGATACTGGCCTCGGGCCGATACCGGTTCCGAACATAGTGCTTGAGTATTCCCATGAACCGCTCGAACGGATACATGCTGCGTAGGAACACAGGCCCGCACATCTTTATCTCGTACACAAGGTGTGTAACGAGATGCACCATGACATCGAAGAACGAGGGCGGGAAGAACATCTCAAGCTGGCATAGATCTTCACAACCTCCTCTTGCAGATCATCCAGTGTATTGGGATCCATGACCTTCTGAGATATCGAGTTGAAGAAATCACAAAGCCTCATGATCGCCTCTCGAACTTTTGTGGGCAGAATATTTCTGATTGCCACCGGGAGCATTTGTGTCATCATTACATGGCAATCGTGTGATTTCATGCCAATTAGTTTCTTGTCTTCCATTGAAACAAGACTCCTGATGTTTGCGCAATGACCAGAGGGGACTTGGACAGTACACAGGAATCCCAAGAACGCTATGATTTCCTTCTTGGATAAAGTGTAACAGGCAGGTGGGAGATATGTCTGGCCCTTATCTTTCTTTACTGGAGCTAACTCTGGTCTGATGCCCAAATGGACCATATCCATTCGTGACTTGATGCCATCCTTCGTTTTGTCTTTCATGTTCAGTAATGTACCAAGAACGCTGTCACATACGTTCTTCTCGACGTGCATGACATCGATGCAGTGACGTACATCTACATCCTTCCAGTAAGGTAAGTCCCAGAAAACTGATTTCTTCTTCCACACGCTCTTCTCACGGGGACGTTTATGTCCCTTGCCAAGCACGACATTCACATCCTTCACCATCTCACTGACCTCTTCGCCAGTAAAAGGCCTCGGTTTCGCAGCCTCTTTCTGTATTGCCATCAAATTGTTCCTTCATGTTCCGGTAAGGGTGATTTCTTCTCAAGAACCTCCGATGACGCATGTATACGGTTTTGCGCGAGAACGGAAGCCAGACACTCGCGGTTTCATCTATGCACGTGACACATGCTTTGGCTCCCTTTGTACTCTGCCCCGAAGCATTAGCAAGTGCTGGATAATCCTGGATGGTAAGGAGCAACAGTGCACGGAGATCGAATGACTCCTTCTTGTACGCATCCCATGCCCTTACCCCTTTCTCTTTCCACAATGTTTGTAGTTCTTCCACCAGCAGCCTGAAGTAAACGTCGATGTCATTTCCAGGTTGCTTTGGCCCTTCGATAAGCATCGACATCATGATGTACTTCTTCTTCATGCACAGCCAAGGAGGAAGGTTGTACATACACAGAAGCACAGGCCAAGTGCTGTGTCTGCTGCTCATGCTGCCAAATGGATTCATTCCATCTGTACTCATTGCGAATCTTACATTCCTTGGGTCATCGCCGAACGTTGGGTACTTCGCATCGATTCTTCTCCACTGGGCAGCATCAGCCGGGTGTCTCATCTTTCCATCATTCTTACGTCCCTCCACGTGCCAACGCATCAGCTTCGCTTCCTTCGGGTTTGCAAACAAACGCTTCAAACGAGGAATTACAGGCAAGTACCACACAACCTTATTAGGGACCCCCCTCTTGATCTCATTATCGGCCTTGTCTTTGTCTTTTGCAAACTTACGCTTGTATCGAGGAGCTTTGCATATCCGATATGAACACAAATCTTTGTACTCATTGCGATAAAGCATACAGTCATTCTTACATGCGTGTATCTTCTGTACTTCTAGTCCCATGGGGCAAATCACCTTCTTCGCTTCGTAGATGTTTTTTGGCAACTTATTTTCATCTAGAAGCATGTCTGCAAAAAGACCCAACATCTTTGTGAAGCTCCTGTCCGACCATCCGCTTTCTGCCTTCAATCTCAAGAGGTCAAGTGTTGCTGACAACTTGGAGTGCTTTGCCTTGCAGTTTGGATACAGTGGTCTCTCGGCGTCTTCCATCAAGCCCATGAATTCCCTGTATTCTGCATCATCGTGGTTGCTCTCGAAATCATGAATCATTTGTTACAGATTTGGAATAGCAGTTTCATCGCCATCGGAATCACAATCGTCGCCATCTGGCTGCCCATCATATGGGTTTGGCATATGATGATCGCCGTCTTTGTTTTGTACGTGCATGACCGGCGGCTCTTCACCGTGCTTGGTCCAGCATGTATATCCCGTCTTGAAACCCCTCCGAAACAAATGCTCTTCGATCACTCTTGGGTCGTCCCACAGTATAGAGTTTCCACATTCAACACATGGACAGAAAATCAGCCGTTCCCCCTTGTTCCTCATGTCTGCCTCCGCGAGTTTCATGAAACGAAGGACGCCACTGATGTATGCTCGACTTGTACGACTCTCCGACATCCAACCTCGATCCATCTACAGGATTTCAAACAACAGAAAAACTACATGGCATGATTTTGCTAGCACACCCGGATATAAAAATTAACCGAAGGACAACTACTTCATGCTGATTATACGCGTACTCTGTCTTAATTGCTAGCAGAGCTGATCACATACAGTTAGCTGCCCCGGGAAGCCACTGCCTCCGCCGACGCAGCTGCCGCCCGCCGCCACCGCCGCCACTCCAATTAGCCGTCGTGCGCCACTCCCACCCTTACAACAAGCCACCGTTCCCGCGCGCTCGAACTGGAGCATTTAGGTCGAGCTCGGTACTGGTACACAGGGGTCACTTACTACATCGCACACGGTCACTAGAAAAAAGCGTGTGCGATGTGGATCCACATCGCACACGGTTCCTGTGAACTAACCGTGTGCGATGTTCAACGAGGTACATCGCACACGGCAAGTTTGAAATAACCGTGTGCGATGTGAGGCACATCGCACACGGGCCTGAAATGTTGCCCTTGTGTGATGAGACTTACCAGACAGTGTTTTCGTTCTATGTTTCATGGCTTCATCAGTTCATTTCGCTTGCCACCTCTGAAAAATAGAATAACATCCCAGCATGCACAGGACAATACATATCACAAGCATCCACAACACAAATTAATGAATTTTCTGCATCTCAATTCCACATCTCAAATTTGACAACTCCACATCTCAATCATATATATATGTACAACACATTCGACATCGCACAAGTTGCTAAAGAATTTTGCACATCTCAGTTTCATATGGAAAGGAACTATCTACGGCTTGCTCTTGTAGGGTAGAAAGTGCTAGCTAGAGTCCAATGTTTTCTCACATGAAATGGACTCTTTAGAGTGTGACGACGCACTAGAATGCGATATCTGTGTGCACCTCCCCTTAGGCTCGGGCTTCATCTTGACCTCTGATCGAAGCACACAATCATGTCAGTCACAATTCACAATTTAGCACGGTATAATCAGCGTATAACAAAGTACAGAGGTTCGGAAGGTAATACCTAGAGGAAGGCGTCTGATACGTCACGTAGTTTTCTTGTACAGTGTAACCGCAATAGAGCATCGTCACCATTGTGACATTGTGTTTACACTGCACAAGACACTCTTTCCAAAAGAAGTGTCTTGTGCAATGCAGCGCAGTGTCACAAACGCGACGGAAAACGGCAGCCTCCATCGGCGCCAGCGCTGCTGCAAGGCGGAGGAGCGGTCGCTGGCCTCGAGGAAGAGGCGGCGGCCGGATCTGGGCTCGGGGGGCTCGGGGAGGAGGCGGCGGTCGGATCCGGGCTCGAGGAAGAGGCGGCGACCGGATCTGGGCTCGGGGAGGAGGCGGCAGCCACAGCGCGGTGCCAAAGACTGTTAGGGTTCCCGTGTGTATAAATAGAAGAAGTTTGATATCGCACACGGGTTGTCAAAACTAACTGTCACCGATAATTACAACATCGCACACGGTCATCAAACAAAATACGTCACTGATGCGGGATACCTATGAGACGAGACATCACACATAGTCACCGTTCCTTCGAAGCAACCGTGTGCGATGTGAGTGAAATAACTGTGTGCGATGTGAAGCACATCGCACACGGCACCTCTGAAACAAACGTGTGCGATGTGAGGCACATCGCACACGGTTCCTACGAAAGAACCATGTGCGATGTGATGCACACGGTTTCTCAAAAAATTATCGTGTGCGATGTGCCTCACATCGCACACGGCCCAGTTTGCCGAGGCGCATCACACACTGGCCCAAAATAGTGATCATGTGCGATGTTCACATTGGTGACGGCTTTGGGCCAACCGTGTGCGATGAGGGGTCTTAAAAGACCTATTCTGTACTAGTGCAGCTAGTGTCCCTCTGGGGGAATACCCTCAGAATTCACGTCAGAACCAGAATACAGACTGTAGTGTTTCGGTCCCGAGTTGTTCAGTGTCCAACTGGAGCAGTCGGACGGAGATTCCTTATTGTCTTGTGGATTTCACACTGGGGGCACGAACAGTGCACCCAGTGGGTGTAGCCCCCGAGCCTCCACTCGGTTCGTGGAACCGAGCGGAGTGTCCTGATGATTTTCTCGAGGCTGATGGAGGAGGAGGAGGTCCATGCTGCAGCGAAATGCCTTCGTCGACCGTGCTAACCTGTGGAAGTAGGAATAAATATATGAACCATTCGCAAATGCATGTTAAGTACTCGGAAGTCCGAGTGTGGCTCTGCATGTTTTGGTGAACTTGTGTCATGTTTATTAATCTCTTCTTTCGTAAAGATTCGTTCATGTGTAAGTTAGCCCTTTGTGTGTGCTCTTGCCGACCCGTCGTATCCCCCATTGCGTTGAGATTAGCCGTGGGCTGTTTCCCGTGTAGCGTAGGGTTGTGGCATAGACCAGCGATCGAAGACGAAAAGTTAACGCCGGGCTGTTTACACAGTACTAAAATAATTATTGAAAGAGAGGAGCCCGAGTGTGTTTAGGCGCACCCAGTGTGGTGTAGCCCCCGATTATCCGCTATGAGTAGTCGTGGGCGCGCATAGCGGGCCAGTCGGGAACCCCAAAAGTTACTCGGATGGAGCAAAGAAATATTTATTCACTTATTCATAATTAAAATATGGAAATACAAAGCTTAAGCATAGAAATGACTTAGCTGTTCAATGTTCCAAGCGTTGGTGACGAGGTTGCCGTTTTTATCCTTTAGTCGGTAAGCCCCCGGGCGTAGTCGGGCGGCAACGTACGGCGCATCCGAGTCCACCATGAAGTCCTCCCGAGAAGGATTGTGGCTTCCCGAACCCTTGAAGCCGTCCGAGTCGTAGTCGAGGACGGGTAGAAGGGACTCGATCGTATCAACCAGTCGGGATCTCTATTCGACGGGTGAAGACCCGTTCCCGAGCAGTAGATCCGATTCAAGCGCGATCAGGTTGTTGGAGTTGATCGCCGAAGTAGTCAACTCGGATGAGGTTCCGAGCACTAAAGGCGATGAAGCCCCCGGCAACTGGCTGGAAGCCGAGTCGCCGAGGTGGAGCTTTCCGAGCAAGTCGATGATGAAGTCGGCGACAAAGCCCCCGGGAAATTGGCTGGAAGCCGAGTCGCAGAGGTAGAGCCTGTTGAGCAAGTTGGCGTTGAAGTCGGCGATGAAGCCCCCGGGCAACTGGCTGGAAGCCGAATCGCCGAGGTAGAGCCTGCCGAGCAAGTTGGCGATGAAGTTGAGCTTTCCGAATCGGAGAGCTTATCCTGGAGCGGCGGCGGAGGTCTGAGGGTCGAAGCTCATGACCAGGCCCGGAACGAAGTCACCGTCGTTGTTGAAGAAACCCATCTGAATCTGTTCAGATGGATCTACGCGCACAGCCCCTACCTGGCGCGCTAACTGTCGAGGTATTATTCCGGCAATACTGAATATGGGGCAGCGTACGAGTAGCAGATCTAGATGGCTGCACACGGGACATAGAGTTTAGACAGGTTCAGGCCCTCAAGGAGAGGTAATACCCTACGTCCTGTGTTTGGTGGCTAGTATTGATGTATCCCGTATGAGGGTATATGTCTATGCCTATGATCAGATGATCTGAGAGCTCTATTTTTTGTCTCCCTATCCGGGGATCCCTACCCGGCCTTATATAGGCGGCCGGGATAGAGTTACAAGAGTCCGAATCGGCTTACAGATATGTTTCCTAATCGGTTACAACTACCACCCGGGATTCCGGGCAGGTACGTGTCCATGTCTTGTACTCCAAGTCGATGATGCACCCCGTGTTGTAGTCGGACTCTGAGTAGTCGGTCTGGCCCACCCTATACCTGGATGGCCAGTTTTGTCCTCCTTGACGATACCCGGGTGCTATGTCATCGTCAATAGGCATTTATCTCTTCCTATCTTCTCTCCCTCAAATCACGTTGTATAGCTGTAATCATAAACTCCAAGGACTCACTTGATAAATATATGCAGTAGCCCGACGCTAAGACGTACGAGGCTTGATCCAAGCTCTATATTTTATCATATGGTATCAGAGCCATCTCTTCATCCATAGAAAATCATGGCGCAGTCATCGTCCTCCTTGGTACCTACCTCCTTTGGTCATCTGGTGAGCATCAAGCTCAACCATGAGAACTACCCCTTGTGGAAAGCCCAAGTCCTCCCATGTCTTTGTGAGCAGCGGCTGTTTGGGTATGTCGACGGCTCCAAGGTCACTCCGGCAATGGAGGTCATCAAGACTGGATCGAAAGGAGAAGAAGTGCGGGAGACAAACCCAGCATATGAAGCCTGGTATGAGCAGGACTAGTTGATCGTGAGTTCCTTGCTCTCCTCCCTGTCCGCAGAGGTGCTGGGGCAGGTCGCTCTTCTGTCCACTTCAGCGCAAGTGTAAACGACCCTGGAGCGCATGTTCGCATCTCACTCGAAGGCGAAGATGACTCAACCGCATGCAATTGGCGCTAATGCGGAAAGGTGACCAAACGGTAGCCGAATACTTCGGCAAAATCAAGGCCCTTGCAGACTCCTTGTCTGCCGCAGGCAATCCTCTCTCTGACAAGGATGTTGTCATCTATGTACTTGCTGGATTGGATGCAGATTATAATCCGCAGATTATAATCCACTTGTCTCCAGCATGACGTCGAAGATTGAGGCCATGAGTCTTGGTGAGCTCTACTCCCACCTGCTCAGTTTCGAGTCAGTTCTTGTGAACTAGAACATGACCATGCAAGGTCATCAATTCTCGGCTAACGCCGCCTTCCGCGGATGAGGTCGCGGTCGCGGAGGCGATAACCGTGACAAGCGCAAGCCAGTTTGTCAACTGTGCAGCAAGGTCGGGCACGTAGTGGTGAAGTGCTACAGGCGAGGAGCAACAGCAACAGCGACGCTCGGTGAACTCAGCATCAACAAACTCCTATGACGTCGACACAAATTGGTACACTGACACGGGTGCTACCGATCATATTACTAGCGATTTGGATCGCTTGACGATGAAGAACAAATACAAGGGTCGTGATCAAGTGCAGACTTCCAACGGGTCAGTTAAGCACATTGGTCATTCCAAAATCCATACTCCCGTTAAGGATCTTCGTCTTACGCAAGTCCTCCATGTTCCTAAAGCTTCTCATAACCTTCTTTCGGTTCATCGTTTGACATCTGATAATAACACATTTGTTGAATTTCATCCTCGTTTTTTTTATTAAGGATCGGGACACGAGGAAAATTCTTCTTCAAGGACCATGTGAGGGAGGGCTCTATCCTATCACACTGCAGAAAACTTCTTCGAAGCAAAGCTTTACCGCACTAAAAACCTCCCACGAGCGATGGCACAACAGATTGGGTCATCCATCTTTTTCAGTTGCCCAAGAAGTCCTTAGAACAAATAATCTTCAGTGTGTTAGGGTGTCAAATGATGTGTCAGTTTGTAATGCTTGCGGACAAGCAAAGAATCATCAATTACCTTTTCCTAGATCGAATAGTGTTTCGTCGAGTCATTTGGAACTTTTATACTCAGATGTACGGGGACCAGCGATTAAATCTAGTGGAGGTTACCAATTCTATGTTAACTTTATTGATGATTTCAGCAAGTTTACCTGGTTATATCCACTTAAACATAAATCTGATGTCTTTAAAGTTTTTCTGCAATTTCAAACTCTTGTTGAGCGTTTGCTAAACAAGAAAATCATTAGCATGCAAACTGATTGGGGTGGTGAATATTAAAAATTGAACTACTTTTTCAATCGTATTGGTATCTCACATCATGTGTCGTGTCCTCACACGCACCAACAAAATGGGTCTGTTGAGAGAAAACATCGTCACATCGTAGAAGTTGGCCTCTCCTTGTTAGCACAGTCTCATGTTCCTCTAAGTCATAAATTCCTCTACTCCTTTAGAATGTTTGTTAGGACAAAACCGGATTATCCCTTCTTAAAAGTGTTTGGGTGTGCCTGTTGGCCTCATCTACGACCATATAACTCTCGTAAACTTCAGTTCCACTCTAAACAGTGTGTTTTTCTAGGCTATAGCCCTCTGCATAAGGGATATAAATATTTTCGCATTCAAACAGGTCGGGTATATATTTCCTGTGATGTTGTGTTCGACGAGAACGTTTTTCCGTTTGCTTCCCTATGTTGGTCCCGAGTTACGTTCTGAAATTCTTTTGTTTCCTTCACCTGATGGTTTGGATAATGGGGGCGACCATGTGCATATTGAACATGCTAATGCTAACCCTCCTGGTGATGAGCCTGCAGTGCCGTAATTTATGTTGATGACACAGGAGCTGCGGCTGCAGCTGCAAACCCGAAAGAAATTGGTGCAATTGGAGAAATTCAAGGTGATGTGCATGGGGCGGACATGGCTGTCCCATCCGGTGCCGCTTATGCTGAGGGTGCGTGCGCTGAAGGCCCACTGCCTGCCGAAGACGCGGTCGACGCGGGAGAAGCGGCTCCCAGTCAGGCGACGGATTCTGCGGCTTCGTCTGTGACTGCTGCTGTACCAACTGAATTACGCAGGCTACATACTAGGCTACAATTTGGGATTAGCAAGCCAAATGAGTACACGGATGGAACGATTCGCTATGTATATAACTGTGCTACGATCCAAGAGCCGTCATCACATGTAGCAGCTGTACAGGATCCTAATTGGAAGAAAGCAATGGACGTTGAGTTTGGGGCTCTGTTGAAGAATACAACATGGCGTCTGGTGCCTCCACAGCGTGGTCAAAATATCGTTGATTCTAAATGGGTGTATAAGATTAAGCACAAGGCTGATGGCACGATTGACATATACAAAGCGCGATTGGTGACCAAGGGATTTAAACAGTGATATGGCATAGACTATGAAGATACCTTTAGCCATGTGGTTAAGCCAACTACAATTCGATTGGTATTGTCAATTGCTATCTCAATAGGTTGGTACCTTCGTCAACTAGATTATCAGAATGCGTTTTTACATGGCATTCTTGAGTAGGAAGTATATATATGAGACAACCACCTGAATATGAGGAGAAACAATATGTCAACTATGTGTGCAAACTTGATAAAGCTTTATATGGACTCAAACATGCAACAAGAGCATAGTACTCGAGATTAAGCTCCAAACTTCAAGAACTTGATTTTGTTCACTCACGTGCGGACACGTCACTATTTGTCAAAGATGGTGATGATATAACAATCTATATCATTGTCTACGTCGATGATATAATATATAGTTACAGGGTCATCTGTTGCTACAATTACTAGTCTCCATCATGGCTTACAATCCAAATTGGCTCTTAAAGATCTAGGTGATCTACACTATTTTCTTGGCATAGAAGTGCACAAGTTACCCGATGGACTTCAATTGGCCCAAACCAAGTATGTTAAAGAATTACTTGAGCATGTGCATATGCAGAACTGTAAGCCAATATCCACTCCAATGTCAGCATCTAAGAAATTATCAACAACCGAAGATTGTCTTGGCAGTGAGGATGCTACTAGATATCGAAGTATTGTTGGAGCTCTACAGTACCTTAGCTCTACAGTACCTTACTCTCACATGTCCGGATCTTGCTTTTCAGTTAACAAGGTGAGTCAATTCTTGCATTCACCCACTACCATTCATTGGACTGCCGTGAAAATAATTCTGAGGTACTTGAAGCATACACTTGAGTATGGGCTGATGGTGAAACGATCAAAGTCCATGCTAGTAAGCGCCTTCTTGGATGCAGATTGGGCAGGATGCCCCGATGATCGCCGTTCTATAGGAGGTTTTGTGGTATTCATTGGACCAAATTTGATCTCTTGGAGTGCACGAAAACAGGCCACCTCTCAAGATCAAGCACATGGAAGTTGAGTATAAGGCCATGGCTAATGCTACTGCCGAGGTTGTCTGGCTACAGTCACTCTTCTTGGTGAGCTCGGTGTCTACCAGTCTAGAGCTCCCGTCTTGTGGTGTGACAATTTAGGTGCAACCTACTTGTCAGCAAATTCAGTTTTCCATGCGCACGGACTAAACACATTGAGGTAGGTTATTATTTTGTGCGGGAGCAAGTAGCTCGTAAAACCTTGATGTGTTGTTTATTCCTTTCGGAGACTAGCTAGCCAATGGGTTCACAAAGCCGCTCTTGGTCCGTACGTTTGAGGAGTTCAGAGGCAATCTCAACTTGGATCAGCTGAGATTGAGGGGAGCCGTGAAAAGATAGATTTCGTGTCTTGCACGATAGGCATTTATCTCTTCCTATCTTCTCTCCCTCAAATCATGTTGTATAGCTGTAATCTCCTGTAATCGTAAACTCGATCCAAAGACTCGCTTGATATATATACGAAGTAGCCCGACGCTAAGATGTACGAGGCTTGATCCAATCTCCATATTTTATCATACTAGATACACTAAGGCATGGTTTAAAGTTGCGATGAAATTTTTGAAATTTTGAGGGGTGCCAAAATAGTCGAGTCTCAAAATTTCAGGAAAAATTCAATTTTTGTCAAATATTTGATGAAATTTATCTAAAATAATTTCCAAATATTTCCGCAATCGAAGCTTTAAACCCTTGCTAGTGCGGGGGGCTAAGATTAGGTCACCGTGATTGAACCGAACTACGGAGATAAGATGACGTCACCGTCTCCCTCACACGCGACAGCAACAATGCAAATTAAAATAGTTAGCTAGCCTACCACAAGTGACACAATCGGCAACGTAGATTCCCGTACTCGAGGACGGCGTACGCGATGCATGCTATCGCTAGTACAGTAACTGACACAACCTAGCCCCCCTAGGAACAAATTTTACCCCTAGCTATAAATTGGATACCATGCATACTACTCTAATCACAAGCTAATCATCAAGCACAAAACATTAGCTCCAAATTACCAATTAAGGAGGGTGAGTATTAGTAGTTGGAGAATGGCCACCGTGCGGCCGCCTGACCCCTCCCGGACGTCGTGGCCGGAGCTGGTGGGTTACCCGGCCTTCAACGCGGGGTTCCTCGTCTGCTACGACAGGCCCGACGTCCACGTCGAGTTCTTCACCGTCGGCCAGGCTCTGCCGCCGGCGAGGGACTCCAAGCGCGTCGTCGCCTTCTACGACGAACACGAAATCGTCGTCTACCCTCCCTACATCGGGTAGCTTAATTAATTAATTACCAAGCTATAGCTACTACGTACATATATGTTGCTATATCGTCTATCGATCGAGTAATTACAAAGTACGTACGTGGCACCTGTACATGAATAACAGTCGAGATACACTTTCGTATATGAGTGTACGTACTTGAGTTATCACTCCTGCTATTATGCATGCATGGAGTGTGTATATGGTAATAAGTACGTACGTACGTACATGTATATGGACGTGATCGTCGGCTTGCACTTAAGCACGCTCGCAACGTATGTATCCACCATGTATCACAATATACTGCTATTATAACATAATATAAGTACCGATCTCTTATATTAAAAATCCACGTCAACAACGTGTTACTGTCAAGTTCATAAGACGACGAATGTATCGGACCGCACTTTGCAATAATGGTGTCATGATTATTATTGACGATCATCATATCAAAGATTTAATTAAGTAGATTATCAATGATCCTCGAATCTATGAACTACGCATCAACGGTGCTGCTCGTAAGAGCAAAAAGTATTTACTGTCAATCTCATCTCGGCGTCGATCCCCAATGTTGACTGCGCTCATAAACCGGCCGAATGCAATATCTCAGAACTCACTTGCATATTTCAGATTAGAGAAGTGTTTCTATACTCTTCTAACCTCTTTTTTGCACGATTTTTAAAGCGCTGCACCGATCTCAAAGCAGCTTGAGTTGTGTTCATGGGCTTGGCCCATATCCAAACCCACCCAACTCCTCCACTTCTCAACCCGCCCACCTGCCTCCACAACCCGCCTCTGCTCCATGCGCGAGCGGCGCCGCAACTCCTCCCCGCCGCCGCCTCGCGCCCCGCCGCCCTCGCGCCCCTGTCGTCCTCGCACGCCGCCGCCCATGAACGCCACTGCGCCCCTGCCGCCACCCTCACGCGCCGTCGCCCTGGCTCCCCTGCTGCCCTCGGGCCCTCGCTCCGCCGCCCACGCCTTAATCTCGTCGTCTTCCCCCGCGCCCAAACTCACAGCTGCGCCGCCGCAAGCCTTGCCAGCCGTCGAGTCTACTGCCGAGCCACCGGCCTCCTCTTCCTTCCCCAGACCCTAAGCGGCGATCTTAGCCGAAAACTTTGATTTTTGGGGTTCAAAGCTCAAATTTGCTTATCTTGTTTTTCTAGGAAAAGAAAGCTCAAACTTTTGGGTTGGAAAAGTTAGAAGCCGTGAGTTGATAGAGAAATTAGTTGGAGCTGAATGTCCGGATCTGTTTTTTGATTATGTATCTCGATCGTTTTTTCCTAGTTGAATTAATTGAAGAAGTAGGCGACCGATGACATCCTTCTCAACATCCTCGAACGCCTGCGTTTGCACACCCTCGCGAGTTCGCGAGTTCGAGGGATGCTCTGGCACTTGTACGATGGATGGGCGTCCTACTCTGAAGCAACAAGGAAGCTGCTGGCATCATCGTTCGACAAGGGAGTGTGCCATCAAGGATCTTCGCCTCGTCTTCTACCTTGCAGACCCTCCGTTCCATTGGCTGGCCCGTCTGTTTGGCAATGCCATCGAGAGTGGGAACAAGCAAATATTCCGCCGGCGCTGCAGGCAGTGGCGAAGGAGCGGATCCGCCTGCAGCACCGGCTGGCGGCAACCGACGAGCAGGAGCGACGGCGGGGAGGGCGTTGGGTGCGCACGGCGCCGGCGATGGGGAGGACGCGGCGGCAGTGATACTTTTGGCTCAACAGGGAAGAGGCGGCAAGAGAATTAGGGATTGGGTGGGTTTGGATGCAACCGGGTTTGGATATGGGCCATGAGGAAAACCACCAGCTTGTCTTTAAGATTCGTGCTACGCTTTAAAAATCGTGCAAAAAAGAGGTTAGAAGAGTATAAAAGCACTTCTCTTCAGATTAACAATATCGGATAATATACGTCGGTTATATCAAACATAAACATTTTCATGCATTACATCCAAATGTTACATTAGTTCATATACAGTGTTTGGTGCGCAAATTTTGAAGGGTACGGTAATGCATCAGATGGTCGGTGGAAAAAATCGGTGGAAATGACTCCAGTGGCAAGGATTCCTTGCTGATTTGCTGTTTTGATATAGGAGTATTGGAACGCTGCAGAATCAGATGTGGTTAATTAAGATCGTAACTTCTTTTCTCTCTTTACTGGCTTAACGTCAGCACGTGAATGAATTATTTACTATATTTTTCAAGCATCTATAGGTTTACTCGAGGAATGAAAAAGGTACTGCAGATCTTTCGCCCTCACGGCGCACGGATAAGTCGAAGTAGAACACACACACGCGTATGCAGACGTGAGATCTTAATTTTAGTAAATTAATCTGATCGTACAATATTTCATTCGTCCTAAATATAAGGCTTACATACTTCTCAAATTTTATTTTTAATTAAAACTTTGTTTAATAATATATTAATTATATAATACAAAATTAACTATTAAATCTATAATAAAAAATATTTTTGAACGATATTGATTTTGTATTAGATAATTCATATATAATTTAACTAATTATTAGTTAAAATTAAATCTTAAGTAATACTTGTGTCTTATATTCCCGGGGAGTATCAGGGTTCATCCGGGCATATACTTGTCTCGTAGTCTCGTAGATCAGGTACGCATCGTGCAAACAAGCAGCTCAATTTACAATGCAAATTAAGCCACTCAGCGTTAATTAATCCCAGGGATCGAGTCGAGGGCGGTGTACGCGATGTGCTTCCACACGCACGCACCGACGAGTATGCTCGTATATATACGCTTATATATACACCACGTATGAGCGCCACATCGCGCTTAGTAATTAATTTCTCATCCACCACTTCTTCTCGTCAGGTTGAAATTTCTCGCCAACATTTTTTGCACGCATTTCTCCTGCCGATCGATCCGTGCCTCTAGTTCGTTGCAAGGATGCTAACGAATTTCTTGTAAATTGTTGGTTTACAGCTAGCTACGGCACTGCAGGTACGTGTTTGGAAGAGGAGGAGCTCGATCGGCATATATAGCTAGGATCGATGGGAGAGCCATGGCGGCCATGGGTGGTGCAGGCGACGATGATATGAAGAAGACGTCGTGGCCGGAGGTTGTGGGCATGGTTGTATTGCCGGCGGTGAAGAACATCCTCAACGACAGGCCGGACGTCCTGGTTGAATTCCTCCTCGTCGGCGACGCCATGCCGCCGGGCTACGACGGCCACCGCGTCTGCGTCTTCTTCGCCCCCGCCCCCGCCACCGCCACCGTCACCGTCGCCAGACGCCCCTCGTCGGCTAGCGGCTAGCCCTCCCTCGGTCGATCCCAGCTGCATGGATCCTTGAGTTAACTCGATAATAAATAAATTAGTAAGCCCGCGCACATATCGTGTGATCGCCATGCGAGTATATATGCTGGCTACCTTCCGCTTGCATGCGTGTGTGATCCATCGATGAACGTACCATATATTCTCTACGTCTGAAAATATAAAAAGTATATTGATCAATTAAGATAAAACTTTACTCAATTATTATTTTATTAATATGTGATTTATGTGACATAAAATTGATATCATTACATTTGTATTTAAAAGTATTTGGTTATAATTATAATTTTATATCACATAAATCATATATTAATAGAGTAATTATTAATTAAAGTATTATCTTAACTAATCAAAATACATTTTACATTTTTGAACAGAGGGATTATTATACATATATACTCCTAAGATATACTATATGCATGCAATAATGAAATGGTGTGTTATTTATAACAATTTGACTGTAGAGATGATATGAATGTCAAAAGTTAATAATCTTTACCGTTGTAGTTTGGTAGTTATAAATGCTATCAGATGTTTAATGTAATGTATATTTATGCTATGCTCATTATATTCATTATGTAGTTTGTTATTGTGCAATGTGTCAAGACTATTGTTTTCTCTATGTTTCGAAACATCAAACAATAAGTTTGTAATTGAATGAATTAATATTACATGAATCGGATTATGAAGTATGTGTTGCAATATTTAGAAAACATTGCTGCTAACTGGGTCGCAATATTTCCAGAACAATGTTACTAACTGTGTTGTTATAGCTAGACAAAGATGTTATTAGGTTCCCTATCATCATCTGTAACTATGGTACAATAATTTAAAAAGGTGTTAGTGTCCGTACGCATTGCTACACTAAGCTTGTTGCTATACATTTATTAAAAGGTGTTACTGAGATTGTAGTAATCACTTTAGTCATAAATAATTGTGTCACAATCTTTAGAAAAAAGGTGTTACTAACTGTGTTGCTACAACATAATTATAACACTTTTCTTAATTTACATACATGAACAATTATTATGCTATAATAGACACTACTTAGTAACACAGACTACAAGAACATATAAAAAATGTGTTACAAGTTTCAGTGACACCTTTTCTAACCTATAGTAGCAAATGTGTTACTACAAGCTCCATGTGTTACTAGAGCACAATCCTGATGTAGTACCAATCTCCATGCAAAAACTCTTAAGCTTAGAAGGAACCTTGATATATACTACCATTTTTCCGGTCATTACAACTTGCTGGCCGTTGCTCCAACCAATCCTCTATGCTTTTTTTATGCCAACCAACACCCGATATGCCGACCGGACCATGAATTGGCCTGTCTTCTTTTCAAAGTGCCATGCCCAAACATCTCTTTGCACCCGAACGCTAAGAGGAATTCCCTCTATTAGTTCGACATCCATGGAAGGAAGTGCTCGTTGAGAACATCATCTCGCCATGCTGCCGAAGAGTGATCGATCAATTCCGACACAAGCTCCAGTGGGTTGGAAGAAAGAGACACAACCGGATGTATGTAGCATGTCATCCTTCGGTAGCTAGTTATCGTGCAAAATCCTTGTCCGAGTCACCCGAACAAATCCTCCTTACCAACCCCTGACGAAGCACACACATTCCTTTATGCACAGCCCGCGACGCTTGCAGCGATGAACTACCATGACCTGACTCCAGGAAATGCACCAAAGGGAGACACCGCCTTATAAAACTCGAGCCCTTGGTGTGTCAGCATTCCGCAACAATCTCCACGCCTGGCTTGCCAGGAGGGCTAAGTTAAAATGGTCGACATCCCTGAACCCAAGGCCTCCGATGTGCTTCGGCTGCATCATCGCGTCCCATGACACTCAACACGTCTTGCGCTTCCCACGATAAATTCGGCAATAGGGAGTTATAAGCAATCCTCTCAACAACTTAAAGCAGTGCATCAAAAGCGTCTCCATCCAACTCTACGTCATCTTCCAAACACCCCACATCAGCTGGCCATCCTCAAATAACGCTCATGGAGCGACTCATTTGGCACTTGTGTCTTATCGTCATATCGATCTCTAAACTCATTAGGACATCCTTTACTAGAAAAGATAAGAGGATTTCGCTTGATTAACTCGTTGTTCCGACCCCAGACAGTAGGCATCAATTGTGTTCGATAAGATCTCAGCTTCTTCCAAACTTTCTTTGAAAAATAACAAACTATCATTTGCGAATGATTTATCGGTGGCGCCGACACAGCCACCTTATGTCCCTCTAGTTGGCCCGATGCCTCCCTGTTTTGTAACAAACATGACAGTTCGTCTGCCACCAAAAAGGAGAAATAAGATCTTATCGAATACCACTGGTCGGTTTGAACACTCTGTTTGGTCTCCATTAGATAGCAAGTAGCGAAACTGACACTATGGTCACATTCCTCATTATTTTGTTGGGACGGTATTTCTTTTCTTTCATTGCTCACTCAACGACAACACTAAATAGAATTTTTGTGATTCTTTTTGGTAAGTGTAGGACTACTCGAAGGAAGAAAAAGAGAGCGTTTATTGCACAGACAACTGATTTTTTTTTAATGTTATAGTTGATTTTCATCATCCTTAGATCCCTTAATATGGTCCTCTCTAATCTCAAAGCAGAACAGGAATTTGAGATGATTGACTGAAAGTTAAGAGATTTTCAAATGATTGTGCATTAGCAATTCCAAGAACCCTTAGGGCGAACGGATAAGTTGAAGCGAAACACACGCGCGCATGCAAATGTTCATTCTTTGTTTCTGCAAATTAAACCGATCATATAAATACTCGTCTCACAGAAAAAGAACACCGGGGTAATGCATTGGGCAAACAAGAAGCTCAATTTACAATGCAAATTAAGCCAACCGGCGTCGTTAATCCCAGCGAGGGCGGTGTACGCGATGGGCTTACACACGTACGCACGGACGTGTACGTATGCATGTATGTATACGCTTATATATACACCACTATCGGCGCCATAACCATCAAGCTAGACACACCACGCTTAATTTCTTCTTCTTCTTCTTCGCCTTCTTCTTCTCCTCAGGTTTGCACATGCACTCTAAACTTCCTGCTAACATTTTTTGCACGCATTTCTCGTGCCGATCGATCCGTACGTATTTCTATCCGTTGTAATTAAGGATGCTAATGAATTTCTTGTTACCTTACAGCTAGCTAGTCTACGTACGTGCGTGGAATAAGAGGAGGAGCTCGGCACAGCTAGCTAATAGGATCGATGGGGAGAGCCATGGCGGCCATGGGCGGTGCAGGCGACGACGACGATATGAAGAAGACGTCGTGGCCGGAGGTTGTGGGCTGGGAGCTTATACCGACGGGGTTTAAGATCCACGCCGACAGGCCGGACGTCCAGATTGAGTTCTTCCGCCCCGGCGACGCCGTGCCCCGGGGCTACGACGGCCACCGCGTCCGCGTCTTCCTCGCCCCCGCCGGCACGTCGCCAAGACGCCCGTCGTCGGCTAGTCCCTCCGCCAATGTGATCCCTGCATGCATGGATCGTCTCATCATGGCCTTGAAAGGCATCGATCCTTAAGTCGATATATAACAAAGAAATCGCCATGCGAGTATGTTAGCTTGCTTCATGCATGCATGTGTGATCGTCTGATCGAGAATGTACTAGTACTACACATACGCATGCAACAGTGAATGGTGTGTTACAAATTATTTTCGAGAGGAATTTCTCGTGCGTCTCTCGCAAATATACTGTCTCTGCTCCAAAATCTATAATATTCTAGAAAGTGTGTAGCTAAACATTTTTATTTTTAACCACTAGTTAATAAAAAAATATTCTTGATATAGCTGTTAAAGTTGTTTATTAGAAATTATACAAACTTAAAAGCATCATCTATTTTGGAAAAGAAGAAGTAGTAAATATATGCCGACACGTGTTTTTACTTTCTTCTTAGGTTGGATAAATATGCTTCTGAACGTTGTCATGCATGCATGGGGGCGTGCGGATATCAAGGCTGGAAGTCTTGGGCTTCGGACGAGCGGGCAAATTAAGGTAGTCTCCAATGCGTTTGGGCTGTCTCATGTACGACCCGGTTAAGCCTTTTTCCTCTCCTCCGTAAACCTTTTTATCCTTTTATATTTTTCTCTCCTTTTTGTTTTGGCTGTGAATGCCATGAGCTAGCTAGTCCGGCAGTTTTGTCAGCAAACGATCTACATATCCAGAAAAGCTGACGTTCAGCAGGCAAATCTTGTTTAGCATCCTCTTTTTTGGGCAGCAAGATGATAACCTCAAAACTAAGACCGACGTGGAAACCGGAAAAGAGACGCTAGCCTCTCCTACTTATCTGCAAGTTAAGTACGTAGCAAGGTGATCTCCGGGAAGACATCGTGGCCGGAGTTGTTTCGGCAAGCCGGTGACGCCGGCGACGCGTGCGGGCGAGCGATCAAGAATGAGAGGCCCGATCTCACGGTCGTGGTGCTGCCGGTGGGAACCAGCTGATCGGCCGCGTCGCAGCCTGCCCCCGTCGTCGGCTAGATATTTAACAGAGCTGAAGAGCTTCACTTTTCTACGTATAAGATTAATGTGGTCGTCATGCAAGCAAATACTAATGCAACGAAGTTGCTTTATGGTTTTTCTTTTATCTCAGTACTCTAGTAATGCACCCGTCGGTGATGTGCCCTAGTGGCAATCACGTAGGTGATTGTATTGCTCTTGATTATGCTGATTAATAAGTAGCGCGACTTGCTCGTGAAATTATTTGAAACTAGTTATTCATAGCATGATGTTTCTAATTAAATTATCCTGGCATTATATCAACGATACATGTGATACTGATTGTGCATGTTTTACGAATCATGGATACGATATCAAGTCAACAACTTGGACAAATGTCGAATAGGATGATATTGGATCGACTCTGGGTCAATGCAATAGTGCAAAATCAACTACAAGATCAAGTTAATGATCGAGTTATTATAGGATGGCACGCATTTCACCTTGAATTCGGTCTGGCAAAGTGAGACATGAAAATCGAGGCAAGATCATATGTGTTGTATAAATTTGTTTGATAAGAGCCTTTTATATATTCTAGATCACATTGTCCTGCTAGTGAACACTCTCTAACTACTTCTTGATCGAAAATGTGTTTCTGGCCCAGGAGTTTACGTGAACCTACGGGTTACGCATTTAATTGGTAGGAATGGGTCACATTATCACCAAATTGGGTTTATTTGTACGTGCATGCTGTTTTAAGCAGAATCGGTGAACCAATGATCAACAAATTTGTCTTAGTCGAACTGGAGTAGTTAGCATGCCTCCTCTAGCGGAATTAGCTTCATTGTTTAATACCTAATTGTTGTAACATGCATATTTTTTTGCAGCTACATTGGTGAAATTATTGATTGAGCATTATCTTAATTTAGCCACCTCATGCCAAGCAATTTGTTGGTAGACTCAATCGAAGACGGCTTATACCGCAAGATACCATCTCTGTGTCCAACATGGCACCTATAAGTGGGTCTTAGAGGTTGGGTATAAATAAGAACCCTAGCAAAGACGTAATTTTTAATATAATAACCCAATATCATTTGCAAAGACTCATAGCGTTAACTTAGGCGATAAAAGGCTCAATTTACTTTAATAAACAGAACAACTGTATTGGATTTCCGTGTTAGGATCTCTTTGAAATGCCAGATTCTACAAACAC
Source organism: Stipa capillata (assembly GCA_019208055.1). NCBI lineage: Eukaryota > Viridiplantae > Streptophyta > Magnoliopsida > Poales > Poaceae > Stipa > Stipa capillata. Next base: position 521,669 of record JAGXJF010002680.1, read on the forward strand.
TGAAACAGAAAATGCATATAATTATGATGTCATGACCTATTGAATTCTAGATAAAAACAAACTAACATAAGATTTTACAAAATGGCTCTTTGGAGTGGTTTCACATGAATTTAGTGGGAATTTAAAAAGATAGAAATCCATGTAAAACACAAAAGGAGTTTTTTCACAAGATCCAAATTCATGTTAGAATTTCTTTAAAATTCATATGGATTCAGCCATTTCATACAAATTTCATAGGATTCCTACAAGCACATTCATTTGTTTCAAAGAGCTACTGAGATTTCATGTAGGATTCGATCCTTAAAAGCTTTTCCAAAATTCCCAAAATCTAATAGGGACTAACTAGTCAACCCACTACTATAGAATAAGTCATCCCAAATGCCTCATCACAGATGGTTCACGAAAAAACCGTTTGTGATGAGATTATCATAGATGGTTTTTGTTGAAATTCATATCACAAATAATTTAAAAAAAAACCCGTCTATAATAACCTACTCACCACTGACGATGTTTTGGCATCACAAATATTTTTTAACCGTCCGTGATCTGGATTGACCCAAATTGCCCATTTTCCTTCAAACCATCCCCAAGTGGCCCATTTGGACCAATTGCCACTGCCACCCCTCAAAACCCTAAGTCCTTCCACTCATTTGTTGGCTCCCCCACTCTCTCAAGTCTTAGCCGCCAACCCCTCTCTTCCTTCTCCTCATCCAACCCTCTCCCTCCTCCTCAGTCGGCCCTCTCTCTTTCCTCCTCCCCCTGCTCTCAGATCCAAGTGAGATGCTCCCGTCGTGGAGGCCAATGGAACCCAGGGCGCGGTCATCGTCGTGGAGGGCGAAGGGACCGATGGACTGGCCTCCTCCGTCATCGCCTCACGTGGATCCAGCAGCCTCCACCATCACTGCGTGCTGATTTGGCCACCTTCGACGTCAACTCACACCCAGGGCTCCAGCCGCCACTAACATCACAACGCTCGGATCCGGCCTGCTCCGATGTCATCGCGCCGGGATCTAGCCACATCTAATGATGTGCGCCGTTGCTTCCTCAACCTCACCACTGTGTCACAAGCGCAGAAGCATCTCGTCGGCGTGTGAGCTCGCTAGTGGCCAGTGCTGCATGCATGAGCTAGTGGATTAGTGCTCACTAGGATAGGAGCGACGCAAGCATATTTGCCTCTGTTTTGCAACTGGAAAAATGTATCACAAATAATTCTCAAGCAACCGTCTGTGATGAGAAATGGTCATCACAGACCCTCATCCACAGATGGTTCAGAAAATCATTTGTGATACGTGTTGAATTTGTGTCGAATATGTGTACGAGTAGGTTATAAGTTGGACTAGAGAAGGCGTAGTATTGTAATAGGGTACTATGGAGAGTCCTAATAGGATACGGGTAGAATTAGAATTGGACTCATGTATCCTATATAAAGAGGAGGGCAGCACACAATATAACCAAGCCAACACAATGTAACTTGAAAAAAAGTTAATAGATGGGGAAGAACGCCCGTAGTCAAGCCCCGTACATGTAGGCCTCGTGACCGAACCACATTAAAAATGTTGTGTCTCTCATTATCAATTCTGCGGTGTTCTCGGTTTAAATCTACGCTTCCGCGTGTCGCCTCGTGATTTCACAACAATGCGGTTTTTGAACCGACTGGGATAAAGGATTCTGTAGTAGTGAAGGTATTTAGACCGCGGAGGCAATCAAACAAATGATATGTATGCTCAGTTTACGGTTGCTGAAATGTGATCTGCTGAACATATTTCATAATCTGCTGTAGAAAAATAGGTGCAGAGATAGAAAAAGATTGTTTAGTCAAATAATAAAATAGACAAAAACTCACACAAATATAACTATCATAATCCAACACAAAACAAACATAGCTATAGTAGTGAAAACAAACAATACAGAGGCCGGCAGTTCACCCTCCTCCTTAAAAAAAAGCGAGAAACCGGTGGGGTGGGAGGGTTGTAGAGAGATTGTGCACCTTCCCGGCGAATCGAGTAAGACACCTGGTATGCATTAGGCGATCAAACAAGAAACACAATTTACAGCGCTAATAAAACCGCTCGGCGTTAATCCCAGCGTTGTTCCTACGTACACACGTACGTACGCACGTGTATATATACCCTACGCCGGCACTTATGAATGCCATAATTAACCATAAGCTAGCTACATCGATCGCGCGCTCTTTCACCATCTTCTTCTCCTCAGGTCGATAGGAGTACGTACGTATGTGCCTATATACCGCATATATATATTTGCTGCTGCATGTATTTCTCAACGTACATCTATACTTATTGCTAATTGATTCACAGTCGGTGTACGTACGTACGTACTTGTTGGAAGAGGAGAGGATCGATGGGGAGAAGCATGGCAGCCATGAGTGGTGCAGGCGACGACCATCTGAAGAAGACGTCGTGGCCGGAGGTCGTGGGCATGGATGCTCTGATCGCGGGGCTCAAGATCGTCGACGACAGACCGGATGTCCGGATCGAAGTCCACCGTCTCGGCGACACCCTGCCGTTGGGGTACGACTGCCACCGCGTCCGCCTCATCCTCGTCCGCAAACCCGGAACCACCATCGCCCAGACGCCCGTCGTCGGCTAGCCCTGCATCAGATCTGCATCATGAAAGTCTCATACAATAAATAATGCGCCATTCGAGTACGCATGCATGCATGCACTTGCAGCTAGCATGGGTACTTGTTTGATGAATCCACTAGCTGCGACTGCTACTATATGTGATACCATCGCTACTGTGTCCTCCACATATATAGGCATGCAATAATTAATGAATAATGGTATGTTCTTAATTCTGGTCGCAGTTTTTTATACTTCATTTTGGAGAGGAAGTTTCCTGTCCTCTCCCACCTGACGTAATTAACATAACTTACCACATGTACTACCGCAAACTGGACGTTTTAGATAGAAAAAAAATTCAATTTCCTCACCTAAATTATTAGGGTTTGACTTACTTTCACTCCTAAATTATGTTTAGGTTCATTTAACTCCCTAAACTATTTAAATTGAGAGCATGTTACCTCTATAGCCAGTTTCTGGAAAGATAAAATCACATCTAATTTTTTTAAAAAAATCTAGAAAACTTCATACATGTGGATTGTGGGGTGAAGTGTATGTTTGTATATAGGTTAATATAACAATTTATAACTCGTGTAAAAAAATTTATATAGTAACAAATTTCTACATATATAAATACAACCTCCAATACACAACTATGATCGATCCTTTCTTAATATGTTCTTCAAAAATAGCATTATATTTATAATGAGCAACCAATTAATATCTGCGCATGACATATCCAAATAGTATTTTGTATATTAATGGTCAAAATGTAAGAAATTGATTGTACGAATCCTAAAACGACATCTAAGCAAGAATGGAGGTGGCATATATATCACCCGTGGTCTCGCATTATGTAGCAACAGATCTAGACCATTCTTTTCCAATCAGACGGCCCTGATTCTCTCAAAGGGCAGGGTCGGTGTAGCTCTACACTTGCCTTGGGTAAGTGATCAGTGAATCTCATTCAGTCATTCTGACAAATATGGCCTATGAACTTCGGCAAATATATGTAGATAATGCACGCTTGGGCCGTTGGGGATTTCAAGGCCGGAAGTCTTGGCCGAACAGGCCTCCAGATGAACGGGCAAAATTGCGGCAGTCCGCATTGCAGTTGGGTCGTGGGATTTACAGGCCGATTAAGGCGTCCCGAACTAGATCTGCAAGCTCTTCTTCCTTTTTCAAGTGGCGATGAGTGCCATAAGCTAGCTAGGCTGAACATGTCAACCATATGGTTTGGATAATATAATATAGTTGCGGAGGCACGGATAGCACTTAGCTCTAGTCCAGCTGTTTTGTCAGCAAACGATCTATCCAGCAGAAACTCTGATAACATCGAAGCCCGTGCATATCATCACCAAGTCTAACGGAGATTCCAAGTCTAACATGGGCAGCATGCCATGCCAGCCCACACGTACGCATGCTTAAGCTCAACACCAAACCTAGCTATATATTCAGTCCAAAACGAGCGAGTCATACTTGTCTTCAACCTTTCAGTCAATCGGAAGCAGATCGATCGAAGAGCAACGTGATCGATCTACTCATCGTACAGATCGACTCGCGGTTTGAAGTAGCCATTAATCAGCAAGATGAGCACTGCAGGGAAGACATCGTGGCCGGAGTTGTTCGGCCAGCCGGTGACGCCGGCGGCGATGACGATCAAGAAGGAGAGGCCCGACCTCACCATCGTGGTGCTGCCAGTGGGCACCAGCGCCAGCCCACCGGGGTACCACTCGGACCGCGTCTGCGTCTTCTTCGACGCGCAGGACAAGCTCGGCCGCGTCTCCGCCACACCCGTCGTCGGCTAGCCGCTATAGCTATAACTAGCTAGACAGCGAAGGTCAGGCTTGATCAGTCTACAACCCTGCATATGCATGCAAGCAAATCAACGCAACACGCTTAGCTGATTTATGTTTTCTTACCGTACTACTACTACTACAGCTACGGACACCTATCATCTAGATGATGATGTTCTCGCTTAATTTTCAATTATGGTTATATATAAACCTTGTAATAATATGTTATTCTATCCTTGAATAAATGATCACTTAGAGATATATATATACATATATATATATATATATAGCGGTATATATATAGTGGTTAATTACTATGAGACTTGTTTGTCAAACTCTTTGCTCATCTGTCCTGATCTTATGGCCATTTGTGATTTGTGACGTTGATGATCTATATTTTAACGCATGTGTTGATTGACGATCATACTGATCACACATATGAGTTATCAAATCGAAAATGTGCACGTGTCTGGGCCAAACGCAACCGAGTAATCCACTACAACATCGAGTTAATGACAATCGAGCTATTATATGATGTCATGCATATGTTCTTGAGTTTGATTCGGTATGTTGCAGCACGTGGATCGACACTTGATACACATCGTATATATTTATTCCATGTGATCTTTATGTGTATCGGGATCATTGTGTCCTGCTAGTGACTACTATTTACATGTTAGTGGGGGATTATATATATGGGTCGTCCATATACAATTGTTTATTATTTTAAATAGTAGCCGATTTTCTGGGTCATTGGATCTCGATCTAACAGCCAGTCTCAAATCAATCTTTCTTTCTCCTCCCACCACCGTGTTCGCCTCCAATTCCAATCTCTCCTCCGCCGACGCTGCCTCTAACTCCAGATCAAGCCTTTCCTCAAAATCCCCTACTTCGATGAACCCCTCACCCTAAACCCTAACTACAGCGAGGTCTCCTCCCTCTGCTCCGTTGCCGTCACCACCCTAACCATTCCGGCGAGCTCGCAAGATTGAAGAAGACGATTGATGGTGATGAACCGGAAAAGCAGTCAACTGACGAACAGAATTTGTGATGAATTCAAGTTTGATTTGAATTTGAGTATAATTACCTGGGGTCCATGGTGCCTGAGCTCCATGATTTCAAATGCTCAAATTCAAAGCAAACTTGAACACTTTTTTCAAAAATTTCAGTTTTATGGTATGTACCTAGAGATATATACTCAAATGAAATTTTAAAAAAACTACCCAAATTCAAATATTTTGAGGTATATTTGATCTCACTTCCAAAATTATATCCAAATTCGGCTTAAATTCATGATTATGAAATCATGGAGCCCAAGCTCCATGGAGCCCCAATTCAGCTTCACATATATATATATATATATATATATATATATATATATATATATATTCAAACCTATTAGATGTAGGCCACACATTTAATAGGTTTGAATGGTTCACATGATCCATTCCGCAATTGTTTCAGATTAACTATGATACGTGAAGAGTTTAATATTATCTTATTAGATTTTTAATATAGTTCTCTATTTAAGCAGACATGGTGGCATTTAGGCGCGCGTTAGACATTTTGAAGCCCTAGCTGCCACTTCACCTGAGATAACCCTAAAAACCCTAGTCGCCGTACGTGCTGGTATTAGCATAGCGTGCATAACTTTCCACCTGGGAGGCTGAGACGTCTGGATAGCAGTGCAGGCGTATGCTGCTGCAGTTGTGCTGATCGGAAAAACGGTCCATGAGAGGTACAAGAAGGTCGTGGGATCGTGAGGAGTTGCCAAGACGGCAAATGGTCCGTGCATGGGATATTCGCAGGATCGATCGACTAGAGAGTGCCCACTTCTTATTTCCGAAGAAACAATCGTTGTTGTTTATTCATTGAAAGGAGTAAAAGTCTAAAAAGAGCCATGGTTTAACTACAACGAAAGGAAAACCATAGGCCTCATCGACGACCAAAAACAACAGGACGCGCCACCAACACTCCGCCGGCCACGCCCGTGCTGAGGACACCACATTTCCTTCATTGAATCGGGCTAATCCAATTATACCTCCTTTCTTTGCACTTTGTGTAATGAAAGCATTTCTTGGAGCTGATGGTTGAATTTTTAGTTTTTTTTTACAGCTAGACGCTGTCAGATGATGGTCTTGCTGACAACATTGCATGTACCAACTACAGGCGCATGAGACAGCAACTAATCCGGCTGTTTTGTCATTAAACAAGCAGTAGCACCAGTTCCAACCAAGCAAAGGAGTACGCACGTACGTAGTGACAACCAAAGCTCCGGCAAGGGCGACGTGCCCAATGCATGCATGCCTAGCTCCTGATCCTATATATAAATACCATCCAATATGAGGTACATCATGTTCTATCCAACACACGTACGCCTTAATCACAGGCAAAGCACAGCACATCAGTGCAGCACTTTGAGTTAGTATCGTTATTTGCTGGTTAGCTAGCATATCTTGCTAGTTAATTTCCTACAGAGTCCTGTATATCGCCCTTTGTTGGAGTTTGCTACAAATTCCTGTCACCCCCTTCACTACTACAGAACGGCCCATCCGAGACGGGCTGAAACAAGCATCTCAGACGGTTGGCTGCTCAGTCTGAAATTGGTGTCATCCTAGACGGGTCGAGTCAAAGAACCGTCTGCGATAACCACCTATCCCAGATGGGTCGACTCTACAAACTGACTGCGATAACAGTTCATCCCAAACGGTCGTGTCTCTGACCTGTCTCGGATGACACCTATCACAGACGGCTTCAACTGTTGACCCGTCTGGGATGGTTGTGTCCAGAGGGCATAACACTGCCTGTTTTGTGGCTAGCTGTAACATCCCAATTTTCCGAAACCAAAAAAAAATCAGGGCTTACAAAAAACTTTTACGCTAACAAGTGGAATCAATCGCGCTTCTACCAAAATACCTTTATCCTAGCATGGACACAAACACGCACATGCACCACATGTGATCATGCCCTCCTTTCTGTCAGTTGGGTTCTCTCGGAACCCTTGAGCTTGTCATGCCTCAAAACGCATGCGCATCAAAACCTAAGTCAGTGCTCGACAGAAACTCATATACGCACATCCACCCCAAGCTTAGCGTCACCCGTCTCAGCAAACCCTAGCCTACCTATACGCAAAACCCTAGCGCTGCGTATGCATAGTGTACGTCAGTACAGCTACGGCACCCCGGAGCCGACCAACCCTAATTTGAGGGAAGGGACATTCGGAAGTTCCCATGCACTCACAGCACCCTGCTGCACTCCGAAAACCCTAACCCAAGCTCCCAACCATTTTCCCCGTGTTTAAATTCCACCTCTCCCGAAACCCTGACCGCGGAATCAAACACTTCTCGGCTTCCCCGTAAATCTTGAAATAATTCATTGGGCCACCCTAACCAAACCCTTAACTCAATTATCACATAAAATAACAAAGTCCAATTTAAAAATATCAGTAAAGTAAATTAATAAACTTTCGGACCACAAGGAGCCTTGTACTTCAGCCCCATAAATACATCTTGAAAAATTCTAATAAATTCACACAATAATCCCCTCACATTCAGTATCCCGAATATATGAAAATATGGGCGTGTTCAGTATAAAAATCTCAGCTGGCAGGCATCGAACACCTGCGCTCAAATTCCCTTCGTGCATGAAATCTTGAGTAGAACCAAACCATTAGCTGCCAAAAACCTTGGGGAGCCTCTCCTTGAACTCCTCACCATGCTTGCACTCTCTCACACGACCCTGGCCTCTCACGTCCACTCACCAACAGTTGAGGGCAAGCCATGTATAGTCTTGGCGTTAGCGTTTGACTCTGCACAAGAACCAAATGGGTGCCTAGCTTCCACCAGTCACTCAGACACGTAGCTAGGCTCCTCAATGGCAAGGAGACGCGTGGCCAACCCCTCCAGAACGCCGAGGACGCCCCCATGCCACCTCTGGCCACGCACAGTCCATGCACCAGCGTGCCCCAATGGGCAACCACAGAAGCAACCGCGCCGCTCGCCGCACTTCTCGTCGTCCAGCTCGCCCTCTTGATGCACGCGCCCGTCCTGGCCCTCCCCAACCCAGCAGCACCTCGAGTACATCTTTGAGCAATCCCATCTCCGAGCCCAAGCACCAGTGTGCGCACGCAGCTCGAGGCCGCGCTGACTGCCGCGTCGCTCGCCGTTGCAGCACCACCCGAGCCGTCCGCAAACGCCACGACCGTCCTCCGAGTTCTGTGGCCACAGAGCACCCCTGAGTTGTCCCGTCCCGCGCCTTAGCTCACCACGGCCGAGGTAGCTCAGCTGCGAGCCGCGCTGTCGACGCACTGGCCGCCGTTGCCGCTGCTGCCCTTGCCTCCAGCTCTTGAGCCATCACATCGCCCTGCCGAGTAGACGACGCGCCGCCTGCTGTTGCTATCGTCACGCAGCTGCTGTCCTCCACCGCCCAGCCAATCCTCGAGCTCCACGGCGCAGCAGCCATGGCCAGCTCAAGCCCAATCTGCCGCGCAGCGCCTCCCTCCTCCGGCTATAAAAGGAGCCGCCGAGCTTCCATTCTCCCCCCATCCAGTCACCCATTCCCAAGCTCCGCAATCTCCACTGTGAGCTGCCCCATCTCCATCCCCAAGCAGCTCGAGTTCCCCATGGCCTCCCCATCCTTATCTAACCAAGCCGCCGCACCTTCCCTTACCCAAGCGCCAGTACCCACCGCCACCGCGCAAGCTTCCCCGAGCCTAGCTACTGAACAGAGGGAGTGCCGCGCGCCGAAGCTACCGCGCCGGCCACTCCTACTCGCAGCCGCCGCTCTTGACCCCGCCGGATCCGCCGGCAGCCCCTCCGCTCGTGCCGCACCCTTGCCGCCCCCTTCTCTCCTTTGAGCGGCCCCAGCGGCTCCTCGTCGCTCTGGCCGCCAAGCGCGCCGTCGCGCCCCTCTTCTCCCTCAAGATCCCCGCCGCCGTTGTGCTCGCCGGTGCCCGGCAACCCGATGCCCGGTCTCCTCAGTCGCCGCTCTGCCCCTCCTCTTCCCCCTTGCCACCGGTGCTCTCCTCCGCCGCTACCGCTGGTAAGTCACCGCCCGGCAAGGCCGCATCTCCCCTCTCTCTCTCCAGCTCGAGCCGCCGGCTGGGATCTCTTTCCCGCTGATTCCTTGCCGCCGGCCGAGACCTTCCCGTCGCCTCGGAGCTCCACGACGCCGCCGGTGGAACTCCCGTCGCCAGCCAGGTGCTCTTTTCCCCAGCCCCCTTGCCGCCGGCCGAACCCAGCTCCAGGCGCCGCCGCCCCTTTTTCTTTTCTGGTTTTATCTTGTTCCGTGAGCCCTTGCTCCGCTGCTTAGTGCATATGCCGACCGCAGTAGGGTTCAGCGAGTGGCCGGCCGGTTAGCCCGTTAATGCACTAGTTTATGTCCTAATGGCACTACCCTAGCTAGTCTAATACCCTATTGGCGCATATACTAGTGCTGTCCGAATTAGTTCAATTAAAAGCATAACTGCCGGTCGGAAGTAGCAATAAATCTAATGATTAATCCTTGCTTAGCAGCTAACCCTAATCCAACTAGGTTCTGCCCTAATAGCCATTCTTATTCTCTTTTCTCTAGTACCGATTCTGTTCTGGAATCCATAAATGTAGATTTTCCCATCCCTTGTCTTGAGCCACTCATGCATTGACAACCATCTTGAGTGGAACGAAGGTCTGTCGTTCAAAACCCTAACCCTAAATCTGACCACTCCTCGGATGGGGTGATCATCTACTTTCCAGAACCCTAAACCCTAGATCGACAAGATCCTCACCAGAAGCCCTAGCGGCAGCTATTACTTCTATCGCGGCAAACTACTGTCGCAGCCCTTTGCCCTGTCGTGGCAACCTCTTTTCCTCGCCGCGGCAGCAACGCGGCAACCTCTCCGTCACTATGACAGTACCCCGCCGCGACAGCCCTTTTTGTCCACCGCGGCATCATCGCGGCAAGCCATTCACTGCCGCGACAATCCAGTCCCCGCCGCGACAAGCGATGCCCTACCGTGGCAACGCCGCGACAGCCTCTCTTCCGCCGCAGCGACTGCCATTGTCATTCCCCCTTGCCTCGGCAAGCCTCTACCATCGCCACATTGTTCCTACCGCAGCAAAACCTTGTCCCTGCTGCCTAACTCCTGCCGTGTCAAGCTTCGTCGCCGCCACCTTGCTCCTGCCGCGGCAGCAAGCCACCTTCGCGCCCTTTATTTCCTGTAACCTTAGAATCAAACAGTTGTCAAGAGCGTTATGATTTCATGTGCTGAAATTTCTGATTCGATGTTATTTGGTTCTTCCTTGCCTCGTTGATTTATTCACCGTTCTTTTCGACGTGTAGATACAACGTTAGGAATTATCGCGCGAAGGAACTCGGATGACTGCCGGATCGAATTCAGGACCGAGCCCCGGATAATAATGCCAGGCAAGCATTCCCACCTTGACCATGTTGAATCCCATACTTGTGAACATTAAGTATTTTGTTTGCAAACTTGCATGCTATATTGATATCGACGTTATTTTATGCTAGGGTAGTTATGCCGAGTAATTGCATATGAGATAGGCTCTGAAATCCAATTCTTGTAACCCTAGCCATATTTAGTCGGTTGATACTCGACCGACCAACTAAGTAGGAATATAGGCATTAGCCGTGCTTAGCCCTGCTGTAGTAAAAACTAAATTTTACCGATACGATGGGATTGGGATCAAAACCCTCGGTTTGTTATACATCCCGATGGAATCTTTTAAAAGGAAATGTTTACTAAAATCCCAAATGAAAGTGATGGAGGATTGGGATTCGGGCAGGAATGCTAAGGGAGTTGGGAGGTGGTAAGGTAGCCGGACGCTACATGAGAAATGAGATTGCCAGGTAGCCGGTTGCTACCTGAGGAGATGGTTGGATATGGAGTCCTGCTCGAATCAGTTAAGGACCGAACCTAAGTGCCGCTGAATCAGTTCCCCCACCGTACGTCCACATGTCCTTTATGGGAAGGACTGGACCTGGTACCTCGTCTAATACCGGAGCCCGGAATCGTGGGAAGTTAGGTTGAAGTGCTAGTGGATCCGTAGAATCCCTAGAGGATCTCCACGGAACTGAGTAGGGGAAAAGTTCTTCATGGGTCTCACCGCATTGTGAGGGTAAAGCTCAGTAGAGTCCTATAAGGTACGTGGAACATGGTCCGACACAAAGGGGGAGAGTCCCATCTCTGTCATTTGAGATGAAGAGGGTCGGGTAGTCCTCCTAGCGAGTCCGGCTCTGGTATGAACACGGGGAAAGGGTCTCGTTGTAATATCCCTGTCAGTATACGTCGCGAAGTATGCCCAGGGTGACTTACATCTTGTGGGTAAAGCCGTACCACCTCTGCAGAGGGTTAAAACTATTCGAATAGCCGCGTCCTCGGTCATGGACATGAACTGGTAAGGCCACACACTGGTTAGACTGAGTTTTATTTGTGAAAGCTGGGAAATGGGATTAAGGACGTGGGCATGATGTGTCCACAGTGAGCAGTTTAAGCTACAGGCTGGAAGCGAGGAACTGCAGAAGAGGAAACCTAGCCCGAGCCGCGTGGAGGTAGCGCGGGTAGGTTGTAAGGATTGTTTGAGGCGGTAGACGGAGCTACCGACCTCTAGTAACGATTGTTCTGCTGGATTTGTCCAGCACCGGATGCTGTCTCAACAGAGACGAATTGATTTTCGAAAATGCTTTTGAATCTACTATTCCGTATTTCGAACAAGAACTTACATTTCCGCACAACTGCAATTTAGGATAGAGCCATCCCTTGATCTATTCCCTGTATGAAATATTGCCGTATATTTCCTCCTGTGGGAATAGCTTGCGAGTACATTCAATGTACTCACCTGACTTGTTGATTTGGCCAGACGAAGAAGACAGCAATATCCGAGGATAAGCTTACGATCGCGAAAGCTAGGGCGTAACCCCAGTCAGTTGCCTGTCGGGTATGGCATACTGATGGGCCACATCTCCGCTGAATTCCGCTGCAAGTTTATAGCCGTTGGGCTACAGGTATCAGATCATCGACCTTATCGGTCTGTTTAATTATTTACGCATGTATGACAATGATATACAGGTTAACTCGTGTGTATCGGCTACTGATCCAGGGACCGATACAGTAATCACGAGGGAGTTCCCGGCCTTAAAACCGGGGGCGCCACACTAGCCTCAGGAATTACTAGCCATGCCCTCTGAAACAGCAGATATATATTGCACAGAATATTCACATATTTAACACAGATACAGATACATACATTCACAGACAATAGACTGAAACAATCACATACTTCAACGTATAAAAGAAAAGTTGCAAGAGAGTCACACCGCTAGCTAGATATATTCACAATTGCTAGCTAGAAATGAGTCACACGGTTCAGAATTGAGAGCTCGATCGCTGCCAACAACTGCATACTTCAATGTTTAAAAGAAAAGTTGCAAGAGAGTGCTAAGTACATAGATGAAAAACAATGCTATTCTGCTAAGCCGCCACCATAGAACTCGCCATTGGGATTGATGATTTGTGTATTGATGAAGAAGGCAAAAATCCCTCGAATACGCTTGAGTTGAGCTTCATCAATTGTGGTAGTTTGAATCTTCCACGCCTCATCTAGTTTTCGCCTAGTGAAACCCGCGATAACCTCCATGTGGTAGCAAACTTAGAATCCACATAGGTTTGTCCCCTTGGGTTGTTGTTTGCACTAAAACAAGAAACAAATATACGTTAGCTAAGAAGAATCTATTATGAAGCATGTCAATATGCTATATTAACATAGTAATGGATATATATGTACCAGAAAGTCAAATTTATGTCGCAACTTGGATCCTTTGCCACTTATCCCTCCACGAGCTTTGTAATCGATGAACGCCTGGTCAAGTATGTCGCGAATCAGCCCGAAGTCGCGTAAAGGATTTCGTGAGGAATCAACGTATATAACCATATTCCATTTTGGTACAAGTACGACCAAAACTCAATGGTAGCTGCATATATATAGACGTACTACCAAATCATCTTTGTGATATATGGATAGTGGTGAAATTATAAGTATTGGATGCGATACAACACTTACTCTGGGTTGAAGGGAAATACGATGTACTCTTTATCATTTTGGAACAATATTGCATGCTTAACATACTCGAAAACTTGCTCTTTGTTGTCTCTCATCGCAGACGGTTAGTTTCCTGACCGTCTCTGATGTGTTATCGCAGACGGTTCGGTTTCAAGCCGTTTGTGATAACTGCTTACATCGCAGACGGGTGATACAGAGAACCGTTTGCGATGATGTTTTCCAAACGAGTGGGCCAAGACCCGTCTGAGATGATATATCAACCAAGACACTGGTTTCCGGACAAAAGTCATCACAGACGGTGTCGTTTTTTGGCCCGTCTGGAATGTCTTCTATCCCAGATGGTCTACAGTAACCGTCTGTGATGTGCCATCCAGGATGAGCCGTTCTGTAGTAGTGCTTGCAGAAGACGTTCTGCGTTATCGGTGTCAGACAGCTGTGTCAGCCAGCTGTGTCACAGGTGATATCAGGTAAGCTGACACAGATAGCTTAGGGTTCGCTCACCTGAGTCAGGTGATAGCATGTTAAGTCACTGCCTGTTTCAGTCAGCTGTGACACAGATAGTAACACAGATACCCCTTTAACCACCTGTTAGTATATATACCCCTAGCCTATAGTCGTTATGGGTTAAGCCAAGCATTGTAAATCCCTAATGGGTTAGGACTTCATTCATCATAGTGAAATTAACGTCTTCGTGCGTCCGTGGTTTTCACCCTTTCTAGGGTTTCCACGTAAAACTCTCTTGTGTCTTGGATCGTGTGCGTGTGTGTTTGTTTTGCATCCTACACTTCTTGATCTTTGCCGCGTTTCTTCCGCTACTCTGATTTCACTCTTCCTCTGGATCGCCTCTCTCTCTCTCCATCCTTACACCCTTGATGTGATGATATCCATTTGTTGTGGCTGCATATGGGTACTGATTAAATGAGCTCTAGCTTGCAGGTTAAGGAGGAGGCCAAGCCGAAGACCGTATCAGGAAGATGAGCAAGGCGTCGTGGCCGGGGGTAGTGGGATGGCCGGCGACGGCGGCGGTGACGCAGATCAGCAGCGACAGGCCGGACGTGGCGATCGAGGTGCTCCCGGGCGGCACCACCGTGGCGCCGGGGTACAGTGCCAAGCGCGTCTGCGTCTACTTCGACGCCGGCAATGCCAGCGGCCCCGTCCTGTAAACCCCCGTCGTCGGCTAGCTAGCTCAATGGAGAGTGGTCGTTGAGGATATCAGACATGCATGAGTTTTCCGCCATGGAATTAATGATTGTTTTTACTGGGATTAATATATGATTCCCGGCCAAGTAGCAAACAAATCAAAATTCTGTATTAATTGTTTTGTTTGAAAAATAGAATCACCTTTAAGCTAGTTCGAGTTTGTAATGGTCCATGCATAAACCTGATAAGACGCTAACTTCAAGATCCGGTTCATTTCTGTGTCATGACTTGGCGTGATTATATTCAACATCGGATGAAGACGACAATGTGTTGTGATACACATTATATATATACACACGCACACGACGTATGATAATATATAGGGGTTGTCTATTTCTCAGTTGTCTGAATTTTTTATAACTCTCAGTCACTTTTTAAATTTTTGGATCAACATCTAATAACCCTCATCTCTACTAATTTTATGGACTAAAAGTTACAGTAACTTTTCACTAAAATTGTACACTTTTAGAATTGCAATTTTAGGCTAAATGACGTGTAATTTTACAGGCTAAAATTTACAGTAACTTTTCATTAAAATTGTACACTTTCAGAACTGTAATTTTAGGCTAAATGACATGTAAGTTTAGGTGACTAAAATTTATAAAAATTTTAGGTGACTGAGAATTAGCAAAACCGTTATATATAATAATTAGTGAATGTATCACAGTGCAATATTATTGTTACCTAATCCTAATAAAGATTTCTCGATTTTCAAAAAAAGACTAGGATGTATATATTTTGTGATATTCTCTTACCTAGGACACAATTTTAAACTCATATTCTATATATATGCCAAAAGCAGATAACCAAAGGACAAAATATTTTAAAGCACCTCAAGTAAATAAGATTATCGTAACACACACCGTAATTCCAAAACCCACATAAACTGTTTTCTTTAGTTCTGTAAGGAAATATCAAATATGTATGTTGCAGGCCACTGATAATGATTGCAGTTGCGCGATGGGCCCATGATTAGTCCTGCTAATCTCCCGTTTTCACTTTTGGAAGTCGCCCCCCAGTTTATAAGGGAGAATTCGCGCGAACTGTTTCATTCGAAAGTTTGGCATCAATAATTCTGTGTTTCAAACATGCCCATGCATCTAGCTTTACCTTTAACGATCTCAGGGGATCAGATGCGGTTTGAAAAGATTTTATTAGACAAAGATGACGTTTTCTGTTGAGAGGATTAGAAAAAAGATGTCGTAAACTCGTAACAATTGAACTTTTATGTTAGGGGATCGTAATAATCAAAGGCATTCATATGGGCCTTAAACAGGCTGGAAGCCTTTGGGCTTATTATATGCGCTGGCATGGCATGGGCGTAAATGGGCCGCATTGGCTAAGTATGGCCCGGAATCATGCATGCCCGGCCCGTTTAGGCCCAGTTGTCACCTGCAGGACTCACTGGTACAACCCAAGGAGCAACGAAACCAGCAGAAGCATCGCCACAACACCTCCGCCACCGTCTCCGCCATGTCGCCGTCGCCGGCGATGACATCCCAGCCGCCGCCGCAGGAGCTCGACCTCGACGCCTTCCTCCCCTCATCTCCCACCTCCTCCTCGGCCTCCGACGCCGACGCCGATCACCGCCGCGCCGTCGACGACCTGCTCCTCCTCCTCTCCGGCTCCGACTCCGACTCCGACGAGCCGAGCCCCAGCACCAGCAGCACCAAACCCAAAACCCTAACTCGCATCCAAGCCCCACTGTCGCCAGCTAAACCTTCCCCGTCGCCTTCGCTTTCGCCTTCCCCTTCCGCTTCCGCTTCGCCTAGGAGATCCACATCCGCCTCGCCGTCAGCGACGCTCTCCTCCCTCGTCTCCAGATCCTTCTCCAACAACACCGCGTCCTCTTCCTCCTCCTCGTCGAGGCCACTCCCCTCGCTCTTCCGGGGTGTCCGCCCCAGCCCCAAGCCTGGCGCGGCGCTCGCGGCCGCTGCCGCCGCTTCCCGCGCCGTCCTCACCCCGCACGCTGCGGCTATTAAGTCCCGGCGCACCGCCTCCGCGCCCATCGAGAAGCTTCTCGACGAGGGCTCCGGCTCCGGCTCTGAAGCCTCCGAGGGGCTCCCTTCCACTGGAAATTTGGAAGCAAAAGTAGCAGAGAAGGTTAGTGCCGAAGTGGTTGCTGAGGTGACCGAGGAAACTGTCGGTGAGAGTGGCGGTGAAGAATTGGAAGGGGACAAACATGAAGTCAGGATTGAAGAAAATTCTGGTCCCACGGAATCGGTGGAGGCAGATGCTGTGCATTCTATCGCAGCCGAGGATATAAATGAGCATGAGCAACTTGGGGGCGAGAATTCGGCAGAAATCGATCAATTTGAGGATCAAATTGGGCTTGTTGATGAGGAAAATGTCGATGAGCAAATTCGAGATGAAAATTTTGTGGAATCTGGTGAGGTTGGGGATCAAAATGGGGCTGTTTCCGAGGAAAAGGTTGATGATGAGCAGGAAGTTGAAAGATTTGACACTGTTTTGGAAGAGGAAGTGGAATCTGAGAGTATCATTGATAAGGTGATCGAAGAGAGGCTGGAGATCAGCAGGAAGGCTGGAAAGAATGCGGAGAAGAAGCTGAAGGTGTCAATGAAACCATTGGAGTGGGCGGAGGAGCTTGAGAAGAGGCAAGCATCTTTTGGACAGCACTGGGAGGAGGGAGCAGCAGCACAACCCATGCGTCTGGAGGGGATTGGAAAGGGCCAACCAGCTATTGGTTACATGCAGATTGAGGTGGACAACCCGATAACTCGTGCCATGGCCTCCCCGTCGTTTAGGCAGGACCATGGCTCTCCCCAAGTGCTAGCAGTACATAGGAGCTATATAGCAATGGGCATGTCCAATGGAGCTGTTATCATCGTCCCGAGCAAATACTCCATCCATCAAGCTGATGATACAGATGCAAAGGTTAGTCCTTGCCTCCTTGGTGCTGATATGCATAAGAATTTTTTGGTTAATGCATATGGTATGCTTCAGGTGTTGGATGGTATAGACTTCAAGATGATTCGTTAGATAACACTGAGTTGTAGACATCACTTGGTGTTACAATTTTGCCAGAACTCTTAGCTTCCTTGTCTTGAAGAGCAAAATGGGAGGAAAAAGAAGAGATGATGATACGTATTGTACTGTGATGACTGTATGTTGTATTTGTGCACGATCATTTTGAAAACGAATCTTATGTGATCAGGGTTGTACTTGCACCTTACAGAATTAAGTAAATCCGGATTTAGTTTGTTGCCAATAGTGATCTAACTTGACAAAGAAACATCTGGTGTTTTCCGTTATGATTATTGTACCAAACTTTGATACAAACATGGCATTTAGGAAGAATTTTCAGAAGCACACCATATCTTAGATTTGGAGTACAAGGTACATTGACTCCTTTGTTATCTGTACCCTACTAGCATGACTGGAATTACAATTTATGCTCTGCCATGCATCAGTGACAGTGAGCCTTTGGAATATATCTGCACAGTAGAGCTTGTTATATTTGGTAATCCATTTGGTCATATAATAGAAAAAATAAAACATTATAAGCAGTAAAATATAAAATGAAAACTCATGTCTGAACGAGGTACATTGGTATGGTCAAAAAGGCATAGGCATCACCATGGCAGTTCTGTGTGTATAATGGTGTTGCCAGAAGTTTGACCCCGTGCGGTTTATGTATACATGAAAAAACTGTGCAGTCTACTGTTTATATATTTTTAATAAGTTCTCATATTTTTTTCTAAATTTTACTATGACAATTCAAAAGGCTGTGGAGCAGGCCCCACAGTACTACAGTTTCCTCCATCACTGTGAGGTCCAACTATAGTCTTTAGCAGTTGTTGACTATAATAGAAGATAATGGTGTACCTTGGTAAATTTATTCCATGGTTCAGTACTCTAGTATTCATATCATTTTGTAAAGCAATTATTCTTTGGTGCCAGGATGTAATCACACTGACTTTGATTGTTTTTCCTACAATTTCTATTAGAAAAGCTGATTTGATAGTATGGCACTTATTGCCACACCATACCTACAGGTTAGGAAGAATTAGGCTCAACCTGAAGTCCTGAAGATGATTATGATACATCTCTCTGCTTTTTTAAAGAACAGGGAATTGGAAGAAACTGATTTTTCTTTTGTATGCTTAGCTCTCCCTGATCATCAAGGTTGACAAGGCACACCTTTCACCTTTTGTTCTACCATCCTCAGTTAATCTCTGGACAATCGATCCTTGTTTTCTCTTCTCTTTCCTGCTCATTGAAATGGTATTATTTATCCAAGTTAGTGCATGAACTCGAAGAGTAGCTACTGGATTGGTGTGTATTGCACCTTTCATGTGTTTGTGAGTCATTTGATATTTTTTCACACATACTACCAAATTTAGTTAAAGAATAACCCAATGGCTGCACATATAGTTAATAATTAATCTGATAAACCAGTAGCCAGTTGCTATTCAAAATCTTGTTGGATGAAGTCAAAATATGGACAACAGTAGAAGTGTAAAACTGGTTGACTGAATGTCTTACCTGGATATTTATGATTTGGAAATAAGGACAGCTGTCCTAACTTGGTGGTTCTAGAGTTCTATAAATTATGTCACATTGATTTTCCAGGCTAAAGACTGATTTTATAATTTCAGATGCTGTTCTTTTGGAACCAAGGTGAGAAGACTCAATCACCAGTGACCGCCATGTGCTTTAACCCGCAAGGGGATCTTCTGCTAGTAGGATATGGCGATGGTCATATGACGATTTGGGATGTACAAAAGGCTACAGCAGCAAAAGTCATATACGGTGAACATACATCAGCCGTAGTGCATGCTTGTTTCATCCGTCAATCTAAAGCCATCACTGGTGATTCAAAAGGGCTTGTTCTACTGCACACATTTTCCATTATCCCAGTAATTAATCGCTTGACTGTCAAGGGAACCCAGGTATGAAGAAGCATCATTCTTTCCATTGCGTACATATTAACTCACTTGATTTCCTGTGAAAAAAACTCGTTTGACCCCAGTTAAATATATGTCTGGTCTGACAAAACTTAGCTATATTTTGCCAGCGTCTTTTTGATGGAAATACTGGAATTGTGCTCTCAGCCTGTCCTCTTCTAGTGGATGAATCCTTTGGTTCGAGCAACTCATCTACCCAGGGCAACCTAACAACTTCCTCTGGTGGCGGTCTTGGCAGCATGATGGGAGGTGTTGTTGGAGGTGTAGTTGGAGTAGAGTCTGGATGGAAATTTTTCAATGAAGGTTCTTCTCCAGTGGAGGATGGTGTTATAGTCATGTTTATTATGCATCAACATGCTCTTGTGGTATGGACCATTTATTTAATTCTGGAAACACTGTATATACTATTTTGATATCTGTTATCCTGTGAACTCATAATTACTGGAACTTGTACTGAGTTATGGTGTTCTGTGTTTCTCATGTTAGGTTAGACTCCGTACCAATATTGACCATGTTGACCATATTGAGACCTTTTCTAGACCAGATGGAGCACGAGAGGGGTCCATTGCATATGCTGCATGGAAATACACAGCATCCGTGAGTGATTCATCGTCAATAGGTAAGATTAGGCCTTCTTATACATGGGGATTGATTCATATCTTCTTTTAACTATATTGTAATTTCATGGACTAAATATGACAACACTATAGATGAAGAACGAGTATCATGGCTTGCGCTTGCATGGGATCGTCAAGTACAAGTGGCAAAGTTTGTTAAATCAAAGATGATTAAACATAAGGAATGGAAGCTTGACAGTGCAGCTGTTGGTGTTGCCTGGTTAGATGATCAGGTATGCAAAAGGCTCCCTTTTTTGTCATTCATCTAGGTCTGTTCTTTTCCTAGTCAGAAAATTAAATTACTCTTTCTTCCTTCAGATGTTAGTTGTCCTTAATTTGAGAGGGCAGCTCTGTTTGTTCTCCAAAGATGGAAGTGAGCTTCGCAGGACCATCTTTGTTCTTGATGGTTTTGTCTTTGATGACAGCATATTGTACCATACACATTTTTCTAATAGGTTTGGTAACCCCGAGAGGCATTTCAACAATTCAGTAGCAGTAAGAGGTGCTACGGTATATATTCTTGGGCCGAATTTTCTCACAGTTTCCCGACTTCTTCCATGGAAAGAGCGCATTGAAGCACTAAAGAGGGCTGGTGATTGGATGGGTGCACTGGACATGGCAATGAAGCTTTATGACGGTCACACACAGGGTGTTGTTGATCTCCCGAGAACAGTTGATTCTATAAGGGAAGCCATAATGCCGTATTTAGTAGAGTTGCTGCTGTCATATATAGGTTATGTCTTTCAGTATATTTCAATTGCATTGTCAAGCCATACTGGAAAAGGAGGAGCAGCAGATGCCCTGGTAGACTCCGACAGATCCCTACTGACACAGAGAGAGGAACAATATGCTCGTGTAGGAGGGGTTGCAGTTGAGTATTGTGTTCACATTGGACGGAATGACATCCTTTTTGATACAGTCTTTTCTAAGTTTGTTGCTGCACAAAGTGGAGGTAGGTTAAGGACTAGTGGACTTTCCTTTTTGTTCAACTCTGATGTATATTTTGTTCATGCCTTGTGAAACACTAACCTAAGTTGATGCAATTCTCCCTTGTGTGTTTACACATCTTTTTTTAGACCATTCTTTCACACATCTTGTGATCTTCCTTGATTTTTCTCTATACAAGCATGCAAAGTTCCTGCTTCCAATCTAAGTTATGTGCGTTCTCTAAAACTCTTTTGGTGGATGCTTTAGTGGGCTCTAATGTTTGCATACCCAGCATTATTCCTGTCTTCTGCTGCTTTTACTTCATTTTATTTGTAGTAATTTTACTTGCACTTTTGAAGATTCCATAGCCTTTTCTTAAGGAAGGTTCTAGAGGATTATTTACATATTTTGCATGTGAAACAGTGTTAGAAACAGATTTCATGTGTCAAGTTATCTGCTGGTTGATAAGATGATGAACATACACGTTTCTGTTATTAAATTTCTTCTATAACTTGAAAAGGCTGACATGACATGAATAACAGGTATGTTTCTGGAGGTATTAGAGCCCTATATATTGAAGGATATGCTTGGTTCTTTGCCTCCTGAGGTGAGCAACTTCAAGGATTTCTAGTGTCAGCACAGAAATTTGCAAATGATTATACATTTATGCCAATCTGATTTGCAGATTATGCAAGCGCTAGTAGAGCATTATAGTGGCAAAGGATGGTTGCAGCGAGTCGAACAATGCATTCTTCATATGGATATTTCTTCACTGGATTTTAATCAGGTATACATGATTTTTTTTTGCATTTAACTAGTGTAAGAAATACATCTGTATTGCTTTCTCAGACATGTATGATGTTTCATTGTCTGAGAAAATAACTTACCTGATAAGTTGTTTTTCAATTTCTTCGCTACCATTTTTGTAGTTTGGACTAATGTGTTGCACATTTACGCACACCGACATGATTTTGTTAAGCTTCTTCTGTATGCAGGTAGTCAGACTGTGTCGTGAACATGGGTTATATGGTGCTCTAATTTATTTATTTAACCAAGGCTTGAATGATTTCCGTACACCTCTAGAGGAACTTATATCTGTCATTCAGAGCGCTACTAGAAAAGATGCTACTTCTACTTGGTATGTCGAATTCTGGCCAGTAAGAGTTATATTAAAAACCATCTTGCTCATAAATGAGATAATACTATACATTATGTTCTTGAGCTGTGGATATGTGCGTTGAGCATACTTTGATTATTCTGAAATTCCTGATTAAATGTGTGTTCTGGTAAACTGAATTAATCAGAATCTGATAATTTTCTTAGCATTAATTACCTGTCTATCGTTTCACTTTACATGAATCATTCAGAATGCATCTTGATGGTGTTTCTCCTGGGATTTCTTTCCCCACATGCATGAGTGCATAAAAATTTGGAGTGTTTGCTGATACTATGTAAGAAGAATCCAATGCTTGCAAAGAAAGTAGGAAAGGACCAAATTAGTTTGTGGTTGGACTTGCTTGATTTTGTTTGATATTCCTTGTGCTGTACATGAAATTGATCTGTTTTTAGAATAGTACTAGTGCTATATAGAAGGCCAAATGTCTTACCATATAATGCCTTTTTCACTGAAACAGCTACAGAATGCTTGTTTATCTGAAGTATTGCTTCCAGGGCCTAGCATTTCCTCCAGGTTAGTAGATGTACCATTCATGGCAAACAATTTACCATTTCATTAATTCTATGACAGGTTAGTGTTGGACCATAAACTATGTTTTCCCCGAGCCAATGGGCTTTAGATGGGCCTAGAAGCTTACAAATTGTTGTAAAATGCGTTAGTAAAACTATGTGAAAGCTTAAATTGATTTTCTAAAATTAAAGAGTTCAGCTCTACCATAAGGTGCTGGTGTGGTGCAATTCTCACGGGGACATCTGCACACTTCCCAGAAGGATTATTTACAGAACCAGGAATACATATGAACTTGCTATATAGGATGTTCTTATAAGACGACAGAACTCCATGAGATGTTATCACATGATCTATTTTTCAGGGCATGGAATAATTCCCCGATCCCGCCTTCATTCAGTGAGAAAAGAACTTCTGCAATTTATGCTTGAGGAGTCTAAGATGATCACTTCTGAAGTATTTAAGGGTTTCAATTCTTCTTGTGGAAAATGCCCAAACATATGCTATCTACTATGGATGGATACGGAAGCTACTTTGGAAGTTATCAAATGTGCTTTTGCACACGAGAGTTCTGAACCTGATGCATCTGTGTTAGAGGACGAAGATGATATTAGTATTGGAAGCCTAGAGAGTCAAAATATTTTGTTACAAAGTGTAGTGGACACCATCATTGATATTGTTGGTTTGGAAAATGAGGCGATTCATTCCATTGTTCTGGGAGCTGCTGAGTCAGAAGACTCAGAACTTTGGCCTTCAGTGAAGGACTTTGGCTATATAATTGAATTTGTGTCCCTTTTCGTTTCCCATAACAGGGCAAATGTATCTCAAAGAGTTCTTAGGCACATTCTTAAATACCTCACTTCATCCAATACTCCGTCATATGATGATAAGAAAATGCTAACTCAGAACGAAAGAGAAGTTCTTCAGCTCTTCAATGCAGTTCCTCAAACTGACTGGAATTCTGATTATGTGTTGCATCTCTGTTTAGATGCTCATTTTCATCAGGTTTGTCACCACTACCTTTTGAAAGTTTACTTCTATCTATGATATAGCACTGTTGCTAAAAAAAAACCTTTTAGCCTATTACTGAAAACATTCTTGTTAATGTACAGGCCTGTGGCTTGATATATACAACCAGGGATCAAAATTTGGCTGCTTTAGATAGTTACATGAAGGATACAGTGGAACCATTCCATGCTTTTATCTTCATCAACAAAAAGTTATCTGAATTGTCAGATGATGAAGCTTTGTCATTTCGTTCCACCGTAATATCTCATTTTGCTGAGCTGGTCAAGCTAAGCAGGTGAGGTTGCTAGTTATTGTTCTGACTAGATCATATTCTTCACCTCTGTTTTTTCGCTTGCTTGCTTGGCTTTCTAATGAATGTGCTCATTTTCTCTCCTATGCCTTCATTTTCTCAGAGCGTGCGCATTTGTCTTGGTCATTGATCATTTTCACAACGAGATTCAGCAAATGTTGTCAGAGCTTCATTCTGATCCCCACAGCCTCTTCCTTTTCTTGAAAACTGCAATTGAAGTACACTTGTCCGGAAAACTTGATGTCAGTGAGCTTAATGCCAGAAACAATCAAACTGTTGAACTTCGGTACTTCTCTAGCGAACTTGAAGATTATCTGCAGAGACTATCAAATCTCCCCAAGTTGGTGGAACGCAATCCTGTTTCCATGACTGATGAGTTAGTCGAACTCTATCTAGAGGTAAGTATACTGAGAGTTTTTTTTTACTTTTAGCACATTTCATAGCCTTTAACGATAACTGGTTGGAGCCTTTGACCACTATATTGCCACAAAAGGTTGTATTGAGAGAACAGTCTACTCGTAATTAGTAGCGCAGTATTTGCCATAAGCATTATAATGGACTCAAGGAGCAGTTTTTTTTTCTTTTTCAAATACATTACATTTGTGAGCTGCTTTCTACAAACTGTGATGTTTGTATTGCTCCTTTGTTGGACTTAATCAAGCAGATTTAATCAGAACAATCTATTGGCAATTAGTAGAACAGTGATTTGCTCAAGAAGCAATATTTCCTTGCAAATAAGATACAATTACCAGCTGCCTCCCACAGACTCGATGTTATCATGTTACTATGGCTCCCTTGTAGACTTGTATTTGACCCTTTTTGGGAGCAGCTATGTAGTTCAGGTCTAAGGTTGATTGTTGGTTACAAATGAGAGTCCTGGTAAGATACTATGGTTGGAAAAGCAGCATTTTACACTGCAAAGACCTTTCAATTTCCTGGGTAGCATGTTGGTAGGCAATGACATTAAATGGAGGAGTCCCTACTCTACCGGGGATTAGTTCTCTTGGAGATTAAGTGTATTATGGTTTTGTGGAGTTTGGAATCTGATTATATTTAAAACTGTTGTGGTGAATACTACAATTTTGCAATTTTCTGAAGAGATGCAAAATGGGTCTTACTGATAACATCGACAATATGATATTCAAAAGTGACTGCATGCAATTTCTTAGATTGAATTTTCTAGTGGTTGCACATCTTCCGTGTGGCATCATCCTGTGTTAATCAAATACACCTTCGTGCACAGCTTTTGTGTCAGTATGAGCGAAGGTCAGTTCTGAAGTTTCTGGAGACTTTCGATAGTTACAGATTGGAGCGGTGTTTGCATCTTTGTCTTGATTATGGAGTTACAGATGCTGCTGCATTTTTGCAAGAGAGGGTTGGTGATGTTGGGAGTGCACTGGCACTTGTTCTAGCTGGCCTCGAAGAGAAAATCAGCCTGTTTATCTCTTCCGTGGAAAATGCTTTCTCTGGGATCTCCTCAAAAAGTATCTCCGAAGTTGAGCAGCCAGACATTATTCTAAAAATGAGTGAGGTTCTTTTCTTGCACCCATTTAAATGCTACCTGGATTTGTAACCTCTGTTGTATAGGTGGTAACATATTCAATTGTTTTTATTAAGGCTCATCCTGTGCTTGATGCGTTACATGCCTCCATTGGATTGTGCCAAAGGAATTCACAGCGCTTAGACCCAGAGGAGTCTCAGTTTCTTTGGTTTCAACTGCTTGACTCGTAAGTTGTGCTAATATAGATATATGTAATTTCTTACAGATTGAAAATATTTCTCACTGCAATAAACTGGCATCTGCTCCTGTTATTTAGATTTATAACTAGGATTTTTATCCTGCAATAATTTAGTTGCTGGTTTTGTTAGTAATACAACCAGAAAGGAGTACGATTTGTTATTTGCAGATGTGATATTTTTTCTTCACTCCTAGGAATATGATTCTAAAATGTGTGACTGCTGATCTTATGCCATTCAGGAAACTAGTATTCTTCAATTATTTAACTAAGGCATATTGTGAAATACTGATAGGAAATTACCATGGAAAGTGACCTGTATTTTCAGATCCAAGTATGGAGGGTAAATTGGAAGCCACATAGGTCAGGGGGTCGATGATGAAGCAAAAGCTGCGTTGATTGCACGTTCTCTAGAATGTATCTGTTTGTGAATGGAACAGTAGTTTATAATATCACAATCGATGCCTTTGTCCAGGGTTGAGACTTGAGACATAGAAATCACGCAATGCTGGAAATATTTTGTCGTGATGGACTATCCGTTAGATTTATTGAAACATTTAGAAAGAAACGATCAACCTATAGCTGTGCAATAGTGTTAAGTAATTTTTGTACAGTTCTCAACTGTCATTTTTTAGCTTGTTGATATCACGTGAAAATATTCATCCTGTGTTCTGATAGACATAATTGCTGTTAATGTTGTTATTATTGATGCAGCTTCTCAGAGCCACTGAAAAAATTGTATGGTAGCAAGGATGTAAATGTAAAGGCTGGTCAGTCCAAGGGGGGTGAAAGAACGAATGGACAGCCAAAGGACAAAAGACTCTCACAACAAATAAGGATTTCAGCTTACCAAAGGTGCTTGAATGCTCTAAGGAGAGTATTTTCACAATTTGTTGGAGAGATAATCGAGGCAATGGCTGGGTATATACCCCTACCAGCAATCATGGCAAAGCTATTATCTGACAATGGGAATCAAGAGTTTGGTGATTTTAAACTTGTCATACATAGAATGCTGTCTATGTATCTTTATGAAAAAAGAATACTGGTATGTCCATATTGATTTTCTTTCATTTCCCATCTACTTTGTAAGTATAGGACACAGGCAGTTTGGTGCTTTGTAAAACACCATAGAAAATTATTGGGCAAAAGAGAACTTAGGTCACTGTTAGTGACATAATCAATTACATACCCCATTGCAGTAGAGCAGGGTTTGAGAAATTGCTACACTTTCCATGCTGTTTTTTACATCAAGTTGACTTCACTTGTACCATCATCCTGAAGTTTACAATGCTTAATATGATCAAGACAAAACAGTCTTTTAATAGTATGCTTGTTAGCAACTCATGAACCAAGTAGGAGAAAGCGCTTGTGCATGTAACCTGTAGTTTTTGATATTTGTTGATGTTACTCCTCTTCATGGATAAACACATGTCTTTGCTGATATCACCAGTTTTTCTACAGTGGTGTCTTGAACCAATGTTCTGCTTTGTTCAAGTATTCAGTATTGAGCTGTTTACCTGCAATATTTTCTACTCTATGGAAAATCAGTTAACTATAGGCGTAATGGAAACAGCACCTTTCTTTGGGTATTTTCTTCTATATTTTATCTGATAGAAAAGAATTTCTTGCTCCTCTGATACCTTATGCGCCTGCTTGCAGGAAACAGCCAAGTCAGTTATCGAGGATGATTCATTCTATACCTTGAGCTTACTAAAGAGAGGGGTCTGTCATGGATTTGCTCCGCAGACTATTGTCTGTTGCATATGCAACTGTTCACTTTCTAAAGAAGGTGCTATTTCAGCAGTACGAGTATTTAGTTGTGGACATGCAACCCATCTTCACTGTGAGTCTGAGCAAAGCAAATCATCCAATAGGGAATCTAAAGATGGATGCCCAGTTTGTCTCTCCACGAGCAATACACCAGCCCAGAACAAGTCACCTATAATATCTGAGTATGAGCGAGCCAAGTATCCTGGGGCTGAAAATGAAGTATCACATGGCATTCATCATATTCATGAAACAGATCATGTTGAGAGATCTTGTGGGCTTCAGCAGATGTCACGGGTAAGACTGTCTTGCGATAGTCTAATTGGTTATTTCTTTTCTACCTGTATAATTAACTAATCTATTATAACCAGACGCATTCCAAAAACTTATGTGATATTTGGAAGCCCTGATCCGGTTATAACCTTCTACCATCTCTCTCTTGTATTGAATATGACAGTCTATTCCTGTTTTAGTGCTTTATGTTAGATATTGTGTTAGCTGTCTACTTGGTCATGCTTTTAGTCTCTTGTATAGGATCTTTGCTGCTTATTTCCCTACACATGCACATGTATTACATTATGGCATTTGTCCCAAGGTATAAAACTTTGGGTCCATTCCAACACTTGAAAGATTACTTACAATAAAGGTAAGTTAAGTTAATTCCTAAGTTCCTAAGTTGTAATTGGTTGACATATGAACATGGTCTATAGTACTTGCTAAAGTTTTTGCCATGACTAAATATTTCCTTTTGCAGTTTGAAATACTGAATCATCTTCAGAAAGCGCAGAAGTCATTTCATATTGAAACTGTACCTCCATTAAAACTTTCTCCACCAGCCATATATCATGAAAAGATACAGAAGAGAATCAGTTTGCTGGGAGAGTCCAGCAGACCTTCAGTTAGAACTGAAAAACCACAGAAAATATGGCAAATGAAGGAGCCAAAATCAAAGAAATCAGGGAATTGGCTTCCGCCGAAGTCAAGCATATTCCGTAAGTTCATACTTCTTTCCATTGACTGAATAAACAATAGCTCACTGTATCGATTTCATTTTTGGATTCTTATCTGTCTATTTATGTTCTTTTTAAATCTTCTGCAGGTTCTGAGAAGAATCAACTGCAGTAGACTAATGATTGTATGGTATGTCGTTCAACGATTTTTTACATACTGGTCATTCTGTTCACATAGTGTTTGTCTGCTTCTGTCATCTATGGAATCGTTACTGAAATAAAATTTTGAAATGAAGAGATATGTTAAGATCTCTGCACTCAAGCTGATTTAGGCTGAATTTAGCATCATTGTGGCTTTTTAAGCCATACCAAACATCCAGTTAACAAAATACCTGATCCCACAGCGTAGCACGGCACAGCACAATGATGTCAACTGTTCCTTACGTTGTAATGTAAGATACTGTCTGTTAAACTAGTCCCCTCATGCTTATGATCTACAGAAGAGTTGATAGCACACTTTGAAACCGACAGAGGCATGTGAAAGAAAGCATGTGGAATTAAGCTTCAAAATTGTTAGCAAACATCACTGTCAGATATAGACATCTCCCCGAGATAGATATATAGAGGTGGCTAATTTTATTTACATTCATTGTGTAAATTACAAGTGGACTATACGAGGTTCTTACCATACTGGTTCTGATGGTGTATTATTCCCACATTGATTTGCTCACTATTAAAGCACTGAACCCTTTTTGTTTTGCACAGGAAGCAGATACGAACAGATAATTGATCTCCTTCACGCCATCACGGCTATTGAAGCTTCAACCGATCATTGATTTGCCGTTGTGGTCGAGCTGCTGGTCAGTACAGAATTATCATCTTGGTGATGCGTCTAAGGTTTGAACCAGTACAGTTCTTCTCCCCCGCAATGATCGGAGGTGAGGATTCCTTTTCTTTCAGTTGGTTTTCTTACTTTTATCTTACAGTGTTTCATCCATTTATTTCAGATTATTTCTCTGGACTTTGCTGTTTGGGTGCTTTGAGCAATTGAGAAGAATCATAAAGCAAGGTGAGACGACATGCAACCCCATGACCATGAGGCTGTAACTTAGAATACAGAATTTGCTGACAGAAAAGAAATTTTGAGGCAGGAGCACACACGTGATGAATGATGAACATGATCCGCACACCAATTAACAGTAAATGATTTCTTGCATTTCAATTCATTGTAAAATATGAAGAGCGCTGGGATGTATAGCACGAGGTATACGACCAACTGATAGTTTGATAAACAAACACAACTAATCCAACTGTTGTACAGAGCCATGTATTTTTTTCTTCCTTCCTTCCTTTCTCTCTTTCCTAAAAGATACGGAGCTACGTTTGTGGCTGCAATGCATTGTAAAACATGTTTACATTACAGGCTGTTGTAAAATATTCAGATGGAACCAGGATCTCTTATCTAGGAGAGCATTTTCAGCACCGCAACTTGTGATGTTTAGCCATAAATACCTCGTCTCGATTTCACTACTCTCAAGATCGATGTTGATCAGCGATCAACTAACATTTACAATTACTATTAATCGATCTCAAGACCGAACAAGAACATTCTTAAGCTAAGTTAGGGCGACAGGTCACAAGGTCAAATCCTAGAAAATCTGTCAGACAACATCGGAGGGAATAGAACTATTGCATTGAATTTGCAATTGTTTTAAGACAGTTGCATTTACAATTAATCGATCGATCTTACAACTGAAGTGATTAGCATCAAAACACATCGGGGCCGCGGTGCGCCTGGAAGCGGCAACCGTCGGCGTCCTGCAGCCGGACACCAAGCGCGTAGTTGGTCATCTCCAGCTCCCCCGCCTTCTTACGCATCGCCGCCGCCGCGCGCTCCATCTCCTCGTGCCGCCTCTGCTGCACAAGCACGCCACGCTTTAGCACCGCGCCGTCGCGGTCCGCCGCCGCCCGCTCCCTTAGCGCCGCGTTCTCCTCGCACCCTCGCCGCCTCCCCGCGGCCTCGCGCGAGGCGCCGTCGGCGACGGCCTTCTTGATCAGCCCAGGATCCATAACGCGCGGTTCTTGGCATCGGCTACGTCGGTCGCCGCCGCCATCTGCTCCACGAGGACAGCGGCGCACTCGTCGTCCGCCGCGCGCGTGAGGCGAGACGCCAGCACATCCCTGGCCTGCTGGGCCCGGTACGCCTGCACGGCCGCGTGGATGTCCCGGCCGGAGGCGGCGAAGCACGTCTCCAGGTCCCGCGGGTCGGCGTCTAGAAGACGCGACGAAGGGCGTCGAGCGGGTCGGACGCCAGCGGTGGCAGGACCAACGATCCCGCGCACGGCGTGAAGCGGCCGCGCTTGGCGAGGTGGGGCGGCGCCGGGGACGGCTCGTCGAGGAAGGCGGTGGCGTAGCGCTTTCGGGTCTCCACGGCGACGGCGGCCATGGCGTCGTGAGAAGCGACTCATGAAGTTTGTTTTGTGGTTTAGTTGCCGCGGGGCTAAGGGGTCGCTCTAGTATTTACTGCTTGCCGTACCCGACATGGTTTGGGAAAATAAAACGCTCCGTTTCACCGTATCCATTATTTGCATAGATCAAAGTATTCTTAAATTTAAAAATAAAGTTAGTAAGAAATAATTATGCATGTCCCTATTAAATACTAAGATATTACTTTCTCTGTCCACAAATGTAAAACGTACATAAAATTTAAGGTTAACTTTAACCAACAATTAAACTAATAATATTGAATTATATAACAAAAAATGATACCATTTTAAAATACGTTTGAATATGAATTCAATGGTACAACTTTTGTGTTATATAACTAAAAAAGTATTAGTTTAATTGTTGATGAAAATTGAACCTTAAATTTTATGCATGCCTCACATTTGTGGACAAAGGGAGTATAATCACTTAATCTCTACCGGAGCATTAAAATATAGATAGAGAGTGGATATTTTGTATTGACTACACTTAGATTCTTTAAATAGACAGATATTTTGAAATAGTTATACCCTAAACTAGTGACATATAGTGAAGCAGAAAAAAATATGTAACACTATCGATGTAGAAATATTCTACTCAATATTGCCATGTACCTAAGTAAGATTTTTCTATGATTTCTTCCTAAATAACTTTCAGAGTCCGGGCGTGATACTACGACTAGTTTTCTCGCCTATAAATAAAGGCAAGGATGTTTTGATTACATCTCTATTCTTTTCAGGCACGTAGAATCGCCGCGCACGTACATGAGACAGAGAGAGTTTAACCTAGAAATTGATCTATTCTTAGCAGGCGAGCACTGCTCGGGTCTCTTACTGCATCTCTCTTGCGTTCTTATTCTCGTTTTTGCTTGATTGATCAAGAGCACGACCTTAGATCCTATGACAAGTACCACCGTATTTCTGAAACATGGTTTGAAATTAGCATTCGAAACAATCTCTTCTATTCGAATTTGCATGTGAATATGTTCCGAATAAGTTGGACTTCAAATATTATTTTATCCAAACTACTTGTATCCGGATTTGATTAAATTGTAGTAATATCTAATTATTTAGATAGTTAGACATATTTTGTTAATTTAATGTGTACATATGTTTCTTTATGTTAGCTCAATAAAATCCAATAGTTCTTTGCGTCTTGTATATTGCCAATGCATTACAAATTATGCAAATACCCAACTTAGGTCAAATTGGTCAGAAATATGGGTCATATGCATATCCCGTAATCATCCAACTTGTATGTAACATAAATTAATTGGCCACTCTTCGACTCATTTCACCCTGTAGGGTGGCCAACAGCAACGGCATTCTCCATGAAGAACAAAAATGAATTGTATTCTGATTTACGTGTCCTCTGATTCAGTGATATAGAAGATTACACGAAGATTCATATATAGCTGGAATTCCTTTTCCAAATGTTAAGTACAATTTTTTACTCCATTGCATCTCCCTCTCTCATCATCCATCTATCGGCAGCATATATACACCTATGTCCTTCATCTGCCCTCAATGGCATGTGCTATAGTTAGCCAGATCATCTCTTTTCTCCATGCAAATTGGCCCAGAGGGTCGTGAGAAAGATCAGATACTACAATGTCTGCCTCTGCCCCACAAATTTCCGTGCAACACCAAAGATGAAAGCTTTTGTCAAGAGCCCTTGGTCAAGAGTACAAGCCAGAGCCACAGCCCCACCGAGCACAAGGAACCTCGCTACATGATTTTTCGCAGGCTTCTCTTCTGCTTCCACGACATCAGATTGATCACTGTTAGACTCCAGTGCTCGAACAAAATTGTCGCCAACCTTGGTATTGATCCGTGCCATCAAGGCACTCTGTGAAGGTGGCTCCCCAGCAGCCCTGGCTTTCTGATAGGCCCGAAGTCCTGGTTCAATTCTCTTCACACATCCCCACATCCCTGTCGAATGCCAATCTTGGCAATCTCATATGGGATGCCCATATCCTCATGGTGGAACAAGAGAATCTCGCAGGCTGTCAATCCACCATTCCCTCGTCTTGACTCCACTGTTCCAAGATCAAAACAAAAGAGGATCCTAAGTTATCAAATCGCCCACAAAGAAAGACAGAAAGAAAGTGGCCTTCTTTTCATCCATTTCTACCTTCTTGCATCGGTGTTACTTTTCTTCAGCCCCCTTATTATTCAAATGGTTTCCATTTCACCTCTTACCACTCAAATGCAAACGTAATAGTCAAGGAAAGAGGTTACCTGCACGAATGCACCAGCTTGAGTAATACAAATCCACTCTACGAGGTTTGTTGCGCCGCGGGATGGATGAACATGGCACACCCTGCATCGTGACATAAAAACAGAGATAGATAAATAGCTGAGCAAGAGTATATGATGTAAGCATAATATCCAGCTACTATAGCAGCTAAGAGGGAACTATCATCCAGATAGAATAGGCAGTTCGCGAAGTTATAAATAAAAATCATCATATCAATTGATCGAAGAATGAAAAGTTGACTAGGAGAAAAGAAGGCAAAGGGATGTACAGTGAAGAAACATTAGTGAGAATACCATCTGTAGTGTACATGCATAAGAATGACGGATGCAAAGATAAGAAAAGGAGGGCCGAGTTGTAGAAGGGGGAAAAACTATCGACAAACAAAAGACATAATAGAGATGGAATACCAGAAGAGAAAAATGGCATATGAATTGAGCATTCACAATAAGTATCAACATCAGACTTTTTTTTTGTTATATCAAGAGTGAACCCAAGACAAAGGAAAAACATGAACTTAATTATGAAATGTGGCCTAGGTTCTGAGTTCAGACCCACAAGTACTTCCACATTCTTTATCGAGATGATGGAAAGCTGACGAACACACCATGGAATAAAATATAACCAGAACTGACATTGACATATTTCTAAGTTTGACACTGATGTACCAATTAATTCCTAGTTTTTCTTGCTTTGTATGGGTGGCTATCCCTATTAAATATAACTTAATGCAAGAGGTTATCCAGCTATCCTCATTAATATCAAGACTTGGCTTCCCTCTGTCAACAACTCAACATTAATATCAAGACTTCAATAATGTTAGAAGTCTGTCCTAGTAAATGTACTCCAAAGATGGAGAGGTGGCATCAGTTATAGAAAACGATATCAGCACGCTTGAGAAACAAAGTTGATGGGCAAACGGCTATACATGCACACTCTACGGGATTCACACAGAAACCGCCCTTCACATCTCTACTGGTTGCGCCTTCGCCAGACAGGTTTTACGCAGGGTGGCCACAATGAATGGTCTCACTCACGACATTTTCCTCCATGCCAACCAAGAAGACCTATCCGCGTGGTGGCACTCCTGCGGTGCAGTGAGGACAAAAAAAAGACAGTGCCAAGATATACGGCATCATCATTTATGCGTTATGGAACATCTGGAAAGAAAGAAACGCCCGCACCTTCAACAAGGTTTTCAGCGATGTCCACAGGGTAGCACTTAAGGCACAGGAGGACATAACGCTCGGAAAATGGCCTTCCGTGAAACCTCTAGTGATATAGGAGACCCTCCTTTTGTCTTTTATTAATTAATAATTTTAGTTGCACCGCTAGTCTGCTTGTTCTACCCCTGTAAATAATGCCCCTTATTTTCATTAACGCCTAATCTATGAGAAAGGCAGTGCTCCTGCCATGATTTTTCAAAAAAAAACAAGAAACAAAGTTGATATTCCTATATGTGACGCTCACTATCATTTATCAGGTATGAAGAAAAGTGCCATTGTCAGCAAAACCAATAGTTTCATCTAGCTGTGCCTATTCTGAATTGAGTTGGATGATGGGCTACAACACAACTTTTTGTCAACATCATCAATCGGTTGCATAAATGTTAAAGCAGTATGACTCTAAATTTTTCCCCACAGGGGTTTTCCAATTAAATCGGTGTCTCTTGTTCTTTGGATCATCTTCTATTTTCCTTGTGTTCTTCTAACACCAAGCAAGTATATACTTTCGTTTTATGGACACTGCAGAGATGTAAGTGCAATTTACAAAATGTTTGTCAGCAACATCATAGCATAATTCTCCTATAACCCCCATGTTCAACCCCCGAAAATAAAGGAAGCATCATCCATGAACAACATGAGTAGTATATTTCTGAGTCTGTTTTACCTTTGTAACACAGTAGTATGCGCTTCCCAGTTTCCATATCCGACGAGCAATGGTGTACTCCCTGTCACTACAGAAGAAGGGGAACTGCAAGAGCACGAGAGCAAATCATAAGCATGAGCCGAAAACCAGGCAGAACTCAGAGAAAATTCACCATCTCGAGATCCTGAGTTCTACCTTGCGGACCCAATGCACTTTCATTGTCCCGGTTGTCTGGCACTCCTCCAAGGTCTTGTGATAGATAAGCATATCGTCCCACTTGTTAGATATCCGGAATTCATCATCCCCAAAGAAGTCCCTCACTTCCTCCGGAGTTGCATTCTCAAAGATGGTACTGCTCTGGTATCGCGGAGGTCCAGTCTAGTTTCATCCAAGTAGAGTCCAAGAATTAGCACACAAATTGGCATTCGCTACTTGATATCAACAAGTAGAATTGTCCAAAGGAATCCAGTCTACTGAGAAGTGCCATTCACCTGGGGATCCCTCCTCCATGCCTGGTAGGTCATGGTGGGCAGCGCCTTCTCCATCATCTTGATCCACGCCGAGCCGCCGTCGCTGCCCTCCACTAACCTCCAGAGGTTCACCAGGTCATCCTTCCCCACCGCCAGCTCCTCGTTCGCCATCTCCGACGACCTGCCAAGGCAAGCATCACCAGGCTCAGGCGTTCCATCCTCAAATAACACTCCAATTTCGCACACCTAATCCACTAGAGAACACGGCTTTGACCACAACCACCCCCACACCAAGAAGAACCAGGCACGCAATTCACCGAACACCTCGTGAGCCTACTACGTACATACCCTCGCAGTGAAGCCTCCTCCTCCTGCTGCTGCGCCGCGGCGGCGGTGGTGGCGCCGCCGGCGTAGTAGTATTCGAGAGGGGCGCGGAGGCGGGTGGGGAGCTGGGCCCTCCAGAAATCGAGCGTGGCGAAGTGCGGCGGGTCGGCCGTGGCGACAATGCCGGCGGCCCAGCGCGGACGCCAGGCCCAGCCGAGCAGGAGGCCGAGGAGGGCGGCCGCCCAGAGCGGCCCCGCGAGGAGCGCCATCTCGCAGGCAGCGCTCCACGCCGTCGGCTGCTCGAGCACCCTCGCCACCGCCGACAGCACGTACCCCATCAGAGCCGGAGGCGGGGGCGCAGTTGTGGATTGCGGCAAGGGGAGAAAGGTATGGGCTTTCTGGCCTATCGCTGAGGATTAAAGACTCGATTTTTTTCCCCCTCTCTCTCTGGTTTCTTCGGGAACTGAAAGGAAAGGTGAGGTGTGGTACACGAGTAGGGAAATGATTATTGGTGTGTGGACATGGTGCATGGACTTTATCTACCGTTCTTTCTTTTTTATTTAATTTTAGTTTTTGGGAACTTCTTCACTATTTGATTCATTATGAAAATAGTATTACGAGGCCCCGCCCCTAACTTATTACACATGGCCAAAGAACACTGCCACATCATTAGGGATGCGGTTAGGCTGAGGGTTCTAATAATCTATAAGGAAGATCGGATAAAAATCAGTTATGTATTTCTTTACAAGAACAGAAAACTTTCGTTTGAGCTGGTGGTCAATTGTTTATTGCTTAGAAGTATTGAGGTCTTCGTATTTTTAGAGACAAAGTGTTAGCTTTTGTTACCGTGTTGATCTAGTAATATGTAAGCTTTTATTAATTGGTCGTTGGTTCAGAGGCTATTTGTATAAGTGTTATGTTCTCATGTTGTTTCTTAAAGGTACAAAAGATGGTCTAAAGATATCTAAACATTTATGGAGACTAAGAAATGCCTCTGATTTTCACCTCACTACAAAGTGCTGCAGATAAACTATTGTATTTGAGAAAAAATGTTCTATCATGCTCGATATTTGCATTTATTCCTCGAACTAATGGTTAGATGTGAGAGAATCTTCTCTTATACAAAAATGAGGCAGAAATATGTCACCTTACCATGGTGATTCTGCTAACAGGACAATGTAAACTCATTCTTCGTTGACTCGTCAACCATTCTTCATGATTACTTTAATTGACTAATCACATTAACTCTAGTCTAATGTATGCCAATAAAAAAAACCAGCTCCAGAAATGTCATTCTCTCTTTTTCCACAAATACTAATATTTCATAACTACTTTGTGTCCCCGATGCTTTTCGCTCTCAAATATACTATCTCCGTTTGAAAATAGATGACACTTTAAAACGCGAACTTTGACTACTAATAGATTTAAAAAAATTTAGATTGGTAAGATAAGAGTAATATCACTAGATTTGTCATAAAAATATTCTTAAAATACAAAAATTTATTTGCTTTTTGCTAATATATATATATATATATATATATATATATATATATAAATAACGGTCAAAAATACATATTGGAGATTGTATCAATGCTATTTACAAACTAAGGGAGTCCAATGGATTTGTTGTCCCCACATAATGCCAAAAAATTACAATATTCAGTAGACCATTGACCATTGGGCCTATGGACCTGGTGCAGAGACGTGGAGGGCTCCGCCCCCAAGCGATAAGGTGGATTTGGGTAGAGAGGTTGAGGGGGGCGCGTGTCGATTCCTGTGGGCCCCAGATCTCCTCAGCATCCAATTGTATGCGGCCACGTAGACGCACCTAGACAATTGGCCAGCCAAGCAGACAACAAAAAAAGACGGCAGAGGCTTCCTATTGGTTCGTGGGGTGTGGGGTGGGTGCCTTACTGTCTTCACGTCATCACTAAAATAAATTTGTGCTACGGCTCGTGCTCCATTGCCAAATGGCTCCTGTACCTTGTGTGTATTTAGAGGCTATTTGGTTCCCCGCCAAAAATTGCCAAGCCAAATTTGTGGCGTGCCAACGTCCCTTTGGCAGCTGTTTGGTTGCCGGCCACAACTTCGGCTTGCCACACTCCAAAATCCCCTCCGCCACAGCTATCCCCACCAAAAGTGTGGCGGGCTTTTTCCCCGCCACACCGCCCCGTGCCACAATCCCCAAATCGCGTCGCGTTCTCCCCTCCTCTGCCAAGTTTTCGCCGTCTCCACCCTCCTCCGCTCTCCATGGCTACCCCGGGTCCGTGCCGATTTGCTCGCTGAGCTCGCCGCCGCCGGCCTCTGGAGGGCGCGGCATCTCCAGATTCGCCGCCGCCGCCTCCGCCAGTCGCCGTCCCCGCGCGACTCCACCTCCAGATCCGCCGCCGCTTCCGCCAGACCGTGCTCTCAGCGCGATTCCACCACCCCGCCAGCCTCTGGAGGGTCACGGCCGCCGCCCCGACCATCTCCTCCGGCGCGAGGAGCCCCGTCTAGGGTTGGTCCACCAAGCGCTCGCCGCCTCCGAGGAAACTTCTCCGCCGTAGCCGGGGTCGACGCCGCCGTCTGCCTCCTCTTCCCTCTCCTCCGGTACGCCCCGCTCATGGCCGCTCATGTCCCCCGCAGCTCAACCACATAAGGATGCAAAATCAATTTTAACCAGCAAGCAGATGTACCGGAGAAATATAAGAACATATTTCTGTTTGAACCTTAGTAGAACTTTGGTATGCATTGAACACTTTGCTATTCTGTTCTATTTTGCATAGTGAAACTACAAAATGTAGGACCTTTCCGGTAAGAAATAACCGGGCCAGGAAGACTTGGTGGCATTGCATCAGAGCAGATAAGAGTACATCGTTAGCACTGAGATGAATTCCTCATAAGACTTCCAATTATTTTGAAAAGAGCAGAATACCTTGGAGTTCATAACTGTTGAATTAATAGTGGTCGAAGCTGCAAGTATACTCCTGGAAAACATTACATAGTGATGGCAGGTAGGGCTTTCGAGCTTCTGCTTATTTAACTGGTCCATGTGAATGGATGTGGATTTGAAATATTCTAATGTCAATCTCATGTTCAAAGAATGGTGAGTTTTCGGCATAGTCTGGACCCCGAGATGATATAGAAATGCACTCTGCCTAGTATGAAAATAAGCTTCATCTTCAGTTAGATCAAGTAGCTGTCTAAGTTTCTGTTCAACATTTGAGCAACCTACTTCAAAAGACTTGATTCTTTCAATTGTGTGCTCCATTTTCTCTAGCTTCTTTGCAAAACTGAAAAAGAGTAGGTAGCCATTACCTTCAGAAATAATCAACAGACAATATAAACAAAAAATATATGCAATATTTTATACATCATTTTCCATGTTGTATACTTCATTGCTTGAAACAGGAAATTTTGAATTGACACAATAAACAGAGACATGATAGCACTACCTCTTAGATCAGTTATATAATCCATATGAGAGTTCCTTTTCTTTCAGTGATTCCATCCTATTTTTTAAAATATGTTTTAGATGGATCAAAGGCAATTATATCTACAGTATTACTTGGACTACTGCCATTACATATGGAGGAGAAGAATGATTGCTGGTATCCTCGTGTGTCTAGCCATGTACTGGTATATGAATAATACACGGAAGAGGAAAAGAATAACATATGCTCCCATGCTAGACAGAGATGTGGAAAGATTGAGACGTCTAAATCGTTTGTACCACGGAACTGACGCTGTAACATCCTGATTTTCAGAGCTTTTTAAAATCTTTTTATCAAAAATCAGAGCTGGAAAATTTTGTTGTTTATTCTCTAATTAATTAAAGCTTAATTGGAATTCCAGAGTTAATTTGAATTCATCCAACTTGAATTTGATTTGCTTTTCAATTTGAAATATGTCTCCAGAGTTTTTCTCAGAATTTTCGGAGTTCGTTTGATATTCAATCTCGCTCTACTGTTCTTTGTTTTTATTTTGGTTTCTCCTTTTCTTTTCTCCTTTCCTTTATGGCCGCCATCCCGGCCCATCTCCTCTCGGCATCCCGCCGTCTCATTTCCTCTCTTGAGCAGGCGTTCCGGCGAGTGTTGCATAGCGCAGCATGCGTCGCTGCATCTGTTTCAATAGTATTTGGGCCAAATCCCTTTCCCTCTCCCTCGTATAAATACCCCACACCCCTCCCACCTCTTCCCCACTCCCCCAAATCCTTTTCCCACGAAACCCTAGCCCCCAAACCCCTCTAAACAGCCGCCACCCCCTTTCTCTTCCCGTGCAGTTCCTGAACAGCACATCCCACCTTAGTATTTTGCCAATTCCCGTCGCCTCGAACATCTTTTGGCAAATCCCTTCGGTGAGATTGTTCCTAACCTTTTCCTCTACCTCTCTGCAAAATTTGGTGAAGATCCAACGGTGCAATCACCGGGAAATCTCCAAATACTAACGTTCTGTTTGCACCCAGATTTTCTGCGCGTGCCTCTAGATTGGAACGACGCCATTGTCGGCTCGGACCTCCTTTCCAAGATCCGTTTGGTGGGATCATGGATGATGTTGTCAAGATCATCTCCACAAAATTTGAAGGCAATCCAATGGTCCAATCTCCGGGAAATAAAGTTTCTTCGTGCTGCTGTTCGTGTGCAGATTTGACTGTGCGAACGGTACAGCGGCATTATCTCCTCTATCCCCGTTGATCCGGTGAGTCTTTGAAGAATTCCTTTGGTGAAATTATGCCTTAGGTATATATAAACACCCCTGTAAATTTTTACCTTGATCCATGTAGCCGTTTGGCGGGAATTGATCCGTCTCCGACGTGCTTTCCGCGGATGTCCAGATTCAATCTGCAGAATGTCTATCTTGTCTGATCTTTTCCCGTTGACTCGGTAAGAATTCTCCAAAACCCTTTGGTAGGATTGTGCCTCTGTATGTCTAGTTTCTAACCCAATTGGCGGATTGCGATTTCGTTGAGCGAGCATCGCGCAGCATCCAAAATCCTCCGGTCTGTCCAGAACCAATCTATAATCTGTTCCAACCGTTTTGTGTTGCGAATGTCGCCACCACCCATCTTGTTAATCTCCAATCATCTTGTGATGCATCATGGCATTGTTTCCTGTCATTAATTCTTGTTTGAAAGTACTCGCATATTCATATGTTCATGTCCAATAATTTTGATGATTGTTTTCATCATCCAATTGAATAAGTATGTTATGTAGCATATAGTTTCCTGTTGTTATACGTATGATTGTTATATAGTCATATAATGTTAGTTTCATATAGTTATATAAGGTTATATAGTTTCATATTGTTATATGTATGGTTTCATATTGTTATATGTATGATAGTTTCCTGTTATATAATGTTCATGCTTAAGAGTATTCGTCATACGGATCAACCATGCTTCATTCATTAATAGGTGTATCCATATTCATATAGCTACATGTTGCATGTTTAGATAGTTGAATATAATATGCATGCATACAATATGGTTCCATCTTAATAGTCATTAGACATGAAGTGGTTCAACATATTAGTTCAAACTTGGTTGTATCATGACTAAAGTAGTTCATGTTTAATAAGATTCATATGGCATGATCTTATGTATGTTCACATATATTGTGTTATACAATATACAGTTGAACCTAATATTGCATATAACCTATAGTAGTAGAAGCATAATCTTTGCTAAACTAATATTAATGTGACATATCATATGTAGTTATGGTTGCATGATGTATATTAAATAGTGGTATGTGCATATATTCTTATAGGTTAACTCATGTTTATTTAAGGATTGTTATACAATTGGTCATGTTATTAACCTCTATTTATAATATGGTTAAGATTGCACACATGTCTCATATTTGTTCGATGCATTTCATGTGATTTACATATGCAGCTATGTGTATATGTTTATGCATATATACATAGGCTAATCCATGTTTTAGATAATAATCCGTCATGCAATGGCTGAATACATTATTTTATTGATGTGTATAATTTAATTGTTTGTTTAAACACGATTAAGTTGCATGTTCAATATGTCTTTATGTTACATAATCATGTAGTTGCATATAGAGATATGTATATAATTGGACTTAATATTGTTGACAATCTATATGTTGGAATAATAATCCCTTACTGAGTTTTTATTATTTAATCATATCGTATGTTAGTTGATGGGCATATAATATGTATGTACTAGTATGCTTAGCTTGTTATCTTATGTTGCATGTTTATAATGTAGTGTATAGTCACATATACATGGTTAACATTTAGGTATCAATTATAATATATGCATATATGTTGCTAATAATCATCCTTTACTAAAATATTGTTATGTGTAGTATTTGTAGGTTGATTGCTGTATTTTATTCACACAATAGCATGAGTAGAGCTAATGTTATGTCATAGATTTGCATGTATGTTGGTGCATGTCATATCGATGCTAGTTGTTATTTGATCATATGGTTTAATCACCGTTTGCATTATCAATTATCGTTATT
Organism: Stipa capillata; assembly: GCA_019208055.1. Lineage (NCBI taxonomy): Eukaryota > Viridiplantae > Streptophyta > Magnoliopsida > Poales > Poaceae > Stipa > Stipa capillata. The sequence goes on from JAGXJF010002680.1 coordinate 564,115, forward strand.
AGATTACAATTGCATGGTCATATGTTATCCTATGCTTGTCTTGCCTAATTTCTATTTCATGCCTAGTCTATCTAGTTTGTTACATGATGTCCAGTTGTATATTGCACAGTAGTTTCATATAGATTGACATGTTGCATATTATCATCTCTTGCCAACTAGCATGCCAGGACCTTGCTTGTTTACAAGTATGATTGGTCATATTTGTTTTGCTAGTATGTCGGGTTTCCATGTTTAATCATATGATTGTGCTATTGTTGTCATCAACCATATCCTATTCTCAGTTGCACATCTATCCCTATCTCGCATGTGGATTAACTTTAGTCCTTTGACATGCAAATTCTATCATCCATAAATCTATCCTTTTTCTAGAATGATATGATCCGGAAGACCATCTTTCGAGTACATGTACTCTATCTGGTTGAGATATATAATCTCACACCTTCCTAGTTGTCTTTCGACAATCCTATCCCTTCGCCTTTGCCCTTTGATACCTATCCAACCTTGCTAGCCCTATTCTTCTGGTATTTCCATTTTGATATTTAATTTAGATTTATATTTATTTGTCTTGCACTTTATTGCTGTTGCGACGAATAGGAAGTAGCGAAGTTGGGTAAGGTCAAGTTCCTGCAGAAGAAGACCAACTCGTCAACGAAGGCATGCCCCCTTTTCTTGATCATATTTGATCCTATATTTTCAAAGTCATTATATTTTATTGTTTATAAACATGCATGCTGTTTTATTCTAGTAGCTAGCGTGTCGATTGACACACCTTTTACCCTGTCCGTTGTCGCCTGTTACTTGATACCCTGAGTAGATTAATAGGTTTTATTCTGAATAGAGTAGAGATATGCTTAGCCATGCTTAAATACATCTTTAGGTTGTTTTGATTTGCCTCTACGGAGGAATGAATACCGGATTGATGATCCTCGTTGAAACTTGTTGTGAGCTCGCTGGGCTAGGGCCGGATGCCCGATGATTCCTCTCTCTCTATTCCTCCTACTCTACTCTGGGTGAAACTTACCATCTAATATGGTGCGGGCGACAGCTGGATCATGTGATGAAGGAGCATATGGTTGTCCTACCCGCAGAAGGCCGGTTCAAAGGAACCATTGGTCGTCCGTACCGCATAAGGCCGAAGTCTTGAAGTTGGAGAATTGTGACAACAGTACAACCACATGCTATATGGGCACTGGCTTGGTCAAGTAGGTTAGTCAGCCTTTGGTGCCGATGTTGCCGTACCGCAGAAGGGGTGGACGTAGCTACGAGGACCCTCGGCACAGATGGGGGGATCGGAGTGCGGGGATGTACTCTCGACTCCGAGCCAGACCCGGTGGGCATGTCACACCTCAGGGGGATCTAGCTAAAAGACCTCGTCACGGTCACCCTGCCGACACACCGATGGGCGTGTGTACAAGCCCGATCAGCTTGGCATAAGGGGATGATCGTGTCATGTGGGTAAAGTGTACACACTCTGCAGAGTAATAAACTAATCGATTAGCCGTGTCCACGGTCATGGACAGCACATGCCTCATTCTTGATGAAAAGGACCTGTCCCTCTCCCCCTTGCTATTTCCCTCTACCCATTTGCTGATGAATCCTATGGTCGAGCTAAGGCGGGAGTCCTTGCTCGAGTGTGTTGGTCGTGGACCACACCTGTTGAAAAACACCCCTGATAATAAAAATTGGTTTTCATCAAAATGATGCCTTTGAATCTACCGTAATATTTCAACTAAAACTGCTTTTCTGCAAATGAACCATACAGCCTTCCGTTGAAGCCTTGCATGTAGTTTAATAGGACCATCTGCCGCCAGGTGGCTTGCTGAGTACGTAAAGTACTCATCGTGCATGTTGTTTGTTGGACGTGTTCAGATATCTATGAGGACGATGAAGACTATGAGGAATCTTCTACGTCAATGCTGAGGTTTAGGTCACGTGGCCTCCGTCGACTGCCTGTGGTTGAGATGGAGACATCTACGCTTTATTTTCCGCTGTGTTTTCTGAATGGTAAGGGACATAAGTCCTAGTTACTTCATTTAGTCTTATCGCTGCTATAAGTTTATGTTTCTAAAATGTTTCGTGATGTGTGCAGTGATATCAATTCGCCTGTGTTCATCAGCTTGATCCTGGACTGATGAGGAGATACACAGGGAGGGTCTGGAAGTTAAGTCCGGATCCTCACAGACGCCCACTGCATAAGTGAGCTGCGTATGAGGAAAGTTGTCTTCCATAAATTGTGCGCTGAGCTTAGATCACGTGCCCTCTTAGAGGAGACCTTTCATGTCACAATAGAGGAACAAGTCGCCATGTTTATTCATGCTGTGGGCCTAAACTGGACTACCAGATCAATAGCCTTTGAGTTCATCAGATCAAGTGAGACTGTTAGTAGGTATTTCCATCTTGTTTTAGATGCCCTTTGTATCCTCGCCCGTGACCTCATATGTATCAGATCTGTTGACACGCACTTAAAGATAACAAATTCCACTGGTAGATTCCACCCTTACTTCGAGGTACATCCAAAATTACTACTCACTATTTCAAGTACACTATACATGTCATGTTCATCTAATTGACAAAAAAAACTTTCTATCTTCGTAGGGATGCATAGGTGCCTTGGATGGTACGCATATACCAGCGTGTTTACCTATCCATATGCAAGACCGATTTAGGGGTAGAAAGTCCTACACCACTCAAAATGTGCTAGCAGCGGTTGATTTCAACCTAAGATTCGTATACGTTCTTGCTGGATGGGAGGGCTCAGCTCACGATTCGTATGTGCTTCAAGATGCTCTATCACGTCCTAATGGCCTTAAAATACCAGAAGGTAGGATTCTAAACCAATAGCGCCAATCTAAAACTTCCATTTATTAGTTGTTACCTAACTAATCTTCACGAAATAATGATGTAGGTAAATATTTCCTGGCTGACGCTGGATATGCAGCATGACCTGGTGTATTACCCCCATACCGTGGTGTTCGGTATCACCTAAAAGAGTATAGGGGCACTAGGGAACCAGAGAGCCCAAGGGAGTTATTCAACCTTCGCCACTCACAACTTAGGACAACTGTCGAACGAGCATTTGGTTCCTTGAAGAACCGTTTCAAAATCTTTGCAAGTCAGCCATTCTTCTCTTTGAAAACACAAGTGAAAATTGTGATGGCCTGTTGTGCGCTGCATAACTGGATCTTGGAGGACGGTCCCGACGAGTATGTGTACGACGACCTTGCTTGGTACGCAGCCCTGCCACGGAGTGTAAGAAACCGTAGTGATATGCACCAGGAGAATGTGGCATGGGCTAACAAAAGAGAAGAGATGGCTCGAAAGATGTGGGAAGATAAAGTAGGATCAGCTGTAGCTTAGATGGAACATATGAGTGTGCTCATTTATTATTTCGTTGTATGGAACATATGAGTGTCCCCATTTATTATTTCGTTGTACGGAACATCTGAGTCCAACCTTCTATTTATCTGTATGGAAAATATGAGTGTGGTGCTTCATTCCTGATAGTTTATTGTTGATTTACTATACATTTTATAATCTGCATTTTCCCTTGTCTTGGAAAACAGCAATGACAAAGAGAAAGCTGAGGGTTGATGATGTTGCATCCTCTCGTGAGAAGACCGTGACCTGGCATGAGGACCAGAAGCAATTCATGCTAGAGTGGTACATCGAGTACATGAAGGGACAACATGCAGGCTTTAAGTTCAAGAAGCAACATCACATGTTGTGTGCTGATGCTTTGAACAAGAAGTTCGCTATGGGGGTTACTGTTGATCAAGTGGACCGTCAGTACAGGCACTACAAAGAAAATTGGAAGTTTATTGCAGTAGCATTGAGCAAAAGTGGGAATTCATTCGACCATTCCAGATGTCTGCTGACTGTTTCTGAGTCTGAAAAGGCAAATCTATGTGTAAGTTGTGTACATTTAATTTAGGTTGGCACACATAAATTGCATAGCAGTTCATGACATGTTGGTCTTCCATTTGCATTACATTGCAGGACAGAGCACGACGCCTGCTCTCCAAGCCCATCAAGTTCTTCAAGGAGATGCAGGAGCTATTTACAGGATGTAGCGCTGATGGTTCCTTGGCTTTGGAGGATCGCAAGGTATGATTCCTACCGTGTTTAGACTTGACAAATTTGATCCTGCTATGAACCTTCAATTTTTTTTTGCATATGTTGTTGGTAATGGTTAATCAAATTGTTGTAGAAACTAGAAAGTTTTTCGTTTTCATTAGAGCAGCAATGGATTTACGTTTGGCAACTTTCTGTGTGTTCTGTTATCATGCAGGTAATAGTTTATTGAACTAGCTGAAATCCCATTCTTCTTTGCAGTGTACATGTATTTTCTTCAGTAAATATTCTTCTTTGAATGTTCAACCACCTAAATCAGTTCTGTTCGTAACTGGTATCAGCCAAACAGCAGGATTTGGTTTGGTACTATTATACTTTCCATGCAGTTATACTTCAACCCTGTGACTGTGAAGATGCTAAGCAATCTGAAGGAACTCATTTTTCTTGTATTGCCATGTTCTCATGCTTAGCCATGTGCGAGCCTGCACGCATGCGTGCGGATGCGTTCTTCAATGTGTTTGTCAAATGCAAAATTTCTAATATCATACTCGTTTCAATACAATCCAGGTACTCGTTAGAGCTGTCGTCCTAAAACTTATAATGAGAAGGAAATTCTCTATAATTCAGGTGAGCATAAGGTTGGCATTGCAACTATTTATATATCTTCTTTGAGGATAAATGTTTTATAGTTTTGTGGTATTGTACTGATTGTGCAGCTGTGTGCACCTCATAAGTTAGCTCATTTGTTTTTTTAGCTGGGATATATGGACTAACTCTTAGCTTGGTTGATAATCAAACAGGGTAAGTCATTAGATAGCCAGTTTACATGCCAAGGATGGAAAGCAACACACTTGGACATATCTCTAAGGTTTCTATCTTTACAGACAATTGGGATCCTTATCAGTAATTTGGTGTGGCTGCATCTTCTAGGGCAAGCGCCCCCTCCTGGGCAGTCCTCTTGCTGTGGCAATAGATAGGGTCCACATGACATGTAGACCTTGTCGAAATTTCTGATTTATATATTCTATTTGATCAGTGTATATGGTTTCGCTCTGCATTTGCACTGCCTGAACACAAATGTCCTCCCCAGCATGCCTCAGTCGGGCACCTGTTTCCTATATCTGTATATCAGACAACGGTTGTTGTTTCAAGGGTGAATTGGATCCCAGAGTCCTATTTGTCTGTTACTACTATGTCCAGAACGAAGGTAACATTGTTATGCATTTCGAAAAGGCATGCATCACTGACAATGAAACCTTGAGCAAATCTGATGATACTGTGCTGTTTACAATTTTTGTATTGGACCCATGAATAAAAATGAGGAATACATGAACAGCATGTAGTCTAGCTTATACATCCATTTAGCAAATTAGCAGAGTAAACAAGGTAGGGTAGTTATTTACTGTCTTCTGCAATTGTCACATGAATTTGAAGTTTTTTCAAAATTTCCACATTTTTCAGGGTGTTGCAGAATCTTGAAAATGAATTTGCAGGTTTAAAGGAGGAAATGGTATGTTCAGTGTCTAGTAAACATGTTTATATCGTCATCTCTTTTCTCAATGAGCCTTTTATTAATGCTATTTCTAGACAGAAATGGCAGTACCACCAGCAGAACTGAAACCTTCCGATCAAAGAAAGTACAACACACGAAAAAGGGAGTTTAGATGCAGAATCAAGAAGAGGGAGAAGTTAATGAACGGCATCTCTACCTTACTTTGTGCTCTACAGCAAGCACTTGGTGAAGTTCCTAGCATTGAAGGAGTTGCCTTGATCCTGGGAGGGAGCCTTGTACGGCCTCTGTTTGTCTACGACATTACAATTTCTCATGGTAGATTTGATTCTGCAAGTGCCAAAGGGCATGCTACAACCAAGTTAGCTCAGTCTGTTTCTCGAAAGGTGAGCTACTACATGAAGAATGATTTCCCCTAGATGCTAGAACAATTTCTGTTACTTTAGGATGTGTTCGTTTTCTTGAAGTACCATTGAATTAAGATCCAAATATTGATATATTATCTTTTTGCTACTAACATCAGACTGTCAAATGAATAATTGCTCTATCAGAATGTTGGATTATTGCTCTGCTGTTCGGGATATGACCAAGCAGTGTATGCTGGAAACATTGTTTTTTCTCTTTAGTTATCACCACTTCTTGTCTTCATCACCATATGGTGCAAACATTGTTCTCTTGGAATACTGACACGCACATGTATATTTCTAGGCCATCCGAGCTCTTATATCAGGTGGTGCAGGGAGTTTATCTTACACAGGTATTGGTTTTTCTGTTTTACTATGGACTTGGCTGGGGATGCATTCACCATATGGAATGCATGCATGGCCGGCCATAGGTGCGTGCAGCTGTTCTGGTTGGTGACTGCAATTATAGTTCTGGACCTTGAATGTAAAGGAAATACCGCAGCAAACCAAACACTTGTCAATTTTTTTTGCCAAACTTCTGTGGCAGCAACCAAACACTTGCCAGAATTTTTTTGCCACAGTTTACTAACCAACCAAACAATCTTTTTTTGCCAGAAATGTGGCAAGCCGCAAGTGTGGCAATCACCACAAATTCGGCTTGGCAATTTTTGGCCGGGAACCAAACAGCCTCTTACTATTTATACAGTTGTTGTATCATATATTATCTTTCTTTGTCATTTTATTTCATGTGTGTGCGCTGTCTCCTGGCCTGTTTCCAATGTAGAAATTACACAAGAGTTTGCATTGTTTTTTTGGAGAAAAAGTTCAATCACGTAGAAGTTTCAGAAATTTTTAAACAGGACCTCAACCTACAATTGTCCAGTTAAACAATAGGTTTAAACGGTTGCAAATCCATCTCCAGCTTGCCCTCTATTGAATTACATACACTGAACTAGTTCACCAAAAAGTCTAAACTGATGGGGACCTTAGATATGGGATCGATATAGATTACAAATATTTTTATAGATACTGCGTTAGCCGGGTCTTGAACTCAAGACCTCTTGGCTTTGATACCATATTGAATTGCATGCACCGAACTAGTTCACCCAAAAGTCTAATCTGATGGGGAAAGAAGGGCAATATATTTCAACACCCTCGACTCATAAGTCACTTTATGATAGTTGCAACCCCTGCACTTGCCAAAAGGCAGATAAAACCGGTGATCAATATATTGAACGACAAAAAAAGTTCTGATGATATGTGCACAAAGCAGTGCATACGGATGAACGAATTAACTAATATACAAATGAGCTAGTGGTCGTGATTGGTAGTAATTAACAAAGTTTTGTAGTACTTGGGGGTTCTCAGTGCAAAGCTCCCATTGATTGTTTACTTAATTGGTGCAACGTGCATCTATGTCTCAAGTCAAGGGACACCTAATGCTGCTAGCTAAATTTGTGTGTTCTCGAGTGTGTGTAAAACGTTGCAATATGAAATGGACTTGAGTTATGGGGCACCCACAAGGAACAGCACTTCTTAAGTCACAGGCGCTACTATAAACCAAGTAACCTACTCCCTTGTGGCTCTGGGAATAATGTATCCAAGATAAGCAGAAGCTAAAAGATATGTAAGGCTCAATAAGGGAAAGCCGTGGCAAAAGCCTTGGCTGCTCAGTAGGCTCTGCCAACAAGCTCTCTACCGCTTCTTTCTCATCTCAAATTCCAACCTGATCATCAGGTGCCACCATCGATTCTTTCATTGGCGCCGTCAAAATATTACTTGATCGATCTCCAATATTGAAGCTGCCACCTTCCATCATAGCCATCCGTTCAGAAGTCGCCTAACCGATCATGAGTTGCCTTCCTTGCTGACGTGTATATTCAGATTTGCAACGTTAATACATATACACTGCAATGTCATATAGTAGTTTGTTGAGACTTGTAAGCTTAATCATTTGCTTGTCAAAATAATTATGTCTCCTCCGACAACATGACATTGTTCTTTACATAACCACGCACCTAATGCGTATATAGTATATGCTGACAACTAATACATGTATTATCTTTCGGAAAAACAAAACACATATTAACGATGATATAGCATCCGGGTATCGTTAAGGAGGACAAAGCCGGCCCTCTGGATATAGAGTGGGCCGGACCGACTACTCGGAGTCCGACTTCTACACGGGGGCGCCTCATCGACGTGGAGTACAAGATTTGAACATGTACCTTCCTGATATACTCAGATTCTAGTTGTAACCAATTAGGAGATCAATCTGTAAACCAATCCGAACTCTTGTAACCCTGCCTCTGACCGCCTATATAAGGCTGGGTAGGGATCTTCCGATCAGTAAGCTATTAGACTCACGTAGAAGCTTTCATACTCTTAGACACATAAGCCCTAGCAACCCTGAGATCGATTCTCGAGGTCTTGTGGCCTGAGATCGATTCTCGAGGTCTTGCGGCACTCGGGATACAAGCAATATCATCCACCAAACATAGGACGTAGGGTATTACCTCTTCTTGAGGGCCTGAACCTGTCTAAACTTTATGTCCCGTGTGCACCCATCTAGATCTACTGTGCACACATCACCCCGTATTCATTATTGCTGGATCAGAACACCGACAGTTGGCACGCCAGGTAGGGGCAGGTTGCGCACAGATCCATCTAATCAGATCTAGATGGGTTTCTTCAACGATAACGGCAACTCCGTTCCAGGTGAAATCTTGAGATTTGGCTCCCTGGACACCGTCCCAGATCCAGGACAGTTTTTCAGATTCGAAAAGCTGGACTTCATGGCCGACAAACTCGGCAAGCTTTACCTCTGCGACTTGGCTCCCGACCAGTCGGCGGAGGCTTCATCGGCTTTCCCGCTAGTACTCTCCTCCGATTCAACGACGTTGGCGATCGTCTCCGAGGACGAGGTTGTACCCAAGTCGGACCTATCGCTTGAACACGGGTTTTCACCCGCCGAGCAGGAATCCCGACTAGTTGGTACGATCGAGTCCCTTTTGCCCGTCCTCGAGTACGACTCGGACGACTTCGAGAGTTCAGGAAGTCATCATCCTTCTCGGGAGGTCTTCATGGCTGATCCGGATGCGCCGACAGACAACGGAGATCAGACGATTCCTATCGCGGAGCAAACCCCCGCACAGCTTGAAGCCACCCGACTCCGCCTTCTTGCCAAGGAGGAAAGACTGGCCGAGCAGCAAACCGTGCTCGCTCGCCAGCATGAAGAAAGACAACATAACAATGACATGCGAGATTGAGGACGCTAAGTCAACAACGCCCTCCGCATGCACGAGAGAGATGGCGTCCCGATATTTCCGCTCCCCAATCATAACCTCGTTGCTGCCACAGTGGCGGCACGAGCCATCAATATCCCCGAAGGTACCCCCGGGCACGATGAACTCCGATGGCTCTGGATCCTGATGGAAGAGGCAGCTCTCCAACAGGCCGAGATCTCCGGGGGCCGCGTGATTTCTCCTGCGAACACTCGAAGTCGGCGTACTTCCCCGCCAGGGAATTCGCACACCACCGAGGGTCGCCGAGCCAACCCGGAGCAACATCGCCCCGCTGGGATGGTTCGTGACCGACTCAGACCGAACGGCGATGCACGGGACACTCTGGAAGCAAGACACCACGCTCATCGTGACACAGGGAAAAATAATCATCCTGCCGGGTCGGTTCACAGCCGACTCGGATCCAACCGTGACGGACGGAATGCCCCCGAGGCCGGGCGCTACGCCCAATGGGATGCTGGGAGAGACAACCACGGCGACAGCCGCGCCGCTAGCTAGTGTCGCTCTCCGACTCCCTCCGACATGGCTTACGCAGGTCCGAAGGCATTCGGTCCTCGCATCCGCAACGTCATCTTCCCGCCACGATTCTGAGTCACTGGCGTCAACAAATATACAGGCGAGATTCGGCCAGATATCTAGCTGGCCGATTACCACATGGCGTGCAGAACTAATGGGGGTAACGTTTATGTCACGATTCACTACTTGCCCCTGTTTTTAGCCGACTCGGCCCGAGCTTGGCTGACTAGTCTGCCTCAGGGCAGCATCCAGTCCTGGGCTGATCTGGAGACCCTTTTCATGAACAACTTCCAAGGCACCTACAATAGGCCTGGGAACGCGTGGGATCTCCACAGTTGCACCCAGGAAGCGGGCGAGACCCTCAAAGAGTACATCCAGTGCTTCTCCAAAAAGAAGAACTCTTAGCCGAAAGTCCGGGAGGGCGACGTCATCACTGCTTTCTCCAAGGGTGTTCGGAGCACAGATCTCATCCATAAGATCGCACGAAGAATCCTCAGACTACGCGCGAGCTTTTCGATATCGCAAATAACTTCACGATTGGTGAAGAAGCTGTTTGCAGTGCGACCAAAGACGATAAGGGGAAGGGCAAAGCTCCCGAGTCCCCCGAAGCAAGGGATCGTCTCAGGTCGCCCAAGAAAAAACACCGGAAGCGCAAGAGTGGAGACCTCGTTGCTGCTGCTGAGCGCGCTTCACAGCGTCGACCTCAGCGCGGCAACGCCACTTTTGAGGAGATGATGAACCAGCCATGTCACTTTCACGGGCCAAAGTCCAATCATCTCACACGTGATTGCAATCTCTTAAAGAATTTAAACAAGCCTTTCATCTCCAGTCGGAACAAAAAGGATCCTTCCCTGGACGAGGGCGATGAATTCCCAAAAGAGACTGCGTGCCTTATGATTTTTGGCGGTCCGAATGGCTACGAGTCCAAGCGTCGTCAGAAGCTCACGGACCGCGAAGTTAATGTGGTTGAGCCGGCAGTACCCCAGTACATGCGATGGTACGAGTCCATAATCTCGTTCGGCCGCTTGGATCACCTCGACTACATACCTCATACTGGAAGGTTCTCCTTGGTGGTAGACCCAATCGTACGCGGCGTTCGCCTCACTAAGGTCCTCATGGACGGAGGGAGTGGTTTGAACATCCTATACGTCAAGACTCTGCACGACATGAAGGTCCCTCGCTCTGAGGTCACGCCCACCAGTGCACCCTTCCACGGGGTTGTACTCGGCAAGCTGGCAAAGCCAATCGGGCAGATCGCTTTGGCAGTCACTTTCGGTACACCCGACAACTTCCAGACCGAGACCCTCACTTTTGAGGTCGTCAACTTCCCAGGCTCGTATCACGCCATCCTAGGACGTCCTTGCTATGTCAAATTCATGGCTGTCCCCAGCTATGTTTACCTGAAGCTCAAGATGCCGGGTCCCCACGGGATAATAACGGTGAAAAGCAACTTCCAGCACGCCTACGCGTGTGACCTGGAAAACTGCAACCTCGCCGCAGCCCAAATCGCAGCAGCCGAGCTTGACAACCTCAAGTCGGCTGTGGTCGAGGAAGCACCCCAGGCCAAGAAAACTTCAGCGTCGACATCTTTCCAGTCGGCGCGGGACACCAAGGCAATCCAGCTCGATCCGGAAGACTCCTCCAAAATGACGCAGATCGGGACTAAGCTCAGTGACAAATAGGAAAGCGCGCTCGTCAGTTTCCTCCGCGACAATCGGGGACATCTTCGCATGGACATCTTCTGACATGCCGGGAGTTCCGAGGGAAGCTGCCGAGCACTCTCTCAACGTCCGACCGGACGCCAAACCAGTCAAGCAATGCCTGCGCCGTTTTGCTGTGGACAGACGAAAGCAATAGGAGAAGAGATAGCCAAGCTTCTATCAGCTGGTTTTATCAAAGAAGTATACCATCCCGACTGGTTAGCAAATCCAGTCTTGGTTCGTAAGAAGAATGAAAAATGGAGGATGTGTGTTGACTGTACGAGCCTCAACAAAGCTTGTCACAAAGATCCCTTCACACTGCCTCGCATCGACCAAGTGATCGACTCCACCGCTAGCTGCGAAATTTTATGTTTTCTCGACGTCTACTCGGGCTATCATCAGATCAAGATGAAGGAGGACGACGAGATCAAGACATCGTTTATCACTCCTTTTGGGGCCTTCTGTTACGTCTCCATGCCTTTCGGCTTAAAGAACGCCGGCGCTACGTATCAACGGTGCATACAGCGCTGTCTCCAGGGGCAAATCGGCAGGAATGTGTAGGCCTACGTCGACGATGTGGTGGTCAAGTCTGAGAAGAAAGATGATCTCCTAACCGACTTGGGGAAACGTTCTCCAACCTTAGGTGATTCAACATGAAGCTCAACCCCGAAAAGTGTGTTTTTGGAGTACCTTCGGGAAAGCTACTCTATTTCATCGTTTTTGAACGAGGAATCAAGGTTAACCCAGAGAAGATCGATGCCATCATTAAGATGGGGCCACCAAAAAGTATCAAAGATGTCCAACGGCTGACCGGGTGCATAGCGGCCCTTAGCCGATTCATCTCTTGATTCGGTGAAAAGGCCCTGCCCCTCTACAAACTCCTGAAGAATCAGACAACTTCACATGGACGGGCTGAAGAAGCTCTTGACTATGCCCCCGGTGCTGGTTTCCCCGATGCCCAACGAGCCGCTGCTCCTCTATATCACAGCGACTACCCGGGTGGCCAGTACCGTGTTGGTCGTCGAACGCTCCGAGCCAGGCCACATCCAGAAGGTTCAGCGCCTGGTCTACTTCATCAGTGAAGTGCTTTCCGAGTCTAAGGCGCGATACCCACAGATACAGAAAATCATCTATGCGGTGTTCATCACATCTCGAAAGCTAGTCCACTACTTCCAAGGGCACCCGATTACGGTGGTCAGTTCCTTCCGATTGCTGACGTCATCAACAATCGCGACGCTACAGAAAGGATTGCTAAATGGGCAATAGAATTAATGGTATTTAACATAATTTATGCCCCCCGCACGGCTATCAAGTCTCAGGCTCTCGCCGACTTCATGGCCGAGTGGACAGAAATCCAATCCCCGTCCTCTGTCGTTGACCTGGAATATTAGACGCTTTACTTCGACGGTTCACTGATGCTTCAGGGCGCGGGGGCTGACATCGTTCTCATTTCTCCAAAAGGGGAACGCTTCAAGTATGTGCTCCAGATCCACTTCCCGGCGTCCAATAACGTCACCGAGTATGAAGCCTTACTACACGGCCTACGCATCGCGACCTCACTAGGAATCCGCCGGCTCCTCGCTCGTGGAGACTCCGAACTGGTGGTCAGGCAGGTTATGAAGGAATAGTCATGCAGGGACCCAATCATGGAAGCCTACTGTCAAGAGGTGCGAAAGCTCGAAGCCAAGTTCGATGGCCTCGAGATCACGCATGTCCTCCGCTGAGACAACGAGACTGCAGAGGCACTCGCCAAGCTGGGGTCCAGTCGGGACATTGTCCCGGCTGGAGTTTTCCTCCAGAAGTTGTATGCTCCCTCCATCAAAATGGAGACAGCACCCGAGACCGACGAACCACACCCCAATGGATCTGATAACACTCAGCAGACTTCGCAAGAGGTCTTAGTCATCCCGCCGGATCAGACCAAGGCGCGGCGCCTCGCGAGGTGCGCCAAGGCCTACGTCGTAGTTGAAGGCGAACTTTACAAGAAGAGTGTGGCATACCAGTTTTAAGGCTGGATAAACCCTTGTGTTTAATCGTACTAGTCCCATGATCAGTGGCTAGCACACACAAGCACTTGATAACATCGTCATACAATACCGAGTTCTTCATTACACAAATAGCCATTATGGTCTTAATTCGTACAAACCGGGCCTATTGGCCGAATTGAAACAGCAGCGAAAAAGAAATACGTGGTAGTTCACCCATCAATATGCCGAACCACAGGCAACTGACTGGGGTAACGCTCTAGCCCTCGAAGTCACTGTCGTCGTCGTCAAAGAGATATTTCTCTTCATCTGGCCATATCAACAAGCCAGGTGAGTACTTTGAATGTACTCGCAAGCAATCCCGCAGGATGGTAATACGGCAATATTTCATGTAGTGGTTGCTTCAAGGGTGCAGTTCTATACTAGGTCACATGTTGGGCGGAAAAGTAAGTTTTAAAGTAAATACAGTAATAGTAGATTGTAAAGCAGTTTTGGAAATCAGTAGTACTTCAAGTAAAAGAGCATTTCATGAGGTAGTCTCTGCTACCTCCTTTTCTTGCCTACACCTGATATCCTACCTATCGCCATATATAGCTTGAGGAACCAGTCCGTACTACCCCTGGTAGCACGAATAGTCCCCTTTCTTCAGCAATTCCTCGCTACCCGCCGTGTAGCTTAAATTGCACTCTATGGACACATCATGCTCACGTCCTTAATCCATTTACCAGACTTTTGCAAACAAAACTCAGTCTAACCAATGTGTGACCTTGCCAGTTCATGTCCATAACCGAGGACGCGGCTATTCGAATAGTTCTAACACTCTGCAGAGGTTGTACGGCTTTACCCACAAGATGTAAGTCCCCCTTGTCGCCAAGCGGTAACGAATACACTTCTCGAGGTGTATCGGTAGGGTTATTACAACGAGACCTTTCACCCATGTTTGTACCAGAGCTAGACCCGCTAGATAAGATCTACCCAGTCCTCGCTTGTGCTTTGTGATGCCCGACCCCACAACCCGAGGTGGACTTATCTTTGTGTCGAACCTCTACCCACGGAATCGTGGAGGTCAAGCCTCTACCCACGTCGTCACGTGGAGGTCCTCTAGGGATGCCAATCTACCTAGCACCCTCTTCCTACTTCCCACGGATCCGGGCTCCAGTACTAGACGGGATATTAAGCCAAGTCCTTCCCATAAAGGCTATGTGGACGTACGGTGGGGAACTGGTTTAGCGGCACTTAGGCTCGGTCATTGGTTGATTCGAGCAAGACTCCATATTTGTCCTCAACAACCATGCTACCACCTATTACTCTAACGTCCTCGAACCGCCCTTACAATTCTTGCCCGAATCAAAATCATCTCCCATTTTTTTAGGGTTTTGGCAACATCGCACTTTGAAAATATCTCCTTGGAAAGCACTTACCATCTGAGGGTTTTAATCCCATGTCTGAGGAAGATGGTATGAACTGAACAAAATTTGGTTTTTGACTATAGCAGGTCTAGGCATGGCTAACGCCTATACTCTTACTATTTCGTCGGTCGTATGACAACCGATTAATTATGTCTAGGGTTACGAGGGTCGGATTTTCAGACCTAAGTCATATGCATCTACTGGGAATAGCTAGGTCTAGTATAAAATATCGTTGCATAGCATGCAAGGTTTGCAACCAAAATAATTAAGTTTCACACATATGGGATTCAACATGATCAAGGTGGGAATGCTTGCCTGGCAATTCTTATTCTTGTTCCTGACGTGGGGGTGAGTCCGGATCCTCTTGGCGCACGTACCTCACACCGTCAACTACACGTCGGAAGAATTAACCAATAAGCAACCAAGTGGGGTAACGCTAGCAAGGACCAAATGCATGTTCAAAAGAAATCGCTACTAACAAAGTGAGGTATTAAGTGTCCGGGAGTTTAAGTGAGCGGTTTAAGTTTTAGGGTTTTCGGCAGAGCGGACGTTTGGTTTTTATCCCATGAGTTCCCGGGCTTATGAGTATATTAGGATGGAGTCCGGGAAGGGTATAAGTGAAATCCAACCAGTGGCAGGACTCTGAGGTTTTGAATTTGAAGTTTAAGAAACAAGACACACCCTAAGCAAGTGATATATATATATATATTGCATAAAATGATGACGCGCTCGATCGGAGTACATTCATGCTACTGAAGTCTTTACTCCTAAAACCATGCTTAGTGATCTCAATGGCTATTACAGATATTTTAGTGTACTGGATAGTATGCAAAGTTCATTCTGGATTGCCCTAGAAACAAACATATATAATGTATATACTATTTTAAAGAAAAAGAAAAGGAATGACCTAAATCTAACCCCTACTATTTTGAATGAAAATGCTTCGAGTTTTGGAGAATTGCTTGAATCAAAAATTTATAAGTAAACTTTGGAACTCAGAACCGGTGGAAACTTTTCAAAAACCGGTCGGGTTAACCTTAAACCAGGCGAATCAGAGTAGGACCGGTATTGGCTAATTGAAAACCGGCCTCCAGGAGGTTTTACGCTTTCTTCAGAGAAAAAGTGCGCCGTCTCGGGAGGGAGGCGGGAATGGGGCAGGGCACGGCCACTTACCTGCCCGTGGGCCTCACCTGAGGAGCTGGCCCACGCGTTGGTGGCACCAGGCCGCTTAGGGTTCCGGCGTTAATGCCCGCGGGGCCTACCTGTCTTACCGAGATGGATGAGGGCACCGTTCGGACCAGCTCAGGGCCGGCGAAGTTGGTGCGCCTCCGGCGAGGTTTGGGATCTTTTGGCTTAGCGAGCGCTGGGCTGAATTGGAGAGGGAACTCGGCGTACAAGAGTACGGCAAATGTTTGGGTGGTGCTAGTTTGGCCAAGGACGCTCGGCACTCCTCCAATTTGGCCATGGCGGAGGTTGGCCACTTGCGGGGAAATGAAGAGGATAGGAGAGGGTCGAGGAGGAAGGGTACTGGCTGGTCACTTGGAGGAGAGGAGAGAAGGGACTTGGCGGGGAGGGAAGCTCGGGCATGCCGTTTTATAGGCGCTCGGTGGCTGGCCTTGGAGATGGCCGCCGTAGCTAACCCGGGCACGGGTGGATGGGCTTTGAAGGTGAGTTGGTGCTGCTCTGACGCGGGAGGAAGATGGGGGAGCACCGTGGCATGCTCAGGCGGGGTCGACAGTAGAATTATCGACGTGCGGTGTGGGTACGGCTGCGGTAGCTCATGGCGGCAGGCTCCGGCTTCGTCGGTTGCAGATCTCGGACGGCACGGTGTGCTGGTCATGTATGCTTGAGGTCAATGGTGGTCGGGGGTGTGGCGCGGCACAGCAATCAGCGGGCGGCGCGGTGACACTGTGCTGGACGGCGGTTTGCATGCCGATGCTAGCGATGGCATGCCGATGTGCGTACTGCACAGTGCGGGAGCGTAGCCAGGGTGTCCTTTGAATGGCATGAGGTGACAAGGGTTCTTCTCGAGAGGGCATGATGTGCATCACCATGTCAAGGGGCTCTGGGGACGTGGACGAAGAGTCACAGGAAGGTTAGGCACCGACGCTACAGCGTAGATGTGATGTGCCATGGATGTCAGAGTGTGTGTCGATTGGGTTTAAAGAGGTGGGGACAAGAGGAACAGCCTTGGGCAGAGAGAAAAGGCTTGCACTGGTGCACAGCATGGGTGGGAGGCTATGGAAAATATCTGGGCTGAATGGACAAAGATTGGTTCTTGGTTCCATGCGAGAAGTAAAGCAAGGTGCTCGATAAGGTTTATGTTCAATTTTTGTACTGATCATCCCTAGGTTTTCTGCATAATCGTCGCTCAGGTACTGAGGGGAGTAAGATCTGATTTTATGGAATTTTTCCGAGTTCGTTTGACTAGGGCTGTAGTACAAGGTGGAGTTCTGCCCTCAACTAAAATTTGAATGGAATTAAAGATATTTGAACTGGACCACCACTTGTTGTTTTATATTTAAGTGTAAAATGGTTATATGTGACTCCTGGAATTTTTTCGAAATTTTTGGTGAGGAGATGTCGCATGTGATACAGCTTTTTGGGTTCCTGCCCGGTAGAATTCCTTTTTAAGAAATAGAGCGTCGAGTTGATTTTATGGTTTCGGATGTTGGTAAGGTCGGTAGGAGGGATGGGGAGTTTCAGGATCCAAATACATGGAAGGGGCTCAAGAACTTGCCGACTTGCCGTTAGGGTTTGCGCATGCTAGGTGAATATGTGTATATGGTGCGAGTGCTTAGATTAGGGTTTGTGCACATTCGATGATGGAGTTGCTTTGGTGAAATTTTATATGACTGCATGACCTATTTTGGATGATTTTGTAAGAGGGCATGCATAAAAAATGCTAGAATCTGAATATGCATATTAACATGATCGTGAAGTGTGCACGCGTATATGCAAATTGGGGTTAGGTTTTTAGAATCCGAAACGCTGAAAATCTGGGCGTGACAAAGAGCACCTCCGAAATCCTCCAGCGGTGCATATCTCAAGACCTGGGGAAACAACTACTACACGATATTCACTCGGGAGTTTACGGGCACCATGCGGCGCTAAAGTCGCTAGTCGGGAAAGCCTTTCGACAAGGTTTCTACTGGCCGACCGCCGTTTCGAATGCCAAGCACATCGTGCGCACTTGCGAAGGCTGCTAGTATTTCGCCCGACAGACACACTTGCCGGCTCAGGCACTCCAACCTATCCCGATCACAGGCCTTTTGCTGTCTGGGTTTGGACATGGTTGGTCCCCTCAAGAAGGCCCCTGGGGGTTACACACATCTCTTCACCGCCGTCGACAAGTTCATCAAGTGGATTGAAGCCAAGCCAGTTGCCACAATCACCGTCGAACGGGCCATCAAATTCTTCCGGGATATCATATACCGGTTCGGTGTCCCCAATAGCATCATCACAGACAATGGCACTCAGTTCACCAACGGCGCCTTACCTTCGATTCTGCGATGACTACAACATTGGCCTCAACTTCGCCGTCGGGGCACACCCACGCACCAACGGGCAGGTTGAGCGGACCAATGGTTTGATTATGCAAGGCATCAAATCTCGAATCTTCCAGCGCCTAAAGAAATTTGCGGGTACATGGGCAGCCGAGTTGCCCTCGGTGCTTTGGAGCCTGTGGACTACACCCAACCGGTTAACCGGTTACACACCTTTCTTCATGATATATGGAGCCAAGGCCGTGCTGCCGATTGATCTGGACCATGGATCCCCGTGCATCCGTGCTTACACCGAGGCCGAGTCGGAGGAAGCAAGACAAGATGCTATTGACTAGTTTGAAGAAGCACGCGAAGTCGCTTTTCTCCGGTTGGCAAAGTACCAGCAGGGCCTACGACACTATCACAGCCGGCACGTACGCGGCCGCTCGTTTAACATTGGCGACTTGGTCCTACGCCGAGTCCAGTCCAACAAAGACAAGCACAAGCTCTCGCCGCCATGGGAGGGCCCATACATGATCGCTGAAACACTACGCCCGGGGGCTTACCGGCTGAAGGATAAGGACGGCAACCTCATC
This sequence comes from Stipa capillata, assembly GCA_019208055.1. Lineage (NCBI taxonomy): Eukaryota > Viridiplantae > Streptophyta > Magnoliopsida > Poales > Poaceae > Stipa > Stipa capillata. The sequence continues at coordinate 583,093 of JAGXJF010002680.1, forward strand.
ACCAATGCATGGAACATTGAACAGCTACGTCGCTTCTATGCTTAAGTTTTGTACTTACATTTTTTAAAGAGCGGATAAATGAATAAATATTTCTTTGCTCCATCCAAGTAACTCTTGGGGCTCCCGACTGACCCACTATGCTACGTCCAACCGCACTCGGGCTCTTCTCCTTCGAACAATTATTTTAGTACTGTGTACAAGGCTCGGCGTTAACTCCTTGTCTTCGATCGCCGGTCTACGTCACAACCCTGCGCTACACGGGAAATAGCCCACGGCTACTCTCTACGCAATGGGGGCTACGACGGGTCGGCAAGAGCACACACAAAGAGCTAACTTACACATGAACGATTTTTTTACGAAGAGAGAAAATTAGCAAACACAAAACACGTTAACCAATACATGCACAAAACAAGTTACACTCGGCCCTCTCGAGTACTTACATTACAGTGCATTTGGAACGATTCAACTGTTTCTATTCCTACCTTTACAGATCTACATTATTGGCGAGCGTGTATGCCGCCGACTGGACCTCCTCCATCAGCGCAGAAAATTCCTCGTCGGTGGTATCAGCGGCAAGTCCTTCCCCGATTGCTCCTACATCGAGCGTTGGGTAGTGAGACTTCGCCACCGCAAATGCCAACTGAACACCGGACCGAGTCAACTCCTTTTGCAGCGCTTTTGCCCGGTCGGGTACTTGCTGAAGGCGCTCCACGGTTGCCTCCGCACGAGTTGGAGTCGGGTCAGCCTCCCAAAGGGCATCACAGGCTGGTAGGGCAGCTGCCTTCAAAGACCCAGTCGTCAGATGCGCTTCTTCAAAGCGTGATTGCAGCACTGCAACGACCACAAAGCGGCGTCAGCAAGTTATTCAACAGATTCCGACTGATCGAGCAACAAGTCGAGGGCTTACCAGCGGCAGCATCTTGTGCCTCTTTTAGCGAAGACTCGGTGGCGGCCTTTTCCACCTCAAGCTGCCGCACATGACCCCGCACTGCCTTGAGCTCTTCCTTGAGCTTGGCGGTGGCTTCTAGCTCTCTCTTCAGCTTGGAAGCCTCGACTTCAGCAGTTACAGAAGATGCTCAACTCAGTCAATACAGTAAAGATAGAAGTAACCACAGAAGTTCGTGCTCATTACCTTCAGCTCGGGCGGCCTCCCTGCAGGTCTCCCGCCGTGCCACCGCAACCTCGGCCTCCCGCGCGCGCACCTGCTCCTGTGTCGCGTGCAGGGTGCCCTTCAGGTTCTCCCACTCGGCCTTGCACTGGCCGAGTCAGTCGAAGGCGGGCAGTTGATCCTGGAGAAACTCGGTCTTGTCCCGAGACCTTCTGGTCAACAGCTGCACGAGAGGCAAAAACTCGTTAGCTACCTGGGAAAACTACTCAAAGACCCTCCGCTCGGTTCCATGAACTGAGTGGAGGCTCGGGGGCTACACCTATTGGGTGCACTGATCTACAAGCCGACAAAGAACCTTCGCCCGACTGTTCCAGTCGGCCGGAGGCTCGGGGGCTACACCCATTGGGTGTGCACCCAATGTGAAACCTACAAATTGACAAAGAACCTCCGCCCAACTGTTCCAGTCGGCCGAAGGCTCAAGGGCTACACCCCGACAGGTGCACTGTCTGCGTATCCATGACACACTGAGCAAAGAAGGCACAAGAGCAGAAAACATACCCGAAGCAACAGTTGGAGCTGGCCGTCCACCAAGTACGCGCTCTCCTTCGCGGCCTCAAGGTTCTTCTGCAAGGACTTCACCAACTCTGGGAGCTGGATTCCGAGTTGGCTGGCGGCACCGATCACCCTTTCCCACTCTTCCAGCTCCCGGACATCGTCGATCTCGCGCAGAACCTCGTCCCACTTCGTGGGGTTCATCTGGCGAACCCGGAGCGGTTGGAACTCCACATGGAATCCTAGCGGAGGCAGTGGCACGCGGCCAATATCCTCCAGGGTCTCCTCAGGGCGTGGTGGGGCGATCCGCACCACCTCCCGACTGGGACCCGCCGCTAGCTCGTCTGCAGTTGGAGCCTGTGCTCCGACACTTGACCCCTCCGGCTGCTGGGCAGGCAGCGGGGTCGGAGACGCGCCGCCATGTCGAGGAGACCGCTGCACTGTATGGGCGCTGGCAGCTCTCGAGGGAGAGGGTGGCCGGGGGCCTGGTCCTTGGGCACTCGGTTTGCTCTTCGGGAGCGTCCCTGCGGTCTTTGGCCTACAAGGAAAAATCAAGATTACCGCTATTCGCCGCTATCATGGGGGACAAAAAGGGTGTTCACTCGGCGACATACCTGGCGGATCTCGGCACCTTGGGGCGTTTTTTCAGATCTGGGGCTCGTCGCCCCGGTGCGGCGGTTGCCGGAGCCACTAGCGTCGAAGGATCCCCTTGCCCCCCGAAGGCGACATCAGCTGTCCTTTTCCCCCTTCGATTGGGGGAACTTCGTGCCTAGCCACCTAGGGAGCTTCCTCGGCGATGGCGGCGGGCACCGCCAGGTCAGGACGGGCGAAGGAGTTGCCCTGCCCTCCCGGGGAAGCTTCAGCGGCTGACCTTCTCCTTCTCCGCATGAGGAGGGGGACGTCGTCTTCCTCCTCCTGAGCTTCACCCTCAGGAGCCGCTGCACTCGGCGGAGGGATGCCAGGCTCCTTGGCAACGGGTGTCCCTCCCCTCGAATTGGCTCCCCCCTGTGGAGGCTGCCCACCTCTGGGATGTCGGCATACTGCGGCTGGTTCCAGACCTTGTTCTCTGGGAGAGGAGCGTTGGAACTGAAGCCGAAGAGGTCCTGCGAGGTCGGGGCGTACAAACGCAGTCCGAGTATGACTCGACTACAGCACAAGCTACAAATTACGAAGTGGGAGGAGTGGTTGTTCACCTGGTTCGGGGAGTTGGTGAGACTGAAAGGCGTCGGGTGTCCAGAGGTGTCCAGGTCCGCTCCCTGGGCCAGCAACCTCCGACTCGGCGTTGCGTCTCCTCTTCCGGGAGTGCATCGGCCGACTCCCGAGTCACATCCTGATGATTGGTATACTCAAACATCGGATGGACCCTCAGCTTCATGGGCTAGATCCGACGGCAGATGAAGGTGGCGATGACTCCAACCCCGGTAACCCCGGACTGGAGCACTTGAGCAAGGTGCATCTGGAGAAATTTGACCGCGGGCCACTCCCACTCCTGGGGAAGCTCAGTCCAGCTGGGCTTGATCTCGGGCGACTGACCCTCAAACCTTGGAAGCGAAGGCTCGAGGTTGGAGCAATAGAACCACTCCGAGTGCTACCCCTTGTTTGATGATTGGAAGGGGATCTTGAGGTAGTTCTTGCTGACGCCGCCCCTCAGCTGGAACCCGGCGCTTTCCACCATAGCCGGGTTGCTTCTACTCAGCTGAGGCTTCACGACGAAGAGCTATTTCCAGAGGGCGAAGTGTGGTGCAATCCCGAGGTAGCACTCGCATAGTGTGATGAAGCACGCCACGTGCAGCATCCCGTTGGGGTTGATGTTGTGCAGCTCCAACACGTAGAAGTACAGCAATCCGCACAAAAAGAGATGCGCCAGAATGGAGAAGCCACGGTGGAAGAAGGGGGCGTGGACGACAACTTCCCCTGTGTTGGGAGTGGGAAAGTCCTCCCCGCCAGCGGGGCGCCACTCGATTAGCTCTTTCGGTGGCAGCACTCCTGCCTCCACCATGGCATGGAGTCGGGCTTCTATCGCCGTGGACTTCGACCAGGGCACCATCGAATCAGCTGAAGAGACCCCTTCGCTGAGTGTTGCCCACACCAACGCATCCTCTTTCTCTTCGAATGGATCCGCTTCCCAGATGGAGGTGGGCATCCGGTGGCGGGGGAAACAGATCTAGGGATTTTCCGATCCCCAACCTAGATCCGGCCGGCTGAGATGCGGAATCAGATGCGTTGCGAGGCAACGAGGTGGGCTCTACGCAGCGGTGAGATGGCGCAAAAATGGCAGCGGATTGGAATCAATGCCGAAACGCTCGAACTAATGGTGCGCGAGGAAGACGAAAGGGCTATTGGGCGCTGAGGAGGCAAAGCGTGAACGGGCTGACGGAAAACGGTCCACGCTGTCCCCTCCAGTAAAGCGGGACAACTTGGCGGCGCGGTTTTCCCGCCTTCACAGGCGCGGCATTACCGTTTCCATAGCGCGATTCTTCCGCTCCTGCGGGCGCGACTCTTTCGCATCCACGGCGTGGCATTACCGTTTTCAGCTTCCGCTTGACTAGGGTTTCAACGGTCTGTCTTCCGGGACTAATGGGCCGTTTGAATACATCTCACATAAAGAGCGACCGTAACGTGCCTTTAACGGGTCACTAGTCGGTTACCGAATAACTCGGAACTGAACGTTACGGTTTTGAAGAGTTTCGATGGTTGGCCTCCAAGGAAACGCAATCACTTGAATACACCCGAGCGAAGGGCAGTTGTGGTACGCCTTCAGTAGGCCACTAGTCGGACACCAAACTACTCGGGACCGAAGCGCTACAGCTTGTGTTCTGGTTTTGAGGCGAATTCCGAGGGAATTCCCCCAGAGGGACATTAGCTGGACCTAAGCCACTCGGGAAACCAGATGCCACTCGGGAATTCAGTTAGGATTCATGGTATGCCCCACGATGGGTCGATAGCCGGTCTCCATCCGCTGGAAATGACCGGATACCACCAGGACTTACCCGTTATTAGCTTACCTGCCATGATATTCCTGCCCTACGGGTGAATATTATTCGGCTTATTATTTTCTTGTTCCACAGGAGTTCTAGAGTCCCTCACAATCTTCCTGCAAGCCACAAGAGACGCGTCCAGGCGGATACCACTCGGGAAACTTGCCCAAGGGAGAAGGCAATAAGCACTCGGCTTTGGAGCAGCGATGTTACCAAGACAAGCAGCAGCCAGATCGTGAAGGACTCGGGGGCTACTGACGATGACATAGCACCCGGGTATTGTCAAGGAGGACAAAGCCGGCCCTCTGGACACAGGGTGGGCCGGGCCGACTACTCGGAGTCTGACTTCTACACGGGGGCGCCTCATCGACGTGGAGTACAAGATATGAACATGTACCTTCCTGATATACTCGGATTCTAGTTGTAACCAATTAGGAAATCAATCTGTAAACCGATCCGGACTCTTGTAATCCTGCCTCTAGCCGCCTATATAAGGCTGGGTAGGGATCTTCCGATCGGTAAGCTATTAGACTCACGTAGAAGCTTTCATACTCTTAGACACATCAGCCCTAGCAACCCTGAGATCGATTCTCGAGGTCTTGCGGCACTCGGGATACAAGTAATATCATCCACCAAACACAGGACGTAGGGTATTACCTCTTCTTGAGGGCCTGAACCTGCCTAAACTTTGTGTCCCGTGTGCACCCATCTAGATCTGCTGTGCGCACATCACCCCTTATTCATTATTGCCAGATCAGAACACCGACACATATAATATAAGACGTGGTATCTCTCAATCATAGCCGCTTATTATTAACTACTAAATGCTGGGGCGTGCCGATTGTGCGCCTGCAAACAGGCCCAGAATTGTTCGTCGTGTGATCATGAGATTATTAATCATGTGATCATGTCAATTATTGTACAAAATGATGGTCTAAATATTCACTGTAGTAGATGTGATTAGTTTACAAGGCATAGGGTCAAAGCAAAGGAGGCAACAAAGTTATAACATGTCATAAATGGAGTAAATTGTGGGCGTTCATTTCTTTTCCTTTTGGATCGAAACATGTCAAAAGAATGGAACCTCGTCTTGGCGTTGGAACGGAAGACATATTAAGGCTCTGTTCAAGTGCGGACATATGACATGTTATCTCATCCGGCGCCACATGTATGTTGTTTCCCATCAGTTTGTTGCTTCCCATCCGATTGGAACATACTAAAAAAAAATTTAACCTAGACCCACATGCCATAGACAAATGGTGGTCTGCATGTCATTGATACATGGGTTTTTTTTCAACTTTATAGGGGCATATGGCTCTAAAAATTTAAGCCTTTAGCCCAAATACAAAACACATGAATGACAAGAGGAATGCAAGCATAAGACATAGGCCCAAAAAATTTGTAAATTGTGATGTAAGAATCTATTTAGTATAGACCCACATGTCATAGAAAAAGGGTGGCCCACATGTCATTGACACATGGGGTTTTTTTTTACTTTACAGTGGCATATAAGCACCTAACCAAAATACGAAACACATATATGACAAAAGGAGGGAGTGCAAGCATAAAACATAGGCCTAGAAAATATGTAAATATTGATGTAAGAATCTATTTATAAATTTGAGAGAGAGAACTTTGCTACATGTGTTGCCAATGCACAATATAGGCGTCCAAATTTACCACATCACTCTTATTTGGCATTGGTGCTAAATTTAGAAAAAAATCCAAACCGTTAAAAATGTAAAATAAAAAATTATCTTCATCAGGTGCACTGGCCATCATCGACAACCTCTCTTGCTCTGCTTTCTTTTTGTTGTTGTTGCCCCAATCCAGATCCTGTCGTAGCTACAAAACTAGGCAGTGTACTTTAGGCACCCCCGATCGGCTACAGCAACTGTCGGTGGTACACAAGGAGTACGAGCAAGTATGATGCTTGGGTTGTTCGTCGAGGCGAGGCACGAGACACGTACGACAGGGTGAAACACGAGTCATGTATGAGGAGGCGAAACTCACCACGTGTACGACGAGGTGAAAATCACTTTTGTGTTGAAGTGTAGAATTAGGGTTACAAGAATTCTCTCCCTCTCTCTACCCCTATGGGGGGTATTTATAGGGTTTGAGAATGAAAAATATGAGATTACAATTTTGCCCTCACATGAGAGGGAATTTACAAGGGCATTATGATCATTTTCCCATCCTTAGAGGATATTGGAAGAATATTTTCAAGCATCTTTGAGGAATATTCTTTGACATCTTTGGAGGAATCTCTAAGCACATCGAGGTGATCTTTGATGACGTCGACGTAGACCTTGATGATAACGGACGTTAAGGTGGTCCTTGACGACGTCGACGTAGTTCTCGACGGTGACAGACGTCGAGGTAGTCCTTAACGACGTTGACGTAGACCTTGATGACGACGAGCGCTGAGGTTGCCCTTGACGTCATCAATGTAGTCCTTGACGACGTCGACGTAGTCCTCGATGGTGACGGACGTCGAGATAGTCCTTGACGACGTAGTCCTTGACGACGTAGACCTTGACGATAACGGATGTCACGGTGGTCCTTGACGACGTTGACGTAGTCCTCGACGGTGACGGACATCAAGGTGGTCCTTAACGACGTCGACGTAGTCCTCGACAGTGACAGACGTCAAGGTAGTCCTTGACGTTGTCGACGTAGACCTTGATGACATCGACGTAGTCCTCGACGGTGACAGACGTTGAGGTAGTCCTTGACATCGTCGACATAAACCTTGACAATAACGGACATCAAGGTGGTTCTTAACGACGTCAACGTAGTCCTCGACGGTGACAGACATCGAGGTAGTTCTTGACGACATCGACGTAGACCTTGATGGCAACGGGCGCTGAGGTTGCCCTTGACGTCGTCGATATAGTCCTTGACGACGCCGACGTAGTCCTCGACGGTGACGGACATCGATGTAGTCCTTGACGACGTCGACGTAGACGGGCACTGAGGTTGCCCGTGACGTCGTCGATATAGTCCTTGACGATGATGAAAACTGTGGCTACCCTTGACAGCGTCAACTTGGTCATTGATGGCAGATGCGGAAACTTCAAAAAGGGGCTAGCGCAGGGACCCCTTCCCCAACAGATCCAATACGAGCTTTTATTGCGAGAGAACACAGAGAGGAGAGATTAGAAAGGAGGCAGAGAGAAAGATCAGATTTGGACTTCCCTAATCCAACCTTCTATCATCCCAACACAAATCCCCTCCCAAATCACGGCGAAGAAATCAACCAAAGGAGGAGCTTAAGCTAAGAAATCACACTAGACATGGAGGAGTACCACGCAGCTTCCTCGACCTAGATCCGGCAGTGCCAAGCTCAAATTTTGGCCAGAACATCATCCCTATGAGGCTCTTCGTCCACTACCTCACCTGATGCACCTTTGGACTTGGAGGGCAGGGGCCTGTCGTGCTGAACTCCTTGCGCACTGTCACGGACAATGGCATCAGTGTCGCTATTCCCATCCTCCCCATCATCTGTTCGTGCTTGCCTTACTTGTCCTCAACGGTGCAGTAGGCAGACAAGGCACGCATGTAACAGCCCACGATTCACCTTCCTTCAGGACGACGCCACCACCCAGTTGCTGTCATGCTGCTCAACCTCTGTGCCGCTTGGCGAGATTCGTTGGCTTTGGCCATTTCCATTGGTGTCGCTTGCCACCAACCCGAGCTCAGCCTGCCTTGTTTACCTGCCATCGGACTGAGCACCATCCGTGTTGCTCGCTGTTGTCTCGAGCTCTACCCATGACTTGTGTCCGTCCCATGCCCAAGAAGAGGAGGAGGACAAGGGTGAAAAGGTGGTGGCGTGAGCTAGAACAGGGTACGGGCAGGGCAGCGGCTGGAGGAGAGGACCAGAGACGGCAAGGCAAGGGAGGAGTAGTGGCGAGGTGTGGCTTGAGCGGGCAGGGGTCTAAATCGGCCCCGCAAGGCCTCAAAATGAGTTTTACAAGGTTTTAGTGAGATTTTGCAGGGCCTATAAGGCCCGTCTATCCACTGAAAAATGTGAGACTGACTTGTGGGATTAACGAACAATACATGCACAGTAAAATGACGTGGCACAGCTCACACCCTTACTTGTGTTAACAATACTATACACATGAAAGCGGCGTCTCCGGCTATAACTCAACGAAAACATGTCGTGAAGATCCAAGAGCATCTATCGATCTCTTATCATGTACCATGGCACAATCCATTATTGATAACTCGACCTTGTTATGTCTAAGATCAGATGCAGTTCCCCGGAGGGGTGTTAAGGAGCAACGTAGCATCATCCTTCATCTCAGAACTAAAAAGGTGCAGGATACCATCGATGGCTAAACAATGGCTCTATCTGGAACGCGTGAACTTTCATATTCACTGCGGCAATTAAATAAACCGATTCGTGTGAAATACGTGTGTTCCAAAAATGCCCTGAGGGCGGAAGCTCACATCACAGTGTCAAAAATTTTAACATGAATTATGAAGCAAATGGGCTTCACCTCTCAAAACAAACTGGGCTCCATTTCTCCGGCCCAACTACGTATGCAGAAAGCCCAAACCCACGGCCCAGCCCACCAAATCCGCCTCGTCGCCTCCACCTCCACCTCCCACTCCCACCTCCCACTCCACCTCCGCCTCGTGAGCCAAGCCGGAGATAACTCGGACGAACCCCGCACGCCGTCGCCGCCATGGCCATGGCCACGTCCTCCTCCTCCACCTCCACCTCCGCGGCGTCCCTCCTCTCCCCGGTCCCATCTCGCCCGCGCCCCCTCTTCCGCGCCCTCGCGGCCTCGGGGTCGGGCAGCGGTGGCAAGAAGAAGCCCAGCAAGTCCAAGAGCAGCAGCAAGGGGAAGGACAAGGCTCTGGAGCCGCCGCCGCCCGCCGTGGTGGTCCGCCGCGCGCCGGCGGGGAGCGCGTCGGTGTTCGAGCAGCAGCGGACGGAGGCGGGGTTCAACCCCGGCGGCGGCGGGAAGGGGCCGACGGAGGAGGAGGTGCGGCAGCGGCAGGCCACCGAGAGCGCGTTCCTCCTCTCCTGGCTCGGCCTCGGCGCGATCATCCTCGTCCAGGGCCTCGCGCTCGCCGCCTCCGGTAATTCGCCTAGCGCTTTCGTAGCAAACCTACAACGATGCTGTCTTGAACTAGTGGGGGTGAATTGAACATTATATAAGCTTGTCAATTGCTCAGTTTCTTCTGGAAGATTTGGGCATTGCTTGTTGGGATGGGAAATTTAGGTGGTGACATGCTAGGACTTAGGAGGGAATGCCATGCAGTGACATGCAGTTTTAGTTCGAGTGGCGTCTGGTACGAAATTCTAGCTCATTAGCAAATAGTGATTGATCTTGATTCTTCAATGATGCAATTTCCAAGATTACCGTGAACATGCTGAAGTAGTTGATGATGTTAACTGAATTATAGTGTAGCGACTGATGCATGAAACTCGAAAAAATCATCACCTTTGTTCATTCTAGATGAACCAAGTAATCATGCTTCAACTAAGTTGTAAATTGCTAAGGGTGATCAAGATTTTGGTACTGTAGAATTGTTGACTCAAGTAATCATGTTTAAACCTTCTTATGCCATGCAGGTTTCCTGCCCGCAAAATGGGACAGCTTTTTCGTCAAGTTCCTTTATCCATCTTTTACTCCGACAGTACTCTTGTTTATCGGGGGTACGACTGGATATGGTGTCTTCAAGTACTTTGAAGGCGAGAAAAGCAAAAGCTAGATAGATTACAACACAAAGGTGAAGCTAAATATTGTCATCTTGTGAATTTCTGTCCTTTGGTTAGTTTGTTTTGTTCACACTACAAGCTCTACATGTGATACTCTTTATTTCTCTACATAATCTAGAATATAAGTTTATTCTTTATATCATAGAACTATTTGTTGGATGAGTGGAACCATTGTTCCAGCTTCACAACTAGTTCTTTGACATTGCTCTAGTTAACTTTGTGCCAATTATTTGTAATACATCGAATACATAAAGATGCACGGTTGGATAGATGTGACTAGACCACGCGGTAGGTGTGGTAAGCTACCTCAAGATTGAAAAAGATAATGTGCCTGGAGTTCTTTTAATATGTGGCTCGAGCATTGCATTTTGAGTTATCAGTATTAGTATATTCAAATTCCAGTCTGCTTGCATGTTCACTTATGTACAAGTTGAGGAAATGGGTAATATTTCATAGGAAGCAGTCCTTTAGAATTACGTTTTTAGGAAGCTACAGTGTAAGAGATACATCATCATTGCTCAGTGTACTATCGTATATACTTGCTTTCTTCTACACGTCACATCGTAACAGCTTATCTGCATTTTCTGAAAGCATCCACTGTATGTGTCTTATTTAGAAGAACTAGTCATGACACACAAAAAAGACATATAAGCTGCTAAAACAGTAAACATATATATTTAATCTATTAGTTATCATCCAAACTAAAGTACAGCTTAACTCATTTGCGCACAACACAAGTTGCGCATATTGTTATCAGAATGCAACTCAACACATGGTTGCATATGATTTATTTTCTCAATCTCCTTATGATCAGTTCCAAGTATAGTAGTGTTTAAGATGTAGGTAATACCAGCAAATCTGACCCACATTGTTCAGTTGTTTACAATCATGATCAACGTTACCATCTAGCTACACAAACGGAAACTCGATTTTCTTTTTGTTGTCCTGTCCATAGACCATGCTAAATGTTTCACAGTTTCTGTCATTCATTCATCTTGTAATGACCCTCTTCCTTACATCTGATGCAGCACAATGGAGCAAAGTTTGCAAACTTTGTGGGAGAGTTTCTTGCTTGTTACTGCATGGTAAAGACACATGATGTCTCTGAAGTAGCGTAATGCAAGAGATGAGTGTCAGAGGACTAGGGTGGTGCTCTGTTGCGGATCCGGAATTCCTGATGATCATCTTTATAAAGTTAACAATCAGTGGATATATATTTCTCCGAACCTGTATGAAGCTTAACTATATAGTAATGTTCCTGACATTAGTAAACCATGTTCTTTGTAGCAAGTATTTGTGCCCTATACATTATACATGGATTGTATGAAAATGTACCGTCAGAATGGCGCTAATTGAGCGCTAATATAGTTATTTTTTAAAAAAAATCCAAAAATAAAATAAAATGGACGTGCTATTTAGAAAAATCCAAAATTTGAAATAAAATGGATATGGTCATGTATTTCGGACTACAAAACTTCAATTGTACAGCACAGGACGCCGACGTACTCTATTAGATTCAGTAAGAGGTTTCATTCATGCTGGATTTCCAAGTATTACCTCACAGGAGAGAAAAAAAAGGTTTCACAACCGAAGGGAAAAGAAAGAGAAGGGAAAAAATAATTAAGATGACAGGCCTTCTTTGGAATATTAGTACAGTACAGGGATGGGGGACATGGAGAAACACAAATATCTCTGAGTTGGTCAAGGGGATATTTGAACTGCATTGGCATTCAGGGAACAGCTACATCGATCAGAGTTTTCTTATCAATGCTTGAAATACCTCTGTGTTGGGTTAAATTTTCTTTGGCATTGAATGCCTCCTAAGAGGAGATGAACCAAATAGGAGATATGGTGGGATATTTCTAAGTGTTAATCATGATGTTTTTAACTAGCATGGATGGGAAAATTGAGAAGTATAGCATCGTCTTATTACCTTCATCTCTACCGCCATCACAGGAAGAGGTGTCAAGGTATAACACGGTGGTTTGCCTTTAAGAGTCTAACCAAGGATCCTCCGAACGGAGAAGGAAACATGCTGACGAACATGCACGCTGCTGACCAGTTTTGACGCTTGCAGCTGATCCAATTAACAGGTCATCCACGCACCCAAACACAATAAAAATTTGCTCAGCATTTCAACTCAGAGCCATAACCAAACGAAAGCAAGCTAGGCAGATAAGACTACATTGCAGCATCTTAATATCCAGTACAATGTGGAGTAGTAGCTACTAGACGACACACTATGACCCATAGAAATGTGACAATTATATCTAGGGTCGGATAGAACAAACTAACAACATATTGGCTCTTTAAAAAGAGGACGCGACTGTGTGGCGACCGTGCCCCACTTAGCCTAACTATCGAACGGGCCGACAGCCCACCTTGGCCCGCGATTCCGACAACTTGCCGCACGTGGACCCGAGATAGGCCGATAGGCCGAGCGCGCGCGTGCGCGAGACAGGCCGAACGTGATTAGTTACCGGCCCAGCACTCCACCTCACAGCCCGCGAGCACGCGAAGACAGCTGAGCGTGCAGCAGAGCGCGTGAAAACAGGCCGAGCACGCCCGCAGAACGCGCGAACTCTTCACACACGCAGAGCACACGCGCGGGAGAACTCCTCACACACACGCAGAAGCAGGGATTAAAAAGGAAAGATGGGGAACAGCCACTGAAGCAGGGATGAGGAACCCACAAAAATCAGATCTACCTGCCCACCTACTAGATCAACCCAAATAATCCATCCAGATCCATCAAAAACAGATCAAAAGAAAAACAAAACGATCCCCATCAGTCTGGGCATCCGGTTGAAGAACCCTCCTTCTACCTCCCATCTACAAATCAGGTATTCATACATGTATGCTTCCAGGAAGAACGAAAACCATGCGTTGAATCTCAAACAATTGTCTAATATACCTGGTTTGCATGTATATCAAGAACTGATAGCCTAAAAAAGCTATTAATCTGCAATATGCACACTTACATGATACTATCGTTTTACAAAATCATCCACAACTTCGTTCCAGCAAAGTGTTCATGAATCCCCTAAAGAAACGCCAGCACAATCACACACCTTATCTTGCTGTAAAAAAACATGTAATAGTAAAAAGAAAATGCATTAGAAACATCAAAAGTATGGTAAAATGTACTTCTAGTTCCTATGTCTCAGTGTATATAATGCATATGTCTAACTATTTCATATTGTTATGATCTATCTCAGGTCCAAACATGGAATTCAATCTGAATTTGACACCTGATGATGTACTGATCGCAGCAGAAGATTTACAAGTTTTCACTCAGCAAACAGAACATTCACATGCCATTAGCTTGCAACCACCAAACCCTGATGAACGTGTGTTTTCACCCTCAGGTCAGCAAATATTACCAATTTTTACTTGTCCAACCAAAAAGTAATGAAATAGATTCGTATACGCAGTTAACACAGATGCACAGTTACCATGGTCAAAAATATACAGTTACCACGCAACATACAAAATAGTTACCGTTAGTTTGTATAGATAGTTACCACAGAAGGCACGTGGTAGCTTGCAAAAAATTATTTAGTTGTACCATAAAAAAAACAACAGATTACATAAGCCATATTTTTTTGGTTCCTACAGGAACTATTGACATACCACCTATGGCAGAACCAACTGATCTGAATGCAGCAATTGCGGGAGCAACTGAAGTGGACTCGACAGACCACAGCAATGGTTCTTATCATGATCAGCAAGATGATGTTAATACTGAGGTTCATTCAACCCCACAACCACCTTCCACAACAATGCGGTTTGACAGTTATGAATCAGCTTATAATCACTACAGGGTTTACGCACAAAGAAAAGGATTTGGCATAAGAAAAGATTATTCAAGAACAACTACTGATGGGCAACTTAGCAGGGTCATGCTAGTCTGTTGTATGGCAGGCAAGCCTCGTGAGGAGAAAGGAGACACGCAAAACCCAAAGAGCATTGTGAAGAAAAGGAAGAGGAGCAAAATACCTAGAACCAACTGCCAGGCACACATGTATGTCAAGCGAAACCATGCATGGTGGCATGTGGTTGGATTTTCAGACGTTCACAACCACTGCCTCCTCAAGAAACCATCGCTGTCAAAGTTTTTACGCTCACACCGTCACATACCACAAGAAGAAAAGCAATTCATCAAACTACTGCACAACTGCAATGTGCCGACAAGCAGACAAATGCAGCTAATGGCTGAACTATATGGGTCTCTCCATGATGTACCATTCACAGTGAAAGATGTTGCTAATCTCAGGGCTTCATTCCGCCTACAACACCGACACACTGACCTACAAGACACACTTGCATACTTCCAGCAGCTCAAAAATCAGGATGCAGATTTCTTCTACAAAATAAAACTAGATGATGAAGACAGGGTGCAGAACATATATTGGGTTGATGGTGCAGCGCGAAGAGCATACAAACTGTACAATGACTGCCTCTCATTTGACACCACATACCTAACAAATATATACAAAATGCTATGTGCTCCATTCATTGGCATAAATAGCCATGGACAGTCAATACAGTTTGGGTGTGGTTTTGTGCGCAATGAGGTCACCGACAGTTTTGTCTGGCTCTTTGAAACATTTCTTCTTGCTATGGATGGGCTTCCACCAAAAAACATCATCACTGACCAGGACTTTGCAATGAGGAATGGAATTGACCAAGTTTTTCCCAACACAACCCACAGAAATTGCCGATGGCACATCATGAAAAAGGCACAAGAAAAACTAGGCTCATTTATGGCTAGAAGGCCACAGCTGCATGCTGACTTTCAAGATTGTGTAGATAACAGTTTGACAGGTACTTGAAGAAACACCTTATGTTGCAAAAGCAATCCAAAAAAAAAGAATAAAAACATACAGCTACCTTCCCTTATAATCTATTGTTACCACTTTATATGCTCTCTTGTTACCATCTAATGACATCTACAATAACCAGGTACAGAATTTGAACAAAAGTGGACTTTGATGATACAAACACATGAAGTGGCGGACAACGCCGACCTTCTGGCACTGTGGCAAAATAAGAAGTCTTGGGTGCCAGCCTATTTTATGCACAACTTCTACCCCTTCTTACAATCCACCCAACGCAGCGAGGGATTTAATGCAGTCCTGAAACGATATGTAAACCCCCAGAACTCAATGTTTGACTTTGCGCGACAATACTCAGCAATTCAGGAAAAAATATTGAATGCTGAGAACAAAGAAGAGGCAGACACAGCATGTTCAGATCCACAATTGTGGGGCTATAATCCAATTGAAAGGCAAATGGCCAGAATATACACAAGGAATATATTCTTCCGATTCCAACACGAACTGAAAGAGACAACATCTTACCACTGCCAGCACCTGGGAGGTAACACATATGATCTTGTGTCACTACGAGGCCGTGTAGCAAACTACGGTGAAAGATCCTATAAAGTTGAGGCAAACAAAGATGATGGCATTTACTCATGTGAGTGCTGCAAGTTTGAAAGAGACGGCATGCTTTGCTGCCATATCATGAGAGTTATGACACAACTTGGGGTATGTGAAATCCCCCAGAACTATATTCTGAGGAGATGGACTTGGGATCAAGAGGCTGCCCTAATAGAACCAGCTACAGAACCACTTAAAGAAACACCAGAGATGCCAGAACAAGCAAGAAGGACGATGAGATATGCAACTCTGAATGCTGCATTCACCAACATAGCAAAAGAAGCGTGTGTTTCACAAGATGCAAATCGTATAGCTACCTCACACATGAAGGCTATGAAATCAGAGCTGGCTGCATTGAGAAAGAGAGAAAAAAGAACTGCAACAACAATAGGTTTTGCTAATGCTACTACTCCTACAACCTCAAGCATACCATCTACTGCTAGTGATGGGTCCCAGGCATCCAACTCCCACACTGTACGGGACCCCCCAAGATCAAACACAAAAGGCCGTCCGCATGAAAAAAGATACCAAGCGCCCATGGACATCGCTCCAAAGAAAAAGGGAAAGTGTAGGTTTTGTCAATCACAAGAACACGATGTACGCAGATGCCCGGGGAGGATTGCTCTTGCTGCTGCCAAGAGCTCCAATTGATAAAAAAAAAGAGCCTACCAGACTGCACAGTAGCCACATATGTTATCTCAGCTACCACAAAAAAAATGTGTTGCATCTTGTTACCAGTATGGTTTATGTTATTACAAAAGACGGTTCCATGTTGTTACCAGGATGATTTTTATCTCAATACCAGGCTGCTTGCTACATTATGCTATTGTTTCAGAAAACATAACTTTACAACATGATGCTACCAGCAGCTCCACCTAATAAAAAAAGGATAACTTAACAACCTAATGCTACCAGTAGTTCCAACTGACAAAAATGATAACAACAAAAATGCTACTGTTTATATATGAATGATAACATAAAAGGCAGTACCTTATTATGCATTGTTGTCAAGCCGATGCTTCCAATTCTTTATAGCATTCAGCTCCAATGACAACCACTTATGTGTCAGCACCTTCTTGATGTTAGGGATTTGCCCTGGTGACACTGCTGGCACATTCTGTCCATCCCACAGCTCAAGGAACTTGATCATGAAGAATCCACAGTCCCGCCTGTTTTGCACGAATAAACATGTCGAAAAAGATAAAAATATGAAGAATACAAAGAAAAGTCAATTAAAAAAGTGAACAAATGCTCACAGATTATCTTGCTTGGGCGTCTCAATACACATCAACTTGTATCCAGCTATCTGCACTTTAGACTGCTCATAATAAATTAGCCATGCTTCCTTGATTTTCACCATTATCTCTGTTGCATGCTCCATCAAAACCTTATCGGTTCCATCACGAAGTGAATCAAGAATTTTGAACCTCTGAGCTACAAGATTCAACACCAGAACATACCAATGTGATGGGTCATCCTTTCCTCTCCCTAGCTGTTGCAACACTGGGAACATAATCTGTTTTACATGAAAAATAAACACATCAACTCAGATTACCACCCCTGAAATGATTCAGTGATCATCATTATATAGAATAAGTTACCATACTGAGAAACACACAATTACAAGCTATCGAAAAAGAAGGTAAACAGGCATATATTGTGCAGGTGCTAGATGTATAAAAACTGCCTAAACAATCTGAGCAGTATTAAGAAAAAGTTGCTAGGACTTACTAGCTCCTGACAACTCAATTTCTCCCCTGCCCTCTCTCTTACAAATTCATCTTTGATAAACTTCTTAGCCAGATTACCTTCCAGCAGGTACCTTGCAACCAGGTATGAAAAAATAATTTTCTTTTCCTTCTTGTGGTGATGCCTTACATAACATATCCCAATTTCACCCATATTATTAGACAATTCACCCCTCGGTTTTACTGATTCTGCAAATTCTTCTGTGTACACCCACATAGATTCATACTGGATGATTTTTACCCTACAAAAACACAATTAACTCATTAAAAAGAAAATGACATAAAAAAAGGTACAAAATCAGAAAAGACAGCAAAGAAAAACAAAAAATATATGCAACTTACTTCTTTATCTTTGACCCTCTAGCATTCTTACAACTGCCCAAAATCTTTCTATACACGTCTTCTTGCTCGCTGGTCACATTAACTTTGTCATATGGTGATAGCTTGTACTTTGACGGCAACTTGACTCTCTCCTTACGAGGTTGATCCTTAGGTGTGCTGCTCCTGCCATACACCTGTGTGTCATGTACAAAAACCACCTCCTCAACTGCAGCCTTTGAATCTCTCCCTCCTTCTCTTTCCCCTGCTGACTCTCTTATGCTTACTTTACCTGTTAATCTTTGAGTTTCCTCCACAACTTGCAAACTGCTGGCCTCTGAACTTCTACTTTCCTTTGCTTCTGACAATTGACTGCCCCTTGTAGCTTCAAGTTCTCTTTCAATCTCATCAAGCGCCGCTGCAAAAGCCTCATTCATTTCAAATGCATCATCCAACTCGTCATGGTACCCATCCGTTGATGTACTTGGCAATACTTCATCACCAGCAACGGTGTATCCTGTATGACAAGACATAAAACAAAACAAGCAGAATAAAATATGGTTAGCACAATTATCAGATAATATCTACCCAAAAAACATCATTCAAAACCTACCTTCTGGAGGAGCCCATGCAAGTGGTGGCTCAAACACAGCAGCTTGTTCTGGTGTCGTACTATGTGCTGGAGATGAGAAATGAATCCCCAAATCAAACGTTGGTGGTGTGAACATACCAGGTCGATTGTCCACTTCATTCCTTGCTGGTGTGGGCATACTACTGCTTGCTGCAGTCCTCCTCCTCTCCACGAAATTTGCTGCTAGCCACTGAATAGATACAGGAACATCAACGCCGCACCTACTGCTTGGTACACTACCATGACCAATTGCATTGTTGACATTTACCAAAGGTGAAAGAACAAGAGGCATCCTGCTACTCCCAGGTTTGATCATGCAATCTACACCGGTGCTTGGAGAGTTGATGATGATAGGATTCTCCTTCCTTCCACTATTTGATATCATATCCTCAACCACAATTGGTGAATTTACAATAATTGGTTTCCCTGAGCTACCTAGTTCACATTCTGATCGCAAACCTGCAAGCCGTGGAGAAAACCTTGTTGCTTGTCTTTTAAATGTACCTTGCCGCGCCCTGGATACACTGCAACTAAATGATAAAACCCTGTTACAAAAGTTACTCTACAACTAAAAAAATATGAAGCAATAGAACAAAATGAAAAAGAACAATGTATGGAATCTACTACCTTTTGGATTTTCTACTAGAGAAGATTGTAGTAGGTAACACTTCATCAACCTTAACCCTTTTTGGTTCACTTGGTTCCTTCCTTATACTATCTTCTGCTGCTCCACTTGGTTCCTTCCTCTTTTCTCCTGGTTTTCCCACAATCATGCAGCTGACCCCTGCTGCTCCCTGATGTCTTTTCATGTCAATAAGACGCATTGCAAGATCAGCTGCTGAATCCTTCATCATAGCATGTGCATACTGGCTGTTATCATCTGACTCAACATTTTCTGAAAGCTGTGGTGATAATAGCAAGCTTGGGTCTGACATAGGCACCTAGCTTGATTCCCCTAGAGGTACTTGAGATGGAAAAACACAAGCTGAATTATCACACACTGCCTTGCTGCCTGCAGTATCTGAGACTCCAATTGAAGCAAGGGGTGAGTGAGCATCTGGCAACACATCATCTGATTCAGAAATCTCTTCATCACCAGCATCCTCATTGCCATCGTCAGTACCAGATGAATCATCAGCATTGCCACTATCACCCTCATCAGATACTAAATCCTCAAAACTTGACTCATCATCAGAGCCGTCCTCCATTGGACCACCTGCCATTTCAGTTGCTCGGCTCCTGCATTGCTGACCTCGTGATCTTCCAAAGCCCCACTGAATTGACCATGATCCGTTGTTACACCTCCACTTGAGCGTACTTTTGTCAATCCTTGAACAAGATTACACAACAAGCCACCTAAACCAACTCCAAAATTCAGCATGAGATTTGACACCTTCTTGCGTTCCTGCAAAAATATTTGAAAATAAGATACTGCACCAAAAACAGATAACACATTATTGAACCATAAAAACACCCTACAAATAAAAGAGATTAAATTACCTCTTCCGAGCAACTAGCATCTATGTTCAGCTTCATCCATTCTTCAAACCCGGCTGCTCCGCCAAACAAGCTCAAATTTACAGAAAATTCAGGTTTCAACTAGACAAAACAAAAATGTATAGAAAAGTGACTTTCAACATACTTAGAAGCTATCATATAAAAAAAATTGACCTCCTCAAACAACAAACACAACTTTATTCCATCACTCCTTAAAAACAGCTATATAAGTCAGTTACCATGCAATGCAAAAATACATTACCACCCAGAAACAATTACACTGCTAGACCACTATGCTATGCACTACAAATGCAAAAAACACTAGCAGTTAGCCCCCTACCCACCCACCCTACACACATATAGTACCCACAAAAAAAAGATCAGATTAACAACTTGTAGCTTCTGGCCATCCCTCACCTCCATCACCCTTCCCTTGTCCAAGCATTCACACAAAAAGGCGCATCAAACAGTCCAATGTCATGTCCACTATGATCCACACAATCAACATAACGCAACTGACAACAAAATGAATAGAATATATTAAACGCAATCAGAAAAACAAAAAAGGAAGGGCCAATGTTTTTACCATCAGGTAGAATAAGCAAGATCTATTGAAATTCTTCTTAGCTAACTGCCCATGCAACTCATTAACAACAAATTTGCACCAATTGAGATGGCAAACACCATTCATGTTCTCCTACATATGAAACATATAGATATCATCAACAAAAACATATTGCAGTGTTGCATGTACAACACAAATACATAAATGCATACACACATAAAATGCATGACATCTAATACAAAAAACTTACCAGCAACGAATAACACTTATTGCTCACTTGATTGCTTGTTGTTGGTGCCAATAGAGTGGACACAATATATATCAGCCACAACCTCTTGAATCTAACATCAGCTTCTTTATGTTCCATTAACATTTCACCAACTTTTGTGATTTTAGGTCTCTTCCCATGATCTGGAAACAACTCAGAAGCTATGCGATCCTCCACCTCTTCATCCTCCTCGTACTTCACATCATCACCACCAAGAGGAATCCCAAGTGTTTGGTGCACAGACTCCTCGGTCAAAGGAATTCTACCGCGCGCATGCACAAGTAGTGACCGAGTGTCCGGATCATACTGCCTTGACAGCCAGTGGATAAGAGGGTTATGCAACGTCTCACACTTAATATCCAAAAGAGACGAGAAACCCATTTGACCAACAACAGCCTTTTGTGCATCTGTGAGATGGCCATATATTTTCACAATAGCACAAGGTGATGCCCTATTCCTTCTGATAACAGATCCCTATAAAAATGAGCACCATAAGAAGAAAAAAGTCGCTCTAATTAGTCCTATAGCTATAAAATCAGGAGCAACAGTTAAAAAAATGCTTAATCCTGTAGCTACACTAATAATAACATGATAAAACAAAAATTAACAGACCATAATGATCACTACAAAAACAACTAATAACAACATGCTGACTCTAATTAACAGCCAGGGTAACTTACATAATAGAGATATGGTCACTACACTAAACATGCATGATAACTGCAAGAATAACAAAATGATAAGAAGAACTACCAGACATGGTATCTTCACTAAAAAACAAAAAAAAAGTCCTGTACCTATAAAATCAGTGGCACATAATTAACAAAAAAATTCTTAATCCTGTAGCTACACTAATAATAACATGATAAAACAAAAATTAACAGACCATAATGATCACTACAAATAACAACATGCTAACTCTACTTAACAGCCAAGGTAACTTAGATAATAGAGATATGGTCACTACACTAAACATGCATGATAACTACAAATAACAACATGCTGACTCTAATTAACAGCCAGGATAACTTAGATAATAGAGATATGGTCACTACACTAAACATGCATGATAACTACAAGAAAACAAGATGATAAGAAGAACTACCAGACATGGTATCTTTACTTAAAACAAAAAAAAGTCAATCATATAAAAGTACAACACGACTGCATCCATCTGCACATGGAAAAAACTAACTAAAAATGCAATGCTCATATCGTCAATAAAAAAATCAACTCCACAGGATTGCCTAATGCAGGAATTCTACAAGATAAAAGAGCATGCTAGTCAACAAATAATCTAATTATTTAATGCATCAACTCACATTTTTATTATGTTCTATCTTGTCAACCAACTCAAATTAAAATTTGAACCTCAGGATCAGGCATGTGAATGGAACCAATGGCAGTTAAAAATACATGATATTGGAGGATAATTATAAGCATACCTAATACTGGAACTTTGCAAGAGAGTATGGTACCAGAATAATTAGAACCTGAAAATGGTTCAAGGTGAGAAAATAGCATTTTCGGGAACACATATCACTTTAAAACACCTTCCTTCTATCCTGACAAAAATTGACACTGCCTTCTGTGCAACAGAAATCTGAAAAGCTACACTAATGATAACATGATAAAGACAAGGACCACAAATTATAACTACAACAACATACTAACTGTAATTAACATGCAAACTTAACTAAGAAAAAAATAGTGAGATGGTCACACCAATCAATTTACATGATAAGTGCATGGTAATCACATGATGTCTTCACAAAATGAGCAGTCCATCCTAGTAGCATCCATGTGAACATGAACAACACTATAACATGAACGAATGCACAAAAATATGCATATAAAACAACGCTCTAACCTTGCGCTTGCTTGAAGACTCGCAATCGCATGACTTTTGTTTCCCCTTCCTATAACCATCGTTCTGCACTTTCTTCTTCCTCACCATTCTGCGCACTGTTTCAAAAAAAATTAAAAAGTCAATAAATCAGCAAACCTAGGCCATATAATTTGCACAAAAGCTTCATACGCCAAAACCGCCTGCCTATCACACGTATAAGTACCCCGACAAAAAGGAATACATCAGCTGCCTCACCTCCGTGCCAACAAAAATCAAACCATCAACGGCGAAAACAAAACCCTACAACCTACATTAACTGCCTCATCAACACACAATAACCACCTCTGCTACATCAACACTAGCATGAGCTTCACTCACAAAAATGATCCCCTCCTACACCCATATCCAAACATCTCTCCTCTCTCCCAGCAAAACTCGTCCGAATCACGCGACGAAAAAACACACAAAAAAATGGACAACCATACATTCGCCATTCGCTACAATCACACCGATCAACGCCCAGCAGTAAGCAACCGTACGTTCGCCGCCCCATTAACGAACCAAACAGTATCCTCATCACACATGCACAAAACCAAAACATCTCCTACGTTCCCCCCGCCCCTGCATCCCCGCAAAAACGCACCGAAAAATCCAAAAAAAACCACATCCCTGCATCCCCTACACTCGATCAACCGAAAATGCGGATAGGCTTACCTCCGAAAACCGCCGAAATCCGCGAAGCCACCAAAACCCTAGAAATTTCACCGTGAGACGTTGCTCCGCCTTCCTCTCCTCTGTTATCTGTTCGATGAGAACGGCGAACCGAACCCAGAAGAAAGGCGCGGTTACCCAAAAACAAGAGGCTTTCGCGCAGTTACCCACTCTCGTTGTCATGTGGTCCCCGCCTGACGCCTATCTGCTACTTCCGACAGCAAATAATCCCCGCCGCATACCCAAAATCGGACGGCGTGCAGAGCGTTCGGCGTTAAAACACAGGTCAGAACGTTCTGCCGCTCGATCTCAGCCGCGAATTCCATCGCCCCCCGATCGGACGGTGCGCGCCGTGTTCTCCCGTGAAGACAGCGATCAGAACGTTCTGTAGATAGATTTTTCGTTAAAAATATAGGAATCACGAACCATTTTGTGGAATTTAGCAAGCAAACTTGGACAGGAGCTCCTTCAGAACAGAGGGGCAGGTTCTAGTTAACTGCTCCAGGTCATCAGCCGTGAAAACTTTATACAAACTTGTATGTGATTTGATGAACTCCAAGCATGCCTCCTTCAACCAGCGGCAACGTCTCCGCTCAGCTACAGCAATAATGTCTACCACCGTGCTCACGCATATGCGATTGGCCAACTTCCTCTTCGCAAATCAACTTTAGCCTTTCGAGACCATATCTATCCTCGCCTTCAAGCAAGTGCAGCAGCCACATTACACACTCAACTGATATTTCATCTTCTTCTGCTTCGGTTTCTCCTTACTCTTCTTCTGCTTCATCCTCCTCCATGTTGTCTATTTCCCTCATGGGGAATGTGTCGGTGTAGATGAAGGTAAGCAATCCCATGAACACTTCTGCTTCCATGTCATTTATCTTCACGATACTTACCGTAGTAGCGCCCTCATTCATGTTGCCAAAGAGCTCCGTCTACCTCAAACTTCAGATCAGCACCCTCCTTTGTCAGGAGGAGATCGCTGAAATGGCTTTGCATGTCTGATGGCTGCATCTGAATGAACGGAGCGGTGGTGCTGGTGCCCTCGTTATTCACATCCGCCTTGACGATGACATCGCACGGATGATGAAGCTGTCACCTTTGAGATGTCTTGATCTTTCCAAGACTTCCCTTTTCATGAACCTTTTTGGCCGACAGAATTACAAGGATAACAGAAGTCAATTATTCTGCTTTTTTGGAGTGCATGTTGACGCTTGCCAATGAGTCTGGTCAATTAAACTACAAGCAAATGAGCCTTCACGGGCTGCGAGACATCCTACTCCTCGTCAAGGGCAATACCAACCGATATATATAAATTCGCCAACATCCTCGTCACAGCCATTAGGATAGCACTCGAGAAGCCAGCGATGACCTCCGACAAAGAAAGGACGTACGAGACTCGATCCAGTCGCCGTTTAGCGTGTCTTTGGTACGCAAGTAGCCTTCGACCACAAGCAAGTGGTACACGCTGGCCGCGCCGGCGTCGACGACCGACTTGGTGCAGGCACACAGCTCGCCGTCGGCGACGAGAGATCGATACACCAGCGAAAGACATGCTCGACGACTGCCCTGCGCGCGCGAGCCTCCAAAGGCACGCGGTAGATCTGTGAGAAACCACGTACAGGATCAGAGGTGAGTGAGATATGGGGGACCCTGGGAAAAAAGGAGGAGGAGGGGGAAGAGAGGGAGAAGCATACTGACCAAGAAAGGATCGCCGTTGCCGGGGTGGGAGAGGAGCCGGTGGAGGAGGAGACGTCGACCGCCGGCCGGAGTGGGAGAGCATTTATATACTACGTACCTCTCTGACAACCTCCTCGTGGCCTAGCGAGCTGGCCAATTAATGCATGCACTGCACCTCGATCGTTGCCATCCAAGAGAGAATACATCGATATCGATTTATGATTCTTGCTTCTCCTTTCCTCTTGCTCCAGCCCCACACTGTTCCTTCTCCTTCAGCTCCGGTCAAACGCTGCCGCGGCGTTCCGTTCCTCTTTAGACTCTTCTCATCTCATACTTCATCGTGTGAGTGCTGCTGCCGTATTTCATTTGTGGATCGGCCTGGGTTGGCTTTGGTGTGGCTTGTAATCATGTGGAGACCATTCAATATTTATTTATGGATTGCTATTTTGCTCAGGCTTTATATGGCAGGTTATCTTCATAGCCGTTGGCATTCAGCCACCCCGGAGCATTCATCACTCTTTTGGGAGTCGGCTACGGTGTATTCATAAGTTATTGCATCCACAATTTTTAGTGGGTGCGGCTGTTTTATATTAGTCTATCTAATTAGAAACAACATGATTTTTCATTAAAAAAAACTAACCAATCCATTACAGACACTATTCTTATGTATCAATTGTCTACGATCATGGTTCTTACTACAACGATCATCATCAGTACAGGAGTACATGGATATTGGTGGAGTCGGTTACCAAGGGTTTATGTCCCGGTTTGGATTGTATTTTAGTAACAAGCTATGTAAATTTTTATTTCGGTTTATATAGCTTGTTGCACCCTGATTCAGTTGTTGGTCACATTTGTTACTGTTTTTATAATTTTATAACTTTGTAATAGTTAGCTGTATATATCCTTCATAGTGCAGAGATGGAGGAAGCTATTGCTCTTTAATTATTAAAACAATAAGCAGGCTAGCTAGCGTCTGTTTGCTATGACAATTTCAGCATTAATTTCTGGTTGAAAATTCAGTAGCTTCGAGGTATGTCGGCAGCTCGCGCCCCGCGCAATTAGATGATCTGCCGTGCAACTTTGGGTTGATTTTGGTTGTGTCTGCATGTCAAAATTCTTTGTTTCTTCTATTAAAAAAAAAGGCATCTTTTGCCTGTCTGATCCAATTTCTTTTCTCGACCAGACGGCACAAGGAAAACTGCTAACTTGCGCGAGAGTCAGGCCAGAGTATGTTAGACCATGTAGGTGCTAATTAAGCTAAGCAATTGACCTAGCTATTTTCGTTTTTAAGTTGCCGCGTCCCTGTCTCCCTCCCGTGGATCGATGCGCCAGGATGAATAGTAATCAGCGTGCACTTTTTTTCATAAGACGTAATTTAATCGATAAAATTCAAACTATAAATTTTTCTATAATATTTTAATTATAATAGTTAAAAGAAATCATACACAGTCATAAAAAAGTGATTTTGAATACGTATCCAAGAGTATTAATTTTATGTCATATAATTTACATATCATTAGATTAATTATGAGGGATTTGTCCTCATACCACTAGTGAAATTAGCAGTTTGTCAAAATACCACTGAGTGTGTCAATGACAGGTGGGTCCAGACCCCACCGGTCATTGTCACATCTAGTAATTCATGGTTTCACTAGTGGTATTTTGGTAATTAGTCCATTAATTATTGGTTGAAAGTAAACAATCTAAATACGACTTATATTCTTGGATGGAGTGATTTTCACGCTATATGACAATGACCGACTAGTTACTACGTGACAAGCGTGGCTAATTAGAAACCGTCCATATGATCTGATATGACAGTGACTAGTTGGACCTAATCTCGTATCAGCGCTAGCTGGCCAGCTATCTTCCGTTGAGTTTGGGCCTCTTTTCCTCGATCTCATGCTGTTGTACGTCCTTTCTTTCTAAATATATTCTTCCACGATCTATCGTAGATTTGAAACCTAGCTTGGTGCTCAGCCAGGTCAAGCAAATCCTTTCTTTTAATTTTTAGATGGAGGTCCAGGCAAATCCATGGCTCTCAAAATTCCATATCCACGCGGAATTAAAATAGAAATTGGGTGTGTAAGAAAATCTTGTAAGTACCATGTTTTGTCAAATGCAGACGTACGTAGGCTTTTTACCAAATCTGTCTGGACTGCTTTGCACGAGTGCACGATCGAAGAAGGATCGAGCACCTGTAGGTAGGTGTGTGTATATATAAGGCCTTGGTATGTACTTCAATAAAATTAGCACAGTTGATATAAACAAGCTAGAGGAAGATAAGATGGTAGAGCAACAAACAGTAGGAAGCTGCAGCATGAGTAAGATACTTTCCATGGCGGCAACCCTCTTCTTCTTCTTCGCCGTGGCCCTCTCAACAGTCGCGGCAGCCGTCGTCGAGCACACCTTTGTTGTGAGTACATATCCTATTTGATGTGCATCTTTTTTAAATCGATCGGATCTTCTTCATGTCATTGATACATAATAGCTGAACTCACCGTGTTGCGTGATACATGCTACTGTACTAAAATAAAGTTGTATTTATGATCAAAAATTATAGTCGTAGAGTAAACAGCACTAGGGTCTATAAATTTGGCAGGTGGTATCATCTTTTTTGTAAAGAAAACAGGAGGGGGGAAACCCTACCTAATGTTATTGATTGTAAAACCTAAGCGACCGAAAGAACATCAAGTAACATGGTACATATATGCATCATCATGCATAAAGACCCAAAAATAGGCAGGTGGTATCATCTAGATCAACGAACTATCAAAACACACATCCGGATCCATAAATTTGGTTAAGTTGTACAGATTTGGTCCAAGTCTGCTTGTTTGCCAACAAGCAAGCCACGTAAAACGAAATGCGCGCGTAGAAGCTAAGATGACTTAGAGGGAGTCTATGAGGCGTATGTTTTGGAAAGAAGTTCTTGCATTCTGCTATCTCTCTCGTCCTCATTTTCTCTTCCTGTTCTCTCTCTTTCTTCTCGCCATGCGATGGCGGACCAATGACGGTTCTTCTCTGCAATAGATAGTGGGAATGGATTTAGAGAGTGATTACTCACCAGATGTGAAGATTTGCTTGAAGTGCTTGCCGTTATCAAAGAAGAGGATAAGGCTCGACCAAAATTGAGGCTCGAGGCGATGGGGTTCAAGAAGCAGCATAGGACGGAATGAGAGCACATCATTAGCAAGATGTATGCCTAAGCAAACCCGGCTTTGAGATCGATGCCTGGTTGCATGCATGGACGGGATGGAGAAGATAGATCCCGCATCGAGCACGGCATTTTTAATGTGATCGCTATAGCTAAAGAAGAAGAGGTGTGCTCCACAGCAGTTTTCGGATTGCGCGTGGCCGGGCACCAGGGACCGCGCGGCTGCTGCTCTGGCATGCAACGGCCATGGCATGCTACTACTTGAGCTGGGCAGAAGGCTGAGGGCGCACGAGGAAGGTCGTCGGCACCACGACAACCTCGAGCTCCTTGATCCCCCATGTTCCAACGGCCGTGGCGACCAGGCGGCCGATGTAGCCAACGCGACGCCTAGCCTACTGGATGCTCGCCCACAAGCCAACCTTGTCGGAGAGCCACCGGAATCGGCGTCCTCCTCGCCGCGCTCATAGCCGCCGTGCTTCAGGAGAGAATCACTGGCTGGACATGAGAGAGGGGAGAGAGACAGAGGCTGAGGAGAGAGAGACTAAATTTGTCAGGAAATCAATTGAATTTCTTACCATTAGATTGTGCTGTGCCGGAGTTGAATGAAATGAAATCAGTTGAGTTTTACTTTAACCATTTGACAACTTAATCCAAAATTAACTTGAGATCAAAACATACAGGCAACCAATTTCATGAGAGAGAGCGCGTGCACAGTTAAAGTTTTTTCTTTTAAAATAATATGGCCAAGGACAGTCCCTAAGCCATCTCAGCTACCGCGGGCGTGATTTTTCCACGTGGTTTGCTTGTTGTTGGTGGATTTGGATGCACCACGCAACCAAGTTTGTGGATCTACATGTGTGTTGTAAAAGTTCATTGACTTAAATGATCTCACCTGCCAAGTTTTTAGACCCAATGCAATTTACTCATTATAATATTCCTAGTATTTTAATTGTATGTCTTGTTATTTTCACCCTTATAACATATATACATTGTGTCCCCCTTATTTATCTGATTAAGATGGGTACTTCTGGCCTCTCAGAGCGAACATGCAGCTTTTTTCAACATTGTTTCAATAATATGCATGTAGACTTTTATTATATAGTTTATTCAACAAAAAAACACGAGCAGATCAACAGATGCTTTATTAATATATGGTCCGTCCCTTTACATCATGACGTGTTAGATATGTAGTTAAACTTTCAAGACTCTGGCAACCGACAAACATAAAAAGTACACACAATATGTTCACCATTAGTACATATTCACCTGGAAATGATGCAAGTGGTTTTTTTCATCAATAATACTTCTATATATATTTTAGAGTAAATTTCAGAGTATCACTATTTTTTAACATTGGATACTCCTAGTTTTGTGGTCATAATTGCATAAAAACATGGGTTTATTAGCTAGTTGTACTTAACACCAGATTTGTGTTTGTAAATTTTATGTTCTTTTTTCTAAATTTTCTGAAATCTACACATCCTTTTCAAAATATTCTGATTTTGGCTTCTAACTTCCTTATTTTTTGAATGTTTATTTGTTAAATATGCTGATTGGGTTGTCATAAGTTTGAAAACCACCTTGCAATAGTTTTAGGGGTGAAAAATAAACAGTTTCAAGAGTTTAGGAGTTATGTTTCCGCCTTTAGAGTTAATGGGTGTAATCTAAATTCCGACAATAGTTAACGGATGAAAATAGATTTTTTTTTCTTTAAAAAATGACCAAAAAATTGCATTATTCATTTTAACTACAGGTAAGGCAGATGCATGTGCAACACTTGTGCAACGACACGTTGGTGACATTGGTGAACGGGCAATTCCCAGGCCCTGCAGTAGAGGCTACGGAAGGGGACACCGTGGTTGTCCACGTCGTCAACGAGTCACCCTACGGAATAACAATTCACTGGTACGTATTTTCGAAGTCTCTCCTGCCTCGCAATGGATCTCTATGAGCCAAAAGTGGAATATGCAATTAGCCAAGAACGCTTTCCCCAAGAGTTGGTAGAAATGAACTTGGGCGTAAATGTCATACCTAAGCGCTATTACCAGAATCAGAGATTTCATGACAGGAAACCGTCAGAAACAAGGCAAACCCATTAATTAGAGATTATTTTACTGACGACATACCCTATCAAAACATAAGTCGTCAAGATTAGGGCGACATGAATAACTTAAGGTTAGTTTACAATTATTGAACTGTGCGTTCTAATTTGTTAGTTTTGCTAACGTTAGAAAGATTTTGCTGCTACATCTGAGAAAAGAGATTATCAACTAGCTGCTACATCCATATAAAGAACTAACAAAGTGATTTTCAAAAGTTACTGCAATTGGTGATTTCAAAAGTTACTGCAATACCAAGTGAGCAAAACGTTAACAGTTAATTTAACGGTGTACAGTAACCTTGTTTTGATTCGAGTGCAATCGAATCTAGCGAGTTATGCTCCGTTTGACATGGCAGTGGCTATGTAATCTCGTTTTATCAAGCCGATTTCAGACACTTTGAGTTAACACTGACTCTCGGTTATTTTTTGCTCCTCTCCAATACAGGCACGGTGTAAAGCAGCAATTAACCTGTTGGGCCGATGGAGCCGGGATGATAACGCAGTGCCCGATCCAGCCAAACACGACCTTCACCTACCGGTTCGCCGTCGCCGGCCAGGTGGGCACCCTCTGGTGGCACGCCCACGTCTCCAGCCTCCGAGCAACCCTGCACGGCATCCTGATCATCCGCCCAAACTCCGGCGGATCATACCCGTTCCACAAGCCTGACATGGACGTTCCTGTCATCATAGGTCTGTATATAACTGCATGCATCAAGGCCAGATTTTGCAGATCTTTTGACATCGTCTAGCTAGCTAGCTAGCTAGACCCTGAATGAACTTGTTTTTGCTGTTCCGATCGATCGATCTTGCTTTCATGCAGGTGAATGGTGGCAGAAGGACCTGATGGAAGTGGACAAGACCTACTTGAATGGCAACAACAACCCCGTCTCAGCTACCATCAACGGGAAACTTGGAGATCTCTACAACTGCTCAGGTAATTAATGAGTACTTCTGAACAATCTAAAACTTTGTTGCAAGCGTGATCAGTTCACGGACAGACTAAAAAGTACGTACGTCTGTGTTGATCTGCATGCAGGGGTAGTAGAGGACAACTACGTCCTGGAGGTGGAGCCCGGCAAGACCTACATGCTACGGCTGGTGAACGCGGCGCTCTTCTCCGAGTACTACTACAAGGTCGCCGGGCACAGGTTCACGGTGGTCGGCTCCGACGCCAACTACGTCAGACCGTACACCACCGACGTCGTCGCGGTCGCGCCGGGCGAGACGATCGACGTCCTCATGGTCGCCGACGCGCCGCCCTGCCGCCGGTACTACATGGTCGCCCTGGCCATCCAGTCGCCGGAGCCCGACCCGCAGGTCCCGGTGTTCGTCTCCAGAGGCGTGGTGCAGTACAAGAATATCCCCACCGGCGACGCGGCACCTGTCTGCGGCGAGCAGACTGTACTCATGCCTGAGATGCCTGACCACCACGACACGACCACGACCTTCTTCTTCCACGGCAACCTCACCGGCGGCCCGCCTGTTCACCCATTGCTGAAGCAGGTCCGGGATCGTGTCGACGAGCGCCTGTTCATCACGCTCGGCCAGGGCTCCATCTGCAGAGGGAACAGGGCGTCGTGCAAGAGGGGAGGAAGCAACGAGTCCATGCTGGTCGCGTACATGAACAACGTGTCCTTCCACCTACCCGAGAAGATGTCATTGCTCGAGGCACGATACAGTGGCAAGATGAACGGCGGCGCCATGGACGACGGCGTGGTGGTGCAGGACTTGCCAAGGAGGCCGTCGAGGACGTTCGACTACACTGACCCGGCGCTGATACCGGTCGTCCCCGGCGGGAAGGTGGAGGGGCTCGAGCCGACGCGGAAGGCGACGACGGCGCGACAGGTCGCGTACAACGCGACGGTGG
The DNA here is from genome assembly GCA_019208055.1 of Stipa capillata. Classification (NCBI taxonomy): domain Eukaryota; kingdom Viridiplantae; phylum Streptophyta; class Magnoliopsida; order Poales; family Poaceae; genus Stipa; species Stipa capillata. The sequence continues at coordinate 615,307 of JAGXJF010002680.1, forward strand.
AGGTGGTGTTCCAGAGCACGGCGGCGATGCAGAGCGACTCCAACCCGATGCACCTCCACGGGCACGACTTCTTCGTGCTCGCGCAGGGCCGCGGGAACCACGATGCGGCTAGGGACGCGGGGAGCTACAACCTGGTCGACCCGCCGTTGAAGAACACGGTGCAGGTGCCGAGGCTCGGGTGGGCGGCCATCCGGTTCGTCGCCGACAACCCCGGGGCGTGGTTCATGCACTGCCACTTCGAGTACCACATCGCCACGGGCATGGCGACGGTGTTCGAGGTGGAGAACGGGCCGACGGCGGAGACGACTCTCCCACCGCCACCTTCGGATCTTCCAAAGTGCTTAGAGGTGAATGAATGAGGATATGGCGTCAGAAAAGTTGAAAAGCGCATGTATACGGAAGCTAGAGCTGGTGTTGACTACTCAGAAATACAGAGAAGGAATAAGTTTATAGAATCACTCTGAAATTGTGCTCACTGTTGTGGTGTTATTGTGTCGATTCAATCTACTGCATATAATTAATCACGTTTTGGTTGGTGAGCTTGACCACAACCGGTTTCTTGACACAGAATCCATCTTAATTTTCTCAACAATCGCTGTCATATATACTTCTGTAATCGGTGAAATAGGAACAGCCTTATCTCTTCAAAACTTATCCATCCTTATCGTCTAAAAGGAAGACGAAAAAATCTTGTGTCGACGTTGCTTTGCACTTTTCCTTCGACTCGATCCCACTTCTCCTTCCACACTGTCCTCCTGGAATTGACTTGGTACTTGGTACTGTGGACTGGTGGTTGTGTGCATCTATGTATGCAGAGGCTGAGGAGTATATTCCTCATAATCGAAGAAATCCTTCTCCCACTGAATCTGAACCTTAAGGTTGCATTTATAGATACGCCTATAAAACGTGTTCAATTCACTTGCGAGATCCCCTACCAAGACGACTCGTCGTACGTCCACCCTTCTTCTTTTCTCTTGATCCGTAATTGCAAACACGATCGATAGCGACTATCGATCCTATCTTATTCTTCACCTTTGATCGAAGCGGTGAATTGATTTCACGCGTCATGCTCATAAGAATTAAGCTCATGGAAAGGATAATCAGTTGAGGACCATATATGGTTGTTGTAAATCAATCAATAAAGTAAGCCTATGTTTCATGGTTGTCAATTTTCCCCTTGTGAGCTCTCGCAAGCATACGTAAAGCATCTCGATCAATCGGCAATTAAGCTGTATAGCTCCAACAAAACACGAACGCGAAACACAAGAAACACATGCATGATTAATTGCATATGGTAGAGCAGAACTGATTAATGAATAACTTGCTTTAGATCAAAGGCTTTATGCCCGTCTTATATTGAAAGCCAATGTAACCAAGAGTACGCGGAGATTACCCGCTTATAAATTTCGGCAGCATGTATAGCGGCCGTAACAACGAAGAACTTGGTCATTCCAGAGTGCAGTGTCCACACCTGCTAGCCTCCGATAACATTCGGACACACCAATATGTATATTCTGCACAAAAGTTACGCAAACTCCGAAAAATATTATCGCTAGCTCGGAATACACCAGTACCATAATTAAGATACACCAGTAACAAGGATAGATAGATTGTTTTGAGTCTCTCCTGAGCCGAGTTGGAATACCTACCAGTCCACTACCACTGTATATACCAAACCAGCAGCATCTGGCAAACCACTACTAATATTTTAGATATCCTAATCTCGGCCAAAACGATCAAACTAATTTCCAGAGAAGGATACTACTGCTTGGTAGCTAAGTACCAATCACAGCAGAATAACAGCACCATTAATTAATTATTAAGGCCCAGTATTATCGGTCTCAAGTTAATATTGGAATGAAAGGGACGTTTAATTCGACAGCGAAAACCACAAAAATGCGAGATTACCACCAGCCTAAACTTTGCCGACGTATATTTAACAATTAATTAAAGGAACTTGCTTGCTCCTTTAAGGTTTCTTAGCTACCCATGACAAGAGACTTGAGACTCTTGGATACTATACGGAGCACTTGGTCAGAGCTGTTACGTTAGAGGTGATAGTGATATATAGCTCGGTTTTGGCACTATGATGGTGAGAAGGAATTTGTTTTTCTCATTATTTGCACGCTGTTATCAATTGTAGAGGGGTTCTTTCCCATGTTCACTCCTCCTGTGTGGAGTCTCCATGTTCCACCCAGAATTCTCATTTTTGTTTCGTGGCTTGTGGCACAGGTATCTCCACAGTTGTTCGTTACAACTATTGATATCCTTGCTGTGAAGGAACCAGAGGAGGAGGAGGCTGACGTGCATTTCATGGTGGGACAAGTGCATGTCCAAATGGACACCGGTCTGACCGTACTGCAAGGATCAAAGAGACTACTCTCTTTTTTACGAAACAGCCACAGCGTGCTATTTATAGCCAGAAGATGATTGAACAAAATTTGACCAAGAAAGTTACAAACAAAAACAAAACTAAACTGGGTGGGGGGGGAGGCTTAGGGTCCGTTTGGTTGGCTGGATAGAGTTGGATGGGATATGGCCATCCTCTTTTTTTTTAGGATATCTAGCGTTTGGTTGGGTGGATTGAAGTGGATTGGATGGTCCAATTTTTTGTTTGGCAAAAAGTGGATAGATTCAACTGGATGTGCCACTGACATGTGGGCCCCTACGTCAGTGACACCTCTTCTTAGTTTTCCCTAATCCTCCCTCTCTCTCTCTCCATCCTCCCTCTCTCTCCATCCTCTCTCTCTCACCACCGGCGGCAGCGGAGCTCGGGTGGGGCGCAGGCGGGGGCCGGCGGGGCTAGGCGGCGCGTGGAGCGGCGGCACCGAGGTCGGGCGGGGCAGGGGCCAGCGGGGCCGAGGCGGGGCGGGGAGCGGTCGGGCGGCGGCGAGGTCGGGCGGGGCCGAGGCGGGGCGGAGAGCGGCGGGGAGCACGGACGGGGGCCGGCGGGGCTGCATGCGGAGCTCGGGTCGGCCGGAGCTCGCAGGGAGCGGGGAGGGGCAGGGGCGGAGCGCGCGGGGGGGGACCGGCGACGCGGGGAGCGGCGGGAAGGAGCTTGCGCGGGGGAGTGGCGGCGCGGGGAGCGGCGGGGCGGCGGGGAGGAGCTCGCGGGGGTGGGGGGGACCGGAGGCGCGGGGAGCGGCGGAGCGGCGGGGAGCGGCCGGCGGGGGAGGCGGCCGGAGCTCGGGTTCCGGGGAGCGGCCGACGGGGGCGGTGGCCGGAGCTCGCGTGGGGAATGGGAAAAAAATTAGGGCTAATCACGATTAGCAAAAAGAAATTACAATTAGCACTGTTAAACGCAATTAAGAGAAATTAGGCTCAGTTCATCCGGCAAATTTGGCCGGCTCCCCCCATCCAGCATATTAAGGGAATATTCCCTTGGGGTGGATATCCCCATCCACCCCATCCACCCAACCAAACGCTGGATATCCCAAAAAAAGGGATGGTCATATCCCATCCAACTCTATCCAGCCAACCAAACGGACCCTTAGACAAACAAGTTGGACTGCTCTTTGGCTTCACCGGAATTGAGAGGATTGAATCCATGTTGGATTGACATCGCCTGTGGATTGAGGAGCCAACGTTCTTTGTTTCTGTGCGAAACCCTTGTTGTTCTTCCATGTGATCCAGTTGTCTTTCTTTGGTTTCACAAGTTCGGCTTTGACGATGTATAGTATAGTATCCCGTATACGAGAAGGTATCCGTATACGATTCCCTAGATTATCAGAATAAAAATACATATCCGGTAAGGATCCCCAGGAGATAAGGTAACCCCGGTAAGGAGGAAGGACAATCCCTTAAATTAGGAAGTCAATCCCGACGTTTAAGAAAGCCAGAGTTCTACTCGGGCATAAGTCCATGTCCGGTACGACTCGGGGAGCCCCCTATAAAAGGATCAGCAATCCCATAGGGGAGGGGGAGTCTTTCAAGTCTTTTAGATCAGACAAGTCCAACAAGTCTCTTAAGTCTCAGAAGATCAAGTTAGAAACCTGAAGCCATCCAGAAGCTCTAGCGATTCCCACGAGAAGACCCGCCACCTCAAAGGAGTCGAGCCCCGCGGAACTAGTCGAAGTAGCTTCTGATTAGGTCTAGGATAGCCACTAACATACACATCCTTTGTAAGATACTCTTTTGATCAATATATACGAGCATGACGTATGGTTGTTATCCTGAGGGAGGCTCGAACCTGTATAAAAATGGCGTTTCCTTACCGTCAGATCTCTTGGTCTTGTGCCCTAGAGGTCCCTACCCAACAAGTATCTCTGTCTCACGACTACCGTAAGATCTGCGATTTACCAATCGTCGACAGGCTTTGGTTTGTATCAAGCAACCCGGGCTGGTTAGCAACCATCTATCCTAGCTTGTTTGTCGCTTGCTGGTGCTTGGCTTCTTGTGTTTGCTTAACTGCTGATTGCTTTGTTCGTACCGCGAATGAATGAACATAATCGTGCATGGACTAGGGTTTCTACTAGTTGGTCCATGTAAAACTCTGTATGTCGTGCACTGAGAACAAATCAACTATCCATTTATTTTTCAGATTTGCTAATTCTCAGTTGACTGAAATTTTCTAACTTAGACTAAAATTGCAGCATTGAAAATGTGCTACTTCAATAAAAAGTTAGTCTAAATTTTTATTTGTATGTTATATATGGAGTGAGGTGGTGATAAAAATAGTTAAATATTAATCCAAAAGTTAAAAAGATAACTGAGACGCGAAATTTTTTAAACAACTTATAAATAGACATTTTCTTTATTATTTGGCCGTGTGTTTAGCCACATATTGTGGCAAGAGGTTGCTGACTACTCCCAATGCAAGTTGCGATTGGTTAATAATTAATGAGAAAAATATGGTTATGAACACTGTTTCCGCTGCTGATATATGGTGTATTCGGAAACCATACTTGGGTTGGCTTTGATTTCCACGTAAAATTCTACTAGGCCCGGGTTTAAATGGTGAAACGGTTCCGAGTTGTTTAGTCACGGCCTCCACTCGGACTCCGACTCTGACTCGGTTACATATACCAAGCAAGCACGGGGCACGTTGATCGACCAAGAATTGCAGAGAAAATTAAACACTGGGAGTGGATAATTCGATTGATTTACCCGGCGATGGCTTCGGCAGCGACGACGACGACGACGAACCGTAGCAACGTGCACCTGTGCATGAGCGACTACAGGGACGAGACATAAACGATGCACCACATCGACGTGGCGCCCTTCTTCTCCCACCCCGACCCGGACACGGAGGCCATGGAGGACCTGCCCCTGCCTCCTGCCGCCGCGCGCTTCGACCGGCCCCCTCACCCCCAGCGCTGCGACGTGGTCTTCCACCTCCTCGGCGCCCGCGGTGACAGGGTCGTGTCCACCGACGGCGAGCGCCGCACCCTCATCTACGACGCCGCCAGGAGCGCCGTCCGTGCTGGGCCCACGCTGCGCGCCGCAAGAGCAACCCCGTCTCCGCCGCGCCGTGGGGAACGACGGCCTCTGCGTCCTCGACTACAAAGCCATCCGTCCCGCTGCTTTGAGGTCCTCCGCTACGACCGGCTCCGGGAGGACTGGTACTGGCACGCCCTCCCGCTGCCTCCCTACGTGCGCGCCCCCGGCTACACCGGATCCTGTGTCACGGCCCACACGGTGGCCGCCAGCGGCCGCATCTGGACCTACACGGAGTCACGGAGAACGTCGGCACCTACTCGTTCCACACCAGGCGCCGCTCCTGGAAAAAGGAAGGGGGCTGGGCGCTGCCGTTCATCGGCAAGGCCGAGCACTTCCCTGTCTCGGGGTGCAGCGGCTATCTATCGATCGGCTTCTCGTCCTGGAACGGCCCTCTCTGCGCCGCCGACCTCGGCACCGCCACGGTCGAAAGGCCGCCGGAGGTGCGCGGTGTCTGGGAAGACTTCAGGCCGCCTGGGGAGTGGTTCACGACCACCTCCTCCCTGGTGCACCTGGGGTCCGGCAAGCTCTGCATTTTCAGGTTCTTCGCCACCGCACCGACGGCTGAAGGAGCCGGGGCCCCGTCGCCGTCATCACCGCCGTCGAGGTAGGGCCCCTCGACGACGGAGGAGAGATATCAAGATGGTGAAGCACAGGTCCAGGCGTATCAAGCTCGACAACCACAATGCGCACATAAAATGGGTGCTCTAATATATTCTTCCATTGGAAATCAACCGAATAGCTAGCTCATGATGATGAAACCGAACGACTACACAATTTGTATTGTGTAGTAATATATCATCCTCGAAGAATGCATTTGTGTTTTGTGTGACGCTGTAACAGTAATGCTTGTTCCGGATAGTATACTCAGTAACGCCAGTGAAAAACCATACATTCCAATTTTCCCAGTTACAATTGCTACTAGGAAAATAGCTTATTTCTCTGCGGGACACACGTCTAGACTACAGTTTGAACACGAAAAACAGGTACTGGTACAAAACAAACTGCAATGCAACGGCTCTCAGTAAGGAACACTCCAGTCCATTGGTTCAACATCACTACATCAGGAAGTCCCTGGGGTCCGTTACATATCCCGTCAAGGCTGAAGCAGCCGCAGTGTAGGGGGAAGCCAGGTAGATCTGCCCTTCCTTGTGCCCCATCCTGCCCGGGAAGTTCCTGTTCGTCGTCGACACGCAGACCTGCACCCAAATACACAACGTTGAGATCACCGAAACCACTTTGTCCAAAAACAGAATTGCATAACGCTTAACATTTCCTTAACACACCAAGGAGGACTTCTCCCTGAATCCATGAAAAGTGTTCCACAACATTTGCAGTTGCAGCTGTCATGGACATCTAACAAGTGCTAACTCATGCAAAAAGTGTGTTCCCAATCAGAAGGATATAGTGTAATGCCTGCTAAGGAGGGGATAAAAAGTTCAAAACTACTAAAGGAGCATTTTTGTTTAGTGGTTCTAGCAATAATTTTTCACTAACACTGAGAACAGCAACCTAGAGAAAACTGGTGGCTTCGACTAGCGTTCCATACCCATAACCGTAGCCAGCCTAGGTAAGATGGCAGCCAGTCAGCCAATAACGTGAGAATATGGCAGTTCAAGAACTGTTGTCTTTAGGACAGCAGAAATTTGGTTGGGACTCCAGATCAATATCTTATCTCTCGAGAATCAACAGACCTTAACACTTCAGAAACCACAGAAGCTCCCTGCTACGCTTGTATCAAGCAGCATGTCTACTGTACAGAAATATATTTGGAAATATTCATGATATACTTGCCGTAGGTTCATTCATGCGTGCATATGTATCACGAGGACCACCCAAACAAGCACCACAATTAGGGCTAGCTGGTGTATCACAACCAGCCTCTTCAAATATCTGGGAGCAAGTTTTGCCACCAGATCCTGGTACGGGGAGGCTATATACGTCCATCCACACCTACAAGATTTAACAGTCTTTTCAGTAACAGACTGCAAGATGATTGTTTCAGTATATTTTTATTGCAAATTATCACCTTTTGCGTTGCAGGGACGAGAAAAGTAGGAACTTTAACCTTCTTGCCCTGTATTAAGGAAACAATTTGTAGAAAGTACAGTAATCATGGAGTAGTGTGGTTCGAGTAATCACTGCAACATGTTACAAAAACATATTTAGGTTTGAGCACAAAGAACAATTACAGGACTAGGATGGCCCAAGATGCTTTTGCAATCAATTAATTAGTAATGGCAATACTTTTTGTCATTCAGCCATATCAGTCAATCAAGCTGGAAGTCTTACAGTGAGGCAGATGCATAAATCATAGTAATGATCCAAAAATCAACCTTGCCTTTTTCTATAAATGGCCTTGCTCACAACTCAATCATACTAAACTCCAACCAAAGCTCAACTTAATTGGATCCTTGTACATATACTCCAAAACATGTCAACCCTTATGGCCTTCAAAGTTCTTCATAATCTAAATGTAACTATATTAAAACATTAATGTCCTTTCAGCATTAATTTCAGTTGTCCATGTACAGGGGACCAACGAGGTGAACCCAAATCTGGTCCACGTTAGGCTCTTACAGTAAGAACCACAAAAATCTGCGAGTCCCCTAACCCAACCAACTGCCAGTTAGTCCTAGAACTAGGTCCAATCCAACTTCAAGTGCATATTGAACATGTCCTGATAATAATACTAGCCCATCGATTAGCAGTCCATGACAAGTTTAGGTATCCCACTACTAGGCCTAATTACAGAAGATCTACAACACTTCCTATTTTAATAACTGCTATGTTGAGTTAACACTTCCTATTTTAATAACTGCTATGTTGAGTTCATAATATGCAGAGGCAACATAAGGAACTTATAAAACAATACAAGTACAGAAAACATTGGCATGATCGTAGCCTACAAGTTTCAAAATGCGTAGCAGATATCTCATGTATGCCAAAATGCATAGACAAACAAAATGATCCTGACTATATGTCACCGTGCTACAAGAATATTGGTTTCAAGCTTCTTACCGAAGCTAAGAAGACCTTCGCAGCAGCAAAGAAGTCCTCAGTCTTACCACCAGTGCAAGAACCAATATAGACTCGGTCAATCTTGACATCTTTGCATTCTCTTGCTAGAGCACGGTTGTCAGGCGAATGTGGCTGCACGTTCATGGAGATTACAGCATGATTTTTTATATAAGAAAACAAACAAAACCAATATAAAGATTGCAAAAGAGCAAAGACTACATTAACAAACCTTGGCAACTACTGGCTCCAATTTAGATACATCAAACCGGTAGTCACTAACAAATCTGAAAACACAAAGTCAATCAAATAAAAGAACAAAAGAAATCAACAGCTTGCGCATATCACATATCATTCATAGCATGACAGAAAGACCATAGAATGACAAATCTTGAAGGAAAACACAAACACAGGGCCAGCCCTGAGGCCGGACAAAAGGGGCAACCCCTGCCACTTGGGGCCCCGACCTATGTAGTGTATGCATACTTGTGTAAGTGTATACATTCTGTTACTTGTTACTCGAACTGGGCTTAATTAAATTGCAGCAACGAATCGTTGGAAGGCCCAGCCGAAAACCCGCAACACCTCCATGTTCTCTGCTCGTTGCAGCAAGGCAGAATGCAGGAGCAAGGAGAGAGTCCTTCGCCGATACTAGTGTGCTGCGTGCGGATCCCTTCAACCCTTCTCCTTCTCTTCTCATCTTCTCATTCTCCAGTGCTCACACGAAAAAAGAAATAGTGCTGCTGTTCGTTCCCTTGTACTTCCTCACACAAAAGAAGATATTCAATTATTTAAGAAGGCTTTTGAAGTTAATTACTCATCGTTGCTTTTTACCTTTTGTAGTCTCTAATTTGAATCATAATATGCTACAAAAATAATACTCCCTCCATTTGTAGATTACATTTTAGATGCAAGCAGAGTCTCCAACATGCAACTTTGAACAATTACTTCTCTTACTAATACATTAGTAAAAATTTATTAAATTGTGATATTATGGAAATAATTTTCATGACCAATCTAATGATATTATTTTCACCTAATAATTTTTCATATATTACGAGTAAGTTAGAGAAGTTTGACTACATGCTTTCTAGGAAGTCATCTATTTACAAATATATGGTGTGATTTTTTTTAAGACAGACAATGACATTATTTTCATATAGTCAATCCATGTACTTCCACATATACTAATGGACAAAGTTTTAAAAGCTTGAAAGCACGCATCCTACCATGTATCGAGGAAAAATAGATTTGAGGGAGTTAAGGAGTTTGGAAGTATATTTAGCTTTTTACTTAGCATGAAGTCATAGGATGTTATTGAACTACGAAAACATTGTACTAAGTCTGCAGAAACTTTTTGGCAAAATGATTCGTGCGATGTTTGAGTCAGATGATCATCTTTTTACTTGAATTAAGAGTACTTAAGATGACTTGGCACAATGAACCAATGTGCGCTACTGAGAATTTTAGTTCGTTATAAATATAGACAAGTTTCCTAGTTTATGTGTGAATAAAGGCCCTATATTTTGTCTTGCCCCCAGGGCCTCTGATATGTCAGGACCGGCCCTGCACAAACACTAGACAGCAGCTTCTAATTCTCTTACATATATGCATAGTCAACTCTGAAACAGAAGACATCAGAAAACATGGACCATATTTTGTCAACACAGGCTTGTATATCTATGTACCATGCAGGAAGGATAGTGCATATTTGCACAAGGACATCCTAATTTTCCAAACCTAGCAGGCTCTACATTATTGTGATCAGCTGAAGACAGGAAAGAATAGTAAAGAACCAGTTATTTTAAAGTTCTTTTAATGCCCTGCACACAGTATTATAAAATTCCTCTCTTTAGTCTAATTGATCCATATGCAAACTTATATGTAGTATTTTCTGTAAATGGTTGGAGCAGAAGGTGCTCAAGAGCATATTTTACTAAAAAAAGAATTCATATTGATTTTGTTACTATGATATTTTCTCACTGTGAAAGCACTGAACGGTAGTGTTTACAAAACCAAACATACAGGTTTTTTCAACTCCCCAACGTCGTAAGGTTTTGGGTTAACAAAAGATCAGCAGTCAACACCAAACCTTTTTTGTCTATAAAATGCAAAACACACACCCAGTTCAATAATAGACTAGCTGAAGAACTAACCTGTATCCTTTTATTGATTTAGTTCGAAGTCAACTAACAACTAGTGATTGTTTGTAACTGAATTGCCTAGATTGATGTATACATAACATGATCTAAAGAGCAGGGAGGGACTGTAATCACCTGGCCTGAGCATCACTGTAGACAGGTTCATATTCGACTGGTGTCTTACCCTGCAGCATATGAGGGTGACAGACATGGTGTCACAATTACCATGATGTAAATATTGCTAACTAGTCATTGTAAATTGTTTCACTCGGTCGTTATCTCGAAAGTTATTGCATCAGCTCTACTATTAGTATTTCAGAGGGTAGTTCTATACCTCAAGGTACTTAAATGTAGTTGCATCAGCAGGCACAACACCATTCTTTCCACCAGCTTCAATAACCATGTTACACAGCGTCATTCGCTCTTCCATCTAGCAAGTATGTGCAAAAAATAAGCTCAATTGTACATGATATGAAAATTAGTTAATGTAGTTATGAGCATGGAACACACATTTAGACTTTCTACAGTTGATCCAACAAACTCCATTGATTTGTATGTTGCACCAGATACAGATATCTCGCCAATAATCTGTAAACAGAAAGCGTTAAGGATGAGTCATCTCGATTACAATGAGAATCCTACGAAAAGAGCAATTTTATCATAACAGTGATTATTGTGTAGGCTTACTTGCAAAATCAGATCCTTCGCAAGTAAATAAGGTGGCATTTCTCCATCCAATATGAACCTGATAGTTGGAGGCACCTGAAAATAAGTTTAACAGATCAAAAACACCATTTTTCTTTTCCATAGGCAACAAAGTATCTCTACAACATGACAAAGAGAAGTGTGTCCTCATGATATAACGAAGAGGTGCATGTTCAAAGGCCATTCTTTCTCACATTAAAAATACAATTATTGAGACATGGGAAGCACAAAAAATGTACAAAAATGCAAAAGAGAAGGTATAACTGATATCTGAGTGGTGCTAATCAGATGCTAACCCAACGTGTCATTATGTTTGGGACTTTGGATGAAAGATAATTTGGATGTTCCAGCCTATAAACAAAAATGAACTTTTTACTACTTCTGTCAGATATCTATCTTGAGCTTCTATATTTGTGCAAAGCCTGTGGGTTACTAAATCATCATGTACAGAAACAAATAAAGAACTTCCGACACATCAATGAGATATAGAATCAAAAATCAGTTCACATATGCTCAGAAATATGCGTATTTGTCCTTTTCCGTTGTAAGATTGATTTTCTAATTCTATATGGAAGTAAAAAAAACATTTTTGCATACCTTGAGGAGAGCCTTCCCAGTTCCCATCACAAAACCTGCATCGGTGTTTCCAATTCCAGTTGCAAATTGACCAAAGGCTCCAGCATTGCATGTATGAGAATCAGTACCAAGGAGAACCTATACAGGAAGCGGAGCAGGTCAATCCTGCATAGTAAAAACACAAGCTTTCAGTTATCGGTAATTGGTAGTCAGTAAAAATACCTCGCCTGGCCGGCAATGACCTTCTTGGGCTAGTGCAATGTGGCACACACCTTTGTAGTCTGGATTTGCCTACAAACAACCCAAAAGTGTAGACCTTTTTAAACAGGTGATCTTACTTTTCTTTAGAAGGAACTTTAAACGGGCCTGACATGAAACAAACAAGCTATCAATTGAATGAATCAATAAGGTAACGGGTAGCCGTACTCTGAAATCGCTTAGGTCCTTGATGTCGTAGAAGTACTTAATCTTCTGCTCCATACAGAAGTCCCTGAGGATATCAACATTCCGGTTCGCCCGCTCGTCGCTGGTGAAGATGTAGTGGTCGGGGATGATGACGACCTTCTCGCGGTCCCACACCTTGGCGTCCTCCCCGAACTCCTGCTTGAAGATCCCGATGGTGCCCGGGCCGCAGACGTCGTGCGTCATCAGCACGTCGACGTCCACCCACACATTCTCGCCGGGCTCCAGGCTCGCGCGCTCCGACGCCCGCGCCAGGATCTTCTCCGTCGTCGTCATCGCGCCCTTCACCGAGCCGGTGGAGGACGGGGCCCGCGGCGCGCGGGCCGGCGTTGCTACAGCGCGTACGCGACCCGCTCGCGAGCGCCGGTTCCTCGAGCTGGCCCGCTGCTGCTGCGGTGCCGCGGCGGCGAGCTCCTTCTGCGAAAAGGCAATTAAGGGGGTCAGCAGAGAGAAGTGCTTGAGGGAGCGAGTCGAGGCGAGGCGAGGAGATGGGGGAGGAGAGGAGGGAACCTTGTGGGGGAATGGGGCGGAGGAGGCCCTGGCGGCAGCGGCGGCTGAGATGGAGGCCATGGCGGCGGCGCGCGCAGACGAAGCGTCGAACACCTTGAGGTCAATAGAGTTAGAGGGGGATTTGGGGCTGTGCGGCTGTGGCGTGTGGGAAAGGGGTGCCGCGACCTGAAACTAAGGGGATGTTTGGTTGGGCTTTTTAGCAGCTTTTCACTGGAAAAAGCTGCAGCCCAACCAAACGGCTAGCTTTTCAGCAGCTTTTGTCAACGGTAGCTGTGGATTTTGCAGTGCAAATTCAGCTGTTTGAAAAAGCTGCTTTCTGCCAGCTTTTTGCAATGTGTTGAAGCTTCTGTGCTCATTTTTCAAAATGCTATAGATGATTTGGATAAACCAAAAGCTATATGTTCACTTTTTCCATAGCTACAGCAGCTTTTCCAGACAGACAGCCAACAGCAGCTTTGTCAACAGCCACAGCCCAACCAAACAGGCCCTAATGACGGTTGACAAAATTACTGTTAGCTAAAATTAATGGACTGTTGATAAAACTGCTGTTAGCTGGTTAGTTGAAAAAGCTAATATGGCTGTAGACGTGGCTTTTGGTTGATCTAAACCATCTACAGCATTTTGAAAAATGAGCACAGAAGTTTCAGCACATTGTAAAATGTTGACAAAAGACAGCTTTTCTAAATAGCTGAATTTGCACTGTAAAGCCCATAGCTACCATTAGCAAAAACTGCTGAAAAACTAGGCGTTTGATTGGGCTGTAACTTTTTCAGTAAAAAGCCGCTGAAAAGCCCAACCAAACACCTTCTAATATATGGTGTGTTTTTGGACGTTCGATTGAGATCGGGCGGTGGTGGGTGGGCTTTAAAAACCAATGTGGCTTTAATGTCGATAGGGACTGGTGTAAGTTTGCTCTTCCTCTTGCTGCATCCTGTATAGCATTTTAAGACATTTTTTGAAAAAAGATAATGATTTTTTTCTCAAAAGACTCGACATGACATAACACTTTAATTTTATATTTTATATTTATGTGCTTTTTTTAAGTGCCACTAGTTTAAAACTTAACTCACCCTATGTCATTACTTTCACGAATTACATATTTGTCACTCTCCTGATAACTCATATTATACTTTTACTATTCTCGTCAATTATCCCTCGATCAACATCTGTTTAGTCCCTCAGATCGGTCCCACATCATTTTTTCTCTCTAAAAAAGGGTCATGGCGCCCTTCTTTTTCTCCTTCCTCCTCCTTCTCCATGTCTTCCACATTCCTGTTATGAACGTCAATAAGAGTCAGATGGAGGAAAAGATGGACCAAAGTATTTTGGATATTTCACGCTGAACTAACCATCCGACTAGCAAAAATGGACATGAGTGACAAAAACATAGTACGAGTTAACAAAAGAGCGGCAAATATGTAATTCCGGAAAAGTAATGACAAAATATGAGTTAAGCTTTAAACTAATGACAAACATGCAAAATTTTCTTATACTTTTTAGTTTCAAAGAGACCCTCTACGTCTTCCACGGGAATTAAACAGTCATATGGAATTACTGTGTTTCAAGCATGTCCTTCGACAGATAGGCAGGGAGTTGGTATTACTAGACAACGCTAACTTCCTTAGTGGGTATGAAATAATAGTAGTAGTAGAGTAGCAATAACAACGAATGCTCACGTATTTGCGAACAAGCTTGAATTCACGATTATTCAACGGCATCGAGATTTAAGCATGACAAAAAATAGTTACAAAATGGAATTTAAGATTCTACCCTTTTCTTATCTTTTGTCTACTTACGCACTGTACATGAGTGTCATTTTTTGTGTCCTTTCATGGACATCCGATAAAATTGGGACAATACATGGAGTGTCATTTTCAGTTTTTTCTAAACTGCCTGATACAGGCTCTCACCTTAGTTACATTTCAGCTAGATGCCATCAACAAACGTAATATGTGCTATCTGTGTGTTCCCCGATATATATTAATCAAGTGATTATGAATTTGGAAAATATGGTTTCTATATAATCCCTCCTCCCCAAGTGCTCAAGTGTCTAAACAAATTAACAATGCAACAACGCCTAAAATACAAGGGTAGAGCACGTGCACACACTGCTAGATGCCAATAGAAGAAGATATGATGGGATTTCTTTGCCTGAGAGAACAAGAAAATAAAATGTTTTTTCTTTGCTATACGCGGTCTCACTGGGGAGCCATACAAAGTCACACACAACCATGTTTTTATTAAATAAAAATAACGATTACAAAAATATATACTAAGCCCTCCTTTGGACTTACCTAGATTGCTAACTTGGCCCAAACATCTGACAGATGTGCTAATTTGACTCCTACTTTCTTAATGCCACTTATGTCCCTTGTCGTGAAATTGCTGCATGTGAACTTCGTTTTGTCCTAATGTTTCTAAAATCTTTGTAGGACGTGGCTACGTATACGCATAACAGGGTACCACCCCGTGACGAGCACACCCATCGATTTAGGAGAAGGTATGCCACATGCGCCTCGGTTGATTTTACTGTAGGATAATGTATGTTTTCGTGCTCTGCTAGTTCATAAATACTAGCAAACAGTACGTGCAGTGCACACAGTACGGTAACTGTAGATTATACTGT
Organism: Stipa capillata; assembly: GCA_019208055.1. Classification (NCBI taxonomy): domain Eukaryota; kingdom Viridiplantae; phylum Streptophyta; class Magnoliopsida; order Poales; family Poaceae; genus Stipa; species Stipa capillata. Next base: position 630,781 of record JAGXJF010002680.1, read on the forward strand.
TTCATGGTCACGGTAGATGATACTGTTTACAGTCACTGTTTACGGTTACTGTTCATGGGTACTGTTTATGTGAATCCTTCCAATCTCAGCCGTCAAATTCATGGGATCAATGGCTCAGATTGCTTGCCAAGTCTAGTTCAAATTTAGTACACTATATAGTAGTATAGATATAGATGTGTTAGCTCAGCTGGTTAATGCAAGTGTGGTACGAAGGCGAGGTCAGCAGAGAGAAGAAAATGTTTTAACCGCGTGGACAGTAAACTGGTCGGATAATAGCTCCTCGGCCCACCGGGCGATGGCGCAGTACGGGGGCGCCCTGAAACCGCCGCTTGCCGGCTCAAGTGATTCTGACGGACGCCATGTCTGAAAAAGCCCATCTTCCATCGTCTCAGGCACACACCTCATCTCTGATCTTCAGGTGACTGCTAAGTTAAAAACATAGAACATCTTAGGCAGCTTGGACTACTCTAAAATACAAATCCAAGGTTCTAAAACGCAGAAGCATGGCAATACACGCCATCGATATAATTTATATTGTAAATACTGCAATAGCACTACATCACGCCAACTAAAACTGCATTGTATATCATTTACACTAGACCATACAAATCTATATATATTTTTGTATATATAATAAGATGGCATAACCTTGTCCTATGTATCATAACATACCAGTCAAAATGTGTCCCCGCTAAAATAATAATTCAGTCAAATTATGTCTCCATAACAAAAATATATCTTATGGAGTGCTACTAATATAGTTGGCCACCATGAAATGGACCCAAATGCATATGAATACTTTGGAATTTAAGTAGCTGCTTCTACACTCTTCTCAAATACCTTATAAACTCTTTCAAAAAAAATACCTTATAAACTATTGCCGCCAAAAAAGAAATACGGAGTATATTATATATAAGCTATTAGTACACATATACTGACACACACCCTTTTCTACCTGGTGAAAACCTCATAGTGCATATAATTACTATAACATGGTGAAGAAAATGACTACACATTCTCGGCTATGATTTATTCCATAAAAACAAAAATGCATGAGATTGCTCTTAGGTTAATTTCCTTTCATAAAGGCAAAACTGTGTCTTTGGAACATGCTAATTTCGCACAAATAATACCGGAAACAATACAGTTGTGATCGAATTGCTATGTAGTACTATTACTTCCTAGCTTAAAAAGGGCCTGAAGGCTGAAATGCCATAGTTGTGTAGAAAAATGCAGAACCTAGTTCTGCATTGACTAGGGGTTGACTTTTGTTGCATTTTTAGGTAAAGCACCTACATACTAGTGGCAGGATTAGTAAAGACTCAGCTTAATTTCCCTCCCCTTTAATTTTGAGACCCATGGGATTTGATTACTGTAGAACAGTTGAATTTTTATTCGTGAATTGAAGCATCGTCTTCATTACGGATAATCTAGTGCCTTGCCACTTGCGCTAAAGCTGGTTTGGCATGCACTGACCTTTCTTGGCCAAAGTTCATTTGAATATTTATTTCAAGGTGTTATCATGGAAGTAAGCTTAAGAGAATAATAATATCCATCATCATATCTAACTGCCTCACTGATTCATCTTGTAGTCAAAACCAAGTAATTGACTTTAGCTTGTCGAAAACATGCATGTGGCCGGACTTGTATAGGAAAAAGTAAATGATTTTGTTTTCTAGGGCAAAACAAAATGATATTCTGTTTTTCGTCATGCTTCTGAGCAACATTTTCTGGTCGGAAATTTGTTATAACTCGCATGCATGGTGACAGAACGGGGATTTATCTTCTATTGCCATGGTTATTTTGTATTTTATAGAAGTCTATCTAATATTTTTCATGTCGAACTGAAGTTGTTCAGTGGTGGGCGAGACGCCCATTTCCACCAGTAATTTTCAATTAACAATTTGTAGTATTTTAGTTTAAAATTTTAAAGTTATACTTTTGCTTTCCACATCTACCCTCTATGTATTACTTAATGTTTCCATCGTGAAGGGGGTTATAAAATTGCTTTAGAAAAGGAAATGACCATATAAAATGCTCTTTTGCAAAAAGACACCTGAATGTTTCTACAACTTCAAATCATTCGCGCCGCTTGGTTTTCATGGGGATTGGAATGACAACGGAAGTGCAATCCAAATCGTTGTTCTGATCCATAGGGTTGAGTTAGATTAAAATACACAAACAAATATTCGTAACTTATTTTGGTGTTATATCAGCCATATGCCCAATCATACCGTGCTATGGAACTTTTTTGGACTTGTTTCCTTCCGTGAATAAAAAGCAGAAGGTTTGTAGCAAAGAAAACTTGCTCAGCCCGTTTGGAACACGAGAATTTGTCTCGGTTCCTGAAAAAACTGTTTCCTGACAAATTGCTGTAAAATTCGTGCATTCCAAATGAACTAGTTTAGATCTTAGGCTCTGTTTTGAACCTAGGGTTTTCTAAATTCAACAATAATTTAACTGTTTCCGTGACATTCTTTTGTCTTAACTGAACTCTTAACAAACAACAAACAAGTAATTATCTCAAGCAACTAATGTAAGCGCTTCTACTAGAATCCATACTTATAGTTATATCCACAATCACCTTACACCTGATTTTTTTTAAAGGCTCCATATATGCTTTTTACAATGCAATTACTTCGCTCTCATGTGTGATCACAATATTTTCTTTTAACTTAACAACTCATTTATAAGCATTAGGCCAATCAAGTGAACATAGTTTTTGCATATTTATCATCAAAGTACTTCGATGATATTACATTTTTAAAAACCACCAACAAGTTGTAGAAAAATATTAGTAAATATACACATTGTTATGAAATTTTATAATTGTGTCCGGTGGCATTATTCTCTTTGAAACATATTTATCTATATCAATATGAAAAACACGAGTTAGAATGTGACATTTTCAGTTTAAGCCGTTCCAAATCTCTAATCTAATATCATAATATTTTTTCCAATTGTTGTGGATAAAGATTAGACCCTCCCCTTATTACTTGTGTACTTATTGATTTCTAATTTCACTTATTACCTCCTAATTACTTCTAGAATTTCAATTCCTATACGTAATAATTGTTGTTTAAGAAACTTATTTTTTAACGTGCTATTTTTTACTCAAAGTTAAGTTTTCTTACATCTTTAATATATGTTTAATATATGATCTTTTTCTTCCAAGTAGTTCTCAATACATATTATAAAAGATGAGCATTGGACGTGCGTATTTTCTAGTCTATAAACGGTCCCACTTAGAAACATCTAACATTTCTTCTATTCCTACAGGGAATGGACAGATTCCTCGCAAGCAAATGACAAAGCGGGGGGCATTCAAACACGCAAACTCCCTCTCCTGATCTCCAATTTCTCATAATTCAGATGACCAATCCACAAAAACCACCCAAAAACATAAACTAATTCCCAGTCACACCGCATATTTCGAAATTAGCACCACCTAGATTAAACAATCTCCCCTACACCAAACAAAACAAGAAAACAATCAAACAAGGAACCCACCACTATTTTCCCTCCATAATTAAACCAATCGCCAAACCAAAAACACATTAAAAATTCACAAATTTAAAATATTCCATCCATTTGCCATAATTTTTTCCCTTTGTTTAGATTAAATTAAACCAATCGATCTCTTTTTATTTCCTCTCTGCATTTCCCATCTCTTTCCTCTGCTTTCCTTCCTCTGTTTCTCCTCTGTCCCTTGTTCTTGAATTCCTCGCCGGAAACCGGCCGCCGCCGGCTCGCCGGAGAACTGCACCGTTTTCTCCTGAGACTGCGTCGGAGTTGGAGTTTTGGGTTTGAATTCAAGTTTGAACGTTGGAGTTGGAGCTTTGGGGGGTTTGAGTCGAATTTCCTGCTGCTTCTTGATCGTGCTTGTGTGGAGAAGCGGAGCAGTCTCTGATGGTCGCGTCCTAGCAAGGAGCGAGGTAGGGTTTGGCCTGGAGACAGGGATGGAGACCGCGGTGGGTTCGCCGGCTGCGGTTGCGCAGCCGGGGCCAGAGACCACGGAGACAACGCCGCCGGCTCCTGCAGCGGCGGTGGCGGCGGTGGTGGCGGCGGGGAGAGGGGAGGGGAAGAGGAAGAGGGGGAGGCCGAGGAAGTACGGGCCCGACGGGGGCCTGCTGCGGCCGCTGAAGGCGACGCCGATCTCAGCGTCGGTGCCGGACGACGCCGGCGGGGGGCAGTACACGCCGGCGGCGGCGGTGGGCGCCGTCATGAAGCGGGGCAGGGGCCGCCCGGTGGGGTTCGTCAGCCGCGCGTCCCCGGTGGCGGTGACGGCCGCGACGCCGACCGCGGCGGTCGTCGTGTCCTCGCCGTCCGCCGGCGCCGGCGCCGCCGCCCAGACGCAGCAGCTCGGGCCGCCGCTAGGTACGGGACTCCTCAGCCACGCCTCATCTCAGACAGAGTTGTGCTCCTAAATTTTTGACAAAATTTCTCCGCAATTTCGTGTGATCTTCGTTTGAAACCGGAATTCGTGGTGAAAGGTTGAAGCTTTTTGTTAATTTTTTAGTTCAGAGATAGCCTGTTTAGCTGGAGATTAGGTGGGCGGTGTCATGTGGTGATGAGAGAGACAACCGTGGAAGAGGCATAGAGACAGGGACTGTCTAGCCTAGGTGGGTGAACTGAAAGAGCCATGCACCTTTCAGAAGCTCTCTTTGCTCCGCCGCCTAGGAGTGACGATGAACCAAACACTTGCCTAACTTGATCGATCTTGTTTAACAAGATTGTGCCGAATTATGGCAAAGTTTTGCGTCCAACTAAATAGACCCTAGTAAACGAGTTATGCAACACTTATGAACTGGTATGCAAGTCCTTATGTCTAGTACTAGTATATCTCTCTCTTCAAAAGTTCCATGTAATGGTATCTAGGAGGAACACTAGTGAACTGGAATGTACCATGTCTGCCCAGGAACGCTGTTTTGAGTGGTGCAGAACTTAAGTGTGGAGCCTTTGGGTGTCAATCTCTGGAGTTGTATGTTTGGTGTGTCAAATGAGATGAGTTATGCTGTGAATTGTAGGCCTGTCTACTTACTTATGGTTGTACTAGTAACTATATGATTGACTTTTAGACCGTGGGTTTGCAGATCAATAGATGTTAGGTCAGAATATAATTTTCTGTGGTGGTGTTTGCTGCAAAGGCATGGTGCCATGGTGGCTCTTGAAAGCATCTCCTTTGGGAGATAACTAGATGGTGAAGTTGCTTCTGGTGCATTCTGAAAGTGTTCTACAATGATGCCAACCATGACACTGATCACTTTTACATTGGATAGCTAGATGCCTAGATATTGTGCTAGGATAGCTCCATAATTTTCTCTACGAGGGCCAATGTGGGAAGACAATAGAGATGGGCACCTTCCATGTCTCATGAATCTGGGCATGCCTAAAAAACACTAATTTGGGTGCATTAGTTGAATATAATTGTTGCTTCTATGAGAAATGATATGTAACTGATAAGGCTTTCGATTGTTACTACTAATTATACTTCTTATGAGGGCTTAACAGCCTCCATGCTGACTGAAATGGAACACTTACCAAATATTCAAATCACACATTCTCCTGAAATTATTTTCTTCAGTGCTGAGAACCTTGGTATTGATGGACAGGTGATTTCGTAGGATGTGCTTCTGGTGCAAACTTTACACCTCATATCTTAAACGTTGCTGCTGGTGAGGTATGATACCGACCATATTACTGTTTCCGATTATGGAAATTAAGTCCTATTAGCTTTATCTACTACATTTGTTTGAACAATAATGCCCTTTGATCTTGCATTCAGCTTTGTATGAAATTCAGATACTTTTGTTTTGCCATGACTAGTTACCAACTTTATTTTGTTATACCAGGATGTTAATATGAAGGTCATATCTTTCTCCCAACAAGGTCCAAGGGCAATTTGCATTCTGTCTGCCAATGGTGTGATTTCGAATGTTACGCTACGTCAGCTTGATTCTTTAGGTGGAACAGTGACTTACGAGGTTTGTTCATTTTTTCAGTTTCAAATCAATATTAACGTATACAATTCCTTTTTGTTTGTGTTGTGCCCATATTTCACTTACCGTTGAAGAAACCAATTGATTAAATTTGATTGTTCATTACCACATTAATTTTTTGGCAATTATATATTTACATTGCTGTGTCAAGTTTGTTGTATTTGTCCCTTCAAAATAGAGTTCTGTGTATTTATTTTTTACTCTTGGATTCGATATCAAACTGCCATCTAAAACCGTCTTCTCTATAGCCTTATGATGATTTTGTGGTCGTGCTAACAAAATGCTGTTTGTCAACAATACTTGTGAGCAACAGAGACAAATGTCTAGGAAAAATAATTGTTGATCATATGATTGATATGTAATTATCATGTCGTTTGGTTGGTAGAAGACATGAGAATATATAATAGCAAGCTGAAATTTAATGTGGTACTAAGTAAAGCAAATGAGCTTGTAAGATAAACAGAAGAATTGCACATGAGGTGTGTAATTGCTTGGTATTTGTCCCTGTGGGCATATCAGTAATTCAACTTGATAAACAGCTAGTCCTTAAAATTTCTGACGACCTATGTGTGAGTTTGCTTCTGAAACCATAGCTATTGGTGTATGGAGTCTAGTGGAAGTTGGCCACTTTTGAGGAATTTCCCAGAACGATAAGGTTATACTGCTCAGTAGAAGTATGCTGCCACCCGGAGAGCAGGTGAAAATTAAGAGAAAAAGAGTTGAAAATCGAAATGCACACCAGTTGTAGTTACATACTATCCATATGGTTCGACTTGAGTACTTGGGCCAAGTCATGATCAGGACTTCTCCGTGGTCCCAAAATATGATCAGGACTTCTCCGTGGTCCCAAAATATGATCAGGACTTCTCCGTGGTCCCAAAATATTTTATCGTATCTGTGATGAATGGTAAATGCAAGGAAATTTGGTGGAAACTAGCAGCAGGGCATTCTGAAGAAGTTACGTGGAAATTACGTGCATATTTGTACATATGCATCTCAGTCGTCCATGGTCAGTACTTAGTAGTGGAAAATATAGACAGTGGTGACGTTCCAATCTGTTCCAACTTTTCTGCCTATACTATTTGGACAAACTTATCAATTCTCAGTCTGTAATACTAGTGACTCCATCTTATACTAAATTTGTACTGACTAACTGCACAAATCACTCTGAAAACTCGTTTCGATAAAATACATCTGTTTCCACCAGATTCTCATCATCATTCATGATTGAAGTTTCAGTCTTTTGATTACGTACATGTATAAAACATACCATGAACATTTTTGCACCAAGTACTGATCTGTTTTAAGTCCTAACTGATGTGCTATGGATTCAGGGCCGCTTTGAGCTGCTTTCCTTGTCCGGATCTTTCACGCCGACAGAAAATGGTGGAACCAGGGACCGCTCCGGTGGAATGAGCGTCTCTTTAGCGGCTGCCGATGGCCGCGTCATCGGAGGCGGCGTGGCTGGCCTCCTTGTGGCTGCTAGCCCTGTTCAGGTGATCAAACATTGTTAAGCTACTATACGGATGAATATACTATTCTTTTCTTTGTATTTATCGTTTTGAACATCGAGATGGTTTCCAATACATACTTGACTATATATAGCACTATACTTTTTTTATATGAAATGTTAGTGCAATTTGTCACGACGCTGAGAATTTATCCTTGTGTTTTCTGGTCAGGTTGTGGTAGGAAGCTTCCTTCCGAGCTACCAGATGGACCAGAACGCCAAGAAGCCTGTGATAGAGATGAAGACAGTGCAACAGCATCCAACCGTCGGCTTCACCATCTCCAGTGGCGGTGACACGGAGGACTCGTACAGCGGCAGCCTGCCGCCACACTCCGCCGCGACGACGACAGCGAAGGCTAACTCCGTGTCGGTGTTCAGGGTGGAGAACTGGACTGCGCCGGCGGCGCCAGCTGAAGCAAGGAGAACGCCGTCGTCGGAGACCAAAGTCCCCGTCCCCGGAGGGTGAAGTCAAGAGATAGCCAGCCCTGCTCGATCGCTCGCTGGTGATTCAGAAGCTGCAGGAGCTCAGGACTCACTCTCTCAGTCTCAGGCTTCGCAAATGTGCAGAGAAATTCACCGTCCAATTTATAAAATGATGCAATGTCAGTAGAAAAAAATGAATACACCGTGCAATATTCCTTGTGGATTGATTTGTTTATCCTTATGATTAAATGTATCTCGGCTATGATCTGTATGTATACTAGCTCAGTGTCCATACGTTGCTAGGAGCAAGATGAAATATAGCTTCTCCCCGGCGCACATCCATATATACCTTGTTATGGACACGTAGTACGTACGATCAAACTCTTCAATTTTTGATAACTCATACGAGCGTATATATCTGGATTGACCGTAAAAGTGATGCTAACATCGAACGTACTTATTATGGTCGAGTCTCGCTTCTAACTTAATTCCGAACTACGGAAGGTTGCATCTTCTCCTAGCTCCAGCTTGGTCTAGGATTTCTCAAAGATAAGAGCATCCACAGTAATTTTTTCAAAATTTATTTCCTATATCTCTATGTGATGAGTTTTTCTAAAAAATTATTTTCCTATATCTCTTTACACTCCAACAGTTTCTCCAAAACTCATTCCCTATATCCCACCATCCTATATTTTATTGATTTCCTATAACTACCACCTTGTTTTTAACGGCTGTTTTTCCGCAACGGATAATTTAGAACGGTGTATTTTTCCAACGGCTATTTTTTAAACGGCTAATTTCCAACGGTTATATATGCAACGGCTTTATTTCCAACGGCTAAATTCCCAACGGCTATATTTTGTTGTCTATATTTACCCAGCCGTTTGGTCATCTTGCATTCCCATCCAGCAGCAGCCCCATTTGCTCTCTTCTTCCCTTCCCAACCACCACCATAGCCATTTTCACAGCCTACCCACTCATCCTCCACCATGAGTCGTCGTAGCTTTTTCATGAAAACTCTGTTAGATTCGTTGTCGTCGGATGAGGACGACCAACTTTTCTTCGACACCTTGCAAGTAGCACATGAAGAATATAGTCGTTCGCAAGTTCGACGTCGTGGTGGCTCTGTGGTTGGGCGTCAAATAGTTTATCACAATTGACAAGCAGGCCATTCAAGACTTTACGATGACTACTTCTCAGATGCCTCAACCTATGGCCCAAGATTCTTCCGGCACAAGTTTGCCACCAAATCACATTTTGTTTTACGTAATTTTGTGTTAAGCTTCTGTGTACCCACAATTGTTCTTATGCACGCAGGTTTAGAATAAGTCATCCTCTATTTCTTCGCATTTTGCATGCAGTAGAAGAGCATGATGATTATTTTGTGCAAAGAAGAAATAGTGCTGGTACTCTATGGTTATCTTCTTTGCAGAAGATAACCGCTGCGTTTAAAATGCTTGCATACGGAGTTGCAGCTGATGCTACGGACGATTATGTCCATATTGGTGAGAGCACTGCTATTCAAAGTGTCAAAAGGTTTGTAGAAGCTATTATTGAAGTTTTTGGAGACGAGTACTTGAGATCTCCTAATGAGATCGATACTACAAAACTACTCTAGATTGGAGAGGAAAGATGTTTTCCAGGTATGCTCGGTAGCATAGACTGCATGCACTGGAAGTAGAAGAATTGCCCTGTAGCATGGCAGGGCATGTATAGTGGACACATGCATGAGTCCACTATAATTCTCGAAGCTGTGGCTTTACAAAATCTCTGAATTTGGCATGCATTTTTTGGGCTACTGCGGTCACGCAATGATATTAATGTGCTTCATCAGTCTCCCCTCTTTGCAAAGTTGGTGGAAGGGCAAGCTCCGGAGGTTAATTATAATGTCAATGGACATAACTATACAATGGGATATTACCTTACATATGAGATTTATCCTTCATGGGCTACATTTGTGAAGACAATATCATTCCCACAAGGTAATAAGAAAAGTGATGTCGAGCGAGCATTTGGAGGTTTGCAAGCTCGTTTCGCCATTATCAGAGGACTAGCTCGTTTTTGGGACCAAGAAACGCTCCGAGACATCATGACTGCCTGCATTATTATGATAATAGAAGATGAATGGGACGAAGCCACACTTGACTGCAATTATGAAGGAGCCGGAGACAATGTGACCGTATCTCATGAACATACCCTAGAACTCTTGGAGTTCATTCAAACTTATCAATTTATTCGAAATAGGTAGGCTCACTCTCAGTTGCAAGCCGATTTAGTCGAGCAATTGTGTGGCGTACCCGGTTTTAGGGCCGGATACGCCTCCCGTGATTACTGTACTAGTCCTTGGATCAGTAGCCAGTACACACAAGAACTTGATAACGTTCACATACATTACCGAGTATTTTACACAAATAGTCCCTTATGGTCATTATTTAACATCATAGCCGATTGGCTAAATAAAAGTAGCAGCGAAATAACAACAAAGCGTGAATAATAACCCATCAATATGCCTACCCAACAGGCAACTGACTGGGGGAGTACGCCCTAGCCCTCGTGGTCGCTGTCATCGTCCTCAGAGCACCACTCTTCTTCTTCGTCTAGCCAAATCAACAAGCCATGTGAGTACGTTGAATGTATTCGCAAGCCTTCCCCACATGAGGATTAAACGGCAACATTTCATGCAAGGTTCATAACAAAGGAAAGCTCTATCCTATGTTGCATGTTATGCGGATGTAAGTTTTGATCTTAAATATGATAATAGATGTCAAAGCTATTTTGAAAACGAACACATCCCAAGTCACATTCAACGAACTAGGTAGTCTCTGCTACCTTCCTTATTCCTTTTTCCTCAGCGTGATAGCTCAGCCTATCACGCCTACCCTTTTTGGCTTCCACTCGCACTACCCCCGGGCAGTGCAGCTAGCCTCTTCTTCAGCAATTCCTAGCTACCAACCGGGTAGCGTAAATTGCACTCTGTGGACACATCATGCCCACGTCCTTAATCCCATTGCCCAACTTTCATAAACAAAACTTGGTCTAACCAGTGTGTGGCCTTGGCAGTTCATGTCCATGACTGAGGACGTGGCTATTCGAATAGTTTTTAACACTCTGTAGAGGTTGTACGGCTTTACCCACAAGATATAAATTACCCTAGTTGCCGAGAGCTAACGGGTACACTTTCACAAGGTGTACTGGCAGGGTTATTACAACGAGACCCTTCGCCCATGTTCACACTAGAGCCGAACCCGCTAGGTGGGTAACCCAGCTTTTGCATCCCAGATGACAAAAATGGGACTCTTCACTTTTGTGTCGAACCTATGTACACGTACTACGTGGAACTTACTAAGAGCTTTACCTCCACGCAGTTCCGTGAAGATCTTCTAGGAATCTCAAATCCATCCTAGCACATCACCCTAACTTCCCACGGCTCCAGACTCTAGCATTAGACGAGGTACCGAGTCAAGTCCCTCCCATAAGGGACATGTGGACGTACGGTGTGGAACTGATTCAGCGGCACTTAGGTTTGGTCCTTAATCGATTCGAGCAAGACTCCAGTTTCAACCCTTCACCTCAGGTAGCTACCGGCTACCCTACCATCACCACCTCAAGTAGCAACCGGCTACTCTACCATCCTTCAACACCCCTTAATGTTCTTGCCCGAATCAAAATCCTCCATCCTTTCATTCGGGATTTTGACAATCATTTCCTTTTCAAAGATTCCTCAGAATGTATAAACAAACCGAGGGTTTTGATCACAAACCCATTGTAACGGTAAAACTTAGTTTTAACTACAGTAGGTCTAAGCACGGCTAAAGCCTATATCCTACTACTTTGCTGGTCAATTACAACCGACTAGATAAACTTAGGGTTACAAGGGGGGCGGATTCCAACCCTATCGCACATGCATCTACTGGACATATCGACACTAGTATAAAATACCGTTAATACTAAAATAGCATGCAAGGTTCACAACCAAGATAATTAAGCTTAGCAAATATGGGATTCAACATGTTCAAGTTGGGAAAGCTTGCCTGGCAGTTCCGGTCCTTGTTCCTGTTCTGGGCGTGGCTCTGGTTCCTCCTCGCGCACGTACCTCACTTCGTCAACTATGCGTCGGAAAACCAGCGAATAAGAAGCAACCCAAATGACTTCAATAAAACCAAGTAACATGCATGCTAAAAGAAGTTGATGTTAGTAAGGCGAACCAAAAAGAAGCGTTGGTCCTAGAATGATCAATTTAGGGTTTAGGGTTTCGGACGGTGGGTTGCCGGATGGAGGCTGGGAGGTTTATATACACGTATATTTGGTCTTAGGTTAATGGTAGGGCTCCGAGGTTTTAGGGTTTAGGTCTTCGAGTACAAAGAATGCCCTAGACCCTGGGTATACGCGTATGCGTCACATAAAATGACGGTGTTTTAAACAAGGAAGACCTGCGCCGCTAGGGTTTTATTTTTTACTGCTATCGGTCTGGTGATCTTAGTAGCTATATAAGGTATTGATCTTACTGGATGGCATAACGATTCATTTTGGTGCTGCTCTAAAGGAAGCATATATGGTGTATATGTTGCTCTTAAAAGAAAGGAATAAACAAACCCTAAACTTAGTTCTTATGGTTATGGTCTAAATACTTACGAAAATTTAAATTCTTCTGAAGTAAAAGTTTGGAAATACTCTAAGGATCTCAGAACCAGGAACCAGGGGTGAAAAAAAACCGGTCGGGAACGTGTCAAACCGGTTGAACCAGTAGCACCCGGTCCTGGAACAGTTTAAACCGGGTTAAATGCGCCTTCCGGCAGAGTTATTACGCTTTCATTGAGCTGAAAATGAGAATTCGTTATTGCGCAATTAATGTGTCGGAGACGGGAAACTTATGTTACTGCGCATTGAAATGGGGAGAAGGCGGCACTCGGTTGGGTGCTGGAGCTTACCCGTTGGTGGCCTTACCCGGAGGCTTGGCCCACGTACCAGTGGCGGTCGGCTCTGCTCCCGCAGCTGGTCGGAACCGAGGCAAAGTGGCGGCGGCGCTTCGGCGGTGAAGCTCTCGACGGTGGTGCTTGACTGGGGAAGTGTTGATTTGGAAAAAGGTTACGGGTTCAGAGGGGGTTGGGGGGTGTGCGGCTACGGGTTACTCGGCCGTTGGAGTTCCACGGAGCTCGGTAGCTCAAGACCAAGGTGAGCGGTCGAATCCGGTGGTTGGGGAGGCTCCGGTTAGTCGTCTAGGGGAGATTCCAGCTGAAGGGAAGTTGCGCCGTGGCTTGGGTGAAGAAATGGGAGCTTGGCGACTCCTTAAATAGGCTGGCGGCATGGTGAGCTAGCAGTGGCCGCTGTTCTTCGCCATGCTCGACGAGTGGACTGGACCGGGGCGGAATAGGATGGCGCTGTGGCCACAGGGACGGGGGGGAACGGCCGTGGCTTGCTAGAGTTGGCTGGACGGCACTGCAACGGTGAGAGACACGCCGGTCCGGCGTTCGGTGCGGCGAGACAACAGGGTTCCGTACTGCGGCCAACTCGGCATGGGACGGGACGGCTCGGCCGGCTAGCTGTGGTTACTGAGTGGGAAGAAGTCGAGGATGGGTGCGCGTGGCAATGCGGTGGGGTGGACGGCGGGTTTACCGGCGGGCGGCGCGGCCTTGCCGCTGTTGGCATGCCAGTGCCAACCTGGGGCGCGTCCAATGCGCATGCCCGAGCGGCATGCGGTGCCACCACGTGCCCTAGTGCAACCTGGCGTGTCCATTCATGTCAGGAGGATTCTTGGGGACGTGTTCGAGCACTCTGAGAAGTTTGGCACCGATTGGTCCTTTGTACAGAGTAAACCCATGCATGCCATGACTTGAGTGTCCTTGTTTTCAACTGGTGGTGAAAGGACGTGAGCTGCCAGGGAGAGATTAAGGTTGTAGGAGTGTTGAGGAAATCGAGGAGGGACTGCTCAAGATTTTTGGGTTTACCTTTGATTTTATGCGAGGGATGGATTTCTGTGAAGGTGTTCGATATCGTGCATACTAGATCTTTGAATACAATGTTTCCGTGTTTTTATATATTTGGGCTCCTGGAGGTACGGAGTTCATCGTGTAATTTTGTTGGAATTTTTGGAAATATATATCTATGGGTTACTGTGTAACGCTCCTTTTATTCCCAGTGTTTATTAATTTTGGTTTGTACATATTTTTTGCCGGCCACTGTGATTTTATGTTATAATTGGGTTAAGATTATTACTAGGGTGTCCTAGAATTTATCTTGGAATTTTTGGGAGGGTCGAAAGGTGCTAGGTCTCGCGGTTAGGGTTTTTAGTTTAATTCAAGATTAATAAGGAGAAAGGGGTCGGGGCAGGGGACTAGGGTTTTCCGGGTGTGGCAAGGTGGAGGGGGTCATGGGAACTCTCGTGGACTCTCCCACCTATGCCTGGGTATATTCGGTGCTGAGGTGCCGTAAACCTAGCGGCGTATATGGTGCGTGTGTTAAGTCAGGGCGTATTCTTGCGTTAGGGTTTAGTCCGGAGGGGTGCGTGTGTAGCGGGGTTGTGTATATTGGATGCATGAAAAGTTTAAAACATGTCTAACACATATGTGGTTATGATTGCATGTGGGTTTACGAAAAACAAGGTGTGACAAATTGTGGCAACGTTTCGGAGGAAACTAGTTTGTGTAATTCCAATGTAATGTCTACTTGTTCTCCATGTACGCAATCATTCAAATAATTAAATTGTTGTCTCATATGTGGGAGTTCAAAACTTACTTTCCATAACATACGTTCAGAAATTAATAACCATAACAAAAGTGCACATCATACAAGTTTTCCCAAGAGAGTACAGTAACATCAGTTCACAACAGACAACAATAACAAAAGTCCTGGAATAAAAGTTCTACGACATACACATCAAAACAAAGTTCACAACATAACATAATGACCGTCAAAGGGAACCACCGCAGCGCCTAGTAATGATGGCAGTCTGAAGAGAGATGTAGTACTGCATCAGGGGCCCTGCCATCGTACTAATGTCAATCTTCACAATCTTTTCCTCTTCGATCATTTTTCTCAACTCGAACTTGTGCTTCTTTAGCTGCAGCTTCTCTTTCTCAGTTGCAATCCTTTCCTGCTCCAATGCGTAAGCTCTTTCATACCTCTCATCCTTCTTCAGGTCTCTCACTCCACCAACCTCACTCTTCCTGGACCAAATTGTGTCCAATGTCTCCATGTAAACCTTCTCAGATCCATCAGAACTGCAAGAACCTTGGCCTCGCCTCAACCTAGCTGTGGCCGATTTCTTTCCAATAGGCCTCTTCAAGGAGATATCTTCTTGACTTGAAGCCTCTCAGTGACTGTCTATACCACCTGCAAAACTATTGGCAAGACTAGACGCAGCTGGAGTAGAGTTAATGCTCACCTTCTGCTTCTTCTGGGATAACCTGTCTGTCCATTTTGGATGATGCTGCAACACATTCCAACAGTGTAAGAACATAAATGATTTCTGCTCTTCCTCCTTGTAAAGTGTACATGCTTGAATAATCTGCAAAAAATGGAACATGTCCAATTAACAAGACTTCATGGTTCAAAAGTAGAAGTACCTTAATGACAGTGGAACAAACCTTATCTTTTTCTGTGACCCCGCTTTGCCTTCTCCTCTCAATCCAATCATGACAGCCACATAATTTGTTAACATGCTTTTGAATAGTGGACCAAGGGTGCACAAACGAACTTTGAGTGCGGTCTGACTCAAAGTCCCTATTCCCATGAAAGTAAGCGTGTATCCTTCTCCAATGTGTGGCACGAGATTGCTCATTACCTTGTGCTGCATCCAAACTAATATTCAGCCAAGCCGATACTAGCACCATGTCCTCCCTCTCGTTGAAGTTTTTAGACCTCTTGCTAGTTGGCTTTGTGGAGGGAATGACTGGCTCAACAAGTAGCTGTTCCTCCTCAATAGGGGTACACTCTGAATTATCCTCCCAATTGACCCCATGATTTTCCCCACTAAACAAGTTTACGTAATATGATTCCATAATAAATCTCTGTGGATTGGAACTATGATAAAGTTAAAACATTGCACATATAGAACCATTAATGGATAAATCGCAACCAAGCAACCAACATAAGTACATTACAGTAAGTTCCATACAACACATAGATCTTTAACTACATGAAAGTCATAATTAGATAACAGAATAGATTCTCGAACTACATAACCAACATAATACTAGGGTTAACACCTGTACAACTTATCCTAAAAACTAGTCAGAATAAAGACTCTCCTCCTCGAGGTACTCCCAGTCTAGCCGTCTACCACTGTAGTCAGACTCGTAGTCGATAGCTCGAAGACCCTCAAAGTCTACACATCTCTCGTTCTCCTCAAGCACGCGATCTACCCTTGCTAGCTCTTCCTCCTCGAGCAACTCACACGAATGAATTGAAACCTGGTTTAGGTAAACCGCAAGATTTTCTATTTGAAGGAGCACAGTGTTCACATCAATATCACATGGACAAGTTGCAGGAGTAAGATTATCGTCTACTAATTTATTAATATCTGAAGCTATACCCTCTATTCGTTTTATTGTCCAAGACCAACCTGCGAGATCTTTATTTGGATAGTTCTCCATGCTGTCTAGAACAAAAACCCCAAAAATAAACTATATTAGGAGAATCTATAAAACAACAACTAATCGATTGGTAAAAGTGAATATATCCCCCACATTTTCATAGATATAGTTGTGTGCTAAATCAGTGCAAACAATGCTGAAACCATACACAAATTTATGTGTTAAATCAGTAGCTTCTGTGCTGAAATCAGTGGTTAATCAGTGCTAAAAGCTACACAACTAAGCAGTAGAAAAGGTGCACAAAAACTAATATATGCTCCAACAATCCAAACCAAGCAACCAATATGCAGTTCTGGAATAATATAGACAAGTTCCCCATATTGTATTAATGCTCACATAGGCAAGCACGAGGATCAGTGAGCATCAGCAAGCATTAGATAAGCATAGTTTATTTGAATCAGTTTGTATGCAGAATTCATATGCAGATATGATGCATCAGGCCATATGCAGAATTAATCCCTTCTTGAAGGAATCATCACTTCATAAGCATAGTTCATACACATTTCGACAACAGCAGTAAGAAATAGTTCAATACAAATTTTCATATATCAGTAAGCATCTGCAAGAGAACTAAACCATCAATACTCAATCTTCAGCACAAAAGCATGAGCTGTAAGCATTTTCCACATATCAGTTCATATATACTTCCGCATCAGCAAGCATCAGTGCAATTTCATACAAGAATTACTACATCCATTTTGCTTACCACTGCTACGATGTGCTATATCAGTGCAATCAACTAACTAAAAAACGGAGAGGAGCAAGTACCTGGCCGGGGAGGAGAATCCAAATCAGTGCTTGACTCTGGGGAGGAGACAGAGGAGACTGTCGAAGCGGGGATGATGCTCGCGAGGGGAATCCGGAGGAGCAGTCGACGCCGGTTAGTGGGTTCCAGACGAGCTGCTAGATCTGGTCAAGGGGAAGGACAAGAAGCATGTTGAGCGGGACGACGGCAATGTTGGGGAAGATTAGAGGATGACTCGACCTCGTCAATTGCTTCGGCGCCAACCTTGGCCTCCGCTTCGCTGGGGTCCAACTCCGCCGCCGCTTTGCCGTCCAGCTAGGCCACTACAGTGGATCTGGCCATGGATGTGCTTAGAGTTGAAGACAATGACGGAGGGGAAGACGGTTGGCGATGCGCTCGGCCTCGGCAGCGGGCTCGACCCGGCAGATGGAGACCAAATGGCTGTCGATCTCCTCTTCCCCGACGACGACGTGGTAGATCCGTGCGGGGTGGATGGATCTTCGGCCTCAGGCGGGTCGGAGATGGCCGAGAGAGGCTTGAACTATGGTGGGAGAGAGGTGTCCGTGGCGTCGGGTGGGAGGTTTGGGGAATTTGTTGTTTCCCTAGAGTTGGGGAATGGGGAGGGGGAGATTGGAAAGCAGATGCGGTAGGAAAGCAGATGAGGAAGCTGCTGGAGGCATTTTTTTTTACTTTTTCTAAATTTTAGCTATAAAAAATGCTATGAAGATACTGCGGAAGTTGCTCTAAGACGACATGCAACATCTTTTGACCACCGCTCTCAGCTACCCTTCTTTCCAGATCTGTCGCCTGTTTAATTTCTTCGGTTTTTCTAGCACGAGCTGCATGCGCGCGTGATGGTGGCCCTACGACTTTTTTCTCGAACCAGACATGTTTCTCCCAGCATATCTAGCTAATGACCTTTTCTACCATAGAGATCAAGTCACTTCGTGGTTAGAAAGATTGGATTACCGGGCGACAGTGCCATTTGGTTTGACATGCATTCATGCATGGAAATTACCAGGACCAAGTCGAGAGCGGCTACTACGTAAAGAAACTAACCACTGCAGCATATGCGTGTGTAAATTCCGTGCGATTTTACCTGCAGGAGAGAGGCAGATATCAGTGTATCATGCTTAATTAGCTCTATAAGGAGAAATACAAATTAAGGCGAATATAACTCCTCCCTCAGGTTCGTCACTCCTCCCTCAGTTAATTTTTGTTAACTTCAGAAAATGTTTGCAGTCAATCTTCTATTGCTTCGACAACTAAACATCCACTAAAGTATTTAGATTCGTTGGGTTATATATGCATATTCGGAGAAGCTCCCAGGAAATTATATTGCAAATCTCATTGCTGTGTGTTCTCTAAAAAGTCTGGATGCTGATTTATGCAGCAAATTTCTCGACCAACCGAGACTATATATACAAATGCCTTTGATTCGGGGTCAGCTCGTGGAAAAGGAGATGAACTCGACAAGAAAGTAGAGTAGTACTTCTCTAGGACTTTCGCGTATGTACTTCTCGTGTTACATGCTGGTTCCTGAAAATTACCAGAGAAACTTGTTTTTTCTTGTAGCTCTGCCAGTGGAACTTGTTAAATAAGTGCGGAATATTAAGACGTACACCGGGACATATTGTTCAAGTTCTACGTACATAGTTTATGAACGTAGCCTTGGTGTCTATATACCACATGGTCCCGTGTGTCAATCTCATATCGAATACGTACCACTTAATTTTCATGATTTATGTATATCAGTATATTGAGCTAATTTCCCATATGTTTTTCCCTTTCTTTTTACGTGTATATATACCTTCAGTTTATAAGAACACAGTGAGACTTCATTATTTCTTTCTAACGACAATTCAGTTAATGGAAGGCAGATAAGAGATAGTCGATATTGGACTTATACTACCAATTAACCCACCGAGATAGTACTGCTAAGACATCATCGATCTCTCGCGCCACTTTTGAAAAATAATGCATCTTTAGTCAGCCGACGGCTGCTAATTAATTTCATGCCGGCAGAAGAAATGACGACATATATGCTACTTCTGAAACTCTAGATGTGTTAACTGAGCTGTGCACGTTTTTTCCTACAGTCGATTGGCATGCTAGTGACGGAGAGTATACTATAGTAGGTTGCAACATCTATTTATTATATTATTATTTTTTAAAAGAAAAATATGGAGGTAGTGGAAAATCCACGCACATATATAACCTTTTCGATTTTCGAATTGTCCAGGAGACTGGAACAGCGTGGGCATATATGCAATTGTTTGATCGCAAGAATATATTTTCCAAGGCTTTTTCGAGTAATTAAATTTCTTCCTTCTCGATCTGCTTTGCAAGAGGTTTTAAAATGGTCACTTCCGTACTTTCACGGTAGCAACCAAACAATTAAAACTCGAGACCGGGAAGCACGGCCTAGTGATACAGCGACGGTGTTCGTATCTAGTACACAGATGACCAGTATTTTTTTCAGGATTACGTGTCCTAGTTGTATCTAAAATATATATTGGGAATTCCGAAGCCAAAATGTAGCTAAACTTTTCTTTCAAAAGAATGTAGATAAAAACTTATAGAATTAATAAGGTGCATTACTATTGTTCTAGCAAGTTCACTGGCGTAGTCCCGCCTCTTCTTGTCTTGCCTATTGGATGACTTGAGCAGTGACCTACAAAACACTCCACCCCCGGCCCTGTCCCCTCTCCTCTTGTCCCTTTCCTTTGCTATTCTTCTCCTCGCCCTTGCTTTCTCCTCTTCCATCGTCGACTCCCCTCTCTTTCTTCTCCACCAGCCTCGCCAGCTAGAGTGGAGGGGGATAGGGGCTCAGTCCTTCCCATCATTCCCATCTACTATGTGTATTATCTGTAGCTCCAATAAATGCTGCCTTAGAGGCTTGGTTGCTGAGGTGGCTTTTCCCGAGCTCTAGCCGCCGCCAGAGTTAGGCCAGCTTGCACCGGCTCAGGCCGTCGTCTCCGGTGAGGCCTCTCACACGTAGTCTCTAGCGAAGGATGTCCTTCTAGGATGGGCTTATTATCTTTTCCTTCCTTCTTTTTACAAAACACCAGAACAAAACTCAATACTTCCTCCGATTCAAAGTATAGTATTTACAAAATCACAATAGTAACAAAACATTTTTGAATATGAATCAAATGATATTAATTTTTTGTGATGTAATCTACATATTATTAAATTAATTATTGGTCAAAGCATGAATTTAAATAGTCAAAATAAGTCATACATTTTGAAACGGAGGGAGTATTATGTAACAAATATGGGTGAAAGCGGTTAGGATAATTACCAAACCGAACCATTTTTGAATCTGATGGTATAGGATATGGTACGAGATTTTTTACACCCGAACGCTATTCGCTCCGATTTCGAAGCCGTTGTATAGGATATGGACATACGATATAGAATAGGGTATTGCTAATATCCGGTGAAATATGATTGTCCACTTTTTTAGCCAGATCATCTGGCACTCCTAAATAGAATTATTCGATTTTCTGGTAGAATTTTCATTATAGACTTGTAATATATGATTGTTACATTTGCTTATGAGATGGTTGTTGTGCGCTTGTGTCAGTGTGGTGACTTGGTAGTGTCTTATTCGTGGATATTTACTATCTCATCATCATCTAGTGTTCAATGTTTGCTCACCGATTGTGTACTAATTATTAGATATTGATATGTGATTTGTGGAGTGGATATATATTATTTAGTACTTAATTTATACATATTATTTGTAAGAAATGAGTCTCTTCTATTCATCGACTTTTATCTATTTATAGTTTGAGTCTAGTCTGTTTTTATACTATGTTCAATTCTAATATGACTCTTATTTGTATTTGCATGGTATACAAGCTCCTAGAAGGCTAGGGAAAGTCTCAGGAGCCATGACCAACAATTTTCACATGTTCTTATCATTAAAAATAAACGGCCGCAAACCTACACTACGAAAGTCCACGTTTAATGCCAAGTACAGTACTCCTGCAAATAACATGCAATTTAGGTCTGTTTGAACTCAGGATTTAAGCATGAGTGTAACAAATTTACACAAATTTCACGTGAGAACAATAATGATTTCGGTAGGAACTAGGAGTAAGAAAAGAAAAGAAAAAAGAGATGGTGCGTTTGTAAAGGGGTCGGCAGAAGCTTCCGGGCCTGTCGCGAGGCACAGTATCGCGCGAACGCACGGAGCCTTCGAGAAAACTACCCAAGCGGTACCAAGCCGCTTCCTTCCTTCCGCACGAATCAACAGCGCGGGGCCCGCGGGGGTGCGTGGGCCCCACCCCGCAGAGACCGCACCCCACCACCCTCCCTATATATAACCCTCCCACCCTTTCCATTCTCTTCCATCCGACCCCCATCGATTCGAAACCGAACCAGCGGAGAAGAAAACAAAAAAATCCCCACGCCCACACGCACACACACGCGCGCTTTGCGTGCGATTCGCGAGAGAGAGATGGACGCCTTCTACTCGACCTCGTCGCCGTCGGCCGGTAGCGGCTGGGGCTACGACTCCCTCAAGAACTTCCGCGAGATCTCCCCCGCCGTCCAGTCCCACCTCAAGCTCGTACGCTCCCCCCCCCCTTTCGTCGAAATTTTTTGTGGCCGATTTGATCTGGTTCGTAGCGAGATGGATGTAGTTTCTAGGGTTTTGCGTGTGGGATTGGGATGCGACGATGGATTTGGGCCCTGCTGCTTCTAATCGTAGTTGTTGAATTCCACCTGCCGATTCCAATTTTGCAATTCAAACAGACTTATGGGTATTTGATCTAGGTTGTTTTGAGAAAAAAATATTCTGCGCAATGCGGTTGGTATCGGGTTGTTCGTTAGCGCGGATCTGTTGGTCTGTTAGAGGCTGGTTCAGGAACCCATGATTTGATGCTTTAGAGTTCGCCTTCGCGCCTGATTGGACTTGTCCTGCTGTATTACTAGTTAAAATTCGAGTGGTCTTCAGGGGAATCACAGGGCTTGTGCTATGTAGTATGATGCTTGCGATTAGCTGTAGGGGTTAATCTCGTTGACTGTGGCGATTAATCTCGTTGTTTTGGAGAATTAGCTGTGGTGATTTGTCTCGTTGGTTTCGAGAATTAGCTTTGGAGATTATTCGTTGGTTTGGAGATTATCCAGTGACATACGTGCCAATTCTGGCATTCCATTCAGGAAATTGCCCAATGTTACTTGACTGGGAATGTTTTCGATGTAGATTTGTTTAATCTAGTGGCCTGCGGCTGCGGTGTGTCTGTACAAATTTGTGCAGCATATGCCTTGAAATGGTTCTTAGTTTTGTATTCATGAACATGGCAGGAACTGGATGCCTTCAGATGATAGTTAAAGTAGCTGTTAGTTTTCCCATCCCTTCCTTCTTGAAGGAAGAGTAGTACTTAACATGCAGTAATTTTGGTTTACGCATTCCTACTAAAGCTCAGTTCTGACGGTGTCTGCAGGTTTACCTGACCTTGTGCATCGCCCTTGCCTCGTCGGCGGTGGGTGCTTACCTGCACATCGCCCTGAACATCGGGGGGATGCTGACCATGCTCGGGTGCATGGGAAGCATCGGCTGGTTGTTTTCGGTGCCAGTCTATGAGGAGGTTCGTCCCACCTTCCGCTGACCTAGATAACTTGATTGCCTCCTACATGAGTAAAAATTCAAAAGAAGTTCTGGTTCCTGGAAATGTTAAATCACATGGTGTGCTGACTTTTTGATTTGTGTTGCCCTGTGAACAGAGGAAGAGGTTTGGGCTGCTGATGGCCGCTGCCCTCCTGGAAGGGGCTTCAATTGGACCTCTGATCAAGCTCACCATAGACTTTGACCCGAGGTAACGATGAACTTACCCTTGTTTTTCCAAATAGCCTTTGCTGTTTTGCCAAATGGCCTCTTGCTATTCATTAATCAAATAGTTTGTTGTTAGTGGATTAGAAGTAACTGGACAATAGACAAACAAGTTGATGATAAGGTTTGATGGTATGTCAAGGATTGACACATCGTTGCTTCTGAGAAATACTGCTTTGAGTATCCGTTAATTACGTGTCCTTATCAATCATTGTCTGGTTGTTCGTGGAAGCAGTAAATAGGTTATGTGAGTTAGATAAGCAAAATACTGCCTCTGGATTGGACTATTTTCCCTTAATCGTCCTTTTTTACCTTCAATGGCTTTGGTAAGAATCGAGGTTATATATGCTGATCATGGTAATTCAAGTGCTCTGATCCCCCGATTAAGAGTTAATTTATCACAAGTCCTCCTCCCAAAAAAAAATCACAAGTGTGTCTCCATTATTTGTTAGATGCTCTGTTGTTCTTATGTGTTGTGCATCCTTCCCCCTTTGTCAAAAGATGCTCAACATCTTATTTTGTAAGAATTAGATGGGGACTTAGCATGGTTGACATGATATATAGAGATTCTTTTCACATGTTTTCAGAGGATGCTGTCGGCGCTAACCATTTAGGTGGACGATTGCATAGTAGTCTTTCTTTAGGGTAATCTGTGAGTAATGGGTATTGTACTACAGCATGAGCTTGGGCCCTTCTTTGTGGGCTTGGGCCTATGGCCTATCTGTTGATGACAGTGAAGCTGAGTACCCATGATAGATTTTGTTGTGATGATAAACTGATGTTTGGCAATGTTGCTTGGACAGCCAAAATTGGCAATATAATTTTTTTTGTAGAAGCTTAATTTTAGTTTGACCTTCGCTTCAAAGTCATGTTCCTTGTTTTGGCTGACATGGTTTGTCTGCTGCTCTTTATCTCCAGCATCCTCGTGACAGGGTTTGTTGGAACTGCCATCGCGTTTGGGTGCTTCACCTGCGCCGCCATCATCGCCAAGCGCAGGGAGTACCTCTACCTTGGTGGCCTGCTCTCTTCTGGCCTCTCGATCCTGCTGTGGCTGCAGTTTGCCACGTCCATCTTTGGCCACTCCACTGGCAGCTTCATGTTTGAGGTGAGATATACACACTGCGAACCTTTGTTCCCTTGCCATCCAAACGAACAATAATAACCATATTTCTTAGCTGAGTGTTGATACAAACTTGATGTCCCCTGCAGGTTTACTTTGGCCTGTTGATCTTCCTGGGATACATGGTGTACGACACACAGGAGATCATCGAGAGGGTTCACCGTGGTGACATGGACTACATCAAGCACGCGCTCACCCTCTTCACCGACTTCGTGGCCGTCCTTGTCCGGATCCTCGTCATCATGGTGAGCACCAAGTCACCTTGCTGCCAACTCATCCTCCATCCACCGTTTGCCATGATTTGATTTGATCCATTGTGCTGACGGTGAATTGCAGCTCAAGAACGCAGGTGACAAGTCGGAGGACAAGAAGAAGAAGAGGAGGTCGTGAACGTTTCATCTACACATAGTAGATACTACTGCTACTACATCTACCGCTACTCCTACCACTGTGCTACGTAGGAAGCTGGCGCAGTACGCCCGTGTCACTCTGTTAATTCGCTTTTGTGAGAATCTACTGTGAGTTTGCTGAAGCTTTTGCAAATACGATTCGGATCTCTTATGTCCCTGTTACGGTTGCGTTTAGTTGAACCTGAAACGCTGTTTCATTTGCGACGAAGATGACTTGTGATTGATCTTGTCTCAGTTTTAACATTGCACTGTCCAGTTCATGTGAGAAATGCATCTGCTGCCGTCGTAGCCATGTTTTGACGAGCAAACTGAACGAACGCCGCATTTATAAGTTGTCGTGGTTGGTGGTGTTGAGTAAAGTCGAGGAGTCACGCTGTCCTTCCCTCTGTTCGGCCTTAGGCCGATAGTAGTGTGGGTCTTGGACGGTTTATGTTTGCATTTCAGCCCGACGTACGCGTGCGGTCTAATCCAATTATAAAGCAGAGTTTCTGAAAGGGTGCGTCGAAAAATTATGGCTGCTAGCTGAACTGTGATCCCAGTAGGTAAACCAATATGCTCAGTTCGTCGGTGCGTACAGATCGCGGCAGCCTTCTGCGGGACGATTCTTTCTTACTCGTCTTCCTCTTCCTTCTTCCATGGAATCCGCTCCTTCACTTATCCTCCTCGGGTCTCTTCCTCCTCCCTAAGGTCCGCAAGCTCCTCCTTGGATGATAGAGCTCGTGGAGGCCGCTGCTCTGACCTTGTCGTCATGCTCGATGTTGAGCTCCATAGGGTCGTTTGTAACACCGTCGAGCTTGAAAAAGATGACGGGTTATGGCGGACGAGGTTGGGGAGGCCAGCTTTGGCAATAGCGGAGCTGCAGTTGGTTGGATTTGCCGCCAGCGGTGAGCCTGCAGGTGGCCGGTTGTCTAGATTTTGATAGGAGGAGGTTGGAATATTTGATATTGCATATATTGGTTCTGAATGTTCCACTGGTGTATTTCTCTTATTGCATACACCCTGATGGTGTGTTGCAATGTTTATAGATTTCTATTGCATATGTTGTGTAACTGTTGTACTTGTGAATTTGGGTTGTTGCATAGGTTATTTCTTTATTTTGCATGTATCAATTTTTTTACACTATCATTTTTTCCACGATTGTTGCATTGGATTGAGATTTGTTACACATATATAAAAATTTGTTGTATGCATATATTTAAAATATTGCAAGTGTTTTTTAGCATTTTCTGTCGAACAATAGGCGAATATGTAAAATAAAATATTGCACGTAAAATTTTTATGTTATAACGATTAGACACTCTACATCTACCCACTTAAGTGGGATTGGATGATCAGGGAGGTGGCTGATCGGATGCTCCGTCCATCCAACCAACACTTAGGGTGCATTTGGTTGGAGGGCAAGGAGGGATGGGTTAGGGCCATCCAGTTTTTCGTGGATGGGACGAGCCTTTTTTTGTTTGGTTGGATGGATGGGATGAATCAATTTTTTGTCTAGTTGGAGGGATGAAAGTTGGATGGGATGAGCCAATTTAACTTAATTATATTACTTAGTTTCTATTAATAATGATTAATTATACACTAAAAAACACACTAAATACCTACCAATATTAAACTAGCCATAAACTTACTAATTAATAATAAAATATATTAATTATAACTGATTATATACTAATCAACTCACTAATTATATATTAATCAACACACTAGACACTAATCTTACCGTTACAAATACTAATCAATAATAATATGCTAATTATCGCTAACAATTATTAATTATCACTAATCATTTTCTAATAATCATAATTAAAGAAGAGCGGCAACCTCATCCGACCATTTTGACCGGGTCTCTCCATCCAGCATATTAAGGGAATATTCCTCTAGAGTGGACCAAACAGAGAAATATCCATAAAAAGATAGATATCTCTATCCCATCCACTCTCATCCCATGAACCAAACATACCTTTAGTCATCGCGGATAATCTCATTTGTTATTCCTACTCGATGATTATATTTTAAAAATAAATTTAATATAATAAAATTCAGTAACTATAAATTAAGTCTAGCCTAAGTCTGTTTAGAACACGTAAAGTTGGTAGAAATTTTTGTCCATTTTCCAAACCAGGCTATAAAATCCGCATGGCGCGCAGACGTGAGAGAACGATACAGACCACAGGCACACAAACACCCACCCAACGGGTACAGATTACTAACATAATAGTTGCTCCCTGGCTGGCTGTATAGCCTACTCGTAGCATAAATTCTATGGCGCGCTCTCATTTTGCAAGAAATCAATCGGGGTCCTTTTCAGCTCGGTCAAATTAAGTCTTGGTTTAAGATTAATAACCTTTTGCTTCCGACACCGTTAATGACTCACAAGTCCTCTGTACTGTAGAGAATATATATATATATATATATAGAGAGAGAGAGAGAGTAACGTATATATGTATATACTTGTATACATATCAATATATGTACATATATGTATAATCCCTGTTGCTATGCTCACCAACCCAAACTAAACCGAAAGCTTGCAACTCTCGCAACTAGTTTACGCCTCTCGGAAAGCGTATATATCAGCAGCGCGAAAGCGGAGAGACACTCGTCTCCCACCCTCCCTCCCGACCCCACCTCTCCTCCGCCCCACGCAGCAGCCGCCCATGGAGAGGACGAGGGCGACCAAGCGCGCCGCCCCCGCGCCCGCTCCCAAGGTGGTGGCCGTCCTCGCCGGCCTGCTCGAGCGCGCCGCCGAGCGCGGCGACGCGGACGGCGGCGGCGGCTGCGGCTCGGGCTCCTCTGCGGGGGCGGCGTTCCGGGGGCGGACGGGGAGGAGGCCGGAGATCGGCGTCCGGCGGTACGCGGAGCGGATATACCGGTACGCCGGGTGCAGCCCGGCGTGCTTCGTCGTCGCCCACGCCTACCTCGACCGCCTCGCGCGGCACGTCGGCGGCGCCGGCGCCGACGAGCAGGAGGACGCTGTGGCCGTGGACTCGTACAGCGTGCACCGGCTGCTCGTCACCAGCGTCATGGTCGCCGCCAAGTTCATGGACGACATGTGAGTCACGCTCACCCACACTCCAATCCGTCCCCAGCTCCATTGCATCTCAATCCGGCGTTAATCTCGCGATCTTTAGAAAATTTTACCGCGAATTTGCGAGCGAGCAATTAAACAAGAACGGAAGTCGGGCTGCTAAATCGAGAGAGAAAAATGTACCATATAGGAATCAGATCACGGAGAGAATTAACGCCCATCACATGCCAAAGTTGACCAATAGATTTATTCCATCTGCTACCTGATTCCCGCCATGAATCAAGATGCTGACCACACTCTGCAATCTTCAGCTCACTGCATTAGCTTTTGGATTTGTATCTAGTGCTAACATGTTGTGACACATTAGCATATTATTAGGCGTAAAAAGAGCATGCGACCGATTGGAATCAAGAACCTGGCTTTTTAGCTGAATTAAGAAACTCTTTTTTCTTTCAGATCCAGTTTAAGTAGAAGCTGGTGATAGGATAGAGGAAGGATCTGCGTAAATGGGCTGTCGGTGTAGAGCAGAGGGTGTGTCGGCGAAGGCAAGTCAACTCAGACATGTACTACCACCTAGCTAGCTAGGCTACTACTACCCCTGCTCGTTCTAGCCGCGTCATACGGATGTGACACGTGGAGGGGGTTCTAGGATCTGACGTGGCAGCACCGCTGTGGCATGCATTATCCGATGTGGATCGCGCAGCCATTCTGGCAGTGGTTCCCAATCGAGCTGGATAGCAACCACCATTGCCTCAGGATTAGCAGTAGGTGTGATGAGAAAGTTCATGCTGCAAAGAATAATACTTGGAGGGTGAGTTTGCCGTTGTTTGTGTTGTGCTGTGTTGAGCGGTATAATCTATTATGCACCGTGCAATTATTTAGTTAGGGACTAGTAAATACTTGCTAATTAATCCCAGCGTGGTTTTGGTACTGTGCATTTGTAAAAGGATATATGAAATGAAGCATAAAATTTAGTCTTTGACAATAGCATCACAATGCAATGGTAACTGCTGCAGCTCCAAATAATAGGACCACCCCGGTTGGTGCATGGTCGATCCATCGGTTGGGACGTCCGTCCAGCTGGTCGCTAGGCTGTTGTCCTCCCACATGAACTCGATTGCTCACCTAACTGCAAATCACACGACACCAAACACCACTTGTCTCAAATTAACAAGTACACTTCACTGCTAATCATGCATGTATAATCCCATGTTACTTAAATTTTTCCCTTTTTTCGGTGACTAAAGTGTATTCTGGCTAGCTGTACAATTGCACGGTCAGTTCCGCTAGAGAGTTTTGACGCAAGACTAATTCACCTGTATGCCCACGCATCGATGTGAACTAATCACGATGTCGATGCTGCGCTATGTATGCAGACACTACAACAACGCCTACTTCGCGCGCGTGGGTGGCGTGGAGGTGTCCGAGATGAACGGCCTGGAGCTGGAGTTCCTCTTCGCGCTGCGCTTCCGCCTCAACGTCACGCCGGACGAGTTCGCCTCCTACTGTGCCGCGCTCGAGGGCGAGATGATGACGACGACGGCGACGGAGGTGGCGCCGCCGTTATTCACCGGGTACCGACGGTTCTCGTCGGAGGAAGAAGAGAGCCAGGTCCAACAGACGCAGCAGAAGAACGCCGCGGCTGCAGGCATAGCCTTCACGGCTGCTCAAAGAGTAGCAGAGATCACCCAATGACGAAAACCTCCCTGCGTCAAGGGCAAAATGGGCATTGTTCGCATGATTTTTTCATCTGTTTCTTTTTTCCTTTCTTTAATTTCTCGTCCTTGTTCGTCGGTAATTGTTACTATGTGCATAATTAATTGCAGTCGGTTGCACGTGATTACGTGGATGGGCAAAGTTCTTTTAAAAGGAAATTCTGTTATGTCATGTTCCTTCTGTTTTATTATGTATGTCATTAAGTCATTATATAATGCATAACTTTATTAAATAACACACAGTCGTTTAACTATTTTTAAAGTATTTTAACAGAGGTACAAAGTTGAAAGAACCTAATAGTTGAACTCTTGATTTTCTCAATCGATAGATATTCTAAAACAGAGTCCCCAGGTTGAGAACAAACATAGTAAAACAGATAAAATAGCAAGTTAGAATGATATACATCGCTGATATAATTAATCAACGAGCACAAATCACGATGGTGCACATTTTACAGAGTCACCTAACGGCATGGTCAGAGTCATTCCACACGCGCGAGAAACTAGATAGGTATCCAGCCCTAAAAGTACAGTTACAAAACATAGTGGAATTCTTTTTTGGGAAAATTCAGAAACATAGTACAAAATGAACTAGCCGGCGGGAGGTGGAGAAGGCAAGGTGCCGCGGGTGGAGGAGGCACAGCCCGCTCCGCCAGTCGACCCTTGGAGTGGTATGTGCTTCTTCCCAACGGCGACCGGCGTGGAGGCGTGGCGGCGCCCTCCACGTCTCCTCCACCTGAATCCTCCGCCGGCCTTCTGGTTCGAGTTGCTAGCAGCATCGCCATGGGAGACAACCCAGTTGTGGTTTGTTGCTAACTTTTGTTCGGATTTCGTTGGTTATTTCTTGATGGGAAAAGTTTGGATTTTTGATTGATTTCTCACCTTTGGATATGACTGGAGGAAAGATGAAAATTTTCTATTTCATGAATTTATATTTTGGGTGGATGTTACGAGATTTTTGTGTGAATTTCATGAGATAAAAAATCTTTGACATAGATTACACAGCGTGATGTTGTGAAACTATGTAAATATTAGATGCTGGTGGTTTAATTTTTCAGGATTCATGTAAGGTTCATGTCATCATGTGTTAATACTTTCGTATTGATCTGAGGTCCGACCCTGGAACCTAATGGACCGACCCTAGTCGTTTATTATCTCAAACGGGGCAACCCTACTACTCCCTAATAATCTCGAAAGGGCCAATTAAAGCCTTAGATGAATTATAGGCCCCTTGTCCCCTCCCTACCCTCCTGACGTCAAGCCCCACGTATAAATGATTGTTCTTTTCATCACTGAAAATAGGATGCCTCTAATCGGTGATCGTTAACTGCGCATTACACGTGCGATCAATTCTAACAGGCCCTTACCCCTGTTGGAACACACTCACATGGTCAGAAGGGCATAGTCGTGCGCCTTCAGCATAACTCCCCTTACATGGTCCACCCCTGCTCCACGTCCAGCAAGGACATGGCTACCAGCGTCAGTGTCAATGGACCCAAGCAAAAAAACAAAACAAATTTCAAAAACGAATCAGGTTCCAACTGCAACATAATCAATTTCCTACCCAAGAAAAAAAAGCTTTCAACCACGTTCCAACTTCCAACCGCACAAAAAACGAGTTTCCAACTACACAAAATCAAGCTTCCAACAAAAAACGAGATTGAGACTCCGACCCATAAAATCAAGCTTCCAATCCCGAAAATCGAGCTTCAACCACAAAATCAAGCTTCCCACGTTACACAAACGAGCTTGCAGCCCCATTAAATCAAGATTTCAACTAAAATCTTTTAAAAACCAAATTAGAAATCAGGTCCAAAACTTTCAGATTTGGGGATCTCCTCCACCTCCTAAGGCGCTGGTGGAGGCACCTCCACCGCGAGATCATCCACCGAAGAGGAGGCCGGTCGACCCCTAGCAGCTCCTAGTGATCCGACCTTTTAGGGTGCTCCCATGCTACAAGTAATAACTCACATGTAGGCAGCCTAATCATCATTTAAAATTCAGTGGATAAAGTGGAAGATCAAGGCCAGGTTGGTCCATCATATATAAAATTCTGAAACCTAACTTGATTATGAGTTGGAAAAATAAAAATAAATGGCATCAATGTTAGCATTACATATTTACCCCCTTTGTTTTTCCTTTAGCTTTATCACAGTTCCAGCTGTTGATCGTTATGTGGGTTTGACCTACAATGTAGAACTATATTGTATGATCTATCCCGATTGTCAGCTAATTTTTTCTATAATTGTTTAATAGAGTAGCGGATTATTGTTTAATTTAAGGCGAGCGATACATGCCGATTTGTAGCATTCTATCGGCATAAGATCTAGCCATCGGATGTGACGGCAAGATTAGCAATAAACATGATTAGCTAAATTTACGGAAAACAATTTAAATGATTATAGGAAACAATTGTAGTGATAATATGAAACATGGACAATTGTCTGTATGCAATATGTAGCGTGGGTTCCTTCTGTTAATGCAACATGGAAACATTTGTATAATGAGAGGGAAACACTTTACTAAACCTTGCGGAACCAATACAACAATGGAATGTATACAACACAATCCTGAATTTTTGGGAAACTTATGATTCAAATCGCTAGATTTTCGGCATCGTGGCTCCTTCTGTTATAGCAACGTGGAAACATTTGCGTAGCGAGAGGGAAATATTTTACTCAAACTTGCACAACAAATTTATTAAACCAATACAATAACTAATGTTTGTTCATCCGGGCTAATGTGTTATGTTTCATTCATCCGGGTATTTTATTTCCCGTAAAACAATAATTTGTTTCCATCAACAACTAATGGAGAAAATGCAGCAGACGCTTGCCGAGCTAATTTGTTTATGTTTCATTCATTCGAGTATCTTGTTTTCCATACAACAATAATTTATTTCATGTACAACAATCATTCGTTTCACATGTACAACAATCAATAGTTTCCATCAAACAACTAATGGAGAAGTCCCGGATGCGGTTGATGGAGGCGAGGACGCGCAGGAGGCGGCGGCACCACTTGGCCCAGGCGAGGGGCTGGTAGTGCCGCGCAATGATGGTGGCGATAGTTTGGCCAGTCGCGCACCACCTCGATGCTGGGCTCCCTCGGCCTCTCCCGCGGTCAGCACGACAGCGTGCACGCCTACTCGCTGCTGCCGCTCGAGGATATGGCAACGGGCGGCGCCAACGACAGAGCCATGGCAGTGGAGGCTGGGGCCGCGCGACGCTTCCCACACGCCGACGAAGATCCCGCCGGGCTGCAAGAGAGGTCTCGTGGCGGCCCTCGAGGATGCCGCGTCGGTGACGTCGAGCACGGCTCGTTGGCCGGCGTCGTCTACGTCGAGCACGGTGCAATAGCCCGCGCCCCCGAACGGATGGCACGGAGAACCATCACCGTGGGGAAGCCGGTTGCCGGCGAGCGGAGGGAGGCGAGGAGGCGGCCGAGGGAGAGGAAGATGAAATGAGAAAACCCTAGCTGGGTTGGGGGATTTTATAGGGAAAAAAAGGATGGTTGGATGAGTGGTACGGCGATGAATGGCCAGATGCTAGGAGGATGAAATTTCTCAATCGGCAGGCCGGCGTGTAGCGTTTTCCTTAATTTAATTGCTCTACAAGATGCGCCTACTTAAGTAAGGATTAGAAGTCTTGGCCATGTTATCTGCTGGGTTCTTGTTTTATTTTAATGGTTTGTCATAATCATAGGAACAAAGGCATTATTGATGACATGTGTAAGGGAAGTTGACATACTTGACAAATAAGTAAATAACTGCTCTCAGTCTCGTAAGCATACACTTCTGTAAATGGGAGGAACCTAGTGCGACATGTACAGTTGGTACTTACTATCAGTAAAATAAACAACGACAAAAAGTTCAAACTGAGTTCATTAGTTTTATATTTCCTTATTCATTGCATTAATTTTATTTTCTCTCCTCTTTAGGTTTTGATATCTGCAACAGAAGAAACAGAAGAAACACAAGCAGAATTGTAACCTGCGATGGATGCTGCAATTAAGATCTTCAAACATATAATTGAGATAGAAGGGATCAATCCCGATGTCACATTATCTGCTTCTACACCAGAAATTCGTTCTGCTAGATTACTGGCTCCTAAAGTACAAGCTGTGCACTTAATTGGCAAGCAAGGGATCACAATCAAGTCAATTCAAGAAACTACTGGTGCTACCATAAGGATTATAGATAAAGGTATATGATTATACATTTTCATGGAAACTGTCAAAAGATTGGATACATTTCCAGTTAGATCCTTAGAATGACCGGTCATTTTTTGTTACCTATGAAATGATGACAATGGTTTCACTCTTGGATGTATAATTTGAATGTGGAAACAAGGGACTATACTTGATACTCTAAAGCAAACATGGTGCCCCTAACTTGTATGATCCACCTTTTCTTGTACAAGAGTCTACCCATATTTGAATGTCAACTTCTTTTTTGCCAAGGAAAATCCAGAAAATCAACTGGACTGTTTTCCAACTTTATTGTATAGCACCAATCTTCTCTGAAATGTAGCGCCTGCCTTCTCTAAGAAAGATGTAGCACCAGCCCTATTCACTAGAATAGTAGAACGTAGCCTGTTTCACCTCTGGAAAAAGAGAGAAATTGATAGGCTTCTTGCTCTTGTGTTATCATTGGTTTCATTGGTAGATACCAATTAGTCAACTGGTTCTTGTGACCCTTGTAGAAATGGTGCTTGCTAAAGGTTTTACACCGAGACTGCCTTTTAGTCCTATCACTCGAAAATTCAAGCTCCAAGCTTCTAGATTGTACTGCATCCCTAGATACCAATTGTATAGTCAAAACAGATCGGGGTTTTCTTTCTATGCTACATAAATAACTGAAATATTCATTATGGAAGAGAAGAACTTTGATGTCATATGTTTGATTTGGTCTTTGTAGCTACCAAGCTTTAGATTTGAAAATTCAAACTCCGAGCTTCCATAGAGATTCTTTTGCACACTGTTAAAAGTATGCCTGGGAAGGCAGCGAACTTTCCAAGAGCATGTTACAATGGCTTACAATTTTGAAAAGCCAAACAAAATACTTTCCATTTCCTTTGAGCTTCTACCCTTTTGGCCAGCTTTTCTTTTTTCGATTTAATCTAGGTAGTTGTGAATTCAATCTAGATCACTGGATGTAACATTTTCTACTGTATCTACTTTTCTAGACGAGCTTTTGAGTTATGAGATGGTGGATGAAACAATTGTAGAGATACGTGGTGCCTCGTCCTCAATGCCCTAAAATCAGTACTTGGACTTCTCTGGAAGTTCCTCGTTGATCATGGTGTGCTTCATCTATTTGAAAGAAAGGTAATCCTTGTTGTGGTTGTTTATGCACGCTTTATTATGCATAAAGATGAGAGCAGCTTGTAATGTTCTCATGGAATTGATATTTGTGTTGCTCATCTGCAGAACCAAGCAATAGCTCGAGCACAGGATAGTTCAAAGAAAATCAGGTTACCAATGATTGTGCTCTTCCAGTGAACCAGGACCTTTTGTTATCTGACTGTCGAAATCCTCTTAACCCGAAAGGGAGCAGATATTTGTCGTATGGACGAGACCCATCTGTTTGTGACCCATATTCATCACATATCAGAGACCCGACTGATTCCTTAATAGCAAAGGTTTAATGCTATAACTATTATCCCCTAGTTACACACCTATATTATGTCATCTTGCTTGTAAAAATGTGCTCAAGTTTCAACTGTTACATCCAGGTTTCTTTTGTTCCCTTTTTCCCTTTTTCTAGAAATGTGTCCTGATATGGTCATGATTCCAATAAGAGAAGTGCTTCTATTCTCTTCTAACCTAATTTTTGCACGATTTTTAAAGCGCTGCACCCATCTCAAAGCATCTGGAGCTAGTGTTCAATGGGCTGGCCCATATCCAAAACCCGCCCACGCGCGCCCTCGCACCACCCACCCGACGCCTCCCTCGCACGCCGCCGCGCCCTGCCGCTCCCGTGCACCGCCGCCTCGCGCCCCGCCGCCCACGCACGCCACCGCGCCCCTGCCGCCGCCCTCGCGCGCCGCCGCGCCCCTGCCGCCGCCCTCGCTCCCCTGTCACCCTCGCGCGCCGTCGCCCACGCGCGCCGCCGTGCCCCTGCCGCCGCCCTCGCTCCCCTGTCACCCTCGCGCGCCGCCGCCCACGCGCGCCGCCGCGCCCCTGCCGCCGCCCTCGCTCTCCTGTCGCCCTCGCGCGCCGCTGCGCCCCTGCCGCCGCCCTCACGCGCCGCCGCCCACGCTCCCTTGCTGCCCTTGGGCCCTCGCGCCGCCGCCCGCGCACGCCACTCCCCGTCGCCGGACGCTCCTGCCGCCGCCCCAGACCGTCACCTCCTCCTCTCGCGCGCCGCTGGTCGTCCATGTCAGGCCCATAATCTCTGGTTTTATGGGTATCTACTGCTTTTAGTATCTGAAATACTTATTTTATTTCTGAATGCTTCAGACCAAAGCAATGCCGAGTGAGCTTTCATTTTATTGCTGTGTGTACTAGCTGGCCAATGAAGCTTTTGCGATTTTCTTTTAGCTTCCCCCTTGATGAAGGTGTTATGCACAATCCGTCGATTACTGGAAATATTTTGTATGTATTTCTGATCTATTCTTCATTCTACTCTCAAAGGATATGATGTTTCCTAGTAATTTAAATACGAGGGAGAGTACGTAATGTGCAGTTATGCCTGACTACTCATGTTTATGCCTAGTCACGTATATAGGAAGAAACCACACTTGGCATACCAATGTGCTGTTATGTATCCATGGTGTATCATGCATCTCATGTTACGATATTGTCTTAGTAAAAGAAACACTTGATGGTTATAGCAATGCGCACCTTTAGAATATTCTTAGAACACTTAAAATGTACTATAATACCACAGGTAGTTTATAATTATATATTTCTTGACTGCTTCAATTATAGACCATACATGGACGAACGCGGTAGACCCACATCTTTCCTCTTATAATCGCGCCCCGACCAATATCGACCAAGGCGACAAGAACAATATCAATTGTGCGCAGTTTTTGATTTGTCCAATTAAGCAAGAGCCGTGATATAAAGCTTTGGGTTTTGAAAGTACCATTTTTTTAATAGTGAAACATCTTATTATTGCTTACCATGAATTCCAGTTCCATCACTAGCACACATGTTGACTAGTATTTCCAAAAGCTTGGAATCAGTAGAAATATTCTTCTTCTCTTATTATTTATTGTTGTTTGATTTCATGCTTATTGTGAGCAGTGAGATTAGGATGGATGAACTTCATGATGCAAGAAAAGGAAAATTTCCATCGGAGTTGGATGCACGCAACAACAATGTGGAGGTTAGATTGGTATGATCTGCAATCACTATATATAGTTACTTGTGTTGTTATGTATCTCTGTACTCAGGACAATAGCATTTTCAATGGAATCTGATGAGGGAAACACCTTGTTATTGTTGTTAGGAAAATAGTAGGTTTAAAGAGTCTCATGATTGTGGAAGCACTCAAAATATGTTAAGCAATGTGGACGAAAGAAATGAAGCTCTAGATGAGTACTGGAATATTATTCAGATGATGTTTGAAAGTGAAGAAGACTGTTATAGATTTTACAATTCATATGCAATGAAGAAAGGGTTCAGCATCCGGAGGGAGACAGTGTGGCGTGAGAAAAAAGTAGGAGACATATACTATAGGCGATTTGTTTGCTCTAAGGAAGGGATTCGGGATCCGGAGGTGAGCAACATCAAGGATCGGAAAAGGAGGGAAAGAGCTAATACTCGAGAAAACTGTCGCGCTGAACTCAGCATTAGGCTTGATATGGATCGTGGAGTCTGGTTTGTGGACAATTTTGTGGATGAGCATAACCACAATCTAACATCTCGGGATGAAACTCCATTTCTTCGATCCCATAGGAAAATTAAGGATCATCAGAAATCAGAAATAGTATTAATGGAATCGATGGGGATTCGGAAACATGTCATAATGGATGTCATGGAGTGCAAAAATGGAGGGTACGACAAGGTTAGGTTTGTCAGGAAGGACATCTACAATTTCTCTTCTAGGTACAAGAGGTCAAGAATTGTGGATGGTGATGCAAATGCTGCACTAGGGATCATGAAAGATAGGCGGGAGAAGGATCCAGATTTCATTTATGAGTACCAACTTGACAAGGAAGGCCGTCTGACAAACTTGTTTTGGTGTGACGTGCAATCCCGGATGGATTATCAATCGTTTGGTGATGTTGTCATATTCGACAGTACTTATCGGATGAACAGGTACAAGATGCCTTTTGTTCCATTTGTGGGACTTAACCACCATCGTCAAACCACAATCTTTGCATGTGGTATTGTGTCCGATGAGTGTGTTGCTTCATATACCTGGTTGCTTAGTATGTTTTTGAAAGCAATGTGTCAGCAAAAACCGGAGTCTATAATAACAGACAGTGACAATGCAATGATGAAAGCGATTCGTCAAATCCTCCCTAACACGAATCATCGTGTATGCTCTTGGCATATTGAGAAAGGTATCAAGAAACACCTTCACCACGCATACATCAGCATATTTAGGTCATTCATATATGATGCTTGCTCACCAGCTGACTTTGAGGACAAGTGGAATGCGTTTGTTGAGAAGTACCAAACCAATAGGAACCGGGATTGGTTGAACATAATGTACAGAAAGAGGAGACTATGGGCTGCTGCTTTTCTGTACGACAAGTTTTTTTTGGGCATGAGAACTAACCAATGTAGTGAGAGTCTGAATTCACGTCTGCACAGGCATCTGGACAATTACATGTCTTTGGTTGATTTGCTAGAACACTATGAGGTATGTGTTTCTGGCATGCGTCGTAGAGAGGCCGAGTTTGATTGTAGGGCATCGCAGTCTTGGCCTGTTGCTGTTACTGACAGTCGAGAACTTGAAGAGTCAGCTGGCCATGTTTTCACATCTGCAAATTTTGAGCAAGAAGAGCTAAAAGAGCTATCCAACTTTGATATTGGTGAGGTATTACATGATGGAAATTGTACTAGATATATTTTGATGTCAAAAGAGGCACAAGGAGGAACATTCTCTGTTGACAATACTTGTCCTAGAACCAATTGTTCTATCAAATGCAGTTGTCGAAAGATGGAGCGCGAGGGGATCCCTTGCAAACATATCCTTTGTGTTCTGAAGCACTTAGAGATGACGGAAATACCTAAGTGTTGTGTGCTGCAGCGGCTATCGAAAGATGCGAAAGGTGGCCTTCCTTCATTGAGAAAAAGTGATTTGCATGTGTGGACGAAGAAGCAAGTACGGTATCATGAGCTCAATACGCTAGGGTCTGAGCTTTTTGATTTGGCATCCAATAGTCATGATGACTATTCGGAGCTGAAGGAATATTTCATTGCTCAGATCTCAAAGAAGAAGAATTCTTCCAATGCAGCCAATGTCACGCACACATATGGTGATGATAATGATGCAAGTGGAACTGCTCCGAAGACTGAAGGTTCGGTTCTCGATCCCACCTGTGTAGTCACTAAAGGTGCACCTAGAGGGAGAATGAAGTCATTTGATGATCGTCGACCAAGATTATGCAGTGTATGCCGCAAATCTGGCCATGATATTCGTCGTTGTCCCATGAAAGTGCAAGAAGAGTAAGTTGTAGCTACAATTTGAGTAAGATCGAGTAGGAGTTTTGTGTGTACAATTTGTATTTGACAAGAGTAATTGTGTATCTTTGCAGGTAGTCATCAATGCAAGTTTATTGGTCCACACTGCCAGTGAAATCTGGAAACAGAAAAAATAAAGTTATTTGCAGTCTATTACTTTTTAGTGTTGTCTTGAGGGAACAAGAATAGGTACTCTTGTAAAACATTTGCCTCTGCTATATCAGAGAAGCTAAAGACTCAAAATGCGATTCAGAAAGGTTCATTTAGATATGCACTACTGTTCACTTGCATTTGATGGTACCTGCATACACTCTTCAGGTTTTGGCATGGTTGCTTTTTCCTATGCTGTTGGGCAATATTTTCAGCTCTCTGAAAGTTTATTCAAGCTTAGTATTCCTCAACTGGTTCCTCAAAGTGTTGCAATTTTGGTGCTTCCTCTCCATATTTATGCACAGCAATGCTTATCTGAAAATTGTTATACATGTTTATCATGTCTCAATTGAAAAAAGATCAGTATTTTTTCTGGAATGCCAGTTTGTTATGCTGAATTGAAAATTGTTATGTTGCTTTTAAAATCACCTGTCTTAGTGGTGCCTCCCTCGCATGAAATTAAGTGTTGGCCACAATTCAAATGGTTGCCCGTATAGCTGGAAAAAAAGATTTCACTTACTATGTAAAAATTGTAAAGTAGCACACATGAAATTGTTTGTATAATATAATCTGATATTGTTAAAGATATGCCATACTTATATTGAGACAGAGGTAAGGAACAAACCATTCACAATTCAAGAATGATGATGGCAAATGAAAATCATGGGCAGAAAGGTTGAAAGATCTGGTGATACATGTGTTCTTTTTGGCGTGTCTTTCTGATGCCGAAATCTTTTGTTCCTGCTATTTCTCATAAGGCTTTCTGGCGTGTCTGTCTGATGCCGAAAAGACGTTTGCATTTGCCTGCTTACTAGCAATGTTCGCCGCCCAGTTTTACTGTCTCTAATGTGGCACACGTTGCCACGGTTAAGCTTGAGATGAGCTCTCCCCTTAATTTTGGAGAAAAATTGAACTCGACAAGCGCCACGAATTAAAAAAAAGATTAGCTTTTTCAACGTTAAAATGGTCACAAACATGATCCCCTGAACAAACTGCCAATACCATTGCCGTCCTAATTAGTTTGTAGCGATTACCATTGCCGTATATGTCACAACTAATTATCTCTTTGTAAAGCATATATTTCCTAATGCACTTACGAAAATCTCGTTCCTAGGGCGCAATCATGCGGGTGAATGAGGGGGGGGGGTGGATCAAAAGCGAGAAGTTGTGCATAGCGCTAGGGTGAAACATGGCGTAGCTGTGCTCCGTTGGATGGTCGAGCTGCTCTTTTTAAAAACAAAGTGTCGACGATTGGTAAACCGGCGATCTTACGGTACTCGCGAGATGATGATTGCTGGGGGGTAGGGACCTCTAGGGGCCAATCGTCAGGAGTTCTGACAGCAGGGAACAGCCGTTTTTATACAGGTTCGGGCCTCCCTCAGGATAATAACCCTACGTCCTGTTGCTATATATTGATCGGGAACACGCTTTACAAAGGGGGAGTATGTTAGTGGCTATCCTAGGCCTGGTCGTAGACTAATCCTAGCTAATCCTCCGGGCTCGACTCCCTCGAGACTGCGGGTCTTCTAGAGCTTCGCCTCCTGACTTGACCTAGATTAACTTCTGGCTACTGGTTCTCTCCCTCTCCCCTCCGTGGGATTACTGATCCTTATATAGGGGGGGTGCCCAGGGTCGTACTGGACGTGGACTTACGCCCGAGTAGGACTCTGGCCTCCTTAAACGTCGGGATTGACTTTCCTAGTTTAAGGGGAGTCTTCTTTCCTTAGCGGAATTGCCTTATCGTCCGAGGATCCTTATCGGGTACGGGGTACCTTCCTAAAGCCTCAGGGAACTACGTACGGGTACCCCGAATACACGGGATACTGTACTACGCATCATCAAGCCCCCCATCAATACGTGAAATGAGGTCAAGATGGTTTGGTTGGAAATCTGCCCTTGTCGGGGTGCAGCCCCGAGTAGGCGACCAAATTAGTCCTTGTCGATGACTTCTCCGAGTAGATTCAATCTCTTCCGAGTAGTCGCAAGAACCTTATCGGAATAACTTCTTGGAAAAAATCCAGAACGTTTTCCTAATCTGATCTGATCCGTTGATCACGGACACGCGTTCGCCTGGCGTATTTCTAGGAAACGGAACCATCGTGGCGGAAAATTCGCGTGGTGATGAAGAATCTTTTCTCTCTCTGGCCCATCTCTTGGGTCGTGGGTTGCCAGACCCTCTTTTTCCCGCGACGTGCTCTGTGCGCGGAAAAAAGCAACTATCCGCATTAAATGCGATTGAACTGACCGCGCCGTGAACCGCGCCCGGCGATCGTTCAAATCCTTTAGGAGTCCAAGAATTGGGGTTTTGCCCGCATTGCATTCCTGCCTCCTAGCATTCTCGCTTTCTTCATCGTCTTCCTCGCGCCCCTGCGCAAACAACTTTCGCCGGCGTCTTCCTTGTGACCGAGTGACGAAAATGGGCAAGAAGAAGATTGTGAAGAGTTCCCCTGACCGCGCCGACGAACCGGAGAAAACTTCGGGGGAGATCGCGGTCGCCATCCCCCCATTCGAAGCTTCGGTGATGGATGCCGCCGCTCTCGAGAAGCTCGCGGAGGAGGAGGTGGTCCTCCCTGAGGTTTTCGTACCTTACCGGGAGGCTGTGAAGGAGACGGTCCCGAGCCCCAACACCGGCTGGACCGTCGTCTTCGCCGATTTCTTCAGGTGCGGATTCCAGTTCCCGCCGTCGGCCTTCTTTCTCCTGGTGCTTCAGCATTACGGAATCGAGTTGATCCTCCACCTCAATCCAAACTCGATCCTGATGCTGGCGGTCTTCGCACACCTGTGCGAGGCCTACCTCGGCGTCAGGCCGAGCCTGGAGCTGTGGAAGTACTACTACAACCTTCGCCGGCAAGGGCAGAAGGGCAGTGGCTCAGGAGTAGTCGGGGGCGCCGGATTCCGCCTCCGAGAAGGAAGGAAGGACGAGTACATTGCCTCGTCCTGGAAGTCTTCGTGGTCGGGCTGGCACGCTCGGTGGTTCTACTGCCAGCCCCCTGCGGACTCCAAGATCTCCTACCGCGGACTCGCTCCTCATCCGCTCAAATGCTGGGGAGAGGTTCCGAAGGAGACCAGGCATCTCAAGGCCCTCGTCAGCGACGTCACCAATCTCGCCGCCAAGGGACTGACGGCGTGGGATGTCGCGGAGGACTTTCTTCGACGCCGCATCAGCCCCCTTCGGTCGCGAATCTCGGCGGCCTGGGCGATCCCGGATGACCAAGACCCGACAAGGGATTTTGACACGGGTAAGTACAGCGACTTGCTCCATGTCAACTTACCTACCGAGAAACCTCACACACTTTTGCCTTGTCGCGCCATGCAGAGCTGTCCCCAGGGGAACTCCGGAATAGGTTGAACAACCTATTCGAGCAATTCCCCCAAGGCGGGCGCAAAGACGTGCCCTTGCCCCTTTTGAGGCAGAGCCCAGAGAGCCGGCGAGAAGTGTTCTCGGTAAGTCATCCACCTTTCCTCCTTGTCTGACCTGGTCTCGTCCGAGTAGCCTTACTGAAGGTTCTCGGGTTCTTTCTTTGCAGCGCGTAGGCCGCGGAGGTCCCGACTCGGAGGCCGAACGAGCTGGCGCTCCTGTCGAGGATGATGACGTCGAGATATACGACACGGCCCCGCCGCTCCCCGAGACTAGAGAGGAGGGCCCTTCTGCCGATGAGGGGGCGGAGAACTTCCCGTCGAACTCTCCTGCCCGGGATCCTCAATCGTAGGTTTGGACTCTCGCTCGACTACCTTTTCCTTTCATATTCTTTTCCGAATACTAATCGTAAAGGTGGTCGTATCGAATAGCCGGAGGCGAGCGACCCTCCGTCCAAGGAACCGACACCCCCTCCCTCGGCCGTTCTCGAGGAGGAGTCCGTGGCGGACAAAGGGGAGGCGCCGCTACCTTCCGGCAAGCGAGACTCAAGTGCCTTGGCGCTGAAAACCCCTCCGAAGGGGAAACGCCAGAAGTGAGTTTCCTTTTGCCGCCTTTTTTCTTTTGACTTCGTTGCGTTGAAGTTTTGACTTGGTTGCTTTTTGGGTGATTAGGGTGGTGATCTGCGCCGGCAAAGCTCCGACTACCGCAGCCACCAAGCCGCAGCCCCCGGCGCCGAAATCGGCATCGGCCCCTGTGGCAGACTTGCCACAGGCTCCGGCGCCAGACTTGCCGCAGGCTACTGCGCCAGACGCGACGGAGCCGCTGCAGGCCCCCGCGCCGGAGTTGCCACCGGCCCCCACCAAGGAGTCGGAGCCCCCGGTGGTGGAGTCGGAGTTGCCCCTTACCGGGCCAGTCGCGCCTCCGGGTCCTTCTGCGGCTGAAAATCTTCGCGCTTCTTCCTTGCTGCAGGTAACATAAGGGAGGTTAGCGATAAGGTAATCTTACTTGGCTTGTACTGACCTGTTCTTTTTCCAGCTTGCGCTTTCTCAGATCGTTCCACTCGAGAAGGCACAAGAGGAGCTGGACTCGACGCGCGACGAGTTGAAGAAGCGCCTTGACGAGTCCGAGAGGCAACGGGCAGAGATCGAGGCGCTGCAGAAACGCCTCGAGGACTCCGAGAAGCAACGGGCGTCGGAGAAGGAGGCGCTGCAGAAGAGTCTTGATGACTTCGAGAAGCGGCACGCGGCGGTCGAGGCTGATCTCTCATCCGCAAAGGCACGCCTCTCCGACGTCGTGCCTTCCTTGCAGCAGAGCCAGTCTTATGCG
Organism: Stipa capillata; assembly: GCA_019208055.1. Lineage (NCBI taxonomy): Eukaryota > Viridiplantae > Streptophyta > Magnoliopsida > Poales > Poaceae > Stipa > Stipa capillata. Next base: position 674,643 of record JAGXJF010002680.1, read on the forward strand.
AAGAAGCTGGAGGAAGATCTCGAGCGGGCCTTGGGCACGCTCGAGAAGGCGCTGGGTGAAGTTGGTGTGGTCGTCGCCCCGAGCTCTTCTTCGGCCGACCGCTTGGCCGGGCTGATGGCGTCCGTCTCCAAGCTGAAGCCTACCGTCGACAAGCTCCTCGAGGACGAGCTTCAGCAAGGAGTCCGAGACGCCTTGGCCTTTGCCCTGGCCCTTCTGAAGCGCGAGCGCCCGGACTTGCCACTGGAGGCGCTCGAAGCGGACTTGCCGGAGGAGGAGTCGGAGAGCCTTGTCGGCGCCGTGCAGGTGGCAGCCGATGCCTTTGGCGATCGAGTCCAGCCACCTGGCTCGCAGTAGATCTGTAATAGGAAATACTTATGCAAATACAGTGGTTAGTAACTGTGCTTTCAACTGGTGTGTTTTTGTCTTTTAAAAAACCTTGTCTAATCTGCTTGCGCGAAACTTTGTCGGATGCGAGCATAGGCTTTAGTCGGAACCAGTCGTCCTTTGTCCCCCTTTGGTGCGGGTTTACGAATAGGGCCGTAGGTCGCTTTTTGCTGCGATTGACCAGTCCTTAGGTTTAGTCGGATGGAGGGCTCCGTGGCTCCTTGTCATCAGTAAACGCGATAAGAGGTCTCTCGTGCAGCTTGTCGTGGCCGTGGCAACATCTTCGTACCCCTAGCTGAGGGAAGACTCCGGCTACTTGGCTAGTACATCCTATGCTTGCCCGATCAGCAAAGTTCCACTCTACCCGAGATATCTTCCGCTCCGAGTAGTCGGAGGCGTGGATGAGCGTGTGGGTTCGATCGATCTAGTCGTAGCCATACTTCCTTCCCTTCCCTTACTCTGGATTGGGGGACTTTGCTACGGAACTGGGGAGCTTAGTCGACCAGGCCTTAGGTTTGGTCAGGTGGGGGGCTCAGTGGCTCCCCTGTCACCTGCAAATGCGTTAAGGGGTTTTCCTCGCGTCCCTGGCAGTTGCAGCGCAGAACCCTTCCTCCTTTGCGCAGGTCGAAAAAGTCGGTACTCGTACTCATATCTCGACTTCACCGTATTCTTATCCAGCCCCCGACTGTCTGTTCGAGGGATACCTCGGATAGGCAGTCTGAATAGGAAAAAATTGAACTAAGGACTCTTGTATTATTTAACGACAAAACTGTGTCTTTTACAGGCTACTGTAAGAAAACTAACTCTTAAGAAAGAACTAGAAACAAAAACTAAGCCATCCCCTCCTCTTGTGGCTTGTCGTCAGTTACGCCAAAGGCTCCCGTCCTCGTGTCGCGACCTGCTGACTGAACTTTGTAGAGTGCGCGTGCTGGGCGGCGGCGCCCGAAGCGTCTTATTGTCGACTTGTTCGTAGCTTGGCGACTCTTGAGGTTGGGGTTGGTGCAACTTCGGAACCCGCTGTCAAGGAGGCGATGGTTGTACGATCTTACCGATGGCGGTTTGGACTGGAACCCTTCTAATGGACGCGACCTTCCTACCACTTACACGAGCGACTAGGGTCGGGCGGCTTCTCCCGAGGACCCGTTGTCCTGCCCGGGAAGGCCCTATTTTTCTCCCAGCTCCGACTTAGTCGTGGAGCTCTTTCTCCGGCTTGGAGGGGGTACTTCCCGAAGACGTCGCTCGTAGGCGTGGAGGTGGTCTTGACGATGTGGTGGCGGGAGCCTCCGCGTCGGCGCTTTGGTTAGGGGGCGGGTGCTGTTCTGCGAGGTCGAGGTTGCGCTTGTCGTAGAGGAATGCTTCTTTGGGGGAGCTCCTTATCATGAGGACACCTTTTGGGCCGGGCATTTTTATGCACTGGTACGCGTAGTGCGTAGCTGCCATGAACTTGGCCAAGGTAGGTCGTCCTAGGATAGCATTGTAAGCTGTCTCAAAATCGACTACATCGAACAGAAATTTCTCTGTTCGGAAATTCTCCGGTGTACCGAAGGTAATCGGGAGAGTGACTTGCCCAATCGGCGTGGCCGACGAGCCCGGGACGATGCCGTGAAAAGCGTGCGTCACCGTCTGGACGGATGACCGTGGCACTTGCATTGCGTCGAGGGCGTTGACGAATAGGATATTGAGGGAGCTCCCTCCGTCTATTAGCACGCGGCCGACCCGGCAGTTGTTGATCGTGGGCTCGACCACGATCGGGTATCGTTCCGGTCGAGCACAGTTTTCGGGGCAATCGGCTTGGTCGAACGAGATTGCTACCTCAGACCACTTGATCGCTCGAGGGACTCGCGGAACACTCGCGAGGACTTCCCGGGTGATCGCCTTGTACTGCCTCTTGGACTCATAAGAGGTCGAGCCCCCGAATATGTGCTCTATTACTCTGTCATGCCCTTGGAAAGGCTCAGGGGTGGAGTCCCTGTCTTCGGAAGATGTCTCCCGGCTGTTGTTGGCGACCTGAGGGTTTTCCTCGCGAAACCTCTCTCGCTCTTCCCGGAGGTATTTCTTGAAGATGCGGCATTGTCGTAGATCATGCGAGTCCGTCTGGTGGAAGTCACACCAGGGTTTGGACGCCTTGTCGGAGGATGTTGCGGGCTTATCCTTGGAGCGCGGCTTCCAGGTACGCTTCTCGGAGACATCAGCCATCACCTCGTCGGTTCTGGTCCTTTTCTCCTTGTTCCCTCCAGAGGGCTTCTTTTTGCACTTGGTTTTGCGCGAATCGCCTCTCGATTGGAGGGGAGAACTGGTAGACTCGCCCCGCTGTTGCTTGATGTAACGCAGGGTTTCCTCCGCGCAGGCGGCCTTCTCGGCCAGGTCCATGAGCTGCCTGGTGGTTCTTGGTGGTCGCATGATCAGGTCGTGCGTGCACATCTCGTTCCGACTGCCCCGAGTGAAGGCGCGGATGACATCCGAGTCCGTTATTTCGGGTATAGTGTTGCGGACAGCACTAAACCTCTTCGTGAACTCCCGGAATGTCTCATCTGGTCGTTGGACGACAAGGAACAGGTCGTCGACCCGACCAGGCCTCGGGAAGGTACCTTGGAAGTTCCCGAGTAGCATGTCGCATAGCTGACCCCAGGAACGGATTGTTCCTGGGGGGAGGTTCGTCAACCACGTCCTAGCGGCTCCTCTGAGGGCGGTAGGGAGGTAGTTGGCCATCACCTTCTCGTCGCCGCCGGCTGCCTCGATCGCGGTGGTGTAGATCTGGAGGAATTCCACAGGATTCGTGGTTCCGTCGTACGATTCGAGCGTGCCTGGCTTGAAACGAGAAGGCCATCGCACTTGTCGGAGTTCCTGAGACAGCGCTTGACATCCGCTGAAGGATCCCCGATAAGGCACGTTTTCGTCGCTATTCGGGGTCGAGGATCGGCCCCGAGCACGGGTGTTGTGTGTGTGATCTCTCCGAGAAGGTTGTTGCTCCTGTTGGCGCCTTTGACGGTGGCGCCGCTCGAGCTGTTCTCGGAGGTCCACCGGTTGCTCCTCCTGAGGAGACCGGTTTCTGGGGTGTCGTCCCTCCTGATCTCGTTCTTCCAACGGAGGAGGGGTGTGCACCCGAGCAGAGCTGTTGGTCACCGATCTAGCTCGAGAAGACTCGGCCTGGTTTTGAGCCTCTCGGAGGTCAGCCCCCAGCCGTTGTAGCCACTGTACGCCCGCGGGTGTAGATAGATCTGCCGCGGGAGGCTGTGACAGCAGATTGCGCACTTCCGCCAGTCTTCGAGCAGTTCGGGACACGTACTCCCTCGTTCCCGGGGGAGATCTCTCTCCAGCAGCGGGTAAATCTCCGTTCCGACGAGGAGTTCTTTCCCCGTCAGCGGGTAATCCTCTGTCCACGTGAGAGGCACCCAGCGTATTACGCGGCTGTGAGTCCCCGGGCAAATCTGGATCTACGGGGTCTTCTCGACCATCGTTGATCGCGAGTACCATGCGAGGTCCTTGACTGGACGATGTGTACTCGTACTCCATCGCATGGTCCTCATCGGACACAACGCGGGTAAAGTCTTGATCGTTCTCACGATCAGAATTAGCGGGAGAAATCCCAGCCATGGGACTGGTCATTCCGGCTGGGGAATCGTCGTTCAAGACCAACTTCCCGCTGAAGGCCCTGGCGCACTCGGTTCTGAAGTGGTCAGCCTCGTAATCCGAGTCTTCTCCAGGGGCGTATTCTCCGAAGTCTACTCGATCCGTTACCGGGTATGGGTCCATAGGGCCAAAGTTGTCGTAAAAACCCTGGTCCGAGTACCCAGTACGGGGCGAGATTGCGATCGGTTTTTCTGCCGTGCTTGCTACTTCCTCCTCGGACGAGGCCGAGGAGGGCTGTGCGAACGGCGTTGGGATCTGATCGTGCTTAGTTGAGCGTCCTGCCGACTTTGAATCTTCCTGGACGGCTTGGTCCGGAGAGGTCCTCACGGTCGGCGCCATCTGTCGACGATTGGTAAACCGGCGATCTTACGGTACTCGCGAGATGATGATTGCTGGGGGGTAGGGACCTCTAGGGGCCAATCGTCAGGAGTTCTGACAGCAGGGAACAACCGTTTTTATACAGGTTCGGGCCTCCCTCAGGATAATAACCCTACGTCCTGTTGCTATATATTGATCGGGAACACGCTTTACAAAGGGGGAGTATGTTAGTGGCTATCCTAGGCCTGGTCGTAGACTAATCCTAGCTAATCCTCCGGGCTTGACTCCCTCGAGACTGCGGGTCTTCTAGAGCTTCGCCTCCTGACTTGACCTAGATTAACTTCTGGCTACTGGTTCTCTCCCTCTCCCCTCCGTGGGATTACTGATCCTTATATAGGGGGGTGCCCAGGGTCGTACTGGACGTGGACTTACGCCCGAGTAGGACTCTGGCCTCCTTAAACGTCGGGATTGACTTTCCTAGTTTAAGGGGAGTCTTCTTTCCTTAGCGGAATTGCCTTATCGTCCGAGGATCCTTATCGGGTACGGGGTACCTTCCTAAAGCCTCAGGGAACTACGTACGGGTACCCCGAATACACGGGATACTGTACTACGCATCATCACAAAGTGACTTTACAAATGAGAAACTCATGCTTTCAATAGTAGTATGAATTAGTAGGGTGTCCGTATGTTGCTACGAAATTACCAAGAAATGTAGCGGAATTGTTGTGAACACGTCTATCGATTTCGTTTCTTGACCGCATCACGATGAGTAAAGTTTTTCAGCATCTCCGGGGAGGAGGCACCAACATTGGGACCAGGCGGCATGCTTTTGGATCTTCTACGAAATACAAGGCGCTACGAACGGGGTTCGAAGGGGCAGCACCCCTCGCGGCACCCGAAACCTCAACGGAAAACACAGATCCAATCTATGCTCCGACCATGGATTTCTTCTAGGATAATTCGCTTTGCCTAATTACATATCGTTGTTTAATAGGGAATCAGTGGTTGCACGTGCAGGCGATTTGGTCACTCTGCCTAATTGCTACTTTTTTTTGAGGAACTGCCTAATTGCTAATGCATGTCGTGGGAATTCAGTGGTTGCAACTCTGCTTAGCCTTTAGTCAAACTTGCAACTCTGCTTAGCCTTTAGTCAAACGGAAACCACCAATCTGAACGCCCATCCCCCACACACGGTACCCATCTCCCCCAAATCCTCAAATCCCTAACAAGATCGAAACACACGGTACCCATCTCCCCCAAATCCTCAAATCCCTAACAGGATCGAAACGAAGACTGCGTCCATGAAGGGGCTCAAGGCCGCGGGGGCCAAGCAGCATGGCAGCCACGATCCTGGGATCGAGCGGCACGACGGCGTCTGGCAGGTTCATGGCGGCGACGACCGCGAGCAGCTGGAGCGAGTGCCGCCGCAGCGTCAACTTGTCGGAGGGCCTTCTAGCTGACACCGCGGCCAGGAACGCCAGCAACTCATCCACGTCCAGCGCGCGCTATTGTCCCTACCAGGTGCGATCTACGTGCTCTTCTCTCTCTATGTCTATCCCTATTTCCCCTGCGTTCTGATCGGAAGATGGAATAGCTACCTATTAGCACAGAATTACAACCGAAATATGAATTCAAAAAATACTACGGTACGTAGACTACGTCAAACCATATCTTATCAGTACCATCCTATGCACTATTTATGTGCATCAACATCAACGAACAACACAAGCCATTGGAACGTCAGTAGCTACAGCAAAGGTAACTTGTGAAGTGACCATTACATATCTCTTTTCATTTGCATATCTTCCATCTCACGGTGCCAACCATGACAAATATTTCTTACAGATGATGGGAGATACAGAAGATTGTGGACAGATCCCTTGCTCAATAGAGAAGTGGTGTGCAGTCATCTCTAAACTCAATGAGAGTCAACGTTCCAAGCTGTACGAGTGGGGATTAGATTGTTTTCTGAAAGCTAAAAGCACGAAGATGCGGCCAGGTTTACTAAAATACATGATAACGGTATTTGATCCTGATCTTGAGGTGTTTATTTTAGGGGGTGAAGAAGTTACTCTTTATGCTCCGGATATAGAAGCTATAACGGGGCTTCAAAACCGGGGACACTATTTTAGTTCACTAAAAATCGATAGATCCAAGGAGATACCATCCTATTTTGTCAACCTGCAGAAAAATAAGATAGTGATTGATGAATTAATCACAGATATTGAGTTGTCTGGCTCCGATGATGATGATTTTATTAGGAGGGTTGTTTTAGTCCTTCTTGGTACGGTGCTAGTACCAGTTTCAAGTAAGCACATACCAAGAGGTTACTATGCCTTTGTAGAAAATGTTTCACAATTAAAGGGAGTTAATTGGATTTCTTTAGTGCTGCCATTTCTGATGTCTAATCTCAAAAAGACGAAAAGGGGTGAAGTTAAAAACCAATGGCCAAAAGGCTACTTAGCTTTTCTACAGGTATGACCGCATCTTTTATCTAACAATGTCATATGAGATAATCACTTCTGACTTGTTTCCATGTTGCTGTAACAGTACCTTTATTGGGAAAAGGTGCGTCCTAAAAGTGGTTGGGACAACTATTACTGCTGTACATACCCACTTATGGCAAATTGGGATGAGAAAACAACTTGTAAAAGAGATGAATATGACCTGCACAATGGGCGCGGTCATGGCAGGGTAACCTAGCTTACGAAGTGTTCACACTTAATATATGTTTGCATAAATTATTGTTTTACATTACTAACGGAATGATTGTTGTTTATGTAGATTGTCCATGCCATTACTGAAGACCACGAGAGACACAATACTAATGGTGCAGATGACAATAGCAATAAGGTAAAGCATCTCATGCATATATTATCAGGACTTGTCTATAGTTGGCACAAAACACTATTTAAAAAATTAACTTAAAATGTAGAGTAACACCTCTAAAGATTAGAATGATAATGAAAACACAACGAGAACAACGAAACCGAGGGTTGATCGCTGCTCAAAGCAAATATTGGAAGTCCTACATGACATGCAGATGAAGATATCTACCATGCAGCAACAGATTGCACTCATACCTAGTCTAATGAAATGCGCAGAGGTACCATCTTATGATTTGGTAGAAATATTTAGACATCTGTATTGTTTTGCAACATGCAGTTTAATAATTTTTGAAGCCTAACTAACATTGCAGGAAATCCTTAAACGGCTGGACAAAATTGATGCCTTTGATAGCAAAGTTCTACCGGATGAAACTAAAATAAATCATGATGAAACCAACCAATGGGGCAGTACAGGCCAATATCGGACAGATCAAGGATGTGAGTTTGCTGATAAACAGAAAGAAGTCAAATCAGATTTCCATGGCTATAATGATCGTGAAGCACACTATTCCTTCCAACCCAAAAGCTCTGGAAAATCAAACTCTTCCTCTCAAGCTACTAGTGTAGCCTCAGGAGATGCAAGTGTAGAGATTGTGAGTACTACTTTAGCTCAGAGAGTAAAAGAACAAGGAAGAAGGCGAAATATACCCTCCAAGCTTAAGTCTCCTATGGTGTTGCTCGATAAGCGTTCAAGAGGTGCCGCAAAGTCCCCTCCACAATCCTTTAAAATCCAAAAATGTGAGTTCCACAATGACCCTTGCACTTTTCATATTTTTTACAAGATGAACAGTGGTATGCCAATAAGATCCACTCTCTAATCCTTATTATTGAAATGATCCAGTACGATAATACCAATGTCTTTCCCATGTAGCTAACCTATCCGATGCTTCCTGTGACTTAACTTCTACACACGTAAATGCGGCTGTAGAGTACATTGTCTCATTGTCCCCGAAGGCCGCAGCACAAATAGTGGTGTTCAAGTCTGAAGATGTTACTTTATTAGCAAAGCATATGAAATGCCTCACACCTGGAGCAACCGAGTATCAAGATTGTGAAGTAAGTCTGATTGGTTATTGCTGTATAGATTTTTCTTACGAAAATTAAGACATGGTATTTCATAATACAATATCAATTTCTATACAGCTCATTAATGCATACGCCGAACACTTGTCTACTCCTATTGGCCCTGATCAGCCAGCTCGTGTTGATTCTCATCGGCTTTTGTACTCTACATGGAGAACCGAGTTTCTGACACGTGAACGGGACGTATCCGACAACCCATCACCCCAAAAAATTGAAGCAATAAACAGAAGTGTCAAACAGTATTTTGACTGTGATATGGTAAGTCCATTGCGATCCAAAATGGTGTGAAAGAACAACGCATAGATCCCATATGTTAACCTTTTCGTTTCATCTTTTACTATGCAGGTACTTTTCCCTATGAATGTCAACGACGATCACTGGATAGTTGTCGCAATGGATACAAAGCGACGGCAAATTATAATTCTATATTCATTAAGGAGCCTTCAGATGTATAAGGAGAAAATTGAAAAACTCGTAATGTTTTCTCTCAATGCGGCTAAACACACATTTTTTACTTAATACACACTTATTGCCATTTTACTTACTGCGAGGGAGTGATAACTAAATGTCTCTCACACACACACATATAGCTAAATGGGATCGAGGCAGAAGTTAGCGTATCGAGGAAACATTTAGATCCCTATTTACCACATGTAACCAGTTGGCCAATAAGACAAATAGAAAATATCCCAAAACAAACTGATGGGTGAGTATATAGCAAAGTCTTTACTGATGATTACCTTATATCATACTATTTTTTAAATGTTGCTCTATAATAATAGGCACTCATGTGGACTATTTGCATTGAAATATATGGAACATTGGGATGGCACAAGACTTAAGATTGATTTTACACAGGTTGGTCAAAACGAACAATCCATATAGGAAAACCTTTTCAACTGCACTTACATGCAAAATCTGAACTTCTCGTATTTCTATTACAGAGAGATGTATGCATTTCGAGGAAGAAGATGATCGCCGAACTAATCTTTTCACATGCAAACTAAAATGAAGAAGTGAAGGAAGAAGTTCATAAAATCATGCGCGAGAGAGAGAAACACAGGTGCTTGCCTTCTTGATCTCACTGCAGTTTCATGCTATTTCTTTTGACTTTTACCTACTGCTGCCCAGACTACACTTTGCTCTGAAGCTTTTGAGCAACTCAATTCATGCACATTTTGGTAATCTTTTGTCATTGCATTGCAGGTTACCAAGCTTATGAAGGAGAACAAGCTCATCCATTTTGTATACTGCGTTTCTCTGAAATCCAAAAGAAAATAATCACTGATTTGAGGGAGCAAATGGAATCCTACAGATCAAGGGAGGAAACATCAGCATGCTGCACAAGATTTCTTAGCCGAAATTCCGATTTCAATCATGTTATACTTATCATTTTGAGAGACTTTCTGTTGCTTTTTCCTTGTGCTGTTTCCTGTGTTTTCCATTAGTTGAACATAATAATAGGCCTGTTTCCTGTGTTTCCTGTGCTGTTCCATCATTTGTCATCTATTTATTTATTTCATTCTACTTCTATCTTGGATTAGGGATCATTTGACTTCAATGCTAGCAATACAACTCCAAACTTGATAGCTACTATGCCTTCCGGAGATTCTTCGGCAATGGTTATGCCTCCTATTCCAGGAGAATTTACAAGCCTGCTGCTTGGTTTTCGACAAAACTCTGCTGCGGTGTCCAGTCTGCAGATTTACACTTTAATGGTAGGCTCAACAATACAATGTATCAGAGCAAGAGGTTATGATTATATTATAATGATTTGTAAGACGATCCAGTTATTTATGTACATTTTTAGCTCCAGCAGCTGAGCCATCTTCTCCATGAAAGTTTACATCCTATTCCTCCTGTTTTGGAATTGCTGACTGAAAATGAAAGTTAATATTCCTCCTGTTGTGGAATTGGTGACTGAAAATTCTTTCGTTTGGCTGCTAACCTTGATTGAGTTCTCCTTCTGTGGCTCTTACTAGTATATGCACCAATTTTCAGTGGGGGAAGAACCAAGGAAAGTACTATGTAAATGTTTCAAATTTCCTTCTCTATAAGAAGTACTGAAACCTGAAGCGTTCCGAGTGTTCACAACAGAAACCTGATACCAGTGTGCATGAACTTTTAGCACTTGGGGGTGACTTGTAACCTGGACATGCGAATGTACGCAGGCAGCCACACACTGACACTAAACAACTAAAACAGGAAGAGATGAGAACAAGCTATGTCTTATGCACGCATTTTTTGCTAGCTTATAATGTCAGCCCAGATACAGGGAGCAGTAACGGATACCACCAGGTGCCACAGAATGTTTATTGTCAGCAAGCGAACTTCTCTCCAATCAGAAGTAAAAAGCTAGAACAATAGAAATTTGACATTGCAGAACAAATTTCTCTCATTTTCTGAATCTTTGCTTGTCTTTCATTCCCAAACATGAATAAGTGATTGCACCATGAAACAATGGATGTTTTCGCTCAAATTTTACTTAAGCCTAAACAATACTAGAATTCACCACAACAAGAGTTCTCCTAAAATAAATCATTCACATCAGTGATAGCTATTCACATTCACACCCTGAAGCTAAACACCTGACATTTATTCTCATACAGCAACAATGAAAGAGCTAACCACAAAGCATCAGGAGAGCTTGGGTTGCTTTAGAGTTGAAAATATGCGGAAACAAAAATACGGCACGCTGCCTGGATGTGGCCACCATCGCTGTAGCATGGAGACGGGGCACCGCGGAACTCGTAGTCCGCTTGGATGTGGTGGCCGTCGCCGTGGCCGCCGCCGCAGGTAGAGGGGTCGCCGCGGTGGATTGGATGTGCTCGCTATCGCCACCGCCGAGAGAAGGGTCACCGCGGTGGATCGGGTGTGTTGCCGTCGTCGCCACACGGGGACGAGTCGCCTCAGAAGGAGAGGAGGCGACGTGGAATTTGTCGCCGGAATTGCTGTGACGGCACGCGAGGGCGGCGGCAGGGGCGCGGTGGCGTGCGTGGGCGGCGGGGCGCGAGGCGGCGGTGCAAGGGAGCGGCAGGGCGCGGCGGCGTGCGAGGGAGGCGTCGGGTGGGTGGTGCGAGGGCGCGCGTGGGCGGGTTTTGGATATGGGCCAGCCCATTGAACACTAGCTCCAGATGCTTTGAGATCGGTGCAGCGCTTTAAAAATCGTGCAAAAATTAGGTTAGAAGGGTATAGAAGTACTTCTCTTCCAATAATCATGCTGCTGCAGACCTTGCTCTTGCAGGATGTTTTGGCTTTCAGATTACAGACAATGCAGACCCTGTTGCTGCAATCCGAAGAGATAATTGGTGTAAGGGGACAAAACATTGTTTATATACGTTCTGTAGTGGAGCAGTTGTTCTCGAGGAAACTGGAGATTATCCAAATGAGGTTCTAGTTACGATCGAAGGCAGTTATTCCCAAGTTCAGACCGCGCATCAACTTGTACAGGTTAGTTACCTATGTCCTGATGAATCCTACTCTTGTATGTTGTATCCAGTTGCTGAATTAAATTAGGATGCCATCTGAATTTTTGTGTTTAATTACGTACTTATGTTTATTCTACTCTACTATACATTTGTCGATGTCAGGCCCAGAAACTCAGCCTACATAGCCAGTTGCCACCTCCCAGTTATACTGGGTCGAGCCAAGAACTAGATGTACCACAGTGCCAGATGTTTAAAAAAAAAGTTTAGCTTAGTTAACACAAGATTGGAGATTTCAGCCAACCTTTACAGATGTGTCTGTTACATTTATCATAGCAGTTCTCTTCGAGATTAGACAAGTAGGATATTAGGAGGAAAGGGCACATGGTTGCCTTCATCCTCAGAGTCTGGAGCTGGATAGGACTTGAGAAAGCCACTTGTTTGCAAGGCAGGACATAGAGAAAGCCACTTGTTCAGTTGCTCCTATCATTTTTTGTTTATCCTTGGTGATGGTTTCATATTTAATTAACTAGTCTGTAGGTTCTAGCTTGCTGGAGCTGCTAGCCAGCACCTGATAACTTACCAGTGTAAAACTGGAAAACACATCACACAACACAATCCTTGTTAGTTGTTACAATATCGATTACACTCGGTGTCTCTATGGAGACCAACCATCAACATCTCTATGCAAATGGTTATTGCAAAACATAAGATTACATTATCTTACACAGATGATTGATTGATTCAGTCATGTGAGTTACTGAAATTATATGCTGGATGTATGACTTCTTGCCATTTTTGCAGGAGATCCTATTGCGCAACAGAGAACCTCCACCACCCAGGAGCTGTTATAGCAATCTCGATGCTGGCCTAAGGTTGACGATCTCTCGACATGGTGTTCCAGCAAGTCGGGACTACGCACCATCGTACCGTGAATATCAACCGTCCAGCGACCGCTAAGGACACTCTACTTAGTGCGCATGCAGGCTATAGCAAGCAAAGCTAAGTAACTAACTAGATATAGCTTCATCACGGTGCCTAACAATCACCACCTGGATTATGAATGCTTACTTGCTAACTGACCAAGCTTGATGAGAGTGGATGAAACGGCTGTGATCTGACTCCAAAAGTTGCCTACATGCCTAAGGTAATCTGTATGTTCGTTCTTGTCAGAAAAAAAGGAGAATTCTTCATCGTGCTAAGAATGTTGCTGGTTTTCAGGATTGTGGCACAGCTAGTTTTAAGCACCTAATTTGGATGCGGCAGTTCCATGTCGGAAGTAACGCTTGTAATGGATTGTTTTATAGATGGCATTCAGGACTGCACAGATTGTTACCACGATGAATTTTCAGCCGTTGAATCTAGAATGGACGGTGCAGATCTATCGCGGCAGTAACGTTTTGCGTGCTGTGGTACACTATTGGATTACTCGTCCTTTTTCTCGAAGTTATCAGTCGTACGTCTCAGCAAATCATGCATCATTGCGAAGTTGCAGAGAGAAAGTTACGTTGAAACTCCTTGAAGTTTAGCATTTGTTTTCCTCAGTTGCATGTTTTAGGTCGTCAACCAAACATTGCCAGAGGTGTGCTTGGTTATGCAATTTATCAAACAAGATCAGGCTCTCGGCTATTCCGGGAGAGGGGAGCGGCAATGGTGATGATGTTACTCTGCAAGGGGAGTGCGATGAGGACTGCGACATCGTTAGCATAGCAACCGTGATCCTAATTGTTATGATTATATTTTCTTAATCATGATAACCGAAGTTCGACATCCAATTTTAGACGCTTAATTTGGACGAATTTAGGAAGGTTAGAGACCAGGCGTCCACATGTTACAAAAATCGCCACCAAACAGCCATGAATATGAATGTCATAGCGAAAAAGAAAAAAAGTATGAATGTCCTCACCGAAAGAGTACGAACGTGTCGATTAGCACGGGAGCCTGAAAGCTAATGACAAAACTGTAGAGAGTCTGAATAGTTTTCTCTGTATAGGAAAAAACTCTAGGGCATCTTCGATTTACGAGAAAATTCTCAGACTTCTTTGAATCATTTTATGTGAAATTCGTGCGAATCCAAGAGTCTTTTGATTCCCGCTTCATAAACACAAATATGACATTACCTACGCCTTCGCGTGCGAAAACAACTACTCCATCCTTTCGTCCATCTCTACAAGGTGTCTCTCAGAAATCTATTTGTCTCTATACTAGATGCACTTGGATAAAAAAGGCTACACATTAAGACCCTGTACAATGCAGATGCTTAGACAAGTGCCTCAAAAAAAACCCGGTTTTTTTGTGAGAGGTGCTTAGACAGGTGCTTAGGAAGGGCGACGGAAGCAAAGTTAAGCACCCGGTGCTAGGCTGGTGCTTAGGGTGACACAAGTGACAGGTGCTTCAACCGGTGCCTAGCAAATAGTACTCCAAGAAGCACAAATAGTACTCCACACAATGCAGTGCTGCATTGGAGACAACAGGTGTTAGAGTAGGTGCTACACGAATATTAAAGCAACTTAAGCACCCATATGAAACACTCTGCATTGTAAGTCACATATTTTTAAAGACGCAACGCTACTCTCTCTCTTTAAGCACTGGGTTGTAAGCATCCTGCATTGTACATGGCCTAACTACGTTGCATGCAATCCGTAAAAAGCGCTACGCTAGTTAATGAAAGATTTGCATGCATTGGTCAGCGTCCAGTCTAGCGGGAGAGCGCCACGCGGGCGTCCAACGCGGCTAGCTTTGCTTAAGGGCATCTTCAATAGTAGAGAAGACAGTCTTCTCTTATGTCTTTCACGTCATCTAGAGATAACAACAAAAACATGTTATATAAATAGATTATTTCTTGATGTCATCTCTAGCAATTAATGCATGCATGAATATAGGATTAAAATTAAACTAGAAAATATGGGTCTAAGAGAAGACATATTGTATAATGGAGAAAATAGTGATCTCTTAGGTGTGATCTCTCAGGTTTTGTATAATGGAGAAAATAGAGAAGACAACATTATCTTTCTTCTCTTTCCTCCAACGCAATAAAAATCCTATATGACACCTTTAAGAGAAGACTGACATCACCCTATTAGAGATATCATAAGCACGCTTCTTTGATCTCTACACTCAATTCATCTACACCGTGTAAAAAGTGGACGGGACGAAGGGAGTTGAAAAAAGAAAACTCGAAAATACTCCTCGCCCATCCGGCTCTTCTCCGCTCCCTATAAAATGCCTAAACCCCCCAACACCGAACATTCCTAAACCTCTCCGCCGAACACACACACACACGGCCTTCTCTTCCACCCTCCGTACCACGCCACCTCCGAGGTATCCCTCTCCTCCTCCTTCTCCGCTCCACATCTCGCATCGCTTCCTCTCGTCGGCGACCAACCCTAGCTCGCTTGCGTCGTTCCGAGTTGAAATGCCCCGATCAGTTTTGTTTTGCTGTGAGCAATCCGCTTCAAATCTCCCTTCCTCTCCGATCGGTCTAGTTTGCTGCGGATTTTTGTTTTGCTTTTAGAGTGAGTGTGGCTCGACGCGATTGTGGAGGTTACAGAAGAAATGTTTCGGCTCTGGGGATGTTTCGCGTGTCTGAAATAATCTTGTGGTTTTGAGATTCCTGAGCTAGGTTTGATCGTGCGGGGAAGAGGGGCGGGGTCCGGATGGTTCTAGAACGTCTTCGCCTCTCTCGTGTTCGTCGTCTCCGTTTCTCTGCTATTTTGGGTAACCTCCTCGCGCGTACCGGTTGTAAGTTGTAACCAGCAAAGCTCGCCTCGCATTCCCCGTGGAACGCATCGCGATTCGAGGGGTTTTCGGAGGTTTTTGGGTTTTATTTGGCGGTTTTGGAAAGCCGTTTCGATCGGAATTCTAGGGTTTGTGCCGTTGATCCGAGCGTAAGTAGGCTCGAATTGGCCTGATATTGTTGGGGCTTCTCTCGGCGCGGGTATGGACGTGGAATCGCATTGGGTTTTCTCTCGTTCCGACCAAGGCTATTCGTATTCTATTTGAGGGATCCTTTGGCGATTTCCGTGTAATTTTGTTGCTACTTTGGGATCTAACCACCAAATTGCATCCTTAAGTTCATTTGAGTTTTCTGGGATGTCTAGCAATTTGGCATAAGTTCTTCCTTGTTTTGGCCATTTTTGCATTTTAGGCCTTCTTATCGAACAACAGCACGCTCGATTTTGGATTAGCGGAGGAGAACTGTTCCCTTGATTGCTTATAACTGTGCATCTCTTTTAGTGAAATATATGGAATGCTGTTCTAATTTTGCTCTTAGTGCGTTCGAATTGTTTGCAGTTGGCCATTTATGTGCGTTTAGCTATGATTTTCACAAGGGCGGTAAGATCCAAGTGTGGACCATCCTGTTTTTCTGTTTCCCCTCTAGAGACTTTGTTTGGTAATTGTTCAATTTGTGCTTAGTAGGTTAAGGATATAATGAGATTTTTGTGCTTTTGTTTAGAATGTGAGATGACAGTACAACAGCTTGGTTTATGATGTTGTGTTCTGCCCCTGTGTGATGATCGATCAAGTTGCTATAGTACTCTTTTCAGTAAGGGATCGTTGCATTTGCTTTTGAAATCGCTGAGTATTGTGAGCAAGAGTGAGCAGGAGCGAGCAGTATTGGTCTTGGTGCTATACATGGGAAAAATACTTTACAGAGCTTACTAAGTAAATATACACGACTGGCACTGCCTTGTGTTACATTATAATTATGCAGTGTGCATAACCTGTTCTTTTGTAGACAGTATGCAGCCCCAGTCATACTTCAAAATTCTCCAAAACTATAATTCCGAAATGTGAGTAGATTACCAATGTTAGTTCCTTTTTCTCATTGTATTTTTTATAGATAAATGGTGCATTTGACCTAGTGTTGGTTTACATTTGTCTATGTGTGTTAAGTAAGATAAATCTAGTGCATGTGGGTTAGTTAAAAAGCCGTAAAAATATCACTATTGCCCCAATGTATGTTAGTTTAGCTTAGTTTAGTTTTGCTTACATATCTGATCCATGTTATGGTGTATCAGTTTGTGACTAGAAAATTTCACCAAACATCTTCCTATTTTCCATTTGAAGTAGCAAGCACTATTGGCAGGACGACAACTTTTCTGTTAGAACGTAATGCATTTTATTTAGTGTATAGATTTTTAAAATTTTGAAATAAAATTAATAATTAACTGATTTGCTGTTACATAATCTTTTAACTTACCTTCGCCTTTTTGCATTGTCAGAGGTTATGCTATCTGAGCACTTGCAAACTAGAAAGATGGTACTCTGTGCTGAACCTCCTCCCCCGATAAAGGCCCCTGGGAGTAAGATCACAGAACTGGCAAATGATACCAAGTATGATTCCTCAAATCTGGAGCAAAGGACAAGAATGCGAACCATTGAGCGGCACAGATCTTGTGAAGTGAGTCAAGTGACCTTATGTGAGGTAGAACTTGATGGTTTTCAACCTCGTCATCAGTCCCAAACCCTTGAGATCATTAAAAGTGGTGGTACACCAAGATCTTCGTGTTCTCCTCGTGTAGAATCAACTACAGACACCAGTTCATTGCACAGGCACACGATCGCAGATGCTGCTTGGGAAGCCCTAAAGCAATCGATAGTTTACTTCAGAGGTCAACCAATTGGAACTGTTGCTGCATTAGACAAGTCTCAGGCAGAGCTCAACTATGACCAGGTTACCTTTTCCTTTCCAGTTCAACCATTGATTTTTGCCTTTTAGCTCTGAAGATCCCTTACTGTTATGTCATGTTTACATACCCTTCTCATTATATTTTTCAGTGCATGCTAGTCTCAAAATTCTCGCACAGCAAATATTGATGCTTGTATTATTTTGTCTTCCTGTAAGAGGCACCTATTATGTATCTAGAAGTGCTTCTATGCTCTTCCAAAACTGTTTTGCACAAATCTTAAAGCGTCCCTAGTTGACTAACAAAAGAGCAAAGAAATTAACTAGGAACGCTTCGAGATTTGTGCAAAACAGTTTTGGAAGAGCATAGAAGCACTTCTCATATGTATCTCATGGACAAACTCATAAATCTCCTTGTGCCCTAGAGGACTGCGGATTTAGCAGCTTAGTGCCCTGGAGACTCTGCCTTCTCACTCGGTGCTTGGGTTGTTGTGTTTGTTTTAGTTTTGTTGTTGACGACACCTCAGCATCCTGGCGTTTCTTTGCCGAGACGTGTGTGTCGATGTCGTTCCTGTAAACCCTCCTAGCCTGGGGCTGCGCCCTGTTGTCTTTCAACTTCTTCCTTAATAAAGATCAGCCTCTGGCCCTTCGATAAATCTCCTTGTACCCTACATGCAGTATTTTCAACAGTGATGAATTTTTTGCTATATATTGGAACAGGTTTTCATGAGGGATTTCGTTCCAAGTGCCTTGGCTTTCTTGATGAAAGGAGAACCATCAATAGTGAAGAATTTTCTGTTAGAGACTGCTCGCCTTCAATCAAGAGAGAAGATGGTTGATCTTTTTAAGCTTGGTCAGGGTGTGATGCCAGCAAGCTTCAAGGTGCACCATTCCAACCCTACACAGAAAACTGAAAGTCTGCTTGCTGATTTTGGTGAAATTGCTATCGGAAGGGTTGCTCCCGTGGATTCTGGCTTATGGTGGATTTTTCTTCTTCGTGCTTACACCAAATGGACAAGGGACAATTCTTTGGCTGAAAGTCCTCACTGCCAAAGGGCCATGCACCTTATTCTCAAGTTGTGGCTCTCTGAAGGGTTTGATACATCTCCAGCCTTACTTTGTGCTGATGGATGCTCCATGATAGACCGTAGAATGGTAAGCTACTCAGACACCACTAAATAATTTTCATATGTCTCTTACCTGTTTTCTTACGTCTTGTTACAAAGTAGATACATCGTTACAAATGCTCTCTTGATCAAAATTGAAATTACATTAAGCTCAGTTAGGAATATATGGGTGCTTGTAAGGTTATTCTCTGTGGGCTAAAGGAAGAAACCTTTTCTGGACGCTGTCTTAAGGATGAGAGCAGAGACCTGAAACTGAGAGCATTCTGAACATTAAGAATCGGACGGTACACAATGGTGCATTAGTTTTGGAAGAAATATGAGGAATATATGGTTGTGAACATTGTACTTTGAGATAGGTGAATGCCATTAATTGAAGTGTTGAAGGGATAAAGTGATTCGTTTTAGTGACATATCACGACTCTTATTCAAGTTGAACTGGTAAAAAAATTCACTTTGGATTACATATTAATCTTGTAGAAGGTCAGGTAAAAAGTACATCTTGATGCTCTTTGAGATCGGAAACTATCTAAATATATATCTTGAGCATTTGTGCATGGTCATCTTTTTCCCTTGCTTAATGATTAAAATCTGCGCAGGGTATATATGGCTATCCAATTGAAATCCAGGCTCTCTTTTTCATGGCTCTGAGATGTGCCTTAAGTTTGTTGAAAGATTCTAATGATGACTTTGTGTACCAAATAACAAAGAGGATCAAAGCTTTGAGCTACCATCTGCACAGTTACTATTGGCTTGATTTCCAAAGACTCAATGATATATATCGCTACAAGACAGAAGAGTACTCACAGACAGCTTTGAACAAGTTCAATGTGATACCTGAATCAATCCCTGATTGGATATTTGACTTCATGCCTAGCCGTGGTGGCTACTTCATTGGCAATGTCAGTCCTGCAAGGATGGACTTCCGCTGGTTCTGCTTGGGCAACTTCATTGCAATTCTGTCCTCATTAGCAACTGGAGAACAAGCTGAAGCAATATTGGACCTTGTGGAGGAGCGCTGGCAAGAACTCATTGGAGAGATGCCCCTGAAGATCTGTTACCCTGCAATGGAAAATCAGGAATGGCAGATAGTCACTGGATGCGACCCAAAGAACACCAGATGGAGTTACCACAATGCAGGATCATGGCCAGGTAAGTCTGACAAATAGTTGGATCAGCAGATGATGTGTTCAAATTTCATGCCAGTTTAAGAGTATATATTGATCTGTTTTAACTAGCTCTTGTGTTAAGGATTGATTTACCGATGATTCTTTTGTAAATCTTGATGAAGTTGCAAGCTTGACATAGTATCTCTTTATCAAAGTGAACAAATAATGGTATTAGAATTACACTCAGTATGTGGAAAATAATTTTTAAAGCAATTCTCCTAATGATAATCCTTAGGCAATTATCTTCAGAGAAGAGTTATGGACAAGTGTCAGTATTTCTAGAAAACTTGATGATGACACCCTCTCCTCTCATGCCCCTGAAAACACATGCACATGTTTTGCACCTGTTTGGTTTACCGGTTTATGACTTACGGAAGTACTTGCTTGGTAGTATTTACATTTCTGTTGAGCTTTATACTTGTCCATGGACCATGGTGTATATATGGGTGCCAGCGAATAGATGTCCTGAAATAAAAGAACCAGATGTGGTTGGTACCTACAGTCATTTATCACCATGGCTATGTTCATTCACTATTAGCTCCTTGGATTTTTGCAGAGGCATAATATTTATTCTTCTCACGATCTGCCACATTTCAATGTTGCAATTCATTTACCTTCATTTTCCATTTCTGGTGCGCGTGCAAGTGCTGCTGTGGCTCCTGGTGGCCGTGAGCGTGAAGCTGGGGCGCCCCCATATCGCTCGGCGCGCTATGGAGCTGATGGAGAGGAGGCTGGCCAAGGACGACTTCCCAGAGTACTACGACGGCCGGGCTGGGCGGTACATCGGGAAGCAGGCCCGCAAGTTCCAGACATGGTCTGTCGCCGGCTACCTCGTGGCAAAGATGCTCCTGGACGACCCCTCCAACCTGCGGGCCGTCTCCCTGGAGGACGACGGCCACATCCGGGAGCCGGTCCTCAAGCGCAGCAACTCCTGCCCGTGACACCCGCCGTGGCCGCCGCATATAAAACTGCCAGTACAGGTTTCTACAGGATAACTTCGTTCTGATGGAGAGGATATATACGCACGTTGCATAGCCGTTATTGGTGACTCGTCGAAACACGTCTGCATGTATAATCGCTGTGTTCTGAGAAAGTTTTGTCTCGCTGTTACGTAGTAAAAACGTTGGTACGATTGGTAAAATGGTGAGGATAGGAGTCAGTAAGATACTTGTGGATGTGGTGCTCTGCACGCATGCGCTCGCTCGCCGGTTGATGTCTAATCTGGTGGAGATTTTGGTAGCTCAGTTTGTTGCATGCGCACTTTGGGTGGGTGGAAATGGAATTGTTGAGTGGTTACTGAAGGATGATGATGCTGGGTGCTCCTGAACGGTGATGATGCTCTGTTGGCTGCTCGTGTGTTCATACGAATGGTCTGATGACAGCGATGTTGGGTTACTCACTGTGCTTATTCCTGTGATTTGTTTGGGTTTGGATCGAGTCGTTTCCTGAATCCTTATACTGTTCGGGTGCATAGATGCATGCGAAGCGTTTATCCGGTGTGTCCCATCCTCGGGTGCCGTCATGTTTATCCTTTTCTCGAGTAACAAGTTCATTTTACGTCCTCAATTATTTTCGAATTCTGAATGATATTTAACTCTAAAACCGTTTACTTTTCAGCCTCTAACCCGACCAATTAAAACATCTCGTTTTAAGTCACTATGGTTTTTGCTGACGTGGCATTTCAGTATACATGTTCCAATGATATGTTGTAACAGATGCAGTCGTATCAAAGTTCGCCGCCATCTTCTTCTCTTATTAGGATTTTACTGTAACGTATACTAGCCCAATGGATGCCATGTAAGCCAGAAGCAGTGATGTGGCAACCAGTGTTGCTAAATCGCATCCGAGATCAGCATACGGGCGAAAAATGACCAATTTCCACAGCTAGAGGGTGAAAATTTAACGGTCTTGGAGCTGAGACGTTTCTGTGACTTCAGGAAAATTCGGAATAGACCAGTTCGTTTTCGTAACACGATGCATATGATCATTAAAAAGATATCCAAGATTATCTTGATTATATAGATATATATGTGATGAGGGCAATCCATCATCCTGCAAACCTTTTCTTTTTCTTTCCGCGACGTGGTTGCTCGTTGCCAGCAGTGAACTCGTCACAAATTCACGAGCCAATCGTGGGACACCTAGGACGGGAGCCCATCCACGTCCTCCGCCACGTCAGCAAAGAATGCCCATACCTGCAGTGCATGGGCGTGTGTCCTGTCCAAGCCACACTCTCTCTCCTCTCGCACACACTCCGCGAAAGGGGAAGGGATAATAGAGCTCAGCTCAGCTAATCCAATGGCCATGGCTACCTCCACCTTCTCCGCTCCTCCCCCCACCTCCCACTCCCACCCCATCAAACCCCACCTCCGCCTCCTCCTCCACGCCCCCTTCCCGCTCCTCCGCGCCGGCGCCGGCGCCCACCGCCTCGTGGCCCGCGCCGCCGCCGGGGAGGCCCCAGTGGAGGCGCCTGCCAAGCCGGACGCGGAGGCGGATCCGTCCCCCGCCGCGTCCAACGGGTCCGCCGCCGCCGCGGTCGCCGCTCCCACCGCGGTCAAGGCTGAGGCGGCCCCGAGGTTCCGCGACTCGAGGTGGGTGAACGGGACGTGGGACCTGGCCCTGTTCGGGAGGAAGGGCGCCGCCGTCGACTGGGACGCTGTCATCGACGCCGGTGAGATTACTAATTTCCCCTTCCCTTATATGCACTGCCTCTCTTCTTAATACTACTGCACATTAGCATTCATTCGGATGGGGAACTGTGGTCGTGGCGTGCTGGAATTTGGGAATTAAATGGGGTTGCTTATCTGCCGATAGAACAGATATTTGCTTGAGAAATCTCACATACGCTTACGTGATATGTTCCGGATACGCGTGATGGATGAGAGCGCCCTTTTCGGCATTGCCAAAATTGCGCATGAGCTTCCTGGCCGAGCTGCTATTGCGCTTGATGAGATAATGCTTTGGATGATGCTGACGGAGGAGAGATTTGCAGGTTTGTGCCATACTCTCGATGCGTTTGTCAACCTATTGCAGCGTATTGCGCATTAATCTCAGAACTGCTTGAACAGGGAACATGCATGCTAATGAAACAACCGCAGTGCGTCCCCTTTAGTGTTCTCTAATCAGTTGTTGACGATGAGTTCCTGCATCCTCGGAATTTTTGCACGGTTATCATGTGCCCATGTGCATTACTCCCATTTCTCGAGTGTCGTTAGATTGCAAGGTTCGACAACTATACAGTTCCCGTTGGGTAATCGCAAGTTTGCGTAAATTAGCTCTGTGATAAAAGTAAAAAACGATGAGAATTTATAGGTAATAAGGGAAGGACGGGGTAGGGAGAAGATATGGAAAGAGCTGGCAATGGGTTAGGATTTAGGAGTTGGGAAACGAGGGAGGAAGAGAGAAGAAAAATGTGCAAGTTTGAACTGATTTCGAAAATCGAATTTGTTTTATTTTCTGCACTATTTCAAATTGATTTGATCTTTGCAGCTGATTTGCTTTTCTGTACATAACTTGTGAATTGTTATTTTATTTTGCATGAATTAACCTGAGCAGAGTTCGTACAGATGTGGGTACTTTTTAATGATGAAAAAGCTTATGACACTTGTCGATGTGCTGCAGTCAATGGAACAAACATTGCATTCTTGACAATCTAATGAGAGTGACTGACATTACTCCTCGGGAATGCAGCAATCATCTGATGCCATCTTTGTTTCTTTCCAGAGGCCAGGAGGAGGAAATGGCTTGAAGATTTTCCGGAGGCAACTAGCACCGATGATGCTGTTGTATTTGATACTTCAATCATACCATGGTGGGCATGGATGAAACGGTTCCATCTCCCTGAAGCTGAGAAGCTAAATGGTTATTCTTGAATCCTTTCATTTAAATAATTAAATTCTGTGTTTTCAATCACCTCTAACTGCTGGTGCACAGGGACCTGTATGGCATATACTTAGACCATTGCCTTTTCACAACCTCTAAATAGTGTAACCAATGTCTATGCAGGCCGTGCTGCCATGGTTGGCTTCTTCATGGCTTACTTTGTCGATAGCTTGACGGGTGTGGGGCTCGTCGACCAAATGGGCAACTTCTTCTGCAAAACCCTGTTGTTTGTTGCTGTAGCTGGCGTGCTGCTGGTCAGGAAAAACGAGGACATCGATTCTCTTAAGAAGCTTATCGATGAAACAACATTCTATGACAAGCAGTGGCAGTCAACATGGCAAGAGGATTCCCCTTCTGAACCGAAGAAATAGCTCAGATGTTGAATTTTGCAGTAGCTGAGGGTCGATGTGGACTTCCTCCTCCTTATATTGTTGTACTCTTTTCTTTTTCCAGCCTTTCGTTTCTCGATTTTAGTGAGCCTCGGTGCCTTACTGCCATTCGACGAACTTTGTAATATCTATACCGCCTTGTAAAAAGTATGAACTCGGTTCTGTGCTAGAGGTAATAAAAAGGTATGAACTCATTTCTGTCCTTTAGCAAAGAATTGCTTGCATAAGAGGAGACGGATCTTATATATTCAGATGAAATTTGATCCTAGCCTGAAGCAACAAACCAACCACCCAATGCTGCACATGGTGCCGCAGAAGCAGCTCTTTGTGCATCCCTCAGGGATACTGTGTACATTGTAACTTGAAGATATAACACAAGCAAGCACTAATTAACTCTATTTCATTACTAAAAATTTCAGCAGTTTCTGTAAGACTCCAATACGTCACAAAACTGTAATCATGTGCTCTGCAACGACAGTTCGCAATTTTCCACCACTTAACCATCAATGCTAAGCATGTAAATTATCATAGCAGATTCTTCTGAGCAAGTAAAACCCCCACTGCTGTGCATAGGACAATGGACAGAAGGCCATCCCTAGATCTCATGCGCTCCTTCCAAGTCAAGGGCCCAGACACTTGCTTCAACACTTCTTGGAACTGCTCTTTTGTGTCATCTAGCGAGCCAGAATTGTTGATCACTATGTCGGCTTCCGACTTCTTCCAGTCCAGTGCAAGTTGCGCATTGATCCTGTTCCGAGCTTGTTCCTCACTGGACCCATCTCTTGACATGAGCCTCTCAATCTGGGTTTCTGGATCCACCCATACAACAATGACTGGGTTTGTCCATCGGTCCATCTTTGTCTCAAACAGCAGCGGGATGTCGAGGATGATAACCTTGCATCCCTTCACCCATAGTTTTAGTATCTCCCAAAATATTGCAGATGAAATATGTGGCGCCAGAAGACTGAAAGTAGCGAGAAGAAATAAGTTACCAAAATGTACTCAGGAACAAAGCATAGTAGGAAATATTGGCAAAAATGAATCCTTACTATCTCAAGGACTAGTAATGAGTCATGACAAAGTATAAGCATGTATGCAACTAATTGTAGATCAGTGTCATAATTATACAATCTTTAACATAGTGTTTTATTTTATGAAACATTGTTGGTATGGTTATTGGTTAATAATGGTACATCTCATCATATTTCATCATCAGTATATGGAACATAACTCAAAATCTGTGCACAACACACTGTTAATATGAACAGAATATCCAACTAAATTATGACATTTCCATAGAAACCAAAACAACACTGGGTCATAGCAAATATTATGTAAATACATGTGCATAAAAATCCATAGATTTGAGACCAGAAATAGGTGGAATTAAAGCGGTTACTCTGTAGTAATTCTTATGTACATAAACTGAATCACAAATCTATAATCATAGCAAACATAAAACAAAATAAAATGGAATATTTATGTTAGTAGAAGTTGTACCGGTTTAGAAGTTGGCGTTTCACTGGGTCAGAGAAAACAATCTGACCTAAGCGAGCTCTGTCAATTTCTCCATTTTCCAACAAAATATCATTCCCAAAAGCTTTCACAATCTTCTTCCAACCTCCAGTGCCTTTCTGCACTACATTCTGTAAATGCATGGCTCCATAATCAGCATAAAGGTCATAACACAAACACGGATGCCACTTGTCACAGCATGTGGGAAGATCTCATAATGCACAAGTCTACAATAGTAATAAACATGCTCTGCAAGTACAACACTAGTTACTGCCATTGTGGTTTGCATCTAATGTAAATAGTTTGCAGTCTCATAATGCAAACATGCTAGCTACTGCCAGCTGTGGTTTGCAAGTAATGTAAATGCTTTGCAGTGTCATAACACAAACATGCTAGCTACTGCCAAGTATGGTTTGCAAGTACAATGCTCTGTTTGTCTAACTAGTCCAAAGCCCAGAAGTCTGACATAGTCTTAACTTCAAATCAGGCATTCATTTTTGTTCCAGAGGTATTCTATCTCATGGCCTAAAATCATGTTTGCCCAATTGACGGTGATTTGAA
Organism: Stipa capillata; assembly: GCA_019208055.1. Taxonomy (NCBI): domain Eukaryota; kingdom Viridiplantae; phylum Streptophyta; class Magnoliopsida; order Poales; family Poaceae; genus Stipa; species Stipa capillata. The sequence goes on from JAGXJF010002680.1 coordinate 700,640, forward strand.
ATGCAGCTGGCAGGTTGAAACGTTTTGTTTTTCATTTTTACCTGTAAATAGAATATTTCCTAGTATTTTCGAATATACATAAAAGATAGAAGAAAATGAAGTCGTTGATTTCTCTTGTCACAAAAGGCCTGCTGACAACCAAGCCAGTTTATAACTGATTTGCTGATGTTCTGTTTGGTAACAGCTACCAAGCACCCAACTCCAACCAATTTGGTATGGATCCAAAAAAAATTGGTCAGCAGAGGATACGATTATGCACCAAATACATGTAATATCACTGCAGCATGTTACAGTTACAGCGATTGATGTAACCCTACTTCTATTTCGTTCGCTGGGAGCGGTAATGTATCCACTAGTTTTTTGTGGGACTCAGAGTTCCACTTGGACAGAGTGAGGATATACGGTCTCAACTCCCACCAATTTACTCCCACGGGCATAACTGAACATGGGATTGGGCATTTAAGGACTTAACTCTGACCGCTCCACCCTCTGCATTGCTGCGCCTCCTCTAGTCATTGCTTTGCCTGCTGCCAAGACTAGAATTCTATAGAAGGGGCCTGCCATATAGGCTTGTTTAACGCTAGCCCATGAAATCTGCAATAATCAGTCACTCGTCCATGGTGGCTTGTTAGTTTGATTGTCTTTTTCTTCCCCTTTCTGAAACTAGGCTCGTGAATCACAAATTTCTTTGATCCACATGGAGATAAAATGAGAAGAGCTCTAGACGGCTACATTATTAAATACAACACGCACAAGTTATAGCATTCTATATGAAGGATGTGTAGTTTTTCATTTGTCTTCAAAAGCTATGAAGAAAGGTAATTTAGTCAAGTAAAGATTATTCTGAACTCCTATCCAACAATCCGCACTGCCTACCAAAAAAGGGAATAGGACTAAATTTTCCATCCTCATCAGGCCATCACATCTCTCAACTGCCATCATTACTCCCAATGCTATTCCCCGTTACTGTGAATAGTAAGAAGGATCGAACAAAATTCAATGTGAGGCCCAGTATATGCCTTTCCCCTCCACATAAAGCTCAACTGAACTGTTTGTTCCACGTTGTAAAACTGTTACAAAGTTAAATCCGATGCCAAGTGTTGCCAGCAGTTCTCAGGAGAAGATAAAAGGTAACAGGCATGAACGCAATCAAATGAACACGCTTCTGTAATGAGTACACTGTACACTCCTGAGGTTGAGTAGAACTTGGATGCAAAATTTTTAAGTTGAAAACAGAATCCTATCTTTGTTCATTGAAAAATCCTTCCACAGAAAGCTGAGGTGAGCAGCCTATTTGCATATAATAGAACTGCGTTACAAAACTAAAATTGTTACATTACCATAAAAATTAATTCTGTACTACCATACAAATTGTTACATCTATTCCATACTAGCAAAATTGTGATTGAATCAATCAAAACAAGAAGAATACTTGCACAGGCACACCAAAGATCAAAACCACCGATAAACAGCAGAATGGACAGATCGAAACCAAGAACAGAATATCATCAAATTTGAGACCTAGGACCAAGGTTTGCACAATACAATCCAAGAAGTGTATAATATGGCAGGACAATTGCGGATGCTGCTTACCCGAGCAACGATGTCCGCATCGACAACAGGGATGCCGGTGGACTTGAAGAGGTTGGAGACAGTGCTCTTCCCCGAAGCTATCCCGCCTGTCAAGCCGACCAGCCTCATCTGAAATTTGGAGACGATTTACAACGGACGGGAAAGGGAACGGCGTTACAAATTTGAGACATGGGTTGATGGACCGTTGTTCAAGCTTGTGAATAATTCGTTACATGACTGGTCCATATAAAAAGACTAGTAATCGTGCACGTGCAAGGCACGTTTTTCTCAATATGCAAACTTATCAAAAGTTTAAAGACTACCTAAAGTTTGCTAGCTTAGACATATTAAATATTTTAGAAGTGTGATTCTTCTTGTAGCTCCCGCGTACAAATATAAATCATATGGACTATTTAACCTCCTAGAAGAAATGTTGGGAATGGCATGGGGTTGACTCTTACTACCCACACTATGTGAGGATATAACACATCCGCTACACCAACTACTCTCTAGCTGGTTAGTCTTTCTTTCTTACTAGTTAGTGTAGTTAGTGTTCGGGGAGATCACACTTTTACCCAATGAAACTCTTATTCATCACTAAAACCATTGATACAACACTCTTTAGTTGCTATCCTAGGTACCACTCTACCAGAGACTATGCCACACTCGCTAGTATTCTATTCTACTCATGGTAGCTTCACTTACTTGTACATGGAAAAGGGGTGGCACCCTTATTTATACTTGTACAAGACCGTTAGATGCATGACAACTGTCATCCTCCTAACCATCATACTACAAATATCTCTATTCTAGAAATCTCTACAATATTTGCAAGTCATAGATATTTTCTTACTTCATAACTTCTCTAGCACTACACTTAAAATATCTTACTCTAGAATTTTTCCTAAATTCTAATGTTCTCTAAAATATCTTCACCATACTTATCCATGATATTTTCTAGTGTCTTTTTCTCAAATATCTTTCTCTTGAAATACTCAAAGTCTTCTAGAGTATTTTTAAGTATGCATTGCTCAAAAAATAATTAAATTAAAGCGATTTTGGGAAATACAAGCACGTTGCACGCCAAGAAATACGAACCCTAATTAAGCCCAGACACTACAACCTCAACCTGCAAACGCCGCAGAATAACAAGCGCACTCCACGAATCCTAATTCGACTAAGCTCGGAAACCCTAGAATCCGGCCCCCGAATGCGCAGGCAAAAATTCCCCACGCAGGAAGCCAGAGACCCTCGAATTCAAGCTCAACAGCCTCTCCCCAACCCTCGCGAACCCGACCAAACCGCGACCAGAGCGTCCAATTTCGAAACCGAAGCAAAGCCGGAAGCAGAGGAGGAGGTGCAGACCTTCTTCTTCCAGCCGGAGGGCGCCGGGAGTTCGGCGCCCGCATCTTCCTCCCCCTCGACCGCCTTCCTCAACGGCGTCTGCGAGGGCGGGCGGAGGGAGTGTGCGAGGGCAGCCGTGGTGCCAGGGCGGGCGGTGGGGGCGTGCGTGGACGGCCGCAGCGTGCGAGCGCGGGGGGCGGGCGCGGCCGCCCGCGAAGGCGAATGGCGGGTGGCGGGCGGGTGCGAGGGCAGCCGGTGGCGGGCGCGTGCGAGGGCGGGGGCGCTGCGGGTGCGAGGGTGCAGGGGCAGTTGGGAATTTGGGATCGAGCGTGAGGGGGAGGTTAGAGCGGACGTGGTTAGGGGGAGTGCTTTGCAGCCTTCCGATCGTTATTAGAAAATTAATTAATTGATATTGGATGGTTGAGATGATAAGTATTCCACTCAAACTGAGACTTTTAATATTGATACAGATACAGAGAGGACTGCAATATATACTCTAGAAATAGTTGAGACAAAGAACAACATTTTTGCACCGTATTTCTCATGTCTACTTTACTTTCTTATCATGTGATTGATTATCATTGATAACGCGACGCTCAAAGGTTCTCTTACATGTTATCAGTACGAGATCGCTTTACACAGCATTAAACTCTTCCAGCCTCACACAAGCTTATTTTACACGGTTGCAAAGATGAAGTGCATCAACTCTAGTAGATTGGTTTTAGTAGATCAACTACTTATTTTAAATCGGTTTTTGTTGCCCTAGAATTTTCCATATAGATTGGTTTTTGATTTGCACTAAGAATATTTCTACAGTGTAAAATTCTCATGGATATCGTGAGTGGATTTGTTAATTAAATCCGGGCAAAAGTGGAGTATTAGAAAAATAAGCTACCGAATCGGCTGTAAAGACCCCCTTGTTTTTCAACCATGTAAATGAAACCTATAAAGTTCCACATGCAATAAAATCGAGTTTTGTATATCATTCCATCGAATGGGTTAACTAAATAGGGCATAAACTCAAAACCTTAAACATATAATCTAGAACCAACCTCAACGATTCCACGAAGGCAATGGCACCCAAAATTTCTTTTCATAATTTTTATGAGTCCAAAACACCTTAAAGAAGTTCTTTGCAAACTCCCAAAATTTTTGGACCCATTTTGATATTTAAAGTAGAAGATATTGGCTTAAAAGTCAAAAGAGGGTAGAAAAGTAATCTGTCAATTTATCAATATCCCTCTGTCCAAACTTTACCAAAATTTATGGTTGAAATACAAATATCTTCTTGAACTGCCACAAAATTTCCCACAAATTTTGGAGCTATATTTTATCTAGCTATAGTTAGTACATAGTTTAAGCTAAGATAATTAATGAAACTACTTTTGTTCGATCCCGAAAATTACCATAGGTAGGACACCTCCCCAACGTGCCATGTGATTTTTATTAAATTTTGGAAAATAGTTTTGAAACCCCTAGAAATTCACACTCAAAACAGTCACAAAATCAGCAAAAGAAAAATAAGAAAAATCCTAAAAAGCTAAACGGGCCGTTGTTAGCCCGCTTCTTTTCCTCTTGTCTGGGCCGAGGGCCAACTCCCTTCCCACCTGTGCTCACCGGCACTAGGGGCTAAATCTGTCTTCTCCGTAGTCCGGCGCCTCTGCCCGTTTCCCACCTCCTCTCTCCACTGGCTGGTGGAACCCACAAGCCAGCTTCTCCTCTCTCCTCCACGCGGCACCGCCCCTCTGCCAAGCGCACTCACCGCGCATGTCACTCCCGTACACCGCGAAGCCCTTCCTTCCCTCGGTCTCTTCTCCATTTCCCCCCCAACCTCCCTAACACCGAGTCGCATCTTGCCGCACCACCTCGAGCCTTTGGCGCGCCCTGTCGAGCTTGTCCTCGCCGGAACGCGCTCGGCAGTACGAGCTCCAACACCCTATCGCCGTTCGCATCAACGTCTTCCTCACGCCCAGTGAAGTATCCTCCCTCCTAACCTGTCAAATTGGTTCATCGCCCCACCACGAACTCACCGCTGGTGTTAATTTGAATTTTGTACAACGGAGCCGATGCATACTTCCTCTTCTCCGGCGCCGGCTGTTTCCTCGCCGCCGATGATTTGTTGCCTCGGGTAATACCTAGCTCAAACCGGTGGGTGCTTGAGCTGTCTAAGGCCTTTCTACACCCCTAACCAACTCTTCCCCTTGGCATGTCCCCGGACCGCTCGTTGCCGCACTTGCCTACTTGCCGCCACCGATCTTCATCGACGTCGATGGTTTTGACCTCCTTGGCCATGGCTAAGGATCCCACTGTGCTCAAGTTGAGCTCCAAGGTCTCTTCCCTCCTCCTTCTACTTAAAGTCATTAAAATCGGGTTAGAGCCAATTAGACATTGACAGCTGGGTCCCATGATTAAAATCCAAAATAAAATAAATAGGAAAGACAAGTGAATATGACCCGTACGTCCCATTTATCAGCCTCTAGGTCTAGCTTCCACCTGAGTGTCCAAAGTTTTTAACTCATTTTGGTTTACAAAAAAAAGAGGGAAGCAAAATTGCTGAAAATGACCTAAACTTTGAAAAATCATATCGAATCCATATGAACTCCAAATGGAGTGATCTTTTTTTTTGTAAATTCTTCATTTAATCTGTATAATTTTATGGTACAAATTTCATTCATGTTGCATGGATAGAAATTTTCAAAAATACCTACCCTTTAGCCCTAGGATTGCAATGTGATTTTTAGAAAATAACTACTAGCTCTAAAAAGAATATATGTTGTACCAGAAGATGACTTGGGAAGTATGTTGTATCATGATTTCATTATTTCAGTCATACACCACCCTATATTAGTTAATTTGGTGCATGACTCGATAAAACCCCAATACAAAAAAAAGTATCTCAAAAATTTCCTATTTGTTTTATTGTCGATTCCATTGATTCCTTTGATTCAATATTTAGGTTTATATTAGTTTCTGCTCATTCTATTCTAAGTCCAACTACTAGCGCTAGTAATTGTTTAGCATTTGTCACTGTATTTTTTACCATCTTTTCAACTTTGCATGCTAATTTTTAAATTAGATAATCCTTGTTACTCACATAAGCCTTATCCTAGCTCCACCTTGCTACATCGTACAGGAAATCGTTCGCTGGGAAATTGCTTTATCCAATCTTCAAAGTACCTTTGACACCACTAGTTGCCGGTCACCCCTGCTTGACCACAATAGAAAGGCTTGAGTGTAAGCGACTTTTGAACCACCACATCGTAGTAGTTGTTAGGACATATACTTGTGATTTGTTTCTTGTTTTGTATTAGCCATGGTAGGTTTTGGCGGTATCAGTTCTTGAGCTTAGTTTATAGTGGGAGATGAGTCGTACATTGAGACAAGCACGCCTTCGCCACCATAGAAAGTACGACTACTGCCACGAGAGGTACAAAGACATAAAGATGCACCTGATCAAGTTACAGTTTCAACACCATTATTTGAAGGACGTGTAAACCTGATATTTATATTGAATGGGAATTAGACGTAGATCAAATATTTGCTAGCTATGTTGTTCATGAGCACGAGAAAGTAAGGATTGCTATGTTGTTCATGAGCACGAGAAAGTAAGGACTGTTATTAGCATATTCACTAGTTATGCATCTATTTGGTGGGATGATTATTATCGTCAAAATTTGAACATACCTAGGACATCGGATGTTATGAAGAAAATTATGAGAGATAGATTTGTTCCTTCATACTATGATGCTCGTGACATGATAGTGACACTGTAGAGTAGTACTATCATGCTTTGCATACTACTTTGTTTCGTTGTGGTTTAGAAGAATGGTAAGAAGCTACCTGATGACGAATAGTATGGTATCCCGCATATTAGGGGTATCCGTATACAGAATCCCAGGACTTTAGGAAGGTATAGCGTGCCCGGTAAGGATCCCTGGACGATAAGGTAACCCCTCTCGAGAAGGGAAGACTCCCCTTAAACTAGGAAGCCAATCCCGACATTTAAGGAGACCAGAGTCCTACTCGTGCGTAAGTCCACGCCCAGTACGACCCTGGGAACCCCCTATATAAGGTTCAGCAATCCCATAGGGGAGGACAGGTCAAGTTAGGTCAGAAGATCTCGAGGGTTAGATAGATCCAACAGATCAATCTAGTCGCAGCACAGGAGGCGAAGCCCTAGAAGACCCGCTGCCTCGAAGGAGTCGAGCCCGGCGGTTTAGCTGGATTAGTCTACGATTAGGCCTAGGGTAGCCACTAACATACATCCCCCATTGTAAGAGTATTCTCCAATCAATATATAGCAACAGGACGTAGGGTTATTATCCTGAGGGAGGCCCGAACCTGTATAAAAACGGCTGTCCCCTACTGTCAGAGCTCCTGGCACTTGGGCCCTAGAGGTCCCTACCCCCCAGTAATCATCGTTCCATGAATACCGTAAGATCGCCGATTCACCGATCGTCGACACTACCATGAATATATTTTTGGGAGGATTAAACCGTGATATTTAGAATATACTTGAACATAAAGAATGCTATTCAATCAAATGTTTATTTGTCTTACTTGCAAAGTTGAATGGGAAAATAAAGATACAAGTACGTGAGACAAACAAGCACATGGTACAAGTCCACATATTAAGAGTTGCTTTGGTTGCTTCTTCTAGTGCTGCACCTATTACGGATACTGCACCTGCTGCTGTAAGAGTCGGACCACTCCGAGCTTGTGACCCGTGATCATTGACAGTACCTACATCGTTTGAGTAGGACCTACAAGGTAACATCGAAGGTACTAATTTTATCACTTCACATGCGATTGATGTATGCCCTGTTGATTTAAATACATCATGTGTTGAGATGAATGAATTTCCCATGTGATCAAACAACTGAAAGAACAACTGCTTTGAGTGCACATATTACTAAAACGAATCTTCCATTGATTTGAGTGCACCCCTTTACATTAACTGCTCATGACGATAAGTCATGTGAGAATAAGACTGTGATACCTACTATTCTCAAATAACCATGTGAGATGATAATTACGCATCATAGGATCATGTGCAATTTATTAGACATATAGAAGTGCTAGCTAGAATTTATCTTGCTGATTCTTTATGCTATATTATGATAAATCCACCTACACCTTTGTCACATGCTAGAAATAAAGTTGCCGAAATCACATGTTTGAAATCGATGAGAAATGTTTATGCTCCTGTTTTTACATTTAATTTGATTAGAGAATATGGTGTAGACATTGACTTTTTGGTGCATCAAATTTGCATAACATGTGATAATTGTGGAGTACCTGGTTTTAATGATCGGATAAACCCTTGCAATTACTGTACTGGTCCCATGATCAGTAGCCAGTACACACAAGTTGCCTTGAATAAGATAGTCATACAACGATACATAGTCTGATGCATAGACCGATAAGGTCTTTAGGTTACACACGTGTCCTCTTGGCAGAATTCAAAGAGTTCTGCAGCGGAAATTTAGATACATGTGGTAGACGCCCATCAATATGCCATACCCGACAAGGAATAGACTAGGGTAAGCCCTAACCTTCATAGTCGCTATCGTCTTCGGAGAAGTAGTCCTCTTCGTCTGGCTAAATCAACAAGCCAGATGAGTACATTGAATGTACTCACAAGCATCCCCAGGGGGTATATACGGCTATAGTCATGCAAGGCTTGTTTTTAAGGAAAACCTACTAGCCAAAGTTGCATATTGTGCGAGAACCTAAGTTCTTAGTAATAACATGATAATAGATTGAAAAATGATTTTGGCAAACCTTTTCGGGTGATAAATCTAGCGAGACGGTAGCTACGAACTACCACCTTGCACAGCTCCACATCGAGCTTCTTCACCATAACCCCATGCCACTGCCGTGTGGCATGACCTCAATTATACTTCTGTGGCTCCCGCTACCATCCCGTAGCTCATACCGCACACTACGGGCACATCATGCCCGCGTCCTTAAACCCATGACCCACATTTTGAAACCAAAACATGTCTAACCCATGTGTAGCCTAACTAAGTTATATCCATGACCGTGGGTGTGGCTATTCGAATAGATTATTAACACTCTGCAAAGATTGTACGGCTTTACCCACCCTTGATGCCAAGCGCTAACTAGTACACTTCACGAGGTGTACCGGCAAGGATAAGACAATGAGAACTTTCTTCCACCTAGTCCTAACGATGAACCCACCAGATGAGCCATTCTTGCACTGCTTGTTAAACCATGACACAATGCAGACTCACCTTTATGTCAAACAACTTCCTACACTAAACCGCAAGAAGGCTCTTTGGAGTCTACCCACTCTTTGCACTTTCCACCTATCGCCTACGGGTTCGTATGTTAGTACCAAATAGAGTGCTTGGTCAAGTCCTTCCCCATAAAGGACATGTGGATGTACGGTATAAACTTGGCCGAGCGGCACTTAGATTCGGTCCTTAATCCATCCGAGCAAGACTTCGTTTAATCCCAAGTCACACAGGACTAGAATATTAACAATGCCACATAAGGCATCCTCACGTCGACAACCCTCCTCCCCGACATCACCTTATATTTCTCACCCGGATCCAAATCAACTCTAGATTGATTTACGGTTTTGTCGAAAAACCTTTTTACAAACAATTTTCCCCGGGATGATGGACACCTTTCCAAGGTGCCATCATACACAATAATAAGTATCTGATAGTATATATATCCAAAATATTTTTTTCCCTATGGTGGCCTATTGGGGGAGTCAGCCGAGTCGTCCGGGACGAGGTATCCCCTATTTCACTTTTTCCTTTTACTACTCTTAACCGTGTTGCCTTCTTCAGACCCGCGAAAATACCAGGCGAAGCACCCGGGGCGAGGTTGCGGCACGTCGTCCGCCTCGGGTGAGATGCTCCTGGGCGAGGGCCTGGGAGGTCGTCCCTGGCGTGGGCGGGGCGGAGTTGAAGGGCGACGCCGATCCCGAGCGAGGCCGACGTCGACTCCTCCCCAGGACGAGGCCAAGGTCCAAGGCTCCGGAGACGCCAGGCCAGGCACCTTGCCTACGGTCAACCTCGTCTGGAAGTCGGGGACGGCGCCTCGCCAGGGTGTCAGGGCGCGAGGGAATCCACCTACGGACCGGCTCGACGAAAAATGGACGAGCGGCCCATACCAGCGAGGTGCATCTAGGATATACCGGCGCATATAGTAGGTAGCGGCGAGGATGAGAGTACTGATTCGCCCAGTGTACGGTGACACAAGATTGTAACCTGTTCAAGGGCAACAATGTATATTCACTCGAGGGTCGATTTCGCCTATATAAGGGCGCATCGACACCCCATGTCAATCCAAGCTCACTTCAGATTCCAGTTCCATTCTCACTGTGACCCCCTGCTAATTCCCTTCGGCGATTTTGGGTGGTTCCCGTGGTCGTTAGGCGCCATTTCCCCTAGTCGTCCTCTTAGCACCTCGGTCTCCCGACCCGGGGTGCCCAAGTTTACTGTCCGAGAGACATTTTGTCGACAGTTGGTGCCGTCCGTGGGGACGAAGGGGTGACGTACTTCTGACCCGGGGCTACGCCATGCCTCCTCGACCGAAGAAAGGGGCGACCACAACCAGGCGGAAGGCAGCGGCGAGCAGAGGATGTGGAGTTCAGCTCCCTTCCCTTCTGGCGGAAGGCGAGGCAAACGTGGAGGCACCGAGGGCTGCCCCGGTAGGGCCCGATCGCCCGGGCGAGCTTACCTCCGGCGTCGTGGTGGATGGAAGGTCCCAGGTTGCGGCCCCACCCATCGGAGTACAGGCGTCGATAATGGCGGAAGCCGTCGTGGGCACGCGGAGCCTGGCGAACGAGGTGGAGGGTTTGCGCCGACAGGCCGAGGAGGCGGTGAAAAAGTCAGCTGAGTTGCAGGCGCGCCTCCAGGCGGCGGAGTTGGAGGCGTTGAAGGCGAACGCCCAATCCCAACAGGTGGCAGACCTATACCGGGCCCAGCTCGAGGCAGCACGAGTTCTAGCAACTCCCCCGCCCACGCTGGAGGCCCACGCCACGGATGAGCTGCATCGCCAGCTGGCCGAGGGCCGCACTGCCACCCGCGCGGAGACCCTCGTCCCTTCCCCGGCGTGGGCCGAGGCTCTCCTCAGGGACTTGGACATGGCACGGGCGTGGGCGGCGGCGTACATGGACGAGGCAGACTTTGAGGCGGCCCGTCTCAGGGCGAGCATACTGCAGAACCAGCAAGCTGCTCAAGGGACCACCCGGGACTGCGAGGGTGGCCCGAGTCGCCATGGGAACGGGTACCCGCATGGCGAGCAGCGCCCAGGCAAAGCGCATGTCAACCCGCAACCAGAGCGCGTCGTCACCCCGGAGGTCGTCGACCTCACGAGCACCGCGAGCCCCTTGAGCCCAGGACTTATGGCGGTCCCGTTCCCGCTCAAGTTCCGTCCCGCCAACCTCCCGAAGTATGCGGGCACGACGGACCCGATCCTATACACGAGGGTGTACGAGGCGGCGGTGATGGCGGCGGGAGGCGGCGAGGCCATCATGGTGAAGAGCCTGCTCCTCGCCCTCTCAGGTATAGCCTAGGCGTGGTACCTCGGCCTCGAGCCTCGCACGATATACTCCTGGGAGCAGCTACGCGACAAGCTCCACGGGCATTTTCAAGGGTGCCGCAACAAAGAGATGACCTCGACAGACCTCAGCAACCTCCTGCAGCGCCAGGGCGAGACCATTCGGGCGTTCCAGCACCAGTTCTTTGAAGTCCAATGCCAGGTAAAGGGGGTCGCCGAGCAGACCATCTGCGAGGCCGCTCGGCGAGGCATCAGCAACGAGGCCTTGGCCGACAAGCTCGAGAGAAAGCGCTCGAGCCACGTTGAGCAGCTATACGACATTATGGAGGTCTACGCCCGCGTGGAAGAGGGGCAAATTCTGTGACGAGAGGAAGCTAGGGCTTCCCAGGTATACGCGGGGATTGAAAAGGTGGACGGGTGACGTTCGAGACGCCACGATGTGCATCATGTGTCCAGTGAGGATCGCCGGGACGAGGAGCGCTCTGAGTATGAAGAGGAAGGTGGCCAACCACGAGAATCGCGCTAGGCCCAAGGACGGCAAGCAACCCGTTTCCCGCCGCGCCAAGGCCCCCCACCCCGCGAATCGCCGCGGTAGCACGGGAGGGCGCCGTATGTTTGGTCGGGGCAGGACTGAGGCGAGGCGGGTCATTGCCAGCAAGAGCCACCAAAGGTACTGCGAGGTGCACAAGTTCTGCTCACACTCGACAGCCGAGTGCGAGGTCGTCGCTCGGGCTAGGGACCCCATCCGCCCCCCTCCAATGGGTGAAAGAGTGCGCGTACTGGAGCCCGGAGTCGGGGTTCCCCTAGGGCTCCTCCCACCGCGTCATGGGCCGCCTGCTGGTGGGCAGGAGCCACGCCGCGTCGTCCACGTGATCACTGGGGGAAGCGCCCACACCTTCCCATCGAAGCGTCAGTGCAAGGAGTACGTCCACCGAGTCCAGCACATAGGGGCATACCCCCCGACGGAGCTCCCCGCCTGGATGAGCACCCCGATCACTTTCGACCCGGAGGACACAGCGGGCATCGTCCTCCCGCACCATGACGCCCTCGTCATCTCGGCCGTCATAGCGGAGGTGGAGGTCCGGCGCGTGTTTGTGGACGGGGGCAGCTCGGCGGACATCCTGTTCGCCTCCGCCTTGGACGGGATGGGCGTCCCACGATCATGCCTCCAATCTCCAGGTGTCCCACTCCTTGGGTTCGGCAGTGAGCCAATCAGGGCCATCGGTCGAGTTGAGCTCCTGGTCAAATTCCAGGATGAAGGTGGAGAGCGCGCTGAGACCGTGTTGTTCGACGTCGTCGACATGCCCTACCAGTACAATCTAATCCTCGGGCGGATGGCGCTCAACAAGTTCGGGGCGGTTCCCCACCACGCCTACCTGTGCATGAAGGTCCCCACCCCCACAGGAGTCATAACAGTGTATGGCGACTAGGGCTTATCTCACCGCATCGAGGATACCACAACCTCAGCCATAAGATACGTCCACGATGTCGTACCATTGGCCTCCGGGGACGTCGCCCCCCGACCGCGCCGACCAGTTCATGTCGTCAACTATGGGATGGTGGATCCCCAAGCCCAAGCCAGACGGGAGACCCGCTCGATCGTGTTGTCCGAGGACGAGCCGCACAAAACCGTATTGATTGGGGCGGGCCTGCCGACCGAGGTGGAGCAGGCGATTCTCCTAACCCTGCGAGTCAACCAGGAAATCTTCGTGTGGGAACCCGAGGACCTTCCGGGCGTGCCCCGGAGCATAATCAAGCACAAACTGAAGGTCACGCCAGGGGCTCGCCCGGTGAAGCATCGCCTGAGGAAAATGTCGATTGACCGACAAGCCGCAGCTCGCGAGCAAGTCGCCAAGCTACTCAAGACCCGGGTCGTTCATGAAGTCTTGCACCCGGAGTGGCTGGCAAACCCGGTCCTTGTCAAAAAGGCGAACGAGCAGTGGCGGATGTGCGTGGACTACACCGACCTCAACTAGGCGTGCCCAAAGGACGACTTTCCCCTCCCTCGCATCGACTAGCTGGTTGACGCTACATCCGGATGCGACCTCATGAGCTTTCTGGACGCCCACTTGGGATACCATCAGGTGTGGATAGCGGAGGAGGACGAGGAGAAGACCAGCTTCATCACCCCATGCGGGACGTTCTGCTACGTCCGGATGCAGTTCGGCCTCAAGAACGCCGGGGCGATGTTTGCTCGGCTGATCGCTAAAACCCTCAGCGACCAGATCAGCAGAAATGTAGAAGTGTACGTGGACGACATCATCATCAAAAGTGTCCTCGCCCAGACCCACACGTCCAACATACAAGAGACTCTTTCCAATCTTCAGCGATCCAACATGAGGCTGAACCCGGAGAAGTGTGTGTTCGGGGTACGTGCTGGGAAGCTCCTAGGCTTCCTCAGGGATCGAAGCCAACTCGAAGAAGATCGACGTGATCCTCGGCATGCAACTGCCCGTGACGACCAAGCAAGTGTAGAAGCTGGCATGCCGACTCGTGTCCCTGGGGCGATTTGTGTCCCGTTCGGCCGAGAAGGGGCTCCCATTCTTCAAGGTCCTGCGAGGCTCTGGGAAGTTTGAATGGACCGAGGAATGCCAGTCAGCTTTCGAGGCCCTGAAGAAGTACCTCACCTCGCCCCCTCTCCTCCAGTCTCCCTCGCCTGGGGACACTCTACTGTTATACCTCGCAGCCACAACCTTGGCCATCAGCGCCGTCCTTGTCAGGGAGCAAGACCGAACCCAGAACCCGGTGTACTACGTCTCCGAGTCATTGCAGGGGGTGAAGACGTGGTACACTGAGTTTGAGAAGCTGGCGTATGCGTTGTTCATGGCCTCTAGGAAGCTTTGCCACTACTTCCTGGCTCATCCGATACAGGTCCCCACTTCCTTCCCAATAGGTGAGATGTTCCGCAATCAAGAAGCTACGGGCTGAGTTAGCAAATGGGCGGCTGAGATGGCCCCGTTCGTGGTCGAGTTTCTTCCCAGAACCACCATCAAGTCGCAAGTGCTGGTCGACTTAATTCATCGCAGAGTGGGTGCCTCGTCTAGATTTCGTGGAGAGCGCGGAAGACCCGACCTGGACCCTCTACGTCAACGGTTCCTATTGTGTTGAAGGGGCTAGGGTTGGCACGGTCCTGGTGTCCTCAGAGGGAGCTAAGATGTCCTACTCGGCCTGGCTGAACTTCAAAACGACGAACAACGTCGCCGAGTACGAAGCACTCCTGCTCGGGCTTCGCAAGGCACGCACAGCTGGGGCGCGCAGGCTCATTGTCAAGAACGATTCGCAGCTGGTCGCTGGGCAAGTCGAAAAGGAATACCAAGCAAAGGACCCGGAAATGGCTAGGTACCTAGCGGCGGTAAGAGCCATGGAGAGGCACTTCAAGGGAATCACCGTCCAGAGTATTCTACACGGAGATAACACTGAGGCAGACCTCCTCACCCGGGCAGCGAGTGGGGGGCCACTCCGTCCCCCATGGCGTTCAGCGAGGCTCTGCCCATCGCCTTGACCGAGGAGACGGCTGACGTCTACGCCATCTCGCCAGAAGACTGGAGGGCTCAGATTGAGCATTACCTCACCGCGGAAAAAGAGCCCGAGGACTCGGCCAAGACACGTCGGCTGGCTGCGCATGCCCGGGGCTTCGTCATCCACAAAGGCATCCTTTACAAGCGGGGCGTATGCGCCCCGTTCCTAAAGTGTGTTTCGACGGAGGAGGGCAGGGGCCTGCTCCGAGAGATACATCAAGGGCTCTGCGACTCGCACCTCGCCCCCAGGTCTCTAATTGCCAAAGTTTACCGCACCGGGTTCTACTGGCCCACGGTGCTGAGTGACGCTCAAGACCTGGTGAAGCACTGCTCGGCATGCTAGTGGATGGGCCGAGGCACCAACAAACCAGTGAGCGTGATGCAACCCATCTCGCCCTTGTGGCCCCTGGCGAGATGGGGAGTCGATCTTGTCGGCCCCTTCAAGACAACATCCAGGGGCGCCAAGTTCGTCGTGGTCACCCTAGATTACTTCTCCAAATGGGCAGAAGCAGAACCTCTGGCGAAGATCACCTCGGCCGCCGTACAGAAGTTCGTTTGGAAAAGCATCGTGTGCCGGTTCGGCATCCCGCGCGAGCTGATCGTGGAAAATGGGATGCAGTTTGACGTGGTGAACTTTAGGAACTTCTGCTCTGGTCTTGGCATCAAGCTGTGCTTCACCTCGGTCACGAACCCGAAGGCCAATGGCGCAGTGGAAAGGGCTAACGGTATTATCCTTTCGGGCTTACGAAAACGAATGTTTGAGCTCCCTGCAGGAAAATGGGCGGACGAGCTCCCGAGCATGCTGTGGTCGTCCCGCACATCGGCCAGTCAGGCGACGGGGTACACCCCGTTCAAGCTGCTATTCGGCGAGGAGGCTGTTACTCCGGCCGAGGTGGAATTCGAGTCCCTCCGCGTCGCCGGGGGGCCGGACGACGACAACCACCTGACGTCGCTCGAGAGGCTTGACGAGGTCCAACAGGACACTGCTCTGCACATCGACCGATACCAGGCCACGACCGCTGCACACTACAACAAGACGGTAAAGCCGAGGCCAATAGCGGTGGGTGACCTCATACTCAAGAAGAACCTCAACCCCGAGGCCGACGGCAAGCTCAGCTCCAAGTGGGAAGGCCCGTACGAGGTTATCAGCACGTCTCGGCCATCGTCATTTCGCCTGTGGGATCTCGACGGCGTCATCCTCAAGCACAGCTGGAACAGTGACAACCTTAGGAAGTACTATGTATGATTGTAAGATGCTTGGAGACATTACAGGCAGCTGCTGCGCCAGCTCAACAGGACTTCGTCCTTGTAATAGCTACTTTTGCTAAGGAACATTATCCAAATGAAGTGTCATTTCAAACTTACATCAGACGATGACAATCCCGTCCTAGCGACGAAGACAATCCCGCCCCAGCTGCGATGACCATCCCGCCCCAGCGGCGATGACAATCCCGCCCCAGCGGCGATGACCATCCCGCCCCAGCAGCGATGACAATCCTGTCCTAGCGACGAAGACAATCCCGCCCCAGCGGCGATGACCATGCCTCCCCAGCGGCGATGACAATCCTGTCCTAGCGATGAAGACAATCCCGCCCCAGCAGCAATGATCATCCCGCCCCAGCGGCGATGACAATCCCGTCCTAGCGACGATGACCATCCCGCCCCAGCGGCGATGACAATCCCATCCTAGCGGCGATGACCATCCCGTAATAGCGGTGAGGACAATCCCATCCCAGTGGTGATGACCATCCCATCCTAGCGGCGAGGACAATCCCATCCCAGCAACGACTATCCCGCTTCGGGAGGCAACTCGGCCTGACAGCGCCCCTAAGGATAGCGAACGATACACAATACGACGGGTTACCCGGCGAACCTCGCCTCGAGCAGCGCCACGCGATAGCATGCCTGCCTCGTACGCTTCGTGAACTCGCCCGTGGTCAGGCTCCAACGTCCCACCAGAGCAAAGGCAAGAATGACCAAAGGAAACCCAGAGTTTATAACATATCAAGTTTTCAAATACACGGTTACAGAATGAGGAGACCGCGACTACTTTGCGGTCGCCTGTTATTTTGGTAGGAGGAAGGTAGTGCCCCCTTCACAAGGTAAATTACAATAGTCACAGCCGGCGCGATAGTAAAAACAACTAAGCCCTGCACTAGGGCGAAAAACATCAGACGACGCTAGCCTTGGGCGGCCGCGACTACTTCGCGGTCACATGTTATTTTGGTGGGAGGAGGGAAGGCCAGACGACTCTCTAAGCATCGGCGCCATCGGCCAAGTCGGCGGCGAGGGCCAGGAGGAATAGGTCATCCCCGCCGCTCTGGTCCGTCGCCGGGGCACCCTCCCCAGCCTCCTCGCCAGGCATGGCGAGCAAGCTGCCCCCGCAAGCTTCGACCGCCGCTAAGACATGGCCCTCCCCGACCGTCTCTCCGAGCACAGAGCGCTCCTCCCGCACGATCGACAGGGCGGGTGAGCAGTGCTTATGCGACATAGCCACGAGAGGATGAGACCTACTTCACTCGGTGAGCGACTTATACTGCGAAGGTGCCCTCTACAAACAACATCGCAACTTTAACATAATCATAAGGTAATATCACGCCGCAAGGCGAGTCCACAAAATGCCACACGCGGCGAGGTAACGTCGGCGCAGCGACAGCGAGTCAAGACTTCAAAATTTTTTTAACCGGCGTCCAAAGCGGGCTCTAGACCTTTGGCTTCTGGGATGATGCGGCAGGACCTCCCCCCGAAGTGCCTTCGGTACTCTTCGAGCTTCCTCCGGCGGCCGACTTCCTTCGCGACTTCTGGATCCCCTCGATGTACTTCTACCCCCTTTTTACAAGAGCTCCGGACTGAGGTCATGAAGGCGTCGGCTTCGCCCTTGAATTTGTCTCGGATCGTGACCACCTCGGAGGTCTTCGGGGCGACGTAGCCCCAGGCCGAGAAGACGAAGGGCTCAGAGCGGGTCGCCAAGTAGGAGCAGCCGAGCATGAGCTCCGCGGAAGCCCTGGCGTTGTCCTGGGCGAAGACGAAGCTGGCGAGGTGGACATCGTGGCAAACCCAGGTCGCCCATTTGACGCCATCGGTGACCTCCGTCTTTGTGTTGGAGGAGTCAAAGGCGGTGACACCAAGACCCATTGCCTTGGCCACCAGGCCTGCTGCATGACACAAAGGCGGGATGAGCCGGGATACCTGGGTGTCTCGGTCGGCGAAGTGACCAACCCTCTCCTGCACCAGCATGAGGTCGTCTTGGAGTTTGGCGACTGCCTTTTGGGCCGCAGCGGCCTTGTCCTCCTCTGTGGCGAGCAGCGCGGCTGCAGCCTCGGCCTTCCCCCGCTCAGAAGAGAGTGCGGCCTCCGCTTCGACAGCTCACTTGTTCGCCGCCTCACCCCTCGCCCGCTCGGTGTCAAGCTCCTCTTTGGCACGAGCAGCGCGGCCCTCGACCTCCTGGACTCTGGCCTTGAGGAGTTCCACCTCGGATGTCTTGTCTTTGAGACGCGCGGCGAGCTCGGCCGTCTTCTTCACCTCGGCATCTAGGGCCCCCAGGACATCGACGGTTCGAGCCCGCTCTTCGGCCAAAGGGCCCTCGACGTCGCCTGCGCGGGCCTCCAGAAGGGAAAGCTTCTCCGCGGCAAACATGCACTGAAAGCAGAAGATGTCAGTACGCTGCTAATAGCGGGATGGAAAGGCAAGGCAGGGTTACCTTTAACACAGTGACCCGGGCGGCCGCCTCGACTTGGGAGGCTGTCATCCTGGCGAAGCTCGACGCCACATCCTCCTCGGACAGCCTCGCCCCGGGGTGGCTCACGAGCTCGAACTCTTGCGGCGAGACGGTGTGGAGGTCTGGTCCGAGTCGACGGAGAGCACTGCGTGGGGGCGAGAAGGCTGGGGAGTCGAGTCAAGGGAGCCCCAACACTTGGCCTTATCCTCCGGGGTCGAGGAGGAAGACAGGACCGTCACCATCGCGCCAGAAAGGCGAGGCGCAGGGGCTCCCTCCGCGGCCGCGGCGCGAGGATGTCCTAGAGCGATGTCATCACCCAACATGCGAGCGGCCGCCGGGAGAGGCAAGGTTTTCAATGCCAGCACGGGTGAAGGGGGTCGAGGCTGCGGCACGACATCCTCCTCGGGCGAGGCCCCACCCGACTTACCGGCCTCGGGTCGTGAAGACGCCTTAGGGGCTGGCGCGTCCTTCCGCAGGGATTCGCCGGCGACGTCCTCCCTGACGATATCAACTGCCTCGTCAATGTGCACGTCGGACGAGGATGAGGAGGACGATTCCTAGGAGAACCTGGTCTGAGCCATGGCCATCGAGTGGACCACAGCGAAGAGACCTCCCATCGGACCCTTGCTCGCGCCTGGGCCGGGTTTTCGCGGCCGCATTGTCTGACTTTTTCGCGGGGGGCTGGTCGTCGCTCCCAACGCAAGACCCTGCCTCAGACTCCTCGTCGCTCGAGTCCTCGGAGTGCACCTCACCCGGGGCGGATGACTCGTGCGGTCGCTATCCGCGTCGTCCTCCCAATCCGCCAGCTCCTGGACGAGGCTCTTCAGCTTCGTCTTTTGAGGGACTAGGGCGGCTTGCTTCCTCTTGTCCCCCGTCTTGGCATCTCCGGCAGGTGCGATGTCAGGGTGAGGGGGACCTCCCATTTGAAGAGCTCGCAGGCCCAATTCCGGCGCCCCGTGATCATCTTCGAGATAACCTTCACTTCGGACGGCAGGTGCCGGTCGAGGAGAAGGTTCGCCTCCCTCTCCGCTTGGGCGAGGTCGTACCCCTTAGCGTGCTCGTACCCATAGAAGGGGCATGGTCCGAGGGGCCTTCCCTTGGGAAGGGCGACGCACTTCATCCGCCAGTGGGTGGCGAGCGGGTGGATCCTCAAGAGGATGAACTCTTCGACCAGGTCCCGAGATGAGAGCTGGTGGCTCATCTCGGCTAGGGCGTTGCGTCTCGCCAGGTCGGCGGTGGTAACAACGAGTTGGTGGGTCGAGTAGCCGGGGGCGGTCTTGTCGCCGGTAAAGCCGAGGTCACCTACCCGATAATAGAACCACTCGTTGCACCAGTTCTTCCACTTGTTCTTCAGCGCCATCACTGGGTAGGTGGCGTCGGACCCACGGCCGCCCCGAAACCTGATGGTCCCAAAAAGGGAATGGGCGCCGTTGTGGATGGGTGACGTCATCATCACTGGTTCGTGAAACATGGCGAAGCAGGAGGCTGTGCTCTCCAACCTCATTGACTTCATCCCCCACTCGAAAATAGCCAGGCACGAGATCGCCGTGGGGTTGAGGTCTGAGATCTCCAAGCCGAAGTAGTCGAGGACGAGCTGGACGATGGGCGCTGCGGGGAAGGACAGCCCGACCCAGAACTGGTCGACGAATACGACGATGTGCCCCTCTGGCAGGGCGGCCTGCGTGCTCCCCTCCTTGGGGAGGACGGGGCCGTGCTCGTCCAGGCCAAGAGGGAAGCACCCCGCGGCGTTGAGGCTAGATAGCGTGGTCTCGGACGCTTGCGTTGTCCCGAGCCACCGCGTGTAGGTAACCTTTTCGGCTGCCTTCTTCCCCTTCTGCTTCGCGGCTGCGGCGGTTTTGCTGGTCGACATGACCCTCTCCTATTTGAGCGCCGCGTCATCCTGAAGGCGTTTAAGTGCGACCCAAGCAGAGCGGTGAATTGTGCGGAGAGGAAGTCGGGCGCGCGGGAGCGGCGAGGTGCAGGCAAACGGGGGCGGGAGCGTGTGGGGCTACAAAGGGGAGGCCCGGGGGTACTTATAGCCCGGAGGGGGTCTGCGATTCGAGGCTGAGTAGCGGGCGAAAGACGAAATGGGCGGATCAAGCGGTTACGATCTGAAATCAGGGGAGGAACGTTCGGAACCCAAAACAGTAAGGTCCGAAGTTCGGGGGGGCCTCGCCCCAGCCTCCCTGTCCTCCCACTTGAGGGTTCGATGCAGCCGTGAGCGGCGTCACTCCCCTCGCCAATCACACCTGCAAGGGGCTACTGTTGGGGGGAGTCAACCGAGTCGTCCGAGACGAGGTACCCCCTATTTCTCTTTTTCCTTTTACTACTCTTAACCGTGTTGCCTTCTTCAGACCTGCGGAAATACCAGGCGAAGCACCCGGGCGAGGTCGCGGCACGTCGTCCGCCTCAGGCGAGATGCTCTTGGGTGAGGGCCTGGGAGGTCGTCCCTGGCGTGGGCGGGGCGGAGTTGAAGGGCGACGCCGATCCCGAGCGAGGCCGACGTCGACCCCCTCCCCAGGACGAGGCCAAGGTCCAGGCTCCGGAGACGCCAGGCCACGCGCCTCGCCTACGGTCAACCTCGTCTGGAAGTCGGGGGACGGTGCCTCGCCAGGGTGTCAGGGCGCGAGGGAATCCACCTACGGACCGGCTTGACGGAAAAGGGAAGAGCGCGGCGGCGGCCCGTACCAGCGAGGCACATCTAGGATATACTGGTGCATATAGTAGGTAGCGGCGAGGATGAGAGTACTGATTCGCCCAGTGTACGGTGACACAAGATTGTAACCTGTTCAAGGGTAACAATGTATATTCACTCAAGGGTCGACTTCGCCTATATAAGGGCGCGTCGACACCCCATGTCAATCCAAGCTCACTTCAGATTCTAGTTCCATTCTCACTACGACCCCCTGCTAATTCTCTTCGGTGATTTTGGTTGGTTTCCCGTGGTCGTTAGGCGCCGTTTTCCCCTAGTCGTCCTCTTAGCACCTCGGTCTCCTGACCCGGGGTGCCCAAGTTTACTGTCTGAGAGACATTTCGTCAACATGGCCCTACCGTAAGCTACCTTACCCTAAGTTCCCGATGGCATTACCATATCGCTAGAGGGATTACTCCTAAAATGACAAGATGTATAACAATCACATGCAATAATAGGTCATAGCTATATCTAGCACAAAATAGTGGTATTATCAACATAGCATGTAGGGTTCACAATCAACATATGTAAGTTTGAAATATAGGGTTCAATCATGATCAAGGCGGGGATGCTTGCCTGGTGAGTCGGGGTACAGGTATTCCTCCTGGAACTGAGCTTGTGGAAATCCAGGATCCTCCTCGAGAGAATCCAGCATGTTGGTAACTACACGTAAAGAGAGTGGTGAATAAACGATGATGTTGGAAACTCCAAATAAGAACCAAATGGTGCATATGATGTATTCATGACTTGAGTGTAGCTTAGGAGGCAATGTTGGGTCGCTAGGTTTTTTTTGGTTAAGTGGTGATTTCTCGAACGGAATATAGGAGCAATAGAAGACAATAAGCTTCCCCCTCTTCCTAGCTTTACAATGAAGAGATGTGTGGATGTTACCGCTAAGTCTGGAGGTGACTAGGTGGCACGGTAACAAAAATTCTTTTGTAAAGTTGCTAATATTATGCCAACACATGTATAGCATGAAATAAGGGTACCATATGGAGAGAAATGGCCAATTTTGAGGTCTTATTAGGAATTAGGTCAATTCCTTGACTTAGATACGTTACAGAGGAAGTACTAGGTGTAAAAATGTGCATAACATAGATTAATAGGGTTCTGGAATCATTTTTTTTCCTATTAGAAATTTCAAGAAAATCATTTTCTTGAGGAATATAAACTCTTCTCTGTTACTACGTCAAAAGAGTTTAAAATTTTACCAAGTTTTTAAAGGAAAAGTTGGGAATTAATCTTATCTTCTAGGAGCCAGAACTATAATTTCAAAAACTGCTCCAAACCCTATTGAACTGGCTGAACCAGTCGTCAAAACTGTTTTGGACCGAACCACATCAGTCCTCCCGGTTGAGCAGGTGATATCAGAGACGTATTCTCCTGAATACACCTCCACTTGACTTGCCCTTGGGCCCGGAAAGGTGCCGCGGCCCACCTAGCAGTCGATGACAGCCCGCGTACTGCATTGCGGTTTTAAAACGAGTGGTGGCCCACCTGGCAGTTGGTGAAGGGACCTCCACCGCTTGGAATGGATGACACAGCAACGGCCAGAGCTTGTCTCGGTGATGTTTGGGGCTTTCCTCTAGAGGGGTGTGCTCTCGGGAAATTGAGAACGGGAATCAAGAGAGGAGGGGAAGGGGAGTTGATATGTGCGGTTGATTAGTGCGGGGGGCTCTCCATTACCCGGATTGTTGATGAACCCAAGGGCGGTGGAGGTTGAATTGGTGGTGGTTGTGGCTAGGAGAGGGGGAATGGTTTGCGTTTGTAGGTGAAAGGGAGCTTGGTGCTTGATTTATAAGCCGAAGGCACGGGATGGCTTGGGACTTGCCGCCGGTGGGATGAGGACGGCGGAGGGGAGGACCTGGATGGCTCGTGTGTGGTGACAGCTCACGGTGGAGTCGATGAGAGGCCCTAGGTGAAGGCTGGTGCGCTCTACTGCTCGGAAGCGCTAGTAAACCGGAGAGGCCACGCGTGGTCTGTCCTGAGCGTGTTGTGCTCGTGCTCTGGACGTCCAGAGCACGATCAGTGCCAGCGCGTCCCAGCAAGGGTGCATCTAGGCATGTTTGGGTGCTCCCATGCGTGCACAACTTTGCCAACTAGGCTCTAGGGTTAGGTTCAAAGCCACAGGATCAAGAGAGGGTTAAGGTCTAGAAGAGAAAGTGAGAAAAAGACGGATGCCAACATTGGCATAGCTAGGCTTTTAACAAGGCAAAGGAGCAAAAGGTGTTGGTCTGACTTGAGCTCTGGCACGGTGAGGTGCTGGACATGCTAGAGAGACTAAGCCAACTTTCATGACTTTTCATAGAATTTTAGATGTGGCAAAGCTTGTTTGTCTAGAAACGACCAATTCTTCCTGTGGGGGATTCTCAGGAAAAATATACTGGTCATAGCCATGTATTCACATAATTGGTGTCCTAGGAGCATCTAGTATGCTGAGGGATTTTTGTGAATTTTTCAGAGCAACATTTCTAGGGGTTGCAGCTCATTTGCAAATTTTGCCCAATCTTGTATCCTGGGTGTTGTCCAAACATTTTGTATTGTACATTGAGACATTATTTTATACTTAGGTATAAATGGATCTGATATATTTTATGGAATTTTTGCAGAATTTTCAGAGAAGGATATCCACATAAAATAACACTTTTAGGGTTTTTGGACAGAGTGAAAGAAATTTTGAAAATGGTAGAGGGTTAGGGTTTCGAGTTGTGGGCTCCACCTCTGACCTATGGGCCTTACTGGTGCCTGGTATAATCACTTTAGACATGGGTCACCATGTGGTATGTTTGGCTACTGTCGTAGATATAAGTCTAGACAATAGATTTGTGGCACCCCCGTTCAGTTACAACGACCTCCGAGCGTGCTTGGGGAGAACGAGCAAGAGCACGAACGCACGCAGCAGTCGACGACGTAAATCAGTGTTTGTATTAAGGCATGGAATTGAGAGCTTACAAGGGAGAGAGTGAGATTGAGAGGAAAAAGAGAACCCCTTCCCCTCTATCCCCGGGGGGTATTTATAGGGTTTGATTATGGGAAATGCGAGATTATAATTTTGCCCTCACATGAGAGAGAATTTACAAGGGCATTATGGTCATTTCCCTACTCCTAGGGGATCTTTATGGAATATTCCTAGGCATCTTTGGAGGAATCTTTAGTCGGGCCGAAGTGATCCCTGACGGCGTCGGGGTTATGCTAGACGAGGCAGAACATAGGCGTCGGGGACGCTTCTGACGGTATCGGGGTTATGCCGAACGAGGCAGAACGTAGCGTCGGGGTTGTTCTTGACCGCGGAGGAAAACATCGATTCGGGGTTGCGTGGGGACCATCCCTCCAACAGTAGCCCCTTGCCGGTTGGGGCGGTTCGAATAGCGCCCGTCCGAACCGGCACACTAACTCCCAATGGGTTGGTGCGCAGGCTGGATCGACGACCCTTCGCAAATCATTGCTTTCTTTCGGGAGGTGATCGATGGGACCGTTTTCTTCTCTCCCCCCTTTTTTTCTTCTTCTTTTTTTTCTCTTCTTTCTTTTCTCCTCTTTTCTTCTTCTTCTTTCTTTTACTTTCTTTCCCTTTCCTTTTCTTCCTCCCGCACGTGCTCGGTTGGCCGGCGCTTTTTTCTCTCAACGCACGTACAGGCGCGGGACCTGCCCCCGGTATTGGGTCGGCCTTTGGCCTGCTCCTAGAGCCACTCCTCGGGGGCGCCCGGGTATAAGGCCTACCCGGCCGCCCTTTGCCCCCGGTCCGTGCCCTACTCCCCTTCACCCCACCATGCCGTCGCCGCCGCAGCCTACGGCCGCCCCCACCGAACCGCACGGCCGCCACCTCAAGGAACTCCGGCTCCTCGCGCTGCCCTCCGAGACCCCACCGACCCACGCCGCTTCAGCCTCCCCGCCACTTCCCGGGACCCCACCGGGCCACGCCACTAGCCGGGCTTTGCCGGACCACGCCGCCGCCGCCTCTCCTCCGCCGGCGAGCCCCAGCGTAGCGAGTAGGCGCTTCGCTCTTCGTGTGGGGTGAGGGCGTACGGGCCGGGGCGGTCTTCCGCGGAGGCCAGCGGGGCTGAGCGGGGCCGAGCAGGGCTGCGCGGCCTAGCGGGGCAGCGGGCCAGCTCGGGCTGGCTCGGCCTAGCGCGGGCGACGGCACTGACGGCCCGGCTGGCAAGGGAGCAACGCGCGGCTCCAGCAGGCTAGCTCGGGCTAGCACGGGTGACGGTGCTCTGCGGGTGAGCGTGCGTGAGCGCGGGGACGGGCGTACAAATGCGAGCGTGAACGCGGACGATGTGCGAACGAGTGCGGGCGGAGCGCGACAAATGTGAACGCGAACGAACGTGAGCGCGAACGCGGATGATGTGCGAATGAGTGTGGGCGAACGCGACGCAAACGACGTGCGATAGAACGTGGTGACATGCGAATGAACGTGAACCCGAACGACATGTGACGGAGCGCGGCGACGTGCGAATGGGCGCGGGCGGGGCTCCGTCGGGCGCTCGGTCTTCTTCTCCTCGGGCTCCCTCGACTGCGTCGATGCGAGCCTTGATGCAGAAGCATCGACCCTGACTTTGACTCACAGAGCACTGAGCCGGGCCTCGTCAACCCGAATCTTGACGCGGGGCTGGGCAAGCCCGGTCCACCCGCTGAGCTGAGTCGTGATGTCGGCGAACAGGCACAAGGGCAAGGCAACCGCTGTTGTTGAGCTGATGGAAAAGATTACTCCCGCTACCTGGGCCCTTCTAGCGCGGACAAGTTGCTCGTCGGACACTTGGCGGCGGAAGGCAAGATCCCGGACCTCGACGGTCTGTATGGCGTCGAGCTCCCCAAATCCTCGGTGGTGAGGGCGGAGCCAGGGAATGGGTGCATCGTTATGTTTGTTGCTCGATTCGACACTGGGCTTAGCATTCCAGCAACCCCGCTGCTATAGGAGGCGCTGACGTTGTTTGGCTTGGACGTTTCAGACTTCCATCCGTCTGCCTTGTTCGGTCGGTGGCTTTCGATGGGCCAAACATGTGTCAAATATTGGGCGAAGCGTTTTGAGGTCGATGGTGATGCTTGCGAAGCGTGGCGACATCGGCGTGTTGACATCGAAAGAGTATGTCGTTGTTGATGAGGCATGAGTGTCGTTGCCGGGCGGAACATGTCGACCTTGGGCGAAATGTCGACTCTGTGCAAGCCATATTGATGTCGGGCAGAGCATGTTGACGCTGAGAGCATGTCGACGCCGGGCAGAGCATGTTGAGGCCAGACGGAGCATGTCAACACCGAGCGGAGCATGTCAACACTGAGGAGCATGTCGACTTTGGCAGTGTATGTCGATGCTGAGGAGCGTGTCGACGCTGAAGAGCATGTCGACTTCGGCGGAGTATGGCGACACCAGACAGAACATGTCGACGCCAGGCAGAACATGTCGACGCTGGGTGGAATATGTCGACACCGGGCAGAACGTGTCGACACCGGGCAGAACATGTCGACGCCAGGTGGAACATGTTGACGCTAATGAGCGTGTCGACACTGAAGAGGATGTCGACTTCGGTTGAGTATGTCAGTGCCGGACGAAACACGTCGACGCCGGGCAGAACATGTCGATGCTAGGTGGAACATGTCGACACCGGGCGGAACATGTCGATGCTGAGGCGCGTGTCAACGTTGAAGAGCATGTCAACTTCGGTGGAGTATGTTGACACGGGACGGAACACGTCGATGCCGGGCGCTCGGCTTTGTTTCTGGGAGAGCCCCTTGCCGGGATGGAGCCTAACATGGAAGGTGACGAGGTACACATGGACCGTGCTCGTGGAGGGCATTGAGGCACATGCAGTACCCTGGCCGCGGACGGTGTTGAAGCGCACCGCGGTACTTTGTCGAGACGTCTGTGGTGGTACACGCTG